>OX328013.1:33864062-35064062 GCA_946811545.1 Netelia fuscicornis | reverse complement strand
ACTTCCAAGTCACGTGGAATGGAACAGAGAAAGGGAGAAAAGTCAGTAACCAGGAAAGTACGATGTTGCATATAGATATATATTATACACGAGGGAAATGTGTGACGTTATCCAAATGTTTCCTCGGTGTTCATACCGCGTTTACAACTCTCGTATAACTTTGCATTATATCATTACGTCCATTTCATAGCCGGTATACGCCATTCGTATATCTACGAGCGAGGTAGTTCCCACGATATCACGAGCACCTCTTCGTGTCGTACAAATGGGCGAACGTCGATTCGAGAAATTTTCGCGTAAAACGTATTTCTGTGACACGTTAATGCACGTATCGAGAAGATAAATTTAACAACCTTTCCCTTACACCGGGACGTCGCGGTTTATGCGGACATGACGTCGCCGTTGTCGTTCTCGTGCGAGCGAGACTCCGGAAGAAGCACATTTCCGTGGTCATGGGGCTGTAGGTCACGCCACAACGACGCTTGCATCCGGTTTTTCACGTGTTTTATAAGCGACCAACGGTCACCCGTCGTTGTTCCGACGGTGTTTCGATATTTGCTCGATAAACGAGGCGAACGTTGGCTTCGTGGTTTTTCTCCGAGTGGATTCTATGCGAATTCATGAATGTGGGAATATTCGTGGTTGTCGAAGAGTTGCGGAAGTCACAAGGACTTGACTCGATTTCGAATTTTATTGTACATGCCGGATACTTCGACGTGGGGTTCGTATTCTCCAGGGTCTAAAAGCTTGTCCCGGCGTTCGATTGATTTGTGCAAACTGGCTTGTACAAGCAATTTGCACAAAAAATAGGCGCGTGAATGTCGAGTTCGTGGGTTCGTTTAAGTCGTATGAATTGATAAGGTTTGTGTACTTTTTTTTTCAATGAACGATGCAGTTTCCAAAGTCGTCTTTTAACTTTTCACAGGCAACGGTGTGATTTATAAAATTCGATCAATTCGTTTAAAAACTTGACTTCTTGTTTACGTACTTTGTAACAAAGACGGGTTTCTTTTATTCAGACGAAGAAATGGGGTTAATTCGAATTTGGTTTCTTTTATTCAAACGAAGAAATGGGGTTAGCTCGAATTTGGGTAGAAAATAGGACGAGAAGTTGTATATTTCGATGTTATCAGTGCAATACATAAAGAAACGTTGTTATCACACTCAGCTCTTCAATCGCTAACAGTGATCAGATTTAAATTAGTATTTGTTTGCCCAAACAGTTGGAGCAATGTTTCCAGTTTGAGAGCAATTCGTGCGATTGGATTTTGCTCAAGCCAAAGATGTTGGCTTGCGCAAACTAAGAATAATCATATCTAACGAACCTAACGATTCGTTTGCGCAAACCAGATTCTAAAAGTCAGTTTGCACAAATCTTTCTAACCTCAACCCGATCCTCACTTTCCGGCAATCGTAGAATTGTTACCGTAATTTCCACAACCTCCTACGAACTCCGAGAAAAGAGAGAATAAAAGAGACCTTTCAATTTATTATTGTATCCATCAAGAGGAACCAAGTTTTTCAGTTCAAACGACATCGCGTACTTTCTCCCGACTCTCTCATCACTGTGACCGAAGTGCCCAGTCTCATGGAGAAACCGAACGAGGGAAAGAGAGACAAAGAGTGGAAGGCGAAACGAGACCCGCTCGGAATTGTAAAAACTGAAAAAAAAACAATGAAACGGTAGAACAAAACGCGGAGTTAAAAAAAATGTGGGGTAAAAAAAAAATTAAATAAGGGTTGGAAAAAGGTTGGGGGCTCGTTAGCGAGCGCTCCCAGGCCAATCGACGCTTCGTGCGCAGGTGCACGTAAAAGTGCATAATCGCGTTTTCAAGCATAGCTATGTGTGCGTCGGGGAACGGGAGTGCATTGCAACAAAAAAAAAAAAAGAAAACAAAACAAGTAAAAAGAGAGGAGAGAAAAAAAGGATAAAGGTGAGCGAGAGAGTTAGAATTGCCGTGGGAGGTGCCCTGGAAAAACGACAAGGTTGCATACAGAATCGTATTTCCGTATATTTCGTACATGCGTATACGTGCGTGTCGTTAGAAGCAAACAAGCTCCCCTGGGAATGAACAGCGTTCTTTCACCGAAGGGTTGGCGAGGAAACGTTCCCATGCCCCGTGCCAATGAGAAAATCGCACCAAAGCGGCGATATCATCATTACGAATAATTCCCACTGTTCTCCGATACGCGTTTATTAATCGTATTTCGATTTTCTCAGTTGCCATTCACCGATTACAAATTCTCACGTATTTTTCGAAACGAGGTCAATCGGGTTTGAAATATTTGGTGATAAAATCGAATTTCTTTTTTTTTTTTTCGTTTGTTTGCAAATTTAACGAGACTTTGGGTCGCGACGAGCGTAACAAAAGGTAGAAGAAAAAAAATATAAGAATTTTACCACAGGCGACAATTTCGAGGAGAAGTATCGGTTATATAGTGGCTGTTTTATGACGTCGGTGCAAAAGTTGCGAACGAGCAGCTGAAAAGCCACAGTGGCCTTGTCAAGACCGCCGAGGCCATCGGCACGAGAAACTTATATATATGTCGCGACGAGTTCCTTTTTTTTGCCTCCGCCCAGACAATTGTTTCTGCCCATTTAATCGACAGTAATTACGGAGATCCGATGTCTCATTATTCACGAGAAATCGAGTCCTGACGACCGCGTTTATGGTTTACTGATTACGCACGTAACACCAAAAGCCCGTCGTAGGAAACGATACTCACTAGATAACACCGATAATGTTTCGATAACAATAATAATAATACGCGTGAAATTCTTGCGATAACAAAATTGACCTGAGAAAATAAATAAATTTTGAAACTTACTCGAAACGTGACGATTCATCATTCAAATTTTGATAAGAATTGAATTAAACGGATTTACGCCCGACAGATAAATTCAATTATGAGTATTCGGATAGCATTTGTTTATTTTTAAAATTTTTATACAAATCGATACGCGATTAATTATTATAAGTATTGGATATACGATAGTTATTTAGAGTAAGAAATATATTTACGTATACATAGATTAGAGTACAAAAACAAATCGACACACGAGCCCGTGTAAACATAAATATTGACCGGCGATTCGATAGTGGCCAAATACGTACAAAGAAATCAAAGGATTTATAATTTCTTTTCTAGCTTAGCGACTGTTCCTTTAGTTCATGCGACAAGTCGTCAGTCTCGTAGAGATCTTTGTCAAGAGTAGATGGACCTTGCCTCGCGTTATTAATAAAATTAAATAGTTAATTGAACATCTACCTGAGTTACAATTAAAACTCAACCCATTTCCAATAATAAGAATTAGATAAAATTGATCAATGATTTTTCTCGTTGTGTAGTTGGAATTTAAACGATATTTGTAGTTATTTTCTGTATTGTTTAACGAAGAGGGCAACGAACACGAAGGATCGACTCGACGTTCTCGCTCCCACGATATCTAATACAAAAGAGAGTCCTTGGTCGTTAGAATTCTGACCAACAGTGCCGATCTTTCGTAGTCGCCCCTCTCGACCCATAATTCTTCCCGAGTTCCTCTCGGTATATTATGCAAGCCGTGACTACAGGATCGACTCCTTCGCGCATGTGAACCGATCTTATCAGGCTCATAGGTGTGTAGAAAGTAATAAAAATACCAGCGCAAGTTCTCCCATGCAACGATCTAAAATCGCGGTCGATCTAAACTGTAACTTCCTGCGTCTGGCTTTACCATTTCGCTCGATCTTTCTCTCCATCCCCAACCGACCGATCCCTCTACCACGTTCTAGATTCCGGTTGAAAAATGTCCCGAGGTAAAAGAACTTCATTACATTTTTTTTTTTTTTTTTTCGTTCGAAGGAATGTTTTTGACACGTTTCTTTTTTTCCTCGGTAAACGTCAAAGGATCCGTGAAAAATCTCATCTCGCAGCGAGCACGGTGTAGAAAGTTTTGGTATTAAAGGGAAAAAAAAGGAACAGAACTGGTCCTCATCCGGAAAAGTGCTATTTCCGTGAAAATGTAAAAAGAATTTTTAACGAGAGACTTTCGAGAAAATTCAGAAACAGTCGTCGTCAAAAATTCCCAAGTCCAGTTAAGCTTCGGATATAAATTATTGAAATTCGTTACCGATACCTTCGTATGAAAAGGGGTTGACGAATGCCAACGTGGGCAAAAAAAACGTCTCGTACCTTTTCCCGAGCTTCGATATTAAACGAATCGCGGAATCGTCGGACTTTTTATTTTATTCTTTTTTTTTCAAGTGGACTTCGGAGCGGCATTTTCTAGTGGAAAAAAAAAGAATCGCACAGACAGCTACGTTCCGGATGAATTACCGCGGCGCCGGAAGAGACGACCGAGCATCCCTCCTCACCCTTCGACCCGCCTGCGCGTCGACGTAGCGTATTGGTTCGATTTTATTGCAACAAACGATGGAATTGCGAGCGTGCGAACAGATCCGAGAAAAAACGCTTTTTTGGCCTCATCCTCCTTCTCCCTCCCACTTTGCCGCCATGGTAGTAATACATCCATCTAGAGCCATTATCACGAACGGAAATGGTGCTGCCCGAGGAGGCTCCCAGAAGCCAACAATTTCCGTCTCGTTTTCTGTCCCATCGTTACATATAGCCGCTAAATATATATTACATGTCGCCCCCGCACTAGCAAAAGTTGTTTACACCGGACTGGCGAAGCGTATCGACTCTTTCGGAGTAAAACGAACAATTAAATCCACCGCACTACTTTTTCACGCAGTCTTGTAATTAGTTCATAAATTTCTCGACTTTTTTTGCAACCATTTGCATCATGGTTCGATCTATGCTAGTAAGTTCAGACATCTGTGGTGTTTAATTGACAGTTGGGACGTATCATCGAGTGTTCCTGAATAACGATAGTTTTATTACTTTTGATTTTATTTAAATAATTTTATTAAAGAATTAATTCGTGCTTGATGATAGATGGCAATCGTGGTATGCGGATTTATCCGCTTGCGGATGCAAATGGGTTAATAGGTCGATGAAAACAATAACTAAATGGTGAGAATTGTACGAGGAATATTTGAAATTTAAACTTTTAGGTATGGACTTGTACTTAATTGTATCAACGAGGTTTTTGTAAAAAATTGTTAATCGAACTATAAGCTGAAATTTATATGCACGTGGCAATGTTTCAGGTCGGTTGTAATTCGTTGATTCGAAAGATCTTATTATTTATGTCTACCAGATTCGATCGATGTGAAATTAATACGGTAATAAAATAGACGTGAGGAGTAAATCGATGGAAATATAATTATAGAATTATCGCTTTCTTTTCTTTTTTATTTTAGAATAAATCGATTTTAGAATAAATTATATATAGCGATGAATAAAAATTGAGAAGAAATAACACATTGTTAATAATTATTAACAAGTAATCTTGACGCAAGCAATGATGATAAAAACCGCGATTAAAATTGTCGATTTTTTCTTAAAAAATTTTATGTTTCACAATTAAATCGACTTTAGAATAAATTAAATATAGCGATAAATAAAAACGGAGAACGAATGCCACATTGTTAATTATTAAAATTTAACCTTGACGTAAGCAACGATGATAAAAATCGCGATTAAAATTGTTGATTTTTTCTAAAAAAATTTTATGTCTCACGATTAAATCGACTTTAGAATAAATTAAATATAGCGATAAATAAAAATGGAGAACGAATGCCACGTTGTTAATTTTATTTTCAAGAACTAACCTTGACATAAGCAACGATGATAAAAGCGGCGAGTAAAATCGTCGATTTTCGTTTGCCGATGAACATATTGTCCCCTCGATTGACGAAATTAATCGCAGACGTGAAGAGTATTATCCTATCGATCTATAGATCGGCACTGATCACTCGTATAAGAAACGAACGTAATTATCGATTTTTACGTAAGACCGTTATTTTCAATTCGTGAAAGTGAGATGTTTTTTTCAACGTTCCCGATGTGAAAATCGCGGAGGAATCGAAACGATGTTACTTGGAGCACGGTTGTATGCGGAATGAAGCGAACGAAGAGCCGCGTTGCAGAAGCAGCTGCTCGGAGTGCAGACGCCGGACACGCGGTCTCCTCTCTCAGCACCTTGGTCCCTCGGTCCTCCCTGCGTATAAACCCTTCGCTCGTTTCATTATAATACAACGAATTTCCTACCCCACCGTTCCTCTATCCGGAGGATCCCGATGATTGTCAGTTTACGCGAATCGCTCACCGGCATCGTGTCATTAATCTTGTACGCTCATTAATGACCGAGCAATCAACTTTCACAGAAATTTTAACAATGAGGCCACAATTTTTTTTTTTTGCTAGATTAATTATTTCATTAATCGAAGGTTTTAATTACAACGAGCGACCTTGATAAGGATCGAATAACAAATAAGACTCATGCCTATTCTTAGTCCGATTATTATTATTATTATTATTATTGTTGATTATTATTATTATTATTATTATTAGTTTTAATATCATAACTATTATTAGCGGGATGTTTCGATATATTACGATTTAAATATCTGTTTTAACAACCTCGTTAAATGTTTATTAAAATGGATGACTTTAACACAGCTTTCGTTCTTTATTTAACGTTATTTAATTAAATGAAAATAGAACGCGATATTCCTGAAGTAATTGGAGATGGGCTTATATTAAAATAATTTCCAATCGATGAAATATTTTCATGCAGGTATACGCGTAATATAGAATTACCCGGAGTATAATATTTTTGAAATTCGAGCAGGGTTCGATCCTTGGCGAGATCTTTGTACGCGCGCTCGTCATTTTCCCCTTCAGCTGCCCGCGAACAACAGCAGCGGTAAGCAGCAGCAGCAGCAGCAGCTGACAGGCCCACGAGCCCTGGGCCTTCTCGGCCTTCTGTTACCACCACGGCCTGACTCCTTCGCGTTAGGAATATCGCTCGGTTTTACTACAAGGCGCGGTTATAGAGCGTACGAGAAGACAGGTGCACACGCGGCACGCGACAGCCGGCACTCGCGTTTGTACTACCTGTGGGTACGTATAACGAGTAGATTATCCCCTCTGCTATACGCCAACCACCGCTCATCTCGAATGACGATCGACTTTTCCATCCGAAATCCAAACCAAAGGAAAAACATGAAGGTATCTTACTAAAGTTACTTTTTTCTTCTTCCAGTTTGATAATCAAATGCGACGGCTGCTACGTTCTTCTTCGATGGATCGTTTTATTGATTTAATCACCTGGAAGAAAAATTATAGATTAGTTAATTAGGAAAAAGAAATCATCGAGTATGTGCAATTCGCTGATTGGAATGATATTAGGTTGGGGAAAGAGAAATTCATTTTTTGTTGCAAATTCAAATTTTGAATGTAAAATTTGGACGCAAATAGTTTAAAACTGTTTTATATGGGTACGTAACGAGTAGATTATCCGCTCTGCTATACGCCAACCACCGCTCATCTCGAATGACGATCGACTTTTCCATCCGAAATCCAAACCAAAGGAAAAACATGAAGGTATCTTACTAAAGTTACTTTTTTCTTCTTCCAGGTTGATAATCAAATGCGACGACTGCTACGTTCTTCTTGGATGGATCGTTTTATTGATTTAATCACCTGGAAGAAAAATTATAGATTAGTTAATTAGGAAAAAGAAACCATCGAGTTCGTGCAATTCGCTGATTTGAATAATATTAGGTTGGGGAAAGAGAAATTCATTTTTTGTTGCAAATTCAAATTTTGAATGTAAAATTTGGACACAAATAGTTTAAAACTGTTTATATGGGTACGTAACGAGTACCTAGATTATCCCGTCTGTTAGACGCCAACCACCGCTCATCTCGAATGACGATCGACTTTTCCATCCGAAATCCAAACCAATGGAAAAAAAGGAAGGTATCTTACTAAAGTTACTTTTTTCTTCTTCCAGGCTAATGGTCAAATTCGACGACTGCTACGTTCTTTTTCCATGGATCGCCTCATCGATTTAATCACCTGGAAGAAAAATTATATATTAGTTAATTAGGAAAAAGAAATCATCGAGTATGTGCAATTCGCTGATTTGAATAATATTAGTTTGGGGAAAGAGAAATTCATTTTTTGTGGCAAATCCAAATTTTGAATGTAAAATTTGGACGCAAATAGTTTAAAACTGTTTTATGATCGATCTTTAGCTCCTGGGCAATGCTACGACCGCTAGCACGTCGGTTAACTTCGTTTATTTCTGTGATTTTATCGACTTTTCCAACCACGGGTCTACCTGCGCGAGGTGCATTTTTAATATTAAAAATATCCGAACAGAATCGACAAAACGAAAACTGCGCGTAATTGGCTGTTCCAGTATCAAGACCATAAAGACCATTCACAATTTCATCCGCCTGCCTTGCATATTCGCCTTTATCAAAGAAAAACTGTAAAACGTATCGAATTTTCTCTTTATTGAGTTCCATTTTTAACACTCTGTAACTGACAACTGAATTTACCAAACGAAAAACAGCAAAGAATTTTTATAGTGCGAAATGTCACCTTTCCAACGAGCACAAACCTGAAATTGTATGATCGATACCTTACGAAATATTGATCACTACAATCATCTACCGAAAAAAAGTAATCGATTTCTTTTCCCTCAAACTAAAATATCTGTTTTATATAAAAATTAAAAAATTGTTAAAAATTGTAAATTGTAATTTGTTTACTGGATGTACCATCGTTCCAAAGGAAGATAATACAATTAGCCGATTGTAGTGGAAATGTGATTTCGCTCATCTCTTGATTATCGAGTTGAGAATTACTACCAATTATTTGATGCGGAATTTTGATGTTTTAAGCATATGAAACTTCCGCTTCTGGGATAATTACAAAATTTTAAATTTAATTTACGTTCCCCAACCCTTTTGGGTATTATCTATAGTTGAACCGTGTGCATATGCGAGAGAGCGAGCGAGAAGGTGTGCGAACTGTGCTCGTAGCGTGGCCGCAGGGTACCGATGACTTTCGCTCATCCGGGGTCGCAATTAACCCGCGGGCCAACGAGCATGTATTAAGAACAAAAGTCCCCGCGGCACTCGGTTCGCAGCAGCAGCAGCATCATCAGAATGCTGATTTATGCGCACGTTGCTCACGGAACGATGAGCAAACCGCCGAAAGGGTCTCGACCCAGGACCCTCGTTTCCGTTCTCCGAAACTCCGTTTGCACACCTACGCTACTACGCTATATCAACTTCTTTAAATACATTATCGCAAATCCCAGACTTTTCGTACTTTATAGTTAGTTACCTGTAGGTCGCGCAAACCACAAACTCGATCGATCAAGATTGTCGATTCGCACGCGCGCGATAATTACGATCGATAAATCGATTAATTATCGATCGCGATCTTCGAAATATCGGCAATACATTTTTTTTATTGCGCTCGTATCGATCCAATCGATAATCGCGATCGATAAATTGATGAATTATCGATTCTTGGTTATCGAGTGATCGATATATTTGTTTACGAGCGCAAAACATGAAAAGTTGCCGATTTCTTTTATGCCGGTGTTTATGAACTTCGCATTCTTTGAACAAAATTATAATTACCCTTGATCATTAATTAATACAGAAATTAATTGACAAATAAAAATTGAAACAAAGGTATAATCGAACTGAGATCGATAACTAGGAAATGCCGATGCTCTCTGTAAAAATGTAATCCGCCACGGACGGTGATAACTCCGTTGGTACGGTCGGTAAAGGAACGACCGTGGAATTTCGAGTCGACAACGTCAAGAACTTCCTTGTCGCAGAATGCAATCTGTTTTGCATTCTCGATTAACACAACAATTTAAAACCCCCCGATTGCAAATTTTTTTTGTACGTAACAAAATATTTTAAATGCCACAAAATAAAAAATACAGAATGTAAACTGTTTATACAATACTCGAGATATAATTACGTACAAATCCAAGTAATTACGTCTCGAGGCAAAGTGTGTATTAACAGAAATGAAAACGAAACTTCGCATTGGGGACGACTAATCAATTATTGATAAACCCATTATTTTTATAACATCTCGTATTTCGTTCAATCATTAATTACGTGAGCAATTTTCAGCAAAGCTGATATAATTCTGGTCTTCAATACCAGTCTGGCAAATTTTATCACGAATAATGAAACATTTTTCGTTTCCCTTATCAACGACGATTATAACAAAGTATTGCAGAATTTAATTGCAAAATACGACGCAAAACACGAGTAGCTTATTCTAATTTTAGCGAACGTGGGACGCATGCGCCATGCACTTTTGGGCGGTTTATTCCATATAGCGAGTGGTCGGATCGATGCCAAAGAGACTCGACGATGTTGCTCGCCGAGGACAGTACACAATATCATCGTACCGTCTCGCGTGTTCTAGCTATTCGTTCCGTATTTCGTTTCACGACGAAATCAACGACGACAATTTCAGCGATCGTCGAATGAACCAACGACTCCAATTTGGTTGACTGGTGGTCCTTTCCAGAGTCTTCTCTGGCTGACGTCGAATAATAATCGCAATGTCCATTAAAAACGGAAGACGGTGTCGGTTCACGTTGTGGTGAAGGTGCGCGTTGTCACATTCCTGCTAGAAAATAAAATAAAATTAATAATGCGCCAATCGAACTCTCACCTTCATTTCGCGAATTAAAATGTGAGTCAATTAAAAAAACAAGCTTGTCAATAAAAAAATTCATTCTTTTGTTTCATTTCTAAAAAAAAAAAATATTGTTTACCGTTAGTCCATTTCAAGATTGCTATTACACGTGTCGATAATAATAACGTTAGTCTAATGCGGAAAAATAATGAGCCGTGGATCGAAACGTTTCGAGCCGGAGGAAAATAAAGTCCGGTTTTTGTTCTGCTATCGGATAATGAATTCCTCTCGAGAGAGGCAAAAATAATCGGTACGACGAATAGAAAGAAAAACAAAAATTGAAAAAAAATGTTTTCATCTCGAGTCGAGATTGTTTTTTTTTGTTTTTCTATTAAATTATTGGTCGATGAGTTTACGGAGCGCGGCGGGAAAACGGAGCTCGGCACGGATGGTTTATAAAGCTGCTTGAAAACATGACGATTTAATAATTCAAGGTCAACACGCGACTGTCTAAAACCCAAAGGAGTAGCGTTGAAGTTTCGTATCGTATAGATGGAACGATAAAACCGGTTTACCATGTGTTACCTTGAATCATGGATCGTTAACCGTGACAAATCGATATTTAAATCATTGATCGATATTTAAGTCAAATTTGATACGAATCTTCGAATTTGACGTGAATTTTAAGCAGGAAACTAACAAAATCAGCGGAATAAAAAAGAATATATTTATAGAAAATTTTTAACGTTGAATATTTGTAATGGTAAATGTACAAAACTGTTCCATAACGCGATAAATCTCGTTTTCTCCAATTTGTCGATCCTTTCAACGTCAATTTTGACCATAAATATTCGAGGCAATTCTCAGGAACGAAATTACGCGAAATTGACGATGTGTTATAAATTTGTGGATAGAAATTTTGCATTCGCTTGAGAAAGAGACGGCAGAGAGAGAGAGAGAGAGAGAGAGAGAAAGAAAGAGAGAAATAGACAGAGGTAGAGTCAGAGAGAGAGAAATAGACAGAGGTAGAGTCAGAGAGAGAGAGGGAGAGAGAGACAGACAGACAGACAGACAAACAGAGACAGCGACAGAGAAAGAGAAGGAGAGACAGACAAACAAACAGACAGAGACAGAGAGAGAGGGAGAAATAGAAGGACAGATACAGAGAGAAAGAAATAGAGAGAGGGAGAGAGAAAGAAAGATATGCTTGCGGTGCAGCAAGACTCTGGAAAATAATGCATTATACACGTTTACGGTGAGTTATGAATGTCCGCGCGAGCTTCCGTGATATTGCATAACTACTTATTTGACGGCAACGTTTTACCGACAGCGCAATCTTATACTATAATACACTTTCCGCAGGGTAAAGCTACGCTGCGCGGTTTGTTATTATTATTTCAAAAATTGAATTCTTGCATCTCATTGTTGGATGAATATTCAACCGCAGAATTGTCATCGAGACGAAGAGACGCGTTATGGTACGAGTATCTTGTTTCCGCTGGTACAGCGTTATTACGCGATAATTATTGATAAGAATTGCTGACGCGAACGCGTCACCTTGAAATTCTTCTTACTATCCATTAAGTCCATCCGTATTAATTGTCGACAAAAAGATGAGAGAAAGAGAGAATTATCGAGTTAAGCGTTTCAAATGGTACATCGTTAAATTCCAATATCTCTATATAACGTTTAGACAGGGAACGAACCGAGATGGAAAAATGCATAATCGTATCATGGGAATCGATCAATATTCGTCATTTTTTTTCGTTTTACATCTAATATTCTTATTCGGTTGTTTGCACTTCCTGATGTTAATTCAGATTGTTCAGTGGTGTATAACATTTAGATTCTTGCCCGGTGGTACGCTTTGTTTTTAAGGAAGCGTGTACACCAAGGAGATCAACGAAAATCGAATGTTTGTGGATTTTTTTTTGGAGTAATTGTAAGAGATATTAGAATGAGGTTTTTGGCGTAGTAAATATATACTTTGAACAAGGTTCAGATTTTTGTAACGACAAATAATGAAAATCGGTGGAGATTGCTAATTGTTTTTTAAATAAAATCCGTAAGCTATTGTCATATAAGGACATGGAGAGTCCGAGGGTGTTATAGCTTTATCATTGTTTGGATTTTCAATTACAAATTTTAATCAGACTTTCTTGAAGCATACAAATTTAAGAAAATGTTAATACAAGTTAATTGTTTTGGACCTCGCTAAGTGTATACGCCTCCTTAAGTGCCATAACAATAAACACATTGCCACGTTTGCAAGATTACAAGCTTTTTTTAGCACAGGCTATAGAATAATCGAGACTTGGATATAAGTATCGAAAAGCTTGACGTTAATTACGCCAAATGAGTGTTAATGCAAAATCTCTTTTGCTTTTAATCTACAAGTTAAATTTAATTCACGATTCAAATGGCGTAATCCTCGATCGAATGAATTTTTCATTTGTTTCGTTACGAACTATTTTTATCTTCGTCATTGGACTTCGATGTGAATCAGTGGCGATGAACTCGACTCGTTCCGATCCCACACAATGAGAAACAAATAAAAAGGTCTACTCCTATAGTAACCGAAGAACCTGCCAGGTCAAAGTATTCGTTGTAACGCCGGATTCAATCTGTAACATGGTAATATTTTCATCGCAGAGGAACAACTATACATTCTTAAACAAAATCCTGTTCCAATACCTACGTTATACTGAGCGAGGATATCTGGTTTAACTTTCGCGCGTCCCTCGATTCACAATTTAAAAACAAGATGTTTTTGTTGAACACTCACCAAGTATTTATTCTCCTTCGTTTTCCTTATCCTAAAACATCCTTGGAATTAAACCAAACCTGTTCCTTCATATAAGAGATGAAATAGCAGTGGGCTAAAATTCGACAATAGACCAGTCGTTTCGCCCAAGTTGGCGAGTGCGAAGGCTAAGTTTACAAACGTTGAGCGTCCGAGTTGAGTTAAAGTCGCATCGTTCTGAAATCATCGGAATTATTATTTTCATCATTATCATCATCGTTCTATCATTGTTTGTTGTTCCTATTATTATTATTACTATTGATAACGATTCGTTTCATTATTACAAAATCATTATCATAGGAACATGACTATTGATGAACCGATTGTTATTAAAGTGACGAATTGACCCGAAGCTTGACAGCGTGAGCGAAAAGAAAACAAAACTGTGAGTTGACTAGTTTAAAAAAAAAATTCCTATTGTTCGTCGCATAGGGTGGGATCGTGATAGTGATGGTTGGCGTTGGAGGGGATAAAAATGCCAAGTACATTACTTCGAGACGCACTTGATTCACGAGTAGGGTTGAGTGGCGTGGGCTGACTGGTATAAAGTGTGCCGCACTTGAAATTGTGGTCTAGCTTCTCGGGAGTCGAGAATGCAATGTTGTCGGTGGGTCGTGGACGTGGGCACAGTTCTTCGCTTATAACACAGCGAAGATAGACAATTTTGCGCTCTTATCACGCGGTGCATCTCGCATATATGCCTCTTCGTTTTTCCGCTAAACGTATATATTAGTTCAACCGTTAGTCCACCTAGTAAAAGTCGGTCGACGGAAGTTCTTCGATGCAATAATCCTGTAAATAAAGGAATTTTAGTGTCGCTCTAACAGGTCGGTATTTGAGTTTTTACAATAACGAATTATCCAATGATTACCTTTGATTTTGTCCAATGGTAAAGATGTGGGAAAAGTTGTTTTACATGTTGAAAAACATTGTAACGATCCTCCAACGTGAACGTCCAATACGTATGATAAATATGAGATTTCCGGGCAAGAGGTGTATCCGCTTTTGAGAAGAATTCATTATTTCCTTTGTTCATGCGTTGATTCATATTTTTGGTTGCAGAAAATAACTCTGCTGGTCTGAGTTCACTCGGTCGTAGACTGGTGAGTTGCATGAACCGCATGCTCGCTGTACGGTATATTTGTATATATAGCTGTAATATATATATACAATGTAGTCTATGCTTCATTTTAGACGTACACGAAGCATGACGACCGGTCCAGTAGTGACGGCGAGAGAGACGAAGATGGATCCCGAGACCGGAAGCGACCCGGGGAATGCAGTAACGGTCGATGAATCGGTATCCCCAAGTGCTAAATCGCCGGATGAACTTCGCAAAAGTCCAGAGGAGAGGTTGAACTGTAAGATCGTCGACGAGGATTTTAAACGATCCGTCGAGAAAATGGTGCAGGGAGCAGCTACATTGCCAGAAAATTGGACGGATTTGACGGTGCGAGAACAGCGCGATTGGTTGACTGTAGAGATGCAGAAACGTTTCCCAGATTTACCGAAAAGTTTGATTACTCTAACGACCGGTCAAGCGGTGAATGGGGATTGCAAACGATCGGAGCTAGATCCAAGACCCGAGTGGCTCGACCACGAAAAGTTTTTGCGAGGTCAGCGCTTCGCTCTTGATAACATAGCCAGTATATCTTTGTCCAAATTGATCGGTCTCTATGCATTGTTCACGTTCGAGGACGAACTGAAATACTTGATCGTTACGAGAAATTCGAGCGATCCGTTCACAGCCTTCAAACGATATTTGTCGACTGGCAAGAGAGTCAGAAATTGGTACAGCTCGGATCCTTGGACGAAAGGCACTGACTCGTATAAAGACATTGAAACAGTCCGTAAGATGCATGCCATAGTCAGAGAGAAATTGGTAAATTTGGGCCACGATGGAATCGACAAGATGAGTAGTATAGCCGATTCTTGGAGCTCTACGCAATTATCTCTGCTCGAGGACTTTCGTGGCTCTTGTCCGGAACCAGGAGCGGGACAGTGTCCTTTCAAATTCGCCGAAGAAAATAGATCGGATAAACCCATCGGTTTGAATCAGATGGAAATGGCATCTACGCAGTTTGGATTCATCGGTATGGCGATACTGTTCCCAGAACGTTTCGGTATTCACGGTGCTACGGATGAGGATCTCGAGGCTTTTTGCCATACTTGGAGAGGCCTTGGATATCTTCTCGGTATCGAAGACGAGTAAGTTATTCGATGCTCTATGTTTATCCTAAAATCATTCACAAACAAAATTAATATTACAATTTTTCACATTAACGAGTAACGAGATTTGACGAATTCTCAGAAATCCTTCTGACTTATTATTGTTAGTAAAAAAAAAAGGAAAAATATTTTAAATGAATTTTACATAAAGTGTGGATTATAGTTGTATTCTATATACCGTATTGAATATTGACTAATCGTTTAAAATAGAGATGAAAACGATTTACTCAGATCGCGGAAATTGCAAAAAGATGAATAAAGATCAACGATCAAGGTTGAACATTACAAGTGGCGATCAAAGATCGACTTTATTCAAAAAGTTTATGTCGATAGTACGAATACGTAACAATGTTTATTTCTGTAAGATCAAAGTTTATATCTTGAGATTAATATTTAATATGCATGTAAATATTATATGGTTGAGGTTTATTTCAATGATGCGAATAAATTTGTTTACTTTTTTATTCTGTGATAAGGTACAACTTCTGCAATGGAACGCTCAAGGAAGTGAGGCAACGTGCGAGAGATTTTATCAACTATTGGATAAAGCGCAATCTACGTGAAATAACACCAGAGTGGGAACACATGACTCGATGCCTCATGGAAGGAATACAATATTATTATCCGGGTATGAATTATGAGCACGGTGTACTGTTTTTCGCTGAGTTGCTCGAGATTCCAGTGCCACGATTCGAAGCAAACACCAGTTACGCGTGCAGGATTCGTTACGGCTTGGCTAAGTGAGACTTCAAAATATTCCTTTTATTTCCCTGTTGGAAAAAAGAAAATTATAAGTTCAATCGTTTGAATACTCTTTGTTTTATTGCAGAAACGTATTTTATTGGGTGGCAAGATTACCGGGAATACCAAAAATCTTAAACCAAGGCTTGGTTACAGCAACCGAGCGAGCGCTCAAATATTCCAAGAGTCATCTCGAGGTGTTGCAAAACAGATCAAATAACAAAATGTCTAAGGGCATAGCCGACACAATCGCTGCTCGAAATCAAAGGGAATTAGAAACTACGAGTATCTGGGACAAGGTTCGATATCTCGTTTCCTTGTCGACTGTTTTTTTATTGGATTTCCCAAGATTCGTGAAAAAATTTATTGCGAATACGTATATCGGTACTGGTGCTGCGTTAACGAGTTAAAATTTAAGGGACTTTCTTTATTTCTCGTAGTACTTGGTGCAATAGTCGTAAGATTTGTTGCGCACTAAGATATCGAACAGATATCTATTTACAATTAGTCATGGGTGTCGATACGACAATACTAGAAAGTACTGTGGTTGCTATAAAAATGGGCGATTTCGTCTTGACACTAATGTGAAACTCTCTTGGTCGATGACAACAATAGTACACACGTTTTGGTTTCATACGTGTTGAGATTTATTAATTCGCTTTTAATCTAAATCTCAATGCAATTTTGAATAAGACGGATTATAATCGTTGTTACCGATCGAATGGGATTCACATTTCTCTGCACACAAAGTATAAGATGAAATAGCTTGTTGTGAGTTCAACGAGAATTGTAATTAACCTTTGGCATAATTCTCAATATTATAGTGGTACGTAAGGAGACAAAGTACAAGAATGACTTCAAGTTTCGTAGGAGAATTTGCGTCTGTGATAAATTGTGAAAGATGTACGGCGTAAAGAATTGTGCTTAGTACATGTTGATTTATTGTTTGAATATTATATTTTTCGGCAAGATAAATTTGTAGAAAATCTTTGCGCTCGATCTCTTTATTCCTGTCGTTATTCCCATGAAGGTTTCAACAAATATTATTTAATCATAACAAAGACTTACCGGCTGCAGCAATAAGTAGAAATAAAGAAAACATACTGCAATTCTGCTCTAGAGTTCTGCACAACACCGATCAGAGATTAGTAGGAAGATTAGCAGCGCTCGAGAATATTTGAAACCTTGAGATTTGAGCCGGCGGAGCGACATCTGAGCAGCCAAACAGTGAACTGTGGGTATTTTCGCGAGTCCGGCATGAAGTTGGCTTCGCCCGTGTAGTCATATATATGGCTAAAAGAAAATGTATATATAAACTGGCGGTGCATACACGCCGCTCGGGTGTTTTCGTGACTGAGCTGCAAACAGCTGTTTACCGGAGGTTATGTTCACCCTGTCAGGATGTCGAAAGACAATAACATTAAAACGAGAAACATGAATGTCGATGGTGATAGAAATGAACATGGTCAATCCGGTTTAACGGATAAGAAGCATATAAGATTTCGAAGTGGTGGAAAATCACCGAAAAATCAAGCCTCGAGAATCGAAGGATTGAACTTTGATCAGGGTCATTCCCATCAACCTCAACTGTCAGATAAACACCGTCCGCCCAAGAAGTATGGTATGCAATTTGTCAATGAAATTCATTATTACTTCCACACATTCAAGAAATTTATTGTGTTTTTTTATGTAATTTCACAGTATTTTCAAAAGCATATCGCGCGTCATGTTTCTCATCATAATGTATCATAACGAATTCATACCACCAACTGTATAAGTGGAATAATAATAACACAGATAATAATATTGCATAAAATGCATATCATAGGTGTATCACTCATGGATTTCTTGCGAACCGAGCTCACTAGAGGCTATCAATTGGAGAATGATGAAGAAAGATTCTCCGCAAGAAGGGAAAAGGTCTATTCCTTCATCAAAATACCAAGAGAAGTTGAAAAGTTCATGACTTATGGATTTTTGCAAGTAAGTCTTGTAGTAAGGAAAATTGTTACAATTTCAATACATAAACTCTTGAGATTCCAATAGGATTTTTCGTTTTCAGTGTGCAGATTCCTTTTTATTCGTGTATACATTTTTACCACTGAGATTTTTAATGGCTCTGTGGGCAATAATCACAAGACCTCTTCTGCTTTGCCTGGGGTGAGTTAGGAATGGGCGTTTCTCAAATTGTTTACACAATTTAGTGGAATACGATCTATGAAATTGAGCTTAAATTGTTTTTCAGAGGGAATAAGGGCAGTAGCAAAAAATCAGATAGGTATTTGAGGCCTGCAGAAATGTGCGACCTTTTAAAAGGCATAGTTGTAGTAGGTTGTTGGGCAGCGACATGTAAAGTGGATACATCCATGATGTATCATTTAGTCAAAAGCCAGTCAGTTATAAAGTTGTACATCTTCTACAATATGTTGGAAGTCGGTGATCGACTTTTCAGTGCGTTTGGCCAAGATACAATAGATGCTCTTTTGTGGACGGCGACCGAACCACGTTCACGCTCTCATTCTACTCATAGGCAACATCTGGGCACTCTGCCTCATCTACTGTTTGCACTAGCATATGTCCGTATCCTTTTCTATATAAATGATTTAGAATTTTTTTCAATGATACGCTATCTGCTCTTAACAGATTTACAGTTTTACACAGTATACTCGTACTTTTTCAAGCCACTACATTGAATGTTGCTATAAATAGCAGCAACAAAGCTCTCCTAACAATAATGATGTCCAACAACGTGAGTAACAATACACACAATTGAATTAAATATTGTTTTGTGAAAGAAAAGCTTAAAAAAAGATCGATGTTATAATTTTTCCAGTTTGTTGAACTCAAAGGTTCAGTCTTCAAGAAATTTGACAAAAATAATTTATTTCAATTGGCGTGCAATGATGTGAGGGAGCGCTTCCATCTGACAATATTACTCCTAGCTGTGAGCCTTCAAACAATGAAAGAGTATGCTTGGAAAGCCGATCGTTTAGCTGTGCTTCTACCGGATTGTATATTGCTCCTCATTGCTGAAGTTGCTGTGGATTGGGTAAGTTACGCTCGACTTGCTTTATTCTCGTACCAAAACATTGGTTCAAACGTATCATCTTTCCTATTTTATTTTTATTTTACAGGTGAAGCATGCTTTTATCACACGATTCAACGAGCTTCGTTCCACCGTTTACAGAGATTACACCGTTAGTCTCGCTTACGACATGGCACAGACAAGACAAGAAACAGCATTTTCGGATCCATCAGATCTTGTTGCTAGACGAATGGGTTTCATACCATTGCCGCTCAGTGTAGCTATGGGTCGTGTACTTTGCACCACTCTTACACCGTCTGCTAAACCAGCTAATTTTATTCTTGTCATCCTCGCCTATCTCATACTCGTTGCTCTTCGAGTTCTCAACAGTCTCGTCATTCTTGGTAAAGCGTGTGATCTTATATCGTCAAATGCCAACAAAAATGATACCGAACGTCATCCAAAACGGAAAACGTCGCAGGATTATGCTAGTGATGGAACAGATCCGATGGACCCGAATGTCGCCATGGCAATACTATCGAATAGCGCGGTCAGTCTTAACAACGTTTGTCTTAATGATACCTTTGTCAAATCTGAAAAAACGTGCAAATCGGAGAAGCATAGAACAAAGAGCGAAGAGTCTTCATCATTCTCGAAACACGTCTCGAGAGCAGAGAGTGAACCGCTTTTAGTTCAATGATGAAGATTCGATGCTTCTGTAACGATTATATAGATTTTGTAATTTATATGAAAATATGTACATAACGACACTGTATATATACATGTCCTTGGATATTAATATGTATTTTTCAAATTTGATCGCACCATGGTAACATTTTCCAAAGACAAGATGTTAAATTATTTACCAGTAGACATATTTTGAGATATAACTTATTGTGTTAGCACAACAGCTATGCGTTAAGATAGGTGATCGAAGTTTTGGGCCGATCACCACTCTAGTTGTAATTTCACCATGTATCAAACATTATACCATAATAACTGTAATCAGGACTATCTAAAAGCTAAGCGATATGTCATGCCTGTTAACGTTTTATTTTTGAAAAAGATACATGGGACAGGGTGGCGAAAGGCCCGACGCAGTGCTTCTAAGTTCGCGATTATTCTGTTTGCCAGTGAAGCTTGCTGCAATCAAAAAATGGTGTATAGACCCTTCAACATAAAGTATAATTTTAATACAAGGACAACTTCACCATCACCATTTTCCAAGAAACATTTTCAAGAAAAATGTGTAAGATGAATATATTATTGATGAAGATTCAAATGATCATGTTATTGTTGTGGTGAGTACTAAATATTGTTTGCAATTATATTAATGAAGCAACTCACTAGTGATCACTTTCATACTCAAATCGGATGACAATCCATAGACTGACATATCGCTGTGTAAATTCAAAGGGGTCACAAGTTAAAAACTGTTATTTGTACAGGAGAATTTTTTATATGCTGTGAATCCCTACATCTATGTATATCATTTGATGCGTATTCTAAAACTTTATTCATTTATTAGTAAAGAATTAAAGCTGCTTTTATCTACGAAAGTAAAATACCATACAAATCCCCATCGCTTAAAAAAAGAAGCGAACGGGGCCTTTGTATGATTGGTCTATTTAGAACGCCAAAACCATGGGTGTCTTTTTCGAATATAAACATATGAATGGTTGCTATACAATCTTTCCGGTTAAAAAAATTTTCAGTTTTTCTTTATTTGTGCCCCCTTTGAATTTAAGCAGCGATATATTACACTACAAAAATGTCCACATACACACACAAAACACACCACACAGAGGTTAGGGGGAGATCAGTAACGCTCGACAAAAGTTGAAACCTCGAGAGTTGGTTCTGTGACATCTCAACAGGCAAAGCGTAAACTTTTTTATACTCTCGTTAAGTTGGCCGCAAGCTATCGTAGTCATATAATATGGCGAATGCCGCGGAGATTCAAACGACACAACATTCGCCCTGCTCTACGGTTAACCGCGGGCGATTTTGACCCAACAGTTTTGTGATCCAATGAAATCAATACAAACGGCCACCCTGGCGTTTTTTGTAGTGCGTGTATTTTAAGCGGTTTTGCAGTTATTGGGTGCAACCCCCGTGGTGAAAACCTGTAACGCGGTCCTAACCTTATTTCTGCTGATGTTGAGCCTCGCTAATCTCCTAATCGCGGGTTTTATATTGCGACTGTATCAAAATAGCTACAGTCACAGAGAAAAATGTTCTTGAAATAACACATTTTCCGTAACAGTAGTCAATTGACGAAAGTCACGGCGTCAATTTTTGGTTGAAAATGCCATTTTTGGGAAATCGACGTCACTCTGCAACTTATGCGACTGCTGTGCTCGGTGTGCACGGTGTACGTATGTTGTGCATACGTTTAGTAACTCGGTATCCTCGGTATACCCTCGATGGAGGTATAAGCTGTGTTCACGTTCAAGTCTCAACTTGTTATGTTATCCAATCCTCGCAACTGGTTTTCTATTCATGCTGTAGTTGCTATAGCTTGTGAATTTGAACATCGAAAATCCTTCTATCAGGATATAATGGTCAAAACTTTTTTTAAACTTCAACATACCATTTGTTTGATATTGACTTGGGTTACGCTGTTATCTTTTCTTTTGCTGACGCGCATAAACTAAATTCTTTTTTAAAACGATATATTAAAACTTTTCCCAGTTGATCCTCATTGCCCCTTTAGTTTGTACTCCGACTCGCATTGACCCAACTGTTTTTTGTCAAGGGGACAACCTGAAGGACAACAAAGCTATATACAGTTTCGGGGGTATCGGGTAGGAGACTTCAATTTGTATATTTATCATCGCGGAGTCAACATTTTTCACGCAATTAATGGTACGTTCAAGATTTATTTGTGTGGTTATCTGTCAAATATACGAGTACGCGAATTCGGTTAAATATAATTTCCGCAGTATATACGGGAAGGCTTGCATAAAATAACGAATTAACCTTTTACGAGGCGTCTAGGGTAACCAGCTGTCACTTGAAAACAACGTAAAGATACCAGCTGTTTCACATCTCTGTAGACACGAATGATGAATCTTTACATGTCGAAAATTTAATTTCAAATTCGTAAACATTGCACCAGTTACTGCCCAGTACATTGCGCTGTCATTCCGATACTCATTGTGTACCTATGACTGTCAAGATTCGCGAATTAACAAGCAACCTACTGTCAAATAGTTACGTGATCGCTCGCAACATATACAAAGATGCACACACCCACACAAATCTCGTAAATACACGCATGTTTACATTCATAGACAAGATGTTTCATGTTTTTCAATAAAATGGAGGTTTGCATCAAAGCTGATGCAATTATTTGTTCATTGATCGCCATGCAACACTTTGGCCTCGTTCTATTCCTAAAGCACTCTGTTACCGCTTTACTTGTTTCATCTTAAGTTTACAAAATTCCATCAGTCAAACAATGGAGTCGTTTTTGGGGCTGTTTGATCCTGGAGAAGTGAATAAGAAGCAAGAGTGGGAATGTTATCCGGACAAGGAATTGTCTAGTCAAGACAGTTCTGATATTGACGAGGAAAATGAGGATTGTCTCCCTCCTGAGCCCCAACAGGGTAACGTTGAGTACAAACTGAAGCTCATAAATCCATCCAGTGAAAGATTCGAACATCTCGTAACGCAAATGAAATGGAGATTGAGGGAAGGCCATGGTGAAGCAATTTACCAAATTGGTAAGTTGCATCAACTTTAAACAAGAATGATAATGAAATGTAACCTAGTTGAATAAATACTGCTGATACTATCTATGATTCTTAGTCTTTTTACAAACACAAATTTACTTGGAAAAAATATAAATCTTTAGGCGTAGAAGACAATGGACGTCTGGCAGGTCTTGACAGACAAGAGATGAAAGCTTCTTTAAAGACACTGAGAGATATGGCATCAAGACTTGGTGCCACAACAAGGGTATTGCGTCAACGTCTGACCAATACCAAGGGCAAGCAGAAGGATATGACTGTGAATTCAGGGGATGAAAGGCAGGTGACCGAGGTATTAGTTAGAAAATTGAGAAAAGACGATAGAGAGGATCAGGAGAGTGTCATCGATTTGAGACTCGCCGTTATCGGTGGACAAGACGCAGGGAAATCGACCCTCTTAGGTGAGAGAATTTAGCAGGGAGCATTTTCTAATATATTTGGGAGATCCACATCGTCTCATATGACTATATCACGATGATAAGTAAATGCAAAATAATTACTAATGTGTGTGTGATACCCTGATGTGCGTAGGAGTATTGACACAGGGGGAACTAGACAATGGCAGAGGGAGAGCCAGACTCAATATGCTTCGCCATCTTCATGAAATTCGAACAGGACGAACATCTTCTATTTCACACGAGATAATCGGTTTTGATAACGATGGTCACATTTTGAATTATGCAGAAATGACTACAGCTGAGGAAATTTGCGAGCACGCATCGAAAGTAGTGACCTTCATTGATCTTGCTGGACATCGCAAATACCTGAGAACGACATTACTCGGCCTCACAGGTACGTTAAAAATTTGATTCTGAAAACAAAAAACGGAATCACTAGATGATTATACATAATTCTCGTTCGTTTCACACAGGTTATTCTCCACATCATGTGATGCTCGTTATCGCTCCTCCACTGAACGAGGCTGCTCAAGAGCACATGGCATTGTGTCTGGCTCTGGGTCTGACATTCTTTGTCGTTGTGACGAAAATCGATCTTGGACTATGTAATACTAGTCAAACTCTTATACAACTGGAAAATGCTGTACGCACTCAGGGATGCGCCAAAAAACTCGTGTTGTGCAATGACAACAACAGTAATAATAACAAACTAATGCACGATTACGAAACCAGTATTATACCGGTGTTTACCGTGAGCTCAGTAACTGGTGACGGATTGGAGCAACTCACAACTTTCATCAGAGATTTGTCGTCCTCGCAATCCTCGCCAATGGATTGCGAGCCTGGATCATGTCTGTTTCAGATTGACGAGATATTTAGGTATTTGTCTTGCAGCGTACGTTTGCGATCATCAACTTTTTCAAAAGTACGTGGAGCTATGACTGTTGGATGATTTTGAAGGGTCGCAGGATTAGCGGATCCAGTGCTGGGGGGATTGCTCGTCAAGGGAGTCATCGCACCTGGTGCACGTTTGCTTGTGGGACCTTTGCCGGATGGTAAATTTAGTCCTGTGCAAGTAGTGAGTCTGCATCGTAACAAAGCACCTTGCTGCCTGGTACGAGCTTCGCAGAGCGCGAGCCTGACAATTGCTCCTTCGACAGCTCGTGATCCTCCCTTGCCTCATCTTCGACCGGGTATGGTTCTTGTCTCACTCGGTGATCACCCACAAGCTACGCTTTTTTTCCAGGTAACAGCTCAGTTAACTCAGTTTAATTAAAACGGTGTTAAAATATCGTTCGGTGCTCTGATCAACGGTATCATTTTTAAGGCAACGGTTGTCGTCGTGTATCACGCCACCTCGATTTACCCCGGATTTCAAGCGACCGTACATGTCGGTAATGTACGACAAACGTGCGTTATGGAAGGAATAATGGACGTCAAGGAGGGCGGTATGCAGACGAACGATACAGCCTCGGTGTTATTTAGGTTTGTCAGTCATCCGGAATATCTACATGTTGGGATGAGCCTGTTATTTCGAGAGGGTCGTACAAAAGGTATCGGGAAAATTACCCAAACATTTCCCCTGATAGGTTCGCAAAAATAACTCCTGACACGCAACACTGCTGCAAACACTTGTTGCAAGATCGTCGATAGATTGAAGTACGTATATTCCCATGCATCCTTATGAGTCACAATGGGTTTTATTTAGCTCTTTTTTGCGGATACGCTGTCGTCAAAACGAATGATCAGCTGCGGTGATTAGATGGAAATGCACATAGACGCCCATTAATTCGGTGCATAAGACAGAATGAATTTCTCTCGATTTTATTTGTTTTTCGTATAAATCGGTATTGTCAGCGTTCGCGAATCTAATCGTTTTCATTTAATTAGAGTTAGATTCTAACTGCAATACCGTTTGTATATTGACTTCCTCATGGTACCTGTGGATGAAGTTGATCTTCCACAGGAACAAATGATTATCGTTTTTGAAATGAGATGAAACAAGAAACGTACTTTGTCTCTTGTTATTTATAACAAACATAGACATACTGATATGTATATAGTATTAGATAAAATGTACTTATAGCATAATGCATTAATGTTCATCGTACGTTCCGCTAGCTACTAGGATCAACATGAGTGTGCGTGTGTGTGATTATAATGATATATAGAAGGAATGTTGTTTCCAGATTTTTCAGCGGTGTTGAACATACCTTGAATATTTTGATAGCCGAAAGTTTTGTGAATATTTGTGTACGCCGAGTAACATAATTAAAAAAAAAACTATTTTTTTAAATTAACAATTTATCTCCAAATAATTGAGTGGGAGACAGGCTTCAAATCAACGCTGACGCTATAGTGTGAAATAAGAGCGCAACTTCGTTGCACTGTGTACAAAACCAAACAAAAAATACATATTATGTTAGTATGTACAAATTAATGTCGCAATGAGAAGAATGTTCTTTATAATTATATATAGCACATAACAGAGTTTGGGTATCGTTGGATGACAATGATAGCAATTGCGTCTGCTTATTAGAAAAAGTATTCGCTACGCACACAAAGTTACTCAATGATATTGATTCGCCCATAGACGAATGCCAATTGATTTAGTCATCACGTTTTCACTTGTTCGGGCCATACTATAGACTCGATCCAGTCGAGATACGAGTAGACGGACGTATACACGGCTGGCGAGGAACCACCGCAGCTTTGTCCCAAGGACGTAACACCCGCGAGTGTGCTTCTCGTGCCAGACATCATGAGAAGTGGACCACCACTATCACCCTGGCAGGCGTCTGATCTGTGCGTTATATTATGGTCCAGAGCACATATCTGACTATCGATCAGACCCCTTGGTAGTTTGCTGAAGCCCTGATACGATTCTGAGCATTTCGGTGTTGGTACCAAGCTGAAACAAGAAGCAACGATTGGTTCATTAATTTGCGTCCTCCCAAAAGTCTTGGGCTCATTTCTTCAGAATTTCTCTAACAAATAAAAATATACTCACTTCAGATTGCCCGTCTTCATCAATTTATCGGATTTATCTTCGTCCAGAGCCGTAAGACCAAAGCCAATAACTACAAAAGTAGTATTTTCATCCATATTCAATTCCTCGAACGCTCTCGTTTGAAGGCATATCGCCTTGACGCTGGCGGACATTATTGCTGGAGTTGCCAATTTCACGAGTGCTATGTCGTTGTAAAAAGCGCTTTGCCTGTATCTCGGATGGGGTATTGAATGTGCAATTGGAATTTCTTGAGCACTGGAGGTCGTGCTTCGCAGATCGTCGGATCCAATCCTCACCTTTTGCAATGACATAGATAATGATTGTTCTACGATCAATATTATTCCTTCATGGAGGAAGCTACGGTATAATAAACACCAAGCTCTTTCGCTATACTAAGATCTGGCTTGTCGTAGATTCGTTTTTCTTACCACAATAGGAGATCGTTGATTGACATTAATGATACAATGAGCCGCAGTAAGTACATATTGCGACGAGATCAATGTACCTCCACAATCGTACGCGATAGGAAAATCCATCTCGCCATCTGTATTCTCATAACCGAGTGAGGCCATGTAGGGAAATTCACCAGGTGCAGTTCTAGTACCACCGACTATGTGATAAGTTAATTGTTTGTCTTTCTCCGGGATCTGGTCAACGTCGATGCGATTTTCAGTCCGTTCAGTGGTCGGTCCATTCTCGTATCCTTCGCATGCTAAAATCAAAAAGTAATATTCGAATTAGTTCAAGGCGAAGATATAGAAAGACAAAAGCAAATTCTGGCTAAACTGGCAATAACAAAAAGAGTCCAGCAAATATCGTGGGTAAAATCAAAGGGCGAGAATGTTTTTATGGAAATGTGGATCTTCGTTCTTCTCGACGCTAAATTATATACTCTCGACTGGACAATCTCCTGGAAAGAAATGCTATAACGAAAATTAACAGAGAAGAAAAAAAAAGAACATAATGCCTAACGGGTTTGGAGCTTCGAAATCCCTTGCCTTCTATCCCTCTCAACCGGTCTTTTCACCACTAAAGCCAAACCGGCGAGTCTTCTTCGAAGAGATATACGAAACATATTTTATTCTCATATGCAAGCATCTTTCTTATACTTTTACATTTGATCAAACATCAGCGATTGGAAGAATTTCTATAATAAGTAAATATATCAACTCTGTTTATGAAAACATTCATGGATACTGGCGTATACTCGTTACTGAAAACATTTATCTATGGAAAGGTGTCCTTTCTCATTATTTTTAGCATATAATTACGCTTCGGGGCGTCGCTTCCAATGTCGAATGTTCGATATGAATAATGACTAAACCATAAGAGCCGGATACGTTTCGAGGCTAGCTAATGTTTCATCTGGTCACACGATAAGCAGAGTTTCAACGCGTCCAACATTAAAGCTATCTCTATCGAATATTTATCGTCGATACAAATAAGGATGTGGCGTTACCAAATAGCTTTTAGTTCAATTAGATTAGCGCTTTACGATAGTAGTCGTGTCGACTGTATTTTTCCGTTTGGGAATTGCAATAATTTATCCGTGAAAAATATATCGACTGGCAATAATGCCAGAACGAGAGATAAAGAAGCAATGTGCCGAGCAGAATTTTCCATCGCAATTCGGCTTCTTGTACATTGTTATTGTAAGTCCTCTGGCACGTTGAAAGACACGACCGATCTTTCTGTTATTCGAGCATCCGGAAACGTCTGTCGAAAACCTCGCCCGGTGATTTATCGATTGTTCGACCATCGAGAGGGCACTTCAATTATCGTTCCATTGATTCGACTAGCGGCACATCGATATCGATTCCATTCGATCGAACATCCTTGAAGAAAGTATAAAACTATTGTAATATTTATTATTGTAAAGATATTCATACGTATGCGCGATTTTGTGGCACAATTTCATTGAGTCATTCACATACTACAAAAAATTATATACACACTACGATGTAGCGAATATATACGTAAAGCTGAGAGGCTTTAAATTTCTATACCACATGCCATCATTCTCCTTATTGACTCTCGATAAACACGCATTTATTTCGTACGTAATTAGCATTACATCAGATCTATCCGACATTTAACGTGAAAATTGGATAAAAGCATTTGTGAAAATATTAATCGTTTCACTTTAAGGTAATTCTGTCGTTTTATCGTTTTCGTAAGATTTTATTGAAAATTTGGATATATCATCTTTGATGTCATATGTACGTGTGTAATAATTTTTGGAAGGTTTTACCACGCGGAAGTTGAGATATTTATTAGTAAAAATCTGAATTTTCGGTAGTCTCTCATAAGAGCGTGTGTTAAAAGTTGCATTTTCATCCATAAATATCTTGGCTTCTACTCGGTGAAGCCTTCTAAAACTTTGCATACATTTTTATGCAACAACAAAGAAGCTTTATTTAGTTTTTCAAAAAAATCTAAAGAAAAGAATTTTCGCAATTTTTGTAATTATACAACAAGTACGTATTACCTTGGATGACCTTGAATTTGAAGTATATTGTTCTTTAGTCAATGTGCAACAACTTATCTTTATTAACACTTTGAGACCTGAGTACTTTCAAGCTTATGTGGTCCGCAGACGCATAGGCTGACGCATATATGCGTCCTTAGGGCTAACTCGAGCCCGCAAACCATTTTGTATGTGAGAAAAACTGAAAAATAATTTTTCGATTTTAATGTCACGATAGAAATACCTTAAAGTTCCTTTAAGGGTGCACAACATTGTGATAGTTAGAAAAATAAGCTCACCTATTTGTTAAATGAACTCGCTGATTTGTTTATTCTCCATCAAACGTATGCTATTCCACGTATATTAAAATACACTCAAGTAAATTTGCATTGAAAAAAAAAACAATAGTTGAAGTAAAATAAATTATTCTGTTATCTCTGTTTCAATTACAATTTTCTCGACTATACTTTAATATAAACGATTGAACTTAAAAAAAGTCGTGAAATCAATTTAGAAAATTTATGAAAAAGAGCTTATTTTTCTGACCATCACAGTGTTGCCCTGTCGCAACCGAATCCTCCTTCTCTAATCACGAAAATTTCGTCCCAACGTATCTGGAGGGTGCATCGACTTTCGATATAATACAAAACACACCTTACATCCTTTTGTAAACGTACGTCAGATAAAATTTTGCGTTTCACCGATAATCGGCGAAGTACAAACAGAAAAACGTCCCGCCTGGTTTTTCGCATCGGTTTAAAAATACGATGTACCCCCACGGTGGATCTCTCCTCTCCTTCGACCGTTTGTGCCAACGAGAGGGCAGGAAACTTACCCATCCACGCGCATGTAACAACCAATACAAGCGACTTTCGTTTGTATATGCTTTAATGTGACCTTGATAGCACAAAATGTTTGATAAGCGATAAGGTACATATTTAATTTTTGAATAACGCGTACCTGTTTGCGCCCGTCGTACGCCAATTTTTTTGTCAACCTGAAGCGGACAGCAGACGATCTCAAAGTTCCTCACAAAACCGCATCGACCGTTGGAAGTTGCGTCTCGTCGACCGGCAAGAACTTCGGCCAATCTCGATGGGCATTCCGGCAGTATTTTGCATACTCCATCGGTTCCATTCTCCAACTTACACATGCTTCCTTCTAGAAAAATTTTGAGAAAGAAGAAATATTATTTAAAAAACTTGCCTATAGATAAATCGTAAACTCTGTTGGGTCGTAACTCGTTCCAGACGATATCGGCTTTTACGTATATCAACATACGAACGGGTCGATGATGTGCAAACAGGCGCGAGGCAATTATCATTCACGCGCCCATTTCTCCTTCCGCGTATTGCGATACATCACTCACCGCAAGCCATAATGTCCCAACTCGGCGTCAAAACTCTCCGAATTCTCTGTCCCATGTTTCTTTTCTTTTTTTTTTAAATGTATCCTTTCTTGAATACAGAAGGAGGGTAAAGAGGAAAAGAGAGAGAGAGACAGAGAGAGAGAGAGAGAGAGAATACTACAATAATACCAAGTAACTATCGTCTCGCTATCGGTAATAGTCGTCCTTATCAACGTCGTATACGTGATTAGCATATATTAAACATATTGAAAAGCGAAAGACCGAGAGAATATTTATTCGTTAAAATACGATAAATTGGAAATATTATGAAAGATTTATTTGGCATAAACAGTTGGATAAACGAAAATTCTATACACGACGGCTGAGAGAAATATATCTTCTGGATGTGAAGCTTGTATATCGTTGTTTGGCATCAACGATCCAACGGGAGGTAGTGATAATAAAAGGAAAAAAAAAAAAAAAAAAAAAACGAGAACGAAAAACCCGCGACGCGTTTGACCCCGAAAAGCCCGCCCGTGGGGAAAAGTTCCAGTTACGTTGTAATCGTGTATTACACACGGATAATCTCGATAAGTTTACCTCTGACACGATATCGTCGCGCCATCTCCCAACGTGCGTCATACCTCTCTGTACGACGTCGCGTGCGTTAACGAGCCGAGTATAATAAGGGCTCAAGTCCACGCTCTTCTCTATCTCTATTAACGTTACGTTGCATAAACAACGGAACAGGTAGTCGAACGCGCGATTGCGTCCGCGATGGACAATGCATAAGAGAAATACGACATATGATTTTCTATCTCGGAAATAAAGCGAATATTTTGGTCGCGATTAATTTCTTTAAATGAATTGTTTGCGCGAGATTTTAATTGGTAATCGGTCCGATAGCGATATCTCGTGCCATAAGGAATATACTTGCGGGTTATCTTATGAGAATAGCGTGTTTATCTTGGAATTAGGGTTATCGCTTTTAACACACATACAATCAATTATATACGGATTTGTAATTAAAAATTATAATTGTAGGATAAATAAATTCATGATCGTTTCACGATTGATACGTAATTGTAATATTTATCGTATGATGGATCGTTGGTTTTGTACAGACGGTGAGAGGGTATCGATAAATCCAAACGATTGGTATGTACTTAATGATTTAAGACGCTTCGAACGATAGATCATTGTGTCTGTAGGGACGATGAGAGAATCGATAGATTGCAACGATTGCCAACGTGGATATTTGTTTAACGATTTTGTATTTCCCCAATGATACTGGGTGTATCGACATAGCGTATAGAAATCTCTTAGGAATATGCAGAGTGAAAACAAGACGATTGGTCTTAAGACGTCTCGAACGATAGATCATTGTGTCTGTAGGGACGATGAGGGAGTCGATAGATTGCAACGATTGCCAACGTGGATATTTGTTTAACGATTTTGTATTTCCCCAATGATACTGAGTGTATCGACATAGCGTATAGAGATCCGTTAGGAATATGCGGAGTAATAACGAGACGATTGGTCTTAAGACGTTTCGAACGATAGATCATTGTGTCTGTAGGGACGACGAGAGAGTCGATAGATTGCAACGATTGCCAACGTGGATATTTGTTTAACGATTTTGTATTTCCCCAATGATACTGAGTGTATCGACATAGCGTATAGAGATCCGTTAGGAATATGCGGAGTGAAAACGAGACGATTGGTCTTATCGCGTGGTGGGCCGTATAACTTATACCCGAGGGAAACATAAGCACGTTTTGTGACTTATATATTGTTTATACACGAGAAAAATACAATTTTCTCGTATACGTATGTACTGGAGGCTCGTTAAAACGTAATGTATTCCGAGAATTGTCTTTTACTACGTTCACGATGCATTCGTCGATTGGAAGATTCTTCTAATGACTTCTCTCTGTCTCTCTGTCTCTCGCTCTTTCTTTCGCTGGAGCTTGTAACAAAGATAAAAACGAGTAGTTTACGTGTTATTATTTTACCGTAAAGCGTTGGCCCGAGGGGATCATTGGCTGTAGTACATGCCGATAGAAGAATCGTTACCGCACAGCAGTAGAAAAATTCGTAGACGTTCATTGTTAACTTGTACACGGACGTTGTTGTATTCACTTGATAAGCGAGTTTCCGTACGCAATTTTCGATAGGCGATATGAAGTCGTCCGATCGCTACGTGAACAATTTATGTTAAACATTAATGTTCCTCACTGACTGGTTCCAACAACTCGACTGAAAGCCACCCGCCGGTTTCGCAGGTTTTATTAAGCTCGCTACGAGCAACGTGCTCACCCATACTGCCGGTTGTCGATGAGCAGGAAATATACACTCGGAAATCTACACATATAAAAAAATACACATTTATGATATCCGCATACATATTCGTGGGGACAACGATGCATATCATTAATAATAGTACTATATAGTGTTATATCGGGTTTGCGGAGTTTCGACGAAACGAATGGGAGAAACTTGGATGTGTGGGAGAAAATCCCCTACCGACATACCAACCTATACTCCTCGAGGGCCTTCATCCGAGGAATACCCGTGGTCCGATCTATTTTTAGAGCACTTTGCGTAAATCTTGACACTTCATGATTTCTATATAGTCCAGCTTCCTTTCCGTGTATCATTGTTTGTCATCATTTTTATACGAATTAGAGTCCGATATCGTATAGGAGTTCGTAAAGCGCGTCATCATTTTAATGGTTTGCGTAGATACCGTTTTAATATTCCTCAATATCACGTTGTCTCCTCTCGCAATGTTTGCTCTCTATCTTCATATTTCGTGGTATACTTTTTTTTCACTTCGTCAATATTTTTATTTGACCTTATGTTGTCTTCATTTCCTTGATATTCTCGTCTCCTTCAATTTTTTATCGTTATTGGCTTGATACACGTTCTTGCTCTTTCAACAGGTTCATCTTACCCCATGTTTAATCCTCCGCAGCTCTGTCTTCTTGTCAACCTGAAGGATTTTATTGTTTTGCCTATGATTTTTAACCTCATTTTGCCTGTCGTACTTTGTGTGTTTTGGTGGTGAAACACCACGGTCAAGGATTTGGTTAGAATAACGATGAAGGAAATGCCATTTTAGTATTTGGTAGTGCATTATTCTTCGATCTTGGCACAGCTACTGCCTTACAATTTTTAAGTTGTGACGACCAGTCTCAACTGTCTCGTGTGAGTTTACTCGTTGTGTTTATAATATATATATATATATTATTTGAACGATCCCTGTTGGCGCGCTCGTACTTTTTTGTAAGATCGATAGTCGATGCGTACCATATATCGATAGGTGAACATATCGATTGTCGATTTACTGCCGCTCTCGACCCGCCATCGTCAGCGACATGAAACCACTCTGCGGCGATAAGCGTAACCAATATAGACCGTAATACACTGTACACTGATTGCACTGCTGTACACAGTGGTACACATTGTTGCAGCGTTTATCAGCCTAATATACGAATTGCCTTTCATCCGTAGGGCTAGAGATCTGCTATTACATAGTTGAAATTGTGATGATTTAGTTACGCATTGAACAAAGTGGAAAGTTGCAACGGTTTTACGTCGTTTCGTTGTTTTCACAAAAGGAATGTGTTCTTGCTGAACGCCGCGTAAGAAGCCGTTATTTCCTTCAGCCATATTTGCAAGCCTAATATTTGCAAACAAATCTATTTCCTCGAGCATCGGGATGGCGGAAACGAACGGGGCCGCCAATTCAAATATTAAGAATGGAAATTTCATTTGTGGTGTTGTTGAAGGTATATCTGGTAGTAGCTTTACAATAGGTCTCTTCATACTTGCAAAACATTCCAGAGATGTCAAAGTAGAACTGTTCGTTTTACACTTGTTGGAACTATATAGCTGCTCGGTGTTACTGCTCATCCTTTTACAGGTTTTTATGGACGTCCATGGACTACGGAACAACGCAAGGATCTGTTTCAAAAGTAAGTATACTTATCAGCAATGCTAATGTTGAAATTCTATCACAATTATAATTTTCGTTAATCATTGGGTCATTGGCCTATATTCGTACTTAATGTTTTGATATAAATTTTCAAACCCTCCTTAACGCAACTTCCATATGAATTATCTTTTGCCAGAATGAAAAAATGGGGCATGGACTCTTATTTGTATGCTCCCAAAGATGACTATAAGCACAGAGCCTACTGGCGAGATTTATATACCGTGGAAGAGGCTGAACACTTGACTGGACTTATCACAGCGGCTCGAGAAAATGGCATACAGTTTTATTATGCTTTGTCACCTGGCTTAGACATAACTTATTCAAGCATAAAGGAGGTTACGGCCCTGAAAAGAAAATTGGAACAAGTCAGTCAATTTGGATGTACTGCGTTTGCTCTACTGTTCGACGATATAGAACCTGAGATGAGCGAGGCGGATAAAGAAGTATTTCAGTCATTCGCCCATGCCCAGGTAATGCATTTGAAAAATTAAAAAAACAAATGTTAAAAATTCCACGATATTAACAGGTTACCTTTTTATTCCATGCTTAGGTTTCTGTCACGAACGATATTTTTCAACACCTCGGACAACCCAGGTTTCTCTTGTGTCCCACGCAGTATTGCTCGACCAGAGCAATGCCAAACGTCCCAACATCCGAGTATCTCAATACACTTGGCAGTAAACTGGCACAAGAGATCGACATCATGTGGACAGGACCAAAAGTGATATCACGATTACTCACAGTCGAGTCGATCGAAGAAATCACTGAAGTACTCAGACGGCCTCCTGTTATATGGGACAATTTGCATGCCAACGATTACGATCAGAAGCGTGTGTTTCTTGGGCCTTATTCTGGTCGGTCACCGGACTTGATTCCCAAACTGCGTGGTGTTTTAACTAATCCGAATTGTGAATATGGAGCAAATTTCGTAGCAATACATACACTGGCACAGTGGAGTCGTTGCAACGTTGATGGAAAACGCGATTTGACTCTGAGTACGTACGGCCGATTTTATTTTTTTATTTTCACCATTGCACGAATCATTTTGATATCACTCGTTGTTCTTCTGATTATAGACGATACAGTTTCAGCCGACATAAAACTCGAAACTGAAACCGAGGATGGTGTGGTTGGTGAGGATGTTCCATCGAATCTTTCACCCAATATGTATCATCCACGACATGCACTGAAAAATGCGATAAACGACTGGCTACCAGAGTTTAGTAAAAAGCGTGTAGCTTGGGGACCGATCGCAAAACCTCAGCCCTGCGTAGCACCTACCATACCTATTCCTATTATTCCATCCGTAAATACTTGTATGAGTCTGACAACAACGACTAGCACCGTAGTGACAGCAACACCAGCACCGATTACAAATTCGAATCATCTTCAAGCATTGGCCGAAGTGTGTTCCACTGTAACAGTTGGTGATAGTTTCGCTGTGCCTGTTCCTGGTCCAGTTATGAATTCTCTTATTTCCGAGACTAAAGTAGTTAGCGAAGCCGTGATACCATTGGTGGACACATCGACATCTAACAACTCCACGTCACAAGTGACCGCGTCCACCGAACCTATGGATTGCAATACGACACCGAGTAATTCTCCAGCTCACATTGCCAAGATCACCACCGAGGATGATGCTATGGTGGAAAATACGTCGGTTAGTAACTAGGAGCTGTTAAAAAATACTTTCAACACGTTTAACGAAACTAATCGATGTATCATATAGACATGTAGCGGAGCATCGGGAAGTATGCAAGTGGAGGTTGATGGCACATCTCCGACGATAAACGGGAATCGGATGATCGTTGAAAATGACAATGACAATCATGAGAATGCGGACGCAGACGCTATTGATGCAAAGGATGAGGATAAAATTCTCACGCACGAGGATCTTTCATTGCTTTGCGATCTCTTTTATTTGCCTTTCGAGCATGGCGGTCAAGGTATTCAGTTGCTGCAAGAATTCAATTGGTTAAAGAGCAACGCTCACATTACCATTGGTAAAGGGAATGCCGATAATTCTGGTAGCAAAGCCGACGTACGTTTCGTTTCGTCGTTCTATGTTAATGCTATGATTAATTGAAATTTTTGAAGCAAACTATAAAAAATCTTTTCAGATCGACGAATGGCATACACGTGCCTCTAAGATGAACGACATGTGCGCTGCTGTCAACAGACTGTTCCAACGACTCACCTATTGCAACAATCGTGAATTGTTGTACGATCTTTATTCGTACATTTGGGACATACGAGGCGTTGTCTCGCTTTTAAATAGCTATGTCAAGTGGCTTGGTAAGTCTTTGCCGAGCGTTAGAAGCTTATTTATTTTGAAAAGCAGCCCTCGTTCATAGTAATCGTCAACATTCAGCTTTTGCTAGGTGACAATCTCCTGAAGAACAACTTCATCTTTATTGTTATAACGTAGGATCTGCGAAAGAACAAAATTACTTATTCATGATTGTACGCTGGCACTGTGATACAGTTGAAAAATTTAACGAAAAATAACGATTATAATGGGTGGGTGTCAAACAAGCAAAAGATCAAATCAACGTTCATAGCTTGGTCGCAATCGAGTGCTGTTGTTCGTATTCCTAAAAAATTTTATAATCTTGTATACTTGTATTTCAGAATTGAACTGTTTACAGCATTGGTAAGTCATTAAACATTTAATTTTTTCAAACTCTGTTCAATTGAGACAAATGTTTGAATTGGTAATAATCGAACAGGGTTATGACGTTGCTTTTACGTGAATGCTTCAATTGTAACTCGATTATACATCGAAATAGATGTTTATCCATGTCAGCAGTAAATCAAACAATGAAAAGTGCTTAAAACACCTAAAATCAACGTCATTGGAACAGCGAAGCGCGCGCCGTATTGTGTTGTATTTGTTGACTGCCATATCAGATTACATTTTCGTTCATTGTCTCCTTATCGTTCATGCGCGAAATGTTTCATGCGCTCGAATTCGCCAATGCGTTCTCACTTCCGATTGTTCATGCTTGTTCAATTCTGCGCTTTAGGATTGAGCGTGTCATGCCGCGCGATGCGGAATCAAGGAAGCCGCACGACAAATTACTCGAGTAAAACTTAAGCCTCCAAATATTATTACAAGGTTTGTGAGTCAATCATTCTAAGTGTGATTGATAAAAAAAAGTAAATATCTCTTATGTTTGCTTATATATATTTCTCATGCGGCTTTCTGGATCGTCACTTATGTTTATTAGGGTGTTTATACGATTACTGTGGAAAACGGATCAACTCCTTTACGACTTTACCGAAGGCTACGAACGTGGATTGATGAACTATCCCTCTGCCAGCAACTTGCATATGTTAAATGATTCTGTTCTTTTAGCAAAAACCAGGAAGGAACTTACCGCATCAGTCTTATATTTATATCTCGATTAGGCCTCTAAAGCCTCACTGTAATAACGTATCTACTGACCGATATGTTCCTTCCTTCTTATTGAGTGATAAGAGGAATCTTTTTAGTCCCTCTGGATGTGAGATATTTTACTAATTTATCATTTCTATGTTTTTGTTTTGTTGATAGCGTTTGGCAGATTCCCAGCGACGATGACGACTTTTACCCAAGGCAGCTACACATGTATGCGACTTACTTGTCACTGAGTAACTCACTGGAAAATGCGCGCGAATCATATCTCAAAAAATGGTCCATGCACTTTCTCGGGACGAGGACGTTGTTCTGGTATCGAGAAGTTCTCACTCGCAGATCCCGATACCAGTTGTATTCGCTCGTGAAATGAAATGCATGTTCCTAGCGCGTAGCTCTTAGAAGGAATGCTATAAAGTTTTCCTGCGCGCAAAAAGCCATTTGAACGCGATTCTATTGAATTGAACAAAAGTAAATTCAACTCAATCGTTTATAGTCAATGCATTTGTTCTCTCGTACACTCGGTAGGAGAATTCCTGTGCACCATGTCTTTACACTTTGAATTGGCAATTTAGAAAAGAAAGAAAACAAAATCAAAGCATAAACTCTTGTTATATCCTATTTCTCTTGACTATGAACTAGGTTTATTAACGATGAGCAACGGTTGCTTCGTGGTATATATGAAAATATAGCTACGAAAAGAGACCCTACCCAAGAAGCCAGTAACCAGATCCGGACATGACAGCATTTGCTATTTTCTATATCAACCAGTTCTGTTTTCCCAATTTTCATCCAACAACCTGTCGCACTAATTTATTTTGCTTAGTTCCAGACAGACACATTCTTTCCAGGTGTAATAAGCATTTTATTTCAGGCGCACTTTGGCGTGATGAACCTCCTTTGTTCCTATTGCCAGTCCACATTATATCCTTTCCTAAGCAATGCAGGAGTTTATGACGCGCGCGACGTTCGGTACGATATTTTCATTTTATTTTCATTCCAATGAAAAGAAAAACTGAGAATATCGTACCTTTGGCAAAAATGGTACGACGAATAAAGTTGTTACTTCTAATGCTTGGTCTATATTTCACAGCGTACATAGAACAGAGACGCCTTACCATTAGGAGTCATACATGCATGTTGTAAGAGAAGGAAAAGCAAAATTGTTTATAAAAGCGTATGTGTGTGTGCGCGCGCGCTCGTATTAAGTAGGAAGCATTAGAATTATACAAGATTTAAATCACCTACGTTCTAACGAGTACGAATGATGTTGCGGGGTAGGGTTCTCGAATGGCTGGAAGGAAACTTTCATGAGTGGAGACCAGGAGCCTTGGGTCTTTCGTGGTGGGCTTACTGCTGATTTACAGGTTCAATTTCCCCCGTTATAGATGATTACTTCTACATAAAACAAATATTCATGGAATGATTTAACGATTGATGGAATAATTGTAAATTTTGTGTGCACCTTTCAGCGTTTGATACCGGTGGATAGTGGTAACGATTTATTCGTCTACAAGGCACCTGAAGTTCCAACGAGTAAAATATATACTATTCGACCTTATGCACCAAGTGACGAGGGTGCAATGTACGCTGTTTGCAATCGAATAACCGGTGTAACGGGAACATCAGCAGTCGCGGACAGGTATTGTCTCGTCATAAGTAAACAATGTTTTTTTGTGTGAAATTAGCTTGAACAAAGATATATGAATTTATTGTTGTATTGCAGACTCGTCGGTGGTTACTTGACTTTGAGTCCTGAGCTCTGTATGGTCGTCGAGGACGAGGATGGAATAGTGGGATATGCCGTGGCTGCCTTGAACATCAACTCTTACAATGAAAAGATGGCTGTTTCTTGGATTCCAGAATTGCAATTGAAGTATCCGCTGGAAGAGATCACTAACGACATATCGTCGAGTGTTCAAGTGTGTATTTAATTGTAGACAGTCCTACGTTGTACATTTCTGCATAGTTACTGTTTCTTCATAGTAATGGTATTATCATCGATATTAATAGTCATCATCAGACCGTTAATTTCCAGGAGGCGATACGTTACTTCCACTCGTTTACTCCCGATGTGCCGGAACAATTGTGCCGACAGTATGCGTCACAGATCTACTGTTCAGTATTACCTACAGTAACGGATCAATCATTACCAAAACGGTTGATTACTTGCATTCTCGCTGCTCTCAGAGCTAACGGTTTGTTCAAACTCTACAAACGTATCTCGTCGTATCGCTTGTAAAACATTCCTTCACCATGTCGTATCTAATTTACAGGCTCTTTCGGTGTACACACAACTATGTCGTCAATGGACAAGGAAACTCACGAATTTTACACGAAATTGGGATTCGTCGATTTCAATCAGGGCCAGGACGACACACCCGGTGTTGTTACGATGTGCCGAAGCTTCTAACAGAGAGCAAATTCATCGGTGATACTTTTCAATAAGTTATATCTGTTGGGTCCATCGTCCGAAAAGAGCATCGCAAATGTGAAATTGATTGCATGAAATTCAAAATAACACTCTTAAAGTGAAAACGACGAAATTCGATCGACGTTCACAGCCAAAAAATGGGGCTCTGCAAAGTCGTAAGAGATAACGCGTTTTATCAACGATACGCTAATTGGCTATTTAGCGAACATGTATCAACATATCGATATGAGATGGAACGTCGTACATTGAAGGGCTCTGAAGAACCTGTGTGATATGCCGAAGCGGGGCTCGAATTATCTGACCTTAATTTGAAAAGATTATTTAGTCGGGTTGTAAACGTCGGATTGGGAAAAGAAATCCTTTCCCTCGATAATTATCGTGCAAATTTTACTCATAGCAAGATACAAAAAGATCATCGGTGCGCCAGCTAATTAAGCGGGACAAATTATTATGTCAAATCCGTCTTTTTAGACGTCTAAAAAACAGCATAGTTAATGTAATGAAACATTGTCGACTAACAGCAAAATCTTCTCCCTTAAGTCTTGCAGATTCGGATAATTATAATCGCTGTTACACAGTGACCACAGCCGCGTAAGAATGAGCAAGCATACCGATACGAGCTGTATTTTTATCGAAACGCTTGCTTAATACAACTTTTATACTGACACACATCCTGGCGATGATCATATAAATTACCAACACCGCGATAACGAGATTACTGGAAACGACAATTATCGTTAAATTTAACTCAAGAACAGAGTAGTCGCAACGTGGAGACTCGGAATGAATGTATGCACAAAAATTCTCGACGGTCAGATCAGTACCATTAGTTTGATTGCACAAAATATAATGTTCCCACAGGTTTTTCTTTCTCTAAAAATGGAGAATCTTACCAGTCACCTCGTTATCGTAATTATATCTGATACATTGTATGAACTAATTAATCTTGAAATATAAATTGTGATCATTATTGATTAATTTAAATAAAAACGCGTAAAGACTGAAAATATGTTTGTTTTTTATTGTATTTCATAGTTACCATCTATTCTTCAATTTTATTAGGATATTCATATAATTATAGATGGTGGAGGCTTGTACAAATTAGTTTCTGGTAAAAGCTGGGATTCTTCGAACGGTGCTGTAGAAGTTTTGTTGTATCGACGCAGATTCTGTATTTCATCTTGCACTTCTGCAAGCTGTAAAAAAGGAAGTAGTTCCACTGATTATATTTGCATTCTTGTCGAATGAGAATTCGTACCTTTTTTATCTCGTTTTCCAATAGTCTCTGTTCTGCTCGGGAACTGAGACCTTCTGTCTGTCTGACAGTTTGCAATTCATTCAGTGACTTATAGAGTCTCATCATCGTCTCATTGATATTTCTGAAATAAATGTTAGCTTGTGATGTGATATTCTATTGTACTTTCGAAATATTATGACCTTGCGGTGCGATATTTTATTTTTGAATGTATCTTACATGAGCGGGGCTAGTCCTCGATTCTTCGCATGACTCTCGAATTGTAGAGACTTCTGTGAACGATTCTTGAAAGGTAATCCCATATCTTCGAGATCGATGCCGAATGGGATATCCTCTGTATATATATAATTACAAAAAATGTACATCGGATCAATAGAGTGGAAGAAGAAATATGTACCTTCCGTTCTCCTTTCTGCTTTTTGAATACTCTTCTCGTAGCTTCGCCGATCTTGTCTCCAATCGCTCAAAGCATTTCGGTCTCTGTTCGATTATTTAAATTATTCTGAATACAACAGAAATTCCCATGGTTTTTTATAATATGAAAATATATACTTACTTGATCTTTTGTAGGGCGGTTGATTGCTTAGAAAGCATATCCTTGACTTTGGCGATCCACAGAAGTCGTATTTCCAGTTCTTCGTCCATACCTTGGTTCTTGCATCTGTCGAATGGGATCGCAAGGATACGTAGTAAATTTGTGACTCAATTTAAACAAATTTTCGACTCGTCATTTATTCTTGATTAATATAGCTTCGATACGGGAGTATTATGATTAATATACACAAAGCTAGGAACGGCTCAAGTACGCCTCTGATGCGTAGGAAACCAGCACGCAGAACGTGTTTTAATACCGAGATAATTCTCTAAAAACGCAAGCATTATATCAGGATCCTTGAGACGCATGGGACATAATTTCTCCATCGTTCTGTCGTTTGTTATTATGTCGAAAATTCTTTCTGTCGCGTCTTTGCGAAAATTTCTTCTGAATATGCATTTTTTAGGATCAATCTTTGGCAGCTTGAGCTTGGGCGATTGAAGAATTTTATCTAGATCGTCGTGCATTGATTTTTGAATTTCCGTCGATGGAGAAACGTTGCTGGTTTTTTTAGCGCATGAGTTGCACAGGACAGCTTCTTCCTGAACAACCTCTTCATTGCGAACGTAACCTGTTCGTTTAGTTTTAATATGCAAAAACGTCTCATACCTGTTGCTCGGTCTATAATTTCTGCTCTTTTCTCTGATGGATATCTGCTGACTCGTTCCGTTCGTCATGCGACCTGTCGAAGAACTACCAGAAATTCGAGATGATTTGGACATCGTACGTAAGATAGGAGGATCGGAGCAGAGGATCGTCGATGGTTTCGCTTTTCGATCTCCTGTGGCAAAATTCGAATGTGCAATCTCATAACAATCGTATAATAATTTAATGCCCAATCAATTCTTACTGTCTGGGGTCTCAGCCATTTCGTTTGGATGCAATTTGTTCCATTCGGTGCGTAACACATTTATCGTTGCTGCAAAGCCGAGTGCTAGAATATCAGTGGGTGGAAAAGTCAGCGGATTCCTCAAAGTCTGAAGTTCTTTTAAATTTGGAATCAGACCTGAAATATGTACGATAAAGCTAGATGTATTATTAATTATACAAAATGTTTTCATCGTTCATATTTACGGACAAAGCTCGAGAGGCAATTCTACAAAGAGATTTCCATCGAGTAAAATGGTCTCCAGACATGAATGATTCTTTATGGTTTTTGGTAGTGTCGTCAGTTTGTTGTTCCTAACGTCGAGCCATTGAAGAAGCCTGAGACTCAAGAATAGTTGTTCAGGTAGTGCTGTCAGTAAGTTGTTCTCCAAGTAAAGCATCTGGAACGTACATTAACGAAATAAATTTTAACCATCTAGCAGTAATCCAATACTTATTATTAATTTTTTATATACTTTATGCAAGATTTGCATTAATCAAATTTACAAGAAACATCATACTCTTAAGTTTGGCATATTCGTAAGCATATCGATGGGAAATTCCATCAGTGAAAGATTTGTGAGATCAAGAAAAACACCGTTACAAGCTGGTAGTTTTTTTGGTGGTTGAGGTGGCAATGAGGATACCATTGACACATTCGTTAATGCACTCTTTTTCCTGGGTTTCTTTTTCTTTTTCGATACCGAAGACTCGTCAGAAGCCTTCTCTGAAAAACCATCTTCGCAATGTTCAAGCTGAATAGAATCATTTTCAATGAACTCTTTGGTCTCATCAATTTTTTCAATCTTTGGTGTTAACGATCTTTTTGCATCGACGATCGTCTTGTTTTGTTCATCAGTTACCCATTCTTCCAAATAGGCACTTGATGTTAGCAATGTATCGTACACATTCGTATCACTTTCCTCGTCCTTTTGTAAAACATCACTGTCAAGAAGTGCACGAGATGATCGAACGATTCCGTCACCGATTGAATCTCCCTTAATCGAATTTACAACTTCATCCTGCACAGTCTGAGAACAACGTTACAACGCATTATAGTAATTGGATTAACAATATATAAGTTTTAATATTATGTACACAAACGATGGTACATCAACACTCGGTCCCCGGTCAGCAGTTTCCGCGATCGTTTCTGTTTCCGTCGTTTCCGTTGTATCTGATTTTTCATCAAATCTGGTCCGAACATAGGCAGCTTCGTAGCTTGACAAGAATTTTTCAGTGTTTGGGTCAGCACCAAAACCATAATACTTTTTTAGTACAAGATCAGTGATATCGGTCATAGGGAACTGTTTAGTACGCTGATATAATATAAAATGTATCTCGTTTGCCTCGCGGAAGGGAAATTGTTTGTTGATCGCCTAGGCAATGCGCTAGCTTCATTATTGATCTCACGTTGTTATTCCCATACACAAAGTAATCATCAGAATTGATACGGCGTCATAAGGAACCACTGGTTGTATTTTGTCCGTTAAATTATTCAAAATAAGGCAAGTTGTTGCAAAACAATTTTTCTAAAGCCAATATTTTTAAGGGAAAATAATATCTTATCTTGCAAGATTTGATTAATGAAAATAGATAGAAGTTGCTCAGGAAGTTAGTCATTTCTATCGCAAAATTATCAACAAAAATATCGGGTTTCTATTACTCCGTTACATCACTTCAAAATTCGAACAAACCGTCGTGATGACACGGTTGCCGCGCTTTTTCAAACACTCCGCCACTTTACCGGAAAAGAGAGATAAACGCACGGAATAACTTCCAAGCGTATCTCGATTATCGACCTCTCGACATCTCGAAATCTCGAAATTTCGAGATATCGAGATCGAGAGTAACAAAAATGTGAGATATTTCCGGTTTTGGGAGACGTGGTTGTTACTACAGCACCAAACAGTCGTTGTATTGAACTCGTCCCAGAGTGTTAGTATTGCGCGTGTGTTTGCCTTCACACCCGAGCACAATCCGACAGACGTGAGGACAAAAAAAAAGTCACCGCGAGGGTCACCGACAAACGTAAGTAAATTTTGACATATTCTAATAAACGTAGCAAAAAAATGACCTCGTCCGGTCAAACTTTATTCATTCCCCAATAATTGTTTCCTTGGAAATACGAGCGACAAATATATCAGTAGAAATTCAACTGTCGAACGACTAGCAAGAAAGCTTCTCACGATATCAATCATGTTTCGTACGAAATGGTAATGTTTCGACCGTTAATGTAATTTCATCTATTTTTTCCAAGTTTCTGCGATACAATTGAGCTTATATCGAGTACGCACGCGGCTCTATACTAATTACATTTCCTTTCTCTTTTCGCAGCAAAGAGCACGATCACTCGGACTTTTATCAATTCTTGCAAATGGAGTCCACACCTAAAAATAACGACTGCTACTTTTTCTACTATTCTACATGCACAAAGGTAAGTTAAAAAATAAATGTTAATCAAGATAATAACGTTCAAGTCGGTGATCGACTTTCTCGGTTTCTAGAACGTACTCGTGTAGAATACCATATTGCATGGAAATCTCGAGATTGTAAGGTTAGAATCGCCATATTGGATGAGGTATCACCTGTAGGCCCATGCTCCTGAATACCACTTTTTGAAATCGTGAACACTCGATCAGTTTTTGTCAGTCGTATTAGTCGTAAAATATACGAAGAAACGTGTGAACTATCGGTTCATCATGGAGAAATACTCACTCGGGAAGTTTGTACGTTTTTGGGCTATCAAATGTTGGAGGTCCAAATTCTAGATTAAGTGAAAGTAGTGTAACTTTTGTTGTAATCTTTGGACGGTGCAAAATTGATCGCACGTGTGATCCTCTGTATGCTCGCAGCATTACTTATGGATAGCACTGTGGGCATTCAGGACCTTCCAAGAAAAGTGTTTGAATTATCTTTCATTTGTTAATATTTTATTGTTTTATGTTGTATCATAAAATCTGAGAAAATTTCGTTCATGTTTTTAGTAATACATACTTTCTCATCAATTACAAGGTACTCGGCATTATCAAATCCATATTGTGTAATTCTGTAAAAGAGTTTATATCGTAATGCGTCATCTCAATTGTTGTAGACTATTTGGCGTAGCCAGATTATTCAAATAACAGTATTTGTAGATTAATGGAGTTCTTTCTTACAGGGTGATAACTGTGCATTTAGACATGAACCATCCGCACTGGGCTGCGAGGTTATGTGCTCTTATTGGCAGCAGGGTAACTGCCTCAACGAGCATTGCAACTTTAGACACATGGAACTGAAAGTGAGTTTGATGCTTGATACAACAACCAATCGTAAAATCTGAAACAAAAAGTGATTGCACAACAATAATTGTAATTCTCGCGTAAACCACAGAAAAATCGCAAGTCTATCGCTTGTTTCTGGGAATCACAACGGGGTGGATGTAAAAAGCCGCACTGTCCATTTATGCATACGAGCGGTCGTCCAGCACCAGGACCCGATGCAGCAAATCCTATCAAGACTGCGGAAGTGATCTCAAAGCCGGTCACTCAAGAATGGTCGAATCGTCCAGGTAAGAGAACACAATTTCACGAGTATCGACTTGCCATGCACAAATCGGAAGCGCGTTAATCGGCGTACACGTTGACGGATATTATTATATTACGACGCGAAAAATTTAGATAGAGTCACGAGCTGAAAGTTGTAACGGTTCTTTATGCGCAATTGTTTCATGTATAGATGACGGAAAGTACGACGGCAGCGGCACCGAATCTGACCAAGGTCGGGGCAGCAGTGAAGCAGGGAGTTTCATCGGCAGTCCGGCTGTCGATCCTCTTATCGTCAACTTTGACGAAGGTATGAGGCTTTACTAGCCCCCCCGCCGCCCATCTTTCAACGTACACTACCTCACGCCAGGCACTCTATCCCTACCGTCTAGCCTACAAACGAACTTGAATCTCCGTAACACCCTGAGCATCCGGAATGGTCTGTCGATACCCGTCGATATTCCCAGTAGCCTTAATATTACCGGTGGCACGAGTGGCGTTACTGCCGGTGGTCTTAACGTGACGCAAACTGGCGTACAGAGCTTGCAAACGAATCCATGCCATCACGTTACACCACAGTACGCTCATCAAGCGAATTATCACACACACACTCACGCACACGGACAGACAATGGCTACGTTGCAAAATCAAGCGTCGTCCTCGCAGATTCATCAACGTCCACCTTACCCGTCCTCTCATGCCGAACAAACGGCACAGCCACAGAGGTCGAGGTGTCCCATTCCGTTCCTCGGTTTTTCTTTGTACCGAAGATACTGAGGGAACTTTATGAATACGTAGGTCTAGATTCGGTAGGCGATAAACTCGAATTATAAAAGCCCTGGCGGTGAGCGTGCACCGTCGCGAAAACTATCGGAAATACATCGTCAATGGATCCTTTTTCGGTAGGAAACGGAAACAAAAAAGCAAACGCGACTAAAAGAGATAAGAATTAAAGTTTCCAATCGTGCTCCCTCTCTTCCGTTCGAGCTGTGAACGTGAAGGTTCGTCAAGATGGTTTTGCAACGATAGAACTGTTAATCGTGGGTGGAGCAAAATCGGAGGGCAATCTAGGCGGGAAGATTTAAACGTCAAAACAATACGAATCAAGAACGATAAAAAGAGTTTCGCGAAATTCGCGACTCGCGACCGCGTGTCTTTGTCATCCGCTCGCGCGTGTTGACATTTGGGCGACGGATAGAAATTGCGTGCAAACGGCACGCCTTCAAATATTATGCGCTCGACCAACTATTCTGTCGGTCACCAATCGAATAAGGGATGTTAAGGGTTATCCCTTGTCACAAAACACCCTTGAGTGAAGCGATAAAAAACAATCCATTTTTCGTTTTTTTTTTTACTTCGTGTAACTCAAGATAGCTAGAACTCACATTCGTCCTCGAAATCGAGAACTTGCGCTGGTTTCGTTCGTAACTCGAAAGCTTATTGTATTACATATCCAAATGTTATCCACGATCCGCGTTATCCCTCACTCGTTTCACTTTATTCTTTTATAACTCGCTCTTTTTTTTTCTTTCGTTGTTGTTTTTTTCTTTCTTTTTTCTTTCCCTTTTCCATTATTCTAATCGAACGAGTGTTTTCGTTGTTTGTACTTTACGTTTGATTTCTTTTTGTTTCGCAATCGGCATATCTCTATGTACCCAAATCAAAACGAATTAATTTCTTTTTTTCGAGGAAAAAAAAAACAAAAAAGAAGAAAAAGAAAACTAAATATTTAATAGGTAAAGATTATGTACTAAAAACTTAGTCACCTAGTCACGCTCGGTTCACGATCGATCTATTTACAACGCGTCTCTCTCTCTCGAGAATTCTATTTCTCACCGAGTCACTGGATCGCTCGAGTCCCTAGCCCCGTCCCACCCTCCCTTTTCCCTTACCCCCTGTCCCTACCCTCACTCACTGTGCACGTAGATAACGCTAGACGTTATCTATGCGCATCGAGCAACATAGTTTATTCGAATAACTCGTCGTTTGAGAAGCTTTCTATTGCAATTATTTCGAATAAACGAAAAAGAAAAAAAAAAACAAAAAAAAAAGAAAAAAAAAGAAAGAAACTACATAAATCCTAATCACGAAATGCCGGGGTAACGAGTAATTCCCTATATAAGATATGACGGTAATGTCACGCGTTTCGCGGTCCCGCCTCAATCCAAATCGCGATTTAGCCTCGAGCCACGTTATTATCATGATAATGAGATTACCCCGCAAGTACGCTAACATGCCTTCATATGTTTTGGCTTTTTACACGATTTTTAGCAAACGCACGTATATTAAAAAAAAAAGAAAGAAATGAAAAAAAAGAAAATATGCAAAAATGATAAAACAAGAAAATATCGTTGGCGGGAGCTAAATTCTATGCGTATTCGCGTGGCTCCGAACGTCTCGTATAAACGACTCGTATAAATCAATCATATTATATTGTCGGTTTTGGTATAGAGTAGAATTGAATTAAGTTAATTAGAATGTGGGACTTGGCGAAAAGGGGCGTAAGAGAGTCGTTTCCACTATTAGCGAGTAGTATTCGAGTTAAAAAAGAAAAGAAGGAACGTTATCTCCGCTGACGACAAGTAGTTTGTGTATATATGTATACATCTCAACCGCTTGCATTCGCGATTTAATGAAAAAGAAAAAAGATAAAGAAACGAGACGAATAACTCGAGGGCTTGGTTTACCATCGATTGAAACTCGACGAAAGATTTTGACTGACTTACACTCCACACGCATGCTCACACGTACGTAATTATATAGAATTGCTTTTAAAAAACAGCATTTGAATCATGTTTTTTCGTAAACGAAGGTGGAGAAGAAAAGAATTAACAAAGGAACGAAACGAATAGAATTCAAATTATATAGGCATAATAAATCGGAGAGAGGAAGGGAGAAATATTAGACAGACTGTAGATTAAAGGAGATTACGGCTTAGTCTTCCTTTTCGTTCTCCTCTCTTCACATCGTGTATACAATTATAGGAAATATTATTATTTTTTTTTTTTTTGTTTCTTTATAGAGAATTTGTAAATTATCAGCCATATAATCACCGATTAATTTTCGAGAAACACATTGTTGAGTGATTCTTACGTGGAAGAAATAACGCCGTATTAACCACTAACACATTTCTCTCTTCTTCTTCTTCTTCTTCTTCTTCTACTAATTACTCCTTCTCATCATTATACCTTATTCCCTCGTCTTTTAAAACTTCTTCTCTCTTCTTCCTCCGCCTATCTCCGTTGCTCTCGAGAAAAGAAATGAAAAAACAAACAAACAAGCGACACAAAAAAAAAAATACATTTCTCTCATCACTACTTTGCGACCAATTTCGCTCAATCGCCTAGAGAATACTGGAGACAGGCCGAAGGAGCAGTCGCTATTATAATACGTTGGTCGAATGAGAGCAAAGATTGTCGTTATTTATTATTGCATTTCACGACCGATTCGGCTTTTTGCGAAAGTTCCCGCTCCTTACACTGGTCTTTCACGGTTTACATCACACGTTTAAGTTTTTCATTTTGTTGTTTTATACGTTTATTTTTTCTTTCAAACGTTTATAACTGCGAACTTAATATTTCATCGAATCAAGTTGCTAAAAAAAAAAAAAAAGAAAATGAAAAAACGTCGAAGTCTCGTTACACTGCGTTGTACGTGACTCGAATTTACATACCCACGCTCGATCATAGAAAATTTGTTGTTGTTTTTTTTTTTTTTTTTTTCTACTTCTTGTGTATAACGCTTCTGACGAGCGACACGAAGCGTCGATGTAAAGTTGTAAAACCTTCGTAGTGGCATTTGCATTCGCTCGAAAACAAAAAAAAAAAGATAAACATTCTCGGCTCTTGGTACGCGTAGAATACAATAGCGATGTGGTTAGACGCACAAGGAACGAGGCAAAAACAGAAAAGATGAAAAAAATTCTATTTGCGCTAAAATCCAGTTTGATGTTTCCAACGTGACGAGAATCGCGTTTTACCATGTCGATTTGGCGATCTATACTTTGGCAAATGTAACTGCCGTTGCGACGGTTCATCGGAAATAATTTAATGAACGATAAAGAGATAGGAAAACAAGAAAAAAATGGAAATATGTCACCCGTGCTATCCAAAAGAGATGTGTAACGATAAAAAAAAAACGAACAGAGCAAATCAGATCTGTGTATATGTGTAGACATATATCCGTATATACGCATATGTGCCTATGTATGCGTGCATAGAAGTTACGTACACATACGTATATGTAAAGGAAAACAAGAAAAAAAAAACAAACAAATAACAAAAAATTATATGAAAAAAAAGAACAAAAAAATACTATTGAACATACGCTGATACGCAATGCGCATTATTATATGATCGATGTAAGCGAATGAAAATTAATACTTACGTTGAGATGATGTTTGAATTTCAATAAACTTCATACCACAAAACAAACAAAAACGATGCTAGTGAGAGTGAATTATCGAGATATGCGGAAACCCGCGTCGCCCGCACCCCCAAGTCCAACCGAACTCTCCAACAAAAACAAACGACCTATCAAGTTTAATTCCATTTCTAGCTTTTTTGCTTGTCTTCCTACATCTCTGGAAAAAAAAACAAAGTGCGAGGCTCAGAATGTATCTTCTTTTGTTCTATCACTTCCCAAACAAATGCATCCCCCTGGATCTAAGTCTCAAGGCTCTTGCTCTCTGTATTTTTCTCTCTTGCCCAAAGTACCAAGACTACGGTTTTTTTTTGTTCACTTGGTCGAGCTCTCCTGCTTTACTTTTGATGAAAACAAAAAAAGAGAAGGAAACGGAAAACCAACAGCAGTGCGTCGATGAGATACGTCAACGAGTTAAAGAGAGTTCCTTTTAGAAGAAACTTCCTACTTCCGTGTTTCCTCTTGAAATAACGAATCTTTTGGCGTACGAAGAGAAGATATTTCTGCAGAGCAGAGTCTCCGATGTAAGACGGCATCCGAGATACTATAGATAGGAAGAGTGTGCAAGGGAAAGGAAAAGACAAACGAGAATAAGAGTTTTTGGAGCAAGGGAGAGGGAGAGAGGGAGAGCGTGAGAAAAAGGGGTTGAAATGTTGATTCGAGTGCTCTTCTGCCTGCCATTTTCACGAAATTATCGTTCTACCACTGCCACGTCTTCTTTGAACAGAAAACGGAAGAGAGGGATATGTGAAGTGCGAAAACATGCAAATACCAAAAAAAAAAAGAAACAAAAATAAATAAAACGAGAACTTTGACGGTGCATCGCCGTGTCCATTTTACGCGTGTGAAGAAGCCAAAAAATACAAGAAAAATCAAACAAACAATAATTTGACTAATCGGCTATTTCGATATTCTTCGTTGTGTTCTTGCAGAATCTGACAGCGAGAGTGCACCATCCCCGGTAAAGCCTCACACAGCAAGGGTGCCTTACTGCAAGACGTACGAGGAGATTCGCCTGGAGGAGATACAGGCCGAGAGTGCGGCTTATTACTCGTACGAGCCAGATGACTACCTTGGTAACATCGGGGGTGGCAAGGAGAAGAGAGTCACATCGGTTCGTGCAGCAAGACGCATGGTATCGTTGTATCCTCGAGAGAGGCCCAATTCCACGTCAAAGTCCACAGCGAGAACGGGTGCAACCGCGACGACAACAACGACTTCAGCATCCACAGACTTCACTATTCTCACCTTGGAAGAAATTCGACGACGGAAAGCGATGCAACAGTTGACGCCGATAGAGGCGAATCCATTATCGACTGAAATATCGCAAATTCACAGACTACCACAGAGAAAAAGAAAGTCGAGCCACGACGATGCGAGCAGCGGTCAAGAATCCGGTGACTTTTTGAAGGACGCTATAAAAACTCTCGCCGAGCTCAAAGAATTGCCGAGCCCGACGAACAATGTACCTGTAATAACGAGAAAACGAAATTTGGAGAAAGCCGAGTTGCGCACGGCAAAGGAAGAAGCAGAGATTAATAGCATTAGTAAAATTAGCAAAGTACCACCTGTAAGACTGCGTCGTTCGCCAAAACGATTTGCTCGTACGATCGAAACGACCGACGTTTTGACGAACGCGTTATCCGCCGAGGTCGCCAATGCCGTTGAGTTCTCACCGGAAAATCCTCACACCAAAGAAATCGAAGTGAGACTCTGCGATAGTAGTACATCGGACGACGTTCAGGCGCTCGTAGAGTCGTCGGGCCTAACGACGACGCTGCCAACCGATACGAACGTTCGCGATAACGATGTAAATTCAATTATCCCTGTAACACCGGACGATCTCAGATTAGAACAATTATGTGACACTAACTTGAGTGCGAACGAGGACGAATACCTCACGGCGGTCGACCCGGCATCGGACGATATCCTGAAAGACATCGACGCTCTGCTCAAAGAAAAGTCCACCGTCTGAACGGTTGTTTCAACAAAATATCTTTTCTTGCTTTTTATTAACAATTGACACATTAAGCTGTTCCCCCATTGGGGAAGGCGATTCGTACGCCGTAATAAGGAAAAAAGAATACCCCGGCTTCGAATGTCATTCGATAACGATTCGAATTTGCTGATTAACGAGCGTTTTAAACGTATCGAGCAATTCTCGAGATAGAGAAACGCGCTTCGAATTTCAGTGCAGCTAGTTGAATCGCAGCAGCCTCGACTCATGATTTTAAAAGACTCTCCGACCATAATGATGGCCCGGTGTACTCTATAAGTAAATTGAAGAACGAATATTAAGGGAAAGAAGAGGAGGCTCACGTTGAATCGTAGCTAAAATGCATAATATCGGTCAGGAGTATTATTGTACAAACATAAATAATGCCTTTTGTCACGCTCTCGTCTTCGTACAAAAGCGAACAAGTTACACACTAGATGAAGTGGGAGACATTGAATATTCCACAGCTGGACGTGGTCAAGTGATATATAGAAAGGGTTGCGCAAGAAACAACCGTCCATGAAAGCAAACTCGGGCTCTCCCTTCCTCGCCTGTTGCATCGAAACTTGGCCAACGACCGACTATTAAATCCACGAGTGATTCATTCGCATTGAGAAGAGATATATCGCTGTCGAGAATCGATGCGTCAGATTATTCTTATTACTTCTTTTATTCTGCTATTTGCATGCTGTTTAATGACCCAACCGATCGAGCTCAACCGACTCGAGTCGATTTCGAGATTTTAAACGATAATGAAAAACAAAACAATACTATTTCCGTCGTTCTTGTCCTAGTTAACAAAACAAACAAACAAAATAGTATCTTACGTATTCATTGTATCCGGACTGAGTCGTCAAAGATTATCACCACCTTGTAATTAGATAGTACGAATTTTATTCTCTCGCGACTATTTTTCCGACGACACTAAATGCCTTTCTAACGAAAATACTTATAGGTCTAAGCGAACAGACGCATCAGTCCATTCGCCGTGACATCTACAAACGAATTATTGTTCGGCAGAATATACAATTGTTACATTTTTGAAGACCCGTTATTCGCAATGTTCTTTCGCCTCGTTTTCCCCAATCCTCCCACCAATAATAATTCCCACACGAAGAGCTGCAACGAAAATATTAATTGGAATGGTATGGTCGATTAATCGCACACGCTATCTATATTTATTTAGAATGTATAATTGTACGCTTAACATATCTGGCCTAAGAGAAATCACAATCGGTCCTCACCAACTCAACGACCGTCACTCCGCGACCTTGTACAATGGAGACATATATTTATACATAGCAAATCGACGCCGGGTAAGTACTTCATATTTGTGTTGTGTTAGCAATAATAATATAATAATAATGATGATGATAATAATAATAATAATAATGATAATAATAATAATAATAATAATAATCAACTATATTTTTATATGCAAAAAGACTGATAGGGTTGGGGAGAATACGTACGATAAATAATTCATCCATCGTCGATCGGGAGCTTTAGTCCCTCGTTCGTTACACGAATATATATAAATATTACTTGCAATATCGATTTAGTTACTAATTCTCCCCGTAAAATTACAATTCATTTATTCGTCATTTTAACTAAACGCCCGTTAGGTAGTAATGATTTCTAAGGGAATTGGGTTATTGTTCTCTTGTTCGTTATTCTCCCAAATTTGACCGAAGAAAAACTTAACGATTCCCCCGTACGATCGGGCCCATTTCCGTTTCGAGGATCGAGTCGATCGATTATTAAGTCACGAAGAAAAAGCTCGCCGATACGAGTCCACACCGACACTCGCGGCCGTTCGTACGAGAGATTTTTCTTTAGTGTTATTTTTGTCTTTTTTTTGTTTCTTTTTTTACTTGGTGGCAGTCGATGATAACGCGCACGACGATAGTTTTTAATCGCACGAAATTGTCACGCTCGAATTTGTTCGGCAAGAGGGCCGATGATATAGATTTTCTGTTCTTTGTGTCATACGTCACGCGGCAATCGTCGCGAAGATCCTCTTTGTTTTTTTTTTCCTCGAGCTGTGAAAATCGTTCTCCGTTCGTGACGGAATCGAGAACGTATTGGCACGGACCTACGAGGTCGAGGTCGACGTCGACGACCACCACGGTCACTGTAGCCTCGGTGACCAATACTGGGCTGCCATATCCGGCGCCGGTTGTCCCGGTACTGCTATCGGTACGCTCACGCCCGGTGATATCAAGCCTGAAATCACAATCACGTACACGCTTTAGCGCACTCGCGCGAACAGCCTGTGCGACAAAATTTCATACACAACGAGAGCAGAAAGCGTAAATTAGCCAATAATCAGTAGGACATACAGCTTGGTATCATTTAATCGACCTTAAATAGAACAGGACTCGGCGATGAATAAACAAGATTTTATTTCGAACAATCTCCCGTATTTCGTTTCTCATTTTATTATTCTTTAGTCGAGCTTAAAAATTCTTTTACTATCGAAACACACAGATTTGTCTTTAAATTTTTGGTAGCTTATACGTGAACCATTACCGGTTTAAGGAGGGAGAGTATCGGCATTGTAGACGGAACGTGTGATTCAATAGTGGTATCCACGAGCGTGATGATAGCCGAGTCCCACCATCGGCTAGAGCGCTAGCAGCGAGTGCAGTGAGTGCGGTAGACACTCACCGGTCGAGCTGGCGTTCTGGTTGTACTGATTGAGGCCCGCCGTGTGATAAGGCTGGGTCGGGCTGCAGGTTGGCCTCGAGCCGTAACCAAGATGAAGAGGCTCGTAGCTCGGTGGTCGTGCAACGCCGCAGGAGTAACCGTTGTCGCGTTGATGAAGACAAGCTCCGGGACTTGGACCAACGGTCATGCCCACTGTCATGCCCATCGGGCCCATACCACCACCCGACGCCAACGAGGACATGCTGCTTGTGTGTTGCTGACTCTGTTGTCCGGACATTGCGAAGCTCGGCATGGACGTCATCGGGCTGTGTGGAAACAGAACAATCAAAGTTCGCCATTGTTGAAGAAAAAGCACCGACATCGGAGATGTCTCATGGAGGACCCATGATCTTCGTTAAATAGAGAGGAAGGTTGAAAATACGAACGACGATGAGATTAAAGAACGAAACTTGCCTGTAAGAATCCGGCATACTCGGTATTCCTGGATATACGGCCGTAGGCGCGAATCCGTGATGAATTCTCGGTGGCGAGGGTGGAGCTTGCGGGGGTGGCTGACCACCGAGTATACCCGAGGATGGAGGTGGAGTAGGATGACCTCCGACCAGACTAACCCCGTGCTGTTGTTGCTGCTGTTGTTGTTGCTGTTGCTGCTGCTGCTGATGTTGTTGTTGTTGCTGTTGTTGCTGTTGCTGCTGCTGATGTTGTTGTTGCTGCTGGGGGTTGTCCCTCCGTTGCGTGCGAAGCTTCTCCTCTCGTCGCCACTTTGCCCGACGATTCGAAAACCAGACCTGAGTTAGTGAATTAGAGAGACAGAGTGATAGAAACGAATCGGGTTCAGTGTTCAAGATGGATGTGTACTTGAAGAAGAAACAAAATAGAAAAAAAAGGAATGTCGGTGATTGGACAGGGAACTTAACAGGCAGTGAATTCTCATCATTTTCTAATTATAATTACCTGTATGCGGGCTTCTGGTAGACCGATCTTTCCAGCCAATCGTTCTCTCGCGAAGACATCCGGATAATGAGTTCTCTCGAATTCCTTCTCGAGCGCATCGATCTGCTCGTTCGTGAAGCTCGTACGATTTCTCTGTAACTTTCGTTTGAGACGCAATCGCGCCTGATCGTCGTCACCTCCACCGGAAATGCTGCCGGCGTTGCTGTTGTCACCTCCGCTGTTCGTCTCGTCGGAATGTGCTCCACCCTCGAGCTCGGCCACTGTAACGAGTCAAAAAATGAAAACAAAATTAATGTCGCATAATTCTTGATCCTTCATACCTCGAGATTCTCGTCAACAATTAAAATCTCATAGCTATAGAAGAAAATAAAAAGCGTAGACGAAGAAAAAAAACGCGTACGATATCCACTTAGAGCGAACGACGAAATGACGAAGAGGGTTGAGCGAGGCCGTGAAGAAGCACGAGAATCAAACGACGGAGGGTTGGTTTTCAGCTCGTCCTACGAACGGTGGAGCTTGAAGCTCGCTAGGGTGAGCGTGCGTAGGGGGTAGGTACGCGTTGTAACGGTGGTACAGCGGGGGGAGAGGCAAGAGAGCCGCGTCGCCAGGCAAACCTTATCGTCGGTTTCTGGGTGAGCGCGTACAGGCGTCAGTGGGTTTTAGCTCGACGCCCGAGAAGGAGGAATCCGGGGAGGAGACGAGGGTGGGGGTTTGCCAGAGGCCGAGAGAAGGTGAAACGACGCCACGTATACCGTACGATGGTGGAAGTGCCACGGAGGGGTTGGAAGAACGGGTCGGAGAGAACGCGATAAGATGCCGAGCGGTTCGATGCAGGTGGCCGTCGCCAACCCTTGCACGGTACTTCTCTCTGTCACCCGGTACCAAGAGAGGAGATACAGAGAGGAAGAGAGAGAGAGAGGGAGGGAGGGAGAGAGGGAGAAAGGAAAATTCTACCTATCTCCGTCACTCTTGGTCACGTATATATCCCTCGCCTTCCCTCTATCTACAAACCTAAAGGGTTCGCTCTCTCTCCCTCCCTCTTGCGAACTTTGCCAATGCCTCGGCATTCGTCCCGGCACACTGTGGCAATGGAAACCTGATAACGACCCCCTTGGGTTTCCATCGGGCCTCGGCTACCCGATAGGAGGTACTTGTGTCTATATATATACGAGTAGACGCATATATGTAGTACAAGAACCACCGAGAGAGCGACTTTGAAACAGACAGGCTGGAAAGCTCCGAAGGCGTAAGGAGGGAGGAACCAACCCCGATGGTATCCACGTATGCGAATATTCTTGAAAGAGAAGTTCTCCTATATGTGTGAATGATACGTGAATGTTAAGATTGAGGCGAGTCAAGACTCAGAAGATGTATGAACGCTTTTGGTAGATAGAAAGTAATCGGATAATCCTCTGGAAGATGGTCGCGACTATTTACCTTCGATTGGAATTAGTCGCGATAATGATTGTTCCGATAATCGCGATTGTACTGTAACGATTGATTATCGATAATTATAACTATAATTATTGAATTGCTCGAATTTTAAGCGGCAGTTCCACAATTTTGATATCTTCTTTCTTTCATATGATCAATTTTGCTATCAACCCCAAAGCGAACACTTACTATTTACGCAACAACATTTTTAACAGAAGAAACAATTATTCACATAAGGATTGTTATTTATCGAAATTCCTCGAGTTGATAAATATTTGTTAAAAATATTTTCACTTTCAAACATTATAATTACGCGAAATACAAAGCTGCACATAGTTCTCAAGCTCGTCCGAAATACTAGACCCAAAAGCTGCAACTTCGCCGAGTTGGATAAAAGTTTCGAGCGTTCGCCCGAAACTGAGCAAACTTCCCAAAATATTTTCTCCATTTTCTCAGCAACATTCCCATAACGGTACTCTGCAGGAACTTCGACCTATAGAACGGCGTTACTATGTACGTTGCAGTTATTATCGCCTATCTTCACGTTTGCAATACCAAACTCCAAAACTATCATTGCACACACTCTATACGCGCGTTGTTCGACTTCAAATCTTACAATACGTATCGTCTATGACGTGGTGATCCATTGGTTCTATATATATGTGTTTGCTGTTGGTGAAACGAGAGTGAAGATAATGCGATATAACAGCGGTGGTAACGCGCGATGTGCATGAATCTCTTCGTTTTGCGAGAGAAGCATTGGCGAGATAAGCCCTCGACGTATCAGTTGCATACTTCATATATACTTGCGGATATATATAAATATATACATGTTTATTCGTATAACAGTCTCGGTACGTCGGTGCTCAAAATCCGAGAGATATTTTAGCCCTCTCGCAGCTCTCTCTCGTCGCGCTCTTTCTCAAACTCCGTGTATATACAACGCGAACGAAGAAGAAACACTGGGATATAGGTATGTTAGTACGTTGGCATAGAGCCACGACGATGGCAGTAAACTTGCTCGCGGATTACGAGCACCAATTCCTGCGGAGAGAACTTCTCTCTTCTGTACTCGCTGGCATGGTCTCTCCCCTCATACTCTCTTCCTACTGCTCTTCTCTTCCTGGTCCTTCTCATTGCAGCTTTCTCGTTGTTAAACGGTGGTGCTTTCCGCTTTTGGAGGTCTTAGCTAGATGCGACCTTGCCACACGGAGCTTTCCTCTCTCTCTCTCTTTGTCTCTCTTTCTCTTTCTACATGCCACATCGTCGACGACTATGTACACAGAGCCCATCAACCAGCCACGCTCGTTTCCCGTTATCCACTTCTCTCTTTGCTATCTTCCATACATATATACGAATATATATATATATATATATATATATATATATGTATGTATAAAAGTTCATATAACGCTCACGTGCGACGAGCGGAGGGAGGGAACAGATCTGGTGGATTCCTCTCTTGGTTAACGCGACGACGAGAAGGAAGGGCGACTGCCTCCTTAAGCAGCAATTAAAACCGTCACTTCCCCTCCGACAACTCGCGAAGCAAGTTTCGCTTTCTCGAAGGGGTCGCCGCTTTAGCTGATCTGCTGAAACTATATGCGTGTGTGTATGTGTGTTTGTATCTGTCTATCTGTATGTGTGTTTATGTGGACGGAGGAAAACGACAGGACGTAGCTTTGTAAACTGGGAGACTTCGACTGTCGTAAGATCGTCTGGTTGGTGTCACCCTCGTAGAAAGCGATGAGCCAAGGATTTTTGGTTTGATGCCGAAACATTAATCGCACACGCGGTATCATCGTAGAATTATCCTTCGTTTTCTAAGCTTTTTAAGTTCACTGGGGTAATTCATATTTAATTTGCTTTGTTTTTATACGAGGGTGGGTTGATGATCGGAGTGATTTGGGGGTTGAATTATTAGCGAGGAAATGAGAACGAAATCAAGTCGCTCTACGATATCAGGAATATTAGATAGTTCATCGCAATTTTGTAAGGAAACTATGAATTTTGTAAAATATTATAAAAAAATAATCGTTATAAAAGAATGAAAAAAGATAATGAAAAGACATTTAGGGATTTATTAAAATTCTCTTCGTCGATTTGATATTGATTTGTATAAAGCCAATAATCATACGAAATTGATTTGGACAGTTTGCCAAAACTAACAAAAAATACGTAAGACTGGATACATTAAACAATTGGTGGAGGAAATAAATTATTTTTAATAAAGGACGTAATAATATAAATAAACAATAAGAAAACAAAGAATTTTAATTAAGTTTTCTATCTACCTATGTGTTTGACTTCAGTAATCGTACGAGAATTTAGTTAGTCATTCTTTGAGAATAAAAAATGACAAAATATTCCGAGAACATTTTTTATGATAAATATTCGAAACAAATGGCACGATTTATATTTACATAAGATTTTATACATACAAAATTTTGTTCATCGATTCGATATTTACCATGTGTTTGATTTCAGTAATCATATGAGAATTGATTAAGTTATTTTTCCAGAATTAAAAATGACAAAATATTCCACCATTTTTATGATAGATATTCCCAAAAATGGGACGATTTATTTCTATAGGTAAGATTAGATATACGAGACGAATGGTATTTGACTTTTTTGAGTTGCACCGAAAGCCATTTTTACGACGAGCAGAAGGATAGACACCCCCACCCATTTTCATATTTTGTACACTTTGTTTTTCATACTCGTCCCTTCTCTTCTAGAGAGGGGATGTACAAAGAGGGAGAGAGAAAGAGATAGCACTGGCTGCGTGACTGCTGGTACGATCGTTTCATCGTATCGTGGAGGGGAACGTGAATAGAGTATCCAGCGTATCCGAACAAGCGGTAACTGGTCCAGCGCGGATGCTGTGAAACCTCCCTCTTCTCTCTATCCGTACAGTCGCGTCCTGTTCTCTCTCTGTCTTTCGCGCGAAACGATCCTCGGATCTCTCGGAATTATCCGCCAACCGGAGAACACTCGGGCGAGCCGCGCGTCATAAGCACAACCTCTTCGAGTCGTTAGAGCGTGATGGCGGAGCGCGACTTAGGTTCTCGCTCGAGATTTTGTCACGAGAAAAGCATTCGAAAATCATCAAAGTCGATACGTAATTTTTGCTAGTTTTTTCGGCGAGTTTCTCCAAAGAATAGAAATAGAAAAAGGATGAAAAATAGTTACGAAATAAAATGAAAAAGTAAAGAGTGCGAGAGAGAGAGAGAGAAAAAGAGAAAGAGAAAGAAAATGAAAGAGAGAGAGAGAGAGAGAGGGTGCGGAAAAAGGCACATGAAGAGATGGTCAAATGCAAGTACAGAAAAGCGATGTATGTAAGAACGAGCGAAGAGTGTCGTGCGTCAAAACGGCCAAAACGGTTAAAGAGTGACCGTCGAGTCACTCGTGTGGAAAGGAGGTTGTTCTCGCTGGCTCTCTTGTCCTGGCAGAAAGAGCTGCGAAACTCACCGACAAAGAACGACGGAGCAGAGAGGAAAGAGTGAGTGAGAAAGAAAGAGAATTTTGTGTACGAATGAAAGAGAGAGAAAACGAGAGCAAAGCTGAAGCGAACGTGGAAAGGAAAAAAAAAGATCGAGTATGACGACGACGAGTGGTGCGAGACTCCTCGACACTCTCTGTGATTTTCACTCTCAGAGCCCAGCTTTATATATTAAATTCGATAATGGACCTTCGCTGCACTTAGCTAAACGTCGAAGACTTGTCGAGATTTCAACTCCATTGTTCCGCGAAACGAGAGTGCAACAATGGCGGTTGATTGCATTGTCGAAGACGAGAGGACCACGCTTATGTATTTTTATTATATATATATATATATATGTATGTTTGATTATAACTATAGTTTATATTAGATTTTACAGAGAGCTCATTATTATAAAGGAGAACGTGGTGGCACGAGTTGCTCGCTGGCCAGCTCGAGCTTCATTTTTCTACTTTATAAACCCATACACGTTCGTATATTACTTTTGGGTTTGAGTTTGAGTTTGGAGAGGGGGGGGGGGATAAATTGGACCACCGGGCTTAATCACCTCAAACTAAATTTTCTATTATCAATAAATAAACCTATACACGTACGTATATTACGTTTGGGTTTGGGTTTGAGTTTGGAGGAAGGGATAAATTATACGACTGGGCTTAATCATCTCGAAGTAAATTTTCTATTATCAATAAATAAAACAGTTTATTCCCCGTTATTGCTGTAATTTGTTAAAAAATCCAAACGTACTTTTCTCATGTTTGAATAAATAAACAGAAATTACTTTCAAAGTCATTTTGAAACGATTATTTTCTTAAGTGGATTGAATTGTTTCACGCTTCGCTAAATATTTTCTATAGACGTAAGAAATGTGTATCGAGTGTTTGGAGGGTTGAAAGGAAAACTAGTACGTGGCTCACTTGAAGATAAACTTGTGGCCAGTCAAAAAAGGTCACTCTCACAAATTCACGTGCCAGCAATAATCATCGAGCGATATATATGCAGGTATGTATAGTATATGATCACATAAGATTGTTACTCAAAAGAAAAAAAAGACGTGTACGACTCGCGTACGAGTGAACCGGCAAAAACTCGACCGACGCTCCAGTGACAAACACTCGACACTTCTTTTCGCTCTCTTAAACATTCGGTCGATTAACTCCCGGTCGAGGAGTCGGAATAAAAAAAAAAAAAAGAAATAATGAAACAATGAACCCTCTTGGTCTCGCTCAGTTACACTTCTTGTCGCGAGTTGAAATTTTAGTTCCGGTCACGTGTGTATGCGTGTGTGTGTGCGCGCGTATTATAACACACACACACACACATATATGTATATATATATATATATGTATCCAACAATAAAGAAATACAATTACACGAGTGCTGGTCTCGTGGATGTCAAAAGTATTTGAAAAAAAAGAAGAAAACGAAAGAGCGCGCGTGCAGGGCAACTGCTCCTTTGTGGAACTGCGCATTTGGTGTCAAGAGGGCGATATCGCAAAAAAATCTATTATATCGATAAACGTACATTATACTTCACGTTTACATGTATATAACGGGCAAAAAATAAAAATGGAGAAATATGAGGGGGTAGTATAATATGAGAAACTCGACGAGGCGTAAACGTCATTTTGTAAAATGGCCGTGTAATAATGTAGCGCGTGGAGACTGATTTTTTGGTGCTGGTGAAACCATCTAATCGACGCTATATATATATATATATATATATATATATCTAGGTATATGCAATTCACGCACCCGGTGAAAGAATGAGAAAGAGAGAGCGCAGATGGAACTCCGCATCGAATTTAACAATGTGAACGAATGATACAGATGTTAAGCTACGAAAAAAGGCGGTCGGTCGACTCGAACACCAGTAGAATAGATATATATATATATATATTTAGGAGTGTAAGCTATATAGATTCTCATCCCCCTTCGACAAAACGGTTGCTCATTATTAGGGTCGACTAATAACGTGTGATGCGAGGAAGAGGGATGATAAAAATATATATAACCTTAAACTAATATCTCTCTCTCTCTCTTTCTCTCTCTCTCTCTCTCTCTCTATCTCTCTTTTTTTACGAATATATATATATATATATATCCTTAAAATGCTAGTGGACGAATATGAGAAGGACGACCCGCCTCTCGCGCGGGCCCACCGAAACAAGGGGGGTAAAACGATCGAGGTTGATAGGCTCGAGAACATCGTCGACTCCGGTCGAGACCAAAAAACGCGCGCATCGATTGACGCACCCGGAAAGAGGGAGGGAGTTGTTTCTAGCCATATCTTCCCGGTTCGTTCTCGTGTAATACTTCGCGTCCCTCGAATCAAGGGGACAACAAGCGATTCTATCGTTCCCTCTTTTTCCTCGACGCAGATAGATAGTATTAATAGAAAAGAGAGAAGGATAGGGAACAAAAAGGAAGAAGCATGCACGTCGGAGAAGTTTCGCGCGCCCCGACGATAAATGGGCGCGGCCATCGTGAAGCGCGTTAGCAACGGCCATTATTCAGGTATGATTTTGGTTGCCGTCGAGAAACCAAGAAGCGCGTGGAAGAATGAGAAAAAAATCCTAGGGGATGGAATAATCTCTGGGAAATGGAGAGAGGGGGTGCGATTTTTTTTTTATAAATCCGACGTATAATACGCGAAAAGCTACGGGAAAACGCGATTGTATATCGGGAGGATCTTTACGGGATATCTGCGGTAACGAGTAATCGGATGATACGATTGGAGTAGCAACGATAATCATTCGTATGTATAGGAATTTATAGCGCGCTCGAGTTCACCGGGGGTGGCTTTTGCTCTTGGAATTGACGGAAACCCCGAAACGCGTAATCCTGCGGGGGTTGATGCGTTTAATCCCGGATGCGAGGATAATCCTATATATATATATATATACGTATACGTTCCAAGCTTCGGTTTAACGGTTGCGCGTGTTATGACGAAAAGCGAGCGGAGCTGTGCGACGGGCCGAGCACGAGAAACATATAATCGTAAGTAGTAACGGGACGTCGCGATCAGACGAACAGTAGAAACTACCAACTCCTATTAGATCTCTTCATTTTCATATCTTTTTTCAACCCTTAATCGACTGATTTTTGTCATTTGCTTTCTTTAAACGTTGTTTGTTGCATTCGTAAAAAATTCATTGTTCCAGAAGATAAAAAATAAAGGAATTCATAATAAAAAGTAATGCGAAAAATAAATTTTCTCTCGAAATGTGAGTTTGGTATTTGTGGAATGGAATGATCGGTGGGACGTGAAATATGGAAAGAGAGGGTGGGAAAGAGAGAGAGGGACAGAGACAGGGAGGGTGGACAAAATAAAAATTGAATTATAAGAAGGGAAAATATATTGGAAAGTTTTTGGTACGAGGAGTTGAAGACATCGCGCTGTACCATCCCTAATACAGAAGAAAAATGGTTTATTACGCGATTCATTTGTAGCCTGGTACCCCGAAGTATTCCGTAGGCAAAGAGGGTAAGGAGTTATGAAGACGAAGAGTGTCGAGAGTACTTATACATCGAAGCGTTTCTCCCTGTTTTCTCTCGTGGCATCGTTCTCTCTTGCCCTCGCTTCTTCGATTCTCCACGGATTCTCAACTCACTCCCGCAAGAAGCAAGAGCCGAGCAATCCTCTTTGGCAACAATCGCTCCAACGAGTTCGCTTCTCGCGAGCGCTGCTGGACTGCAAATCTCCTTACGCGAGCAACTCAATCAAATTCCGTCGGCATTTGCCCGCGGGAGAAGCAAAACGACCCTCCTCTCTCGAACTGTCTCCAACGGTTGTACCATTTTGACCTTCTCTCCCTCTTTCCTTCGCTCCTCCTTCCTGTCTGCTTTTATCCGTGCTTTTCTTTTCCGTTCCGACGTCCCTCCAGCCAAAATTTATTTGGTATTCGAGAACGAACATTGTCGATCGAAGGAGAAAAATGGAAACTACAATTTTTGAATTATGTTTCATCATTCGTTATAGCTAAAGGATTCTCAAAGAGTCATCAGTGAATACAAATATTTTTCATTTGATAAATAATGTTTACGGTAGTTTGTATAATTTACGTCTTAACACCCAACCTCCCCTTCTCCTAACGTTTTAAAAATATGTTGGATTGAAAAATATCGAAATACTTTTTAGATAAATTTGTCGTGGACCGAAAGATGATGTCCACAGATTTTCATACAGTCTCGAAATGATTACGGTCGAATAACATCGCTTGGCGATGTCAGCATTTTTCATAGTTCCAAATCTTATTAAGACTTTTCTTCTTTCCAGGACATGATAAATAACCTAGACGAAAGGGTTGTAAGGTTTGCGACACGACGGTAAAACCCACTAAATAATACAAGGAGAAGTCGCTCGTTTCGCGTTCGTGACAGCTACCACCTCTGGAGTTCTCCTCCATGGGTGGCGGTCCCGCAACGACGAGCTCTCGCGAGCGCGCTATTACTTCCGGCCTCTTGAGTCGCGATGTACTTTTGCAAGTTTCGTTCCCTTCCTTTTACCCCTTCCCCCGTTCCCTCTGGTGGAGAACTACTCCGCGAGGTCTGGAGTATCCTGCGGAGCAACCCGCTCTCTCTCTCTCTCTCTCTCTGTTTGCAAGAACCGGGAGAGTTGGAGACGCTACCACCAGAGGCAGCACCGTACGGCGTGGGGGCGCCACCTCCACCCACGCGCCAATGCACGGAAAGACCCTTCTAAAACCTTCCTCCTCCTTTCATTCTCGCTATATTACTGTATGTATGACTTGACTTGGCTGGCTGTGTGCCGTAGAGCTTCGCGGTTAAGCTCCGTTTACGCCGCAAAGTTTCTCTTCCGATTAGCTCTCGCGCGCGATCTGGCGAAACGTCGGTGTGCTTTCTTCCTCTCTACGCTTCGTATATATACTGTTAATTCTTCCTTCTCTCCCGTATATAGCACTCTTATTTGCTTTCTCCCGCTTCGAAAACGAGTATATAGCGCATGGAAAATTCTCCGCACACGCTAAGAGCTTACGTTTACACCGCGAGAAAATTAGTTTCCGACGTTTCGAACACGAGGAATACGAATGGTACTTCTCTCACGAAGGAGTCATTTGGCTTATGAACATAATTGATATTGCCCGATCTCCTTCGTTATTAGGAAATTGGGACAATTGCGGGATCGCGGGAATTCGAAATTTTGGTTTTGTTTGCAACTTTCGAGCAAAACAATTTGGGTAAGGGTAGATATATATTCCGACACGGTATGTAAGCGTATACGATCGTATTACAGTAACACGTTAGCTCTCGATTTTGTAGAATTTCCTTGTAAAAAATTGAACAAGTTAAATTTTTCAAAATTTAACTTATTCAATTTTTTTCCTAGTTTCGTGATTCTATCCGATCAGAAACTTTTCGTAAATCACAAATATGATACACAAACTCTTCAATATTTGCAAATTATCAATCAAAAGTTGAAAAAAATTCAAAATCAACAAGAATCGAATTCTAATTATATTTTATAAGAAAACCACAAGAGTTTAATAATTATTCTACGAATGAGATTTGAATTATTTTAAATGTTTCATACGTTCTCGCGAGGATAACTTTCAGATTCCTTCAAATACGAGCGATTTTCCATCGTAAATTCTGGAATTGCCTCTTGCCAGAGGTACGCTATAGTGAATTAAACGAGCGAATAAGCGAAGCAAGAAGGGGGTTGGGGGTCCAGAGATTCAGGCATCGGAGGAATGAAGCTGTGGAGGAGGTTTCGAAGAGGAGGTGAGAGAGCGCGCTAATATCTCGTGCAAACTCCGGGGGCCCGAAGTACGGTTGGTTAAGCCGAGCAAACATTGACTGACGGTACCTATTTTCCGCAAGCCTTCCGTGTCAGTTTAGGCACGCTCTCGCGGTGTGGCATCCACCGGTGGGCTACTAATTCGCTGTACTCATCTTACACTCGTATTCTCATAGCAGGAACAGATTAAACGATTGCGCAATCGTACTTCGACGATTATCGGAGGAAAAACATAATTTATCAAGATACTTTAAATTTCTCAAATTAAAAATATGAAATTAGTCAAATGTCTATATCAATGCAACAAAATTAGCTATAATAAATTTGCCAATTGGACGAACTGGAAAAAATGTGTCGCATGGATCGCGTACCTCGAGAAATATAAAAATGTACATTACGTATGTGTAAATACGGTATACGTGTAGATATATACATAAATATGTAACATATGTTGCTAACAGGAGGTTCGTGATCGAAAGAACTTGCGAATAATCTGTTGACGATCGTTTATAAAACTGAACACGCACGCGACCGAGCCTCAAATATTAGGTCGCCTATTATATGCGCAGCTTGCGAAATTTTCGCAGCTAAATATGTTCGATGTCGCGGTTGTATCGTGCCAACCGTCACATCGGTTATAGCGACGAAGAGGAATCAATTAATAAAAAAAGAATGATTGGTCAATCATGACATAATCGATTTCATTCATAATTTATCGAATTTCTCTGATATAATTGTGCACTACTTTAGGAGACATAAATGTTTTAGCATGTTTTTTTTCGATTTTTAAAAATTTACCTAATTTAGAATTAATAAAAAAATATTTGAAATAGATCGATCAAGTCGAAGGACGACTAGGTATTATTTCAAGGATTATATACGCGATGGACGTGTCCATTCGTCCAACTTCAAAAATTCACGTAACGAAATCGATAGAAATTGGAGACATTGATGCGGTGGTTTGCGGTTTTTCGTCGATAAAACAACAAAATTGTACAAATAGGGTGACCGGGTGTTCGTATTCGGCAGGGGTGATGAAGAGGAAACGAGATAGAGATAGAGATAGAGAGAGAGAGAGAGAGACGGAGGAAGAGCGAGAGAAAAAGAGTTTCGATGAAGAAAGAGATGGGAACCGGCGAGGGTTATCGTAGAATTCCCAAAGGATTCCAATTGCAAACGAATGCTCGGTAGTTGATGATTATGTGTTAGTGGTAGCGGAAGATCGTTGAGAAGGCCCTTTGGCAAAATCGGAGGAGGCCTCTAACTAGCGGGGATAGAGAAACACACGCGCTTTTTTCACCCTTCATAGACGATTAATCCAGTTTACATGCAGACGATGGCTAGCCCAGCGAGAATAAGAGAGTGCACCCAAGGGGGTATATATTGTATATATGTATATATATATATATATATATGTATATATAGTACCGTCGGGAAAAGGGCGCGTTCGTAAGCCGCGAATCCGCACAACCGTTCCCGCCCGCTTAAATATATTCAATTACCTCGATACTCGAACCTGTTCCATGACTCGCACCCGTACTGCGTTCTCCCACTACTATATATATGTATCGTATCCACGTGGCATTGACCAGAGACAAAATACCCGCTGGAGGGCATCGATTTAATACCCTTTTCTTTATTTTTACTTTGATAATCTCTCGAAACAAATATTCGAAGCCAAATTCCGTTCAACGAGTTAAAAAGGGTTGTTTTTATTTATCCATACTAATCGGTTATCATAATTCGCATTTCGTCAGAAAGCAGAGATTATCTGCAAATTAATGAAACACTGAACGAATACTTAACAATTAAATGTTTATTTCGAAACGCGTTTCCTCGAAAAGGCAGAAAGATTTCTGTAATTTAAAAACAGTCCGAAGGTCTGTTGTTTCTAATTATTTATTAATTGGAATGAGCGGTTTTACGTAGACGAGAAAAGAAAAATGACGAGGTAACGTCGTAACTCGAGGATGACTAATTTTTTTCGATTTGGAACTTCAGCTTGAGATTGACACGGGGTGGAGATTCCCCGAGAAAGACAGAGACAAACAAAAGCCAGAAAGCCAAAAGTTTTCTGTAATTCAAAAACAGGTTGTCTATTGTACCTAATTATTTATCATTAATTGGAACGAACGATTCTACGTAGACGAGAAAAGAAAAATGACGGTTCATCGTCGTAGCTCGAGGATGACTAATTTTTTTCCATGTGGGATAATAAGAATAACGATGAGAATGAAGATGACATGATGATGATGACTGCGCGGGGGTCCGACTCGGAACTTCAGCTTGAGGTTGACACGGGGTTGGAAATTCACCGAGAGAGACAGAGAGCGAGAGAGAAAGAGAGAAAGAGAGAAAGCGAGGGAAGTACGCGTGTGATATAGGGGTTGAAAGGGAGAGACAGAGGGAGAGAGTTAAGCCGGGCGAGCAGAGGCTGCAGACACAGAGGAACACTGCAGGAGCAGTAGCAAGCAGCGTTAGCAGCATATATATAGTATGGAGGGCACTGGCATATATCTAGCACGGCAAAAGCGAAAGCAGAAGGGAGACAGGCATCTCGCCCTTCTTTTGTCCCTGGGCTCTGCCCGATATTGAAATGGAGTCGTTTGACTGTGAATAATTTGCTTTGCGAGCGAGCCGGAGCACCCCCTTCCCGCCCTTCCCGCTTCGTTCCGTTCAACTATTCCATCCTGCTCTCACTCAACGTTCTCTGGTCTCTTCGACAACCCTGACGCGGAACCAGGGGTCCGCGAGCTTTTCTCTCGCTCCTATCGCATAGTACCTTCGAAAAAAAAAATGTTTCCATGCTCTTATTTTCTCGCCAAAACGTTCGACAGATTATCCTCGAGATAACTTAATGCTATACATAGCACGTAATGCGCAATAAATCTCGTATGCATATAGGGTGAGTTCGACACTGAATTAACGATTAAGCATAACGACTATATCACGAGTTTATGGAAAAATGCATAATCTATTAAAAAAATGTAGAAAAAATCTTTGTAAAAAAATCAAATTTAATAAATGTGTAAATTAGGAATAAATGTTTAAAATTAATGAAAAATAAATAAATAAATAAATAACTGTTAAAAAAACATCGTATTTTATTTATTTCGTTAGAAATTGTACGAAGGAAAAGGGTTTCGTTCATTTCCTTACGATCGAACCGGATGCAGCAAAACTTGAAGAATTTTTGTACATCCGTTCCAGACATCCGGGTTACGTAGTTTAGGCAATTTTATCAACGAATATAATAAATATTTATCAATCCTCTTGCTATCGAAGTGAATAAAAAATGTCCATGGTGAATTATCAAAACTCGCGTGTTCGACGTCCGATCTCGCCGTGTCGTCTGGGATGCTGGTCAGATTGAGTACACGGTGAATTTATTCGCACGAATCAACGACGACGAGGCTTTTTTTGCGGCACAGTAATGGCGAAGGATGCGACTCTTGGCGCGCCTTCGTGATTTGAATCGGAAATTTTGTTGTCTATATATAAACTCACGTAATATTACCGGTGCGTATAATACGAGTCAGATAGTATAAACGGACACGATATACTACGAATTATTAACCGCGTGTACGAGTGCGAGACAAAAATAAAACACGCATGATCGTATATCGCACGATATATCGAAGATTTAGTATTCGGTGATCGGTGCGTGATCCCCATCGACGTTCGGCGAAAAATTACATGCTTATGACGCCTCGAGCTAAAACAACAACTCGATAATGCGATGCGGTAATTGTAAAAGAATCCGATTATTACGCGAGAACATTGTCGGCGATGTGATCAGGAACATTGGGTTGGTGTATGATGTTAATCGTGTTTTATAGTTTAATAATTATGTTAATAATAATAACGGTATAAGAAATAGGATAAAAATTAATTTCCGTATGGATTAATTACAATAAAACAATGATTATTGTGCAGAGAGGAATTTCTTTTTTTTTAATTATCGATAGAATTATTAAAATGTAACGTTAAACAGACAAGGACACAGGCAATGTACAAACTTGAAGAGGTTTATCAGAAATAAAAGCTACCCCCGATTCTAGAGGGTTGGAAAAAGTGGTTTTCGTTGGGTTTCAGAACGAAATTTGTTACTGCACGATTATACAAATTCCTTTCTTTCGCGATTATTTTCATATTCTTGGAAGTCTCGAAAGTTCCAGTAGGAGACACACGCGCGAGGGATTCGCATAAATAACGTCATTATCGTCACAGACAGATTCGAGGGTCATCCTCGTAAATCTCGGCGCGCCGATGAGCCAACGGACTTGTACGCGTCTTGGCCGTTTATTCAGCATTGTTTTAAGAGGGCCAATGTCAACACCGTCAGAAAGGTGGAAAGTGGGGATATCGGAACATCAATTCAGGACGTGCCGAATGAGTCGGAGGTGAAGCCGCGTATCGTTGGGATTGTAAGCGAGAGACCACCACTGAACTTTCGTATATAAGGACCAGTCATTCAACATTCGAATATCAGTCTCTCGACATCGATTCAACCAAACAGATTACACTTTCGCGAGAACCATGAAGGTATACTTCGTTAAGAATCTAATCTCGTATTGCAGTTTTTAAGCCACGTTAATGTTTGTGTATATCCGTGGGGAAGAAATCAAGTGATATTGTTAACAGTTCGCCGTTTCACATTCGTCAAAAATATGATAAGAATATCCATCATATAAAAATATAGTCGTGAAACAATTGAGAAGAAAAGTTGATCAACATTCATTTATGGGACAATACAAATTAACTCATTTGCTCCTGTTCAGAAAAAAAATAACAATAGCAAATCGTAATGTTAAACTGAATTATTGATTTTCAAGTACCTAATCGAACCTTCTCTTTTTCCTAATAATAACAGGTATTCGTGACTTTCTCAATGCTCCTTGCCCTGACACTGGCGGAACCCCCGAGGCATCGTCAGCAGTCCGATGCAGGAGTAGATCCTGCTTACTACTACTTTGGTCAGCAACCGAATGCTGCGCTTGATGCTCCGTATTCGCCATCAGGATCGAAGCCGGATGGTGCATCCTTTGATCCTACACAAAGACAGCAACAGCAGCCAAGTTCGACGTTGGATGTCGTGGATGATACACCTTATCCTCCATCCGGTTGGAAGCCGAGCGGTCCAGCTTTCTACCCAGGACAGAGCCAGCAACCGACTGATGTAGAACCCATTGCTACTTATCGCCAACAGTACAATGCACCGAAACCTGCGCCTCAGAAACAATACGGAGCACCGTCGGCTCTGCAGCAACAGTACGGAGCACCGTCGGCTCCGCAACAACAGTACGGAGCACCGGCGGCTCCGCAGCAACAGTATGGAGCACCGTCGGCTCCGCAGCAACAGTACGGAGCACCGTCAGCTCCGCAGCAACAGTACGGAGGTCCAGTTACGCCGCAGAGGCAACGCGCAGCACCCGCGCCTGCGCAGAAACAATACAACGCGCCAGCTGCCCCGCAACAGCAGTATGGTGCGCCAGCTGCATCGCAGCAACAGTACGGTGCACCAGCAGCGCCGCAGCAACAGTACGGAGCATCATCATCTACGCAACAACAGTACAGCGTGCCTGCGACATCCCAACAGTACGGCGCACCAGCTGCATCCCAAGACACCAATGGACAACGAAACGGCGTGACCACCACCGAGCAAGCGACATCAACGGAATTTGACGAAACCACGACTCTTCCAGGAGATATCGAATCTCAGGTATTATTTTTTAATAGGTATAGTTATCGGAGAGAACGTCATAGAATTATCATTGGGGTAACTTGAGATAATGAATTCAACCATTGATTATTTATTGCCAATTCATTCGTTGCTTTGGTAATAAAGGAGTGTGTTAATCACTCCATCTTTCGGGGTTCTAGACATTTCTTCGTTGTAAATGGCGTTCCCGTTACAGGCGAGTGAACGATGCATGGAATTTAAATCGTCGTATCAATTTGTCTTTTCACCTTCTATCCTCGACATTTGGTATTCCGCGGCATCGTTCACTTTCGATCGCTGTAGCGTTGGCCGATAAAGCGTGTCGCGCGCTGCGACATGCCTACTCGGTTCAAGGCGCACGATCTTTGAATTCGTCGTGGCCTCGACGCACGCCCTCGCACACATTCGAATATTCCTACATGTCTTTGTTTGTCATTTGTGTAATAATTTTGTCCACTTGTATTTTGTTTCAAGGCTGAGGCGGTCGATTCCGTGAACGAATTTGATGACGACGTTGATGTCGATGGTGCACAGCAGAAAACGAACAGTGAATATTACGTTGCTTTCCCCGACGGTCGTCTCCAGCGTGTTCGTTCCATGAGTGCTAAAGACATCGCCACGATGAAGTATTACGCCAAGATCACTGCCGAGAACGTTGAGCCACTTCGTGGTCCGCTCTACGCTTACACACCACCCCAGAGATTACAATTCGCACCGGCGTCACTTCAGCCCGCTCTCACCAGCACCCTGGTTGCTTCTCAAAATTTGCCCCTGGTTCAACAACCGCAGGTCAATCAACCCTTGGCCGCTCCCATCAGCTCTTCCTTCCCTAATTATCAACTTTCTTCCAACGATCCTACTTACGTAATCACTTTTTAAAAGACCGTCCGATTGTCTCCCATAATCGTATCCCATACGCTCTCTAGCCAGACACGTAAAGACAATTCGTTTAGTGTTGTAAATATGGCATGTCTTTGTGCTCTATGTACAGAATTCAAGAAATAAAAAAGAACATTGCATCTGTATAAATTGAAATAATTTTGTTCTCAATGCTTCGCTGCCAAAGATTTTGTTGGGTGATTACGAAATCGAAAATTTGTCGCTGATGAAGAATGTAACGTTATTTTTGCCGATATCTCAAAAATTCTAGGGGAAAAACGCAAAAAAAACGCGAAATATCGATTTATGCACTTAAGGTCGATAAAATCTGAAAATTCTAAAATGAAACCGTTATTTTCGTTTTGTACGGGAAATTTGCGATCGACATAGGCTTTTAGAGCTTCGGAAAGGATTAAAATTCACCGGAATTCGATATGGCGAATTTCGATCGGTATCGCGAAACCTCGAAAAATCGAATTTTCGGGAAGCTGTATCTCCGCTCTCGTTTGGCGCACAGAAAATTCCACGAATAATTTTTTGAAGAACTCGCCGAGCACTCGAAAACTAGCCGAGAATCATCCGAATCGATCAATTTTTGAGACCGTGGCGATCCTTCGAAAATCGCGATTTTTGGCACCCATAGGAAGGGACCTGCAAAAAACGCCTCGGCGATGAGGCCAAAATTTTTTTGCTCCAAAGTCCCTTTATTTTATCATATTCGTGTTACGCAGGAAATTTCCGATTCGGAAATGATGCTACAAAGCCTTTTTGGACGAAAGCAAAATTCGACCCCCTCGGAGCGCCCAAAGTGGCGAAAGTAAAATACGAATGTCGACTATCGACACCCCCCGAGGGTTAACATTTTTTTTTCGTCCAAAAAACTTCATAAGAAGATCATGATTATAATGTCGTGCTGTTTGAACCTCCACGGCATTTGCCATATATATGACTATCGAATGTTGCGGCCGCTTAACTGTCGCAGAACCAACTTTTAACGTTTCAATGTTTGTCAGGCGTTGCTGATCTCCCTCCCTAATCTCTGGTTGAAAGTTATTTCTATTCAAATCGAACAAATATTCAACTTGGTTCAATATAATTATATTCACAGCATAACTCATGTTTCGATGCATTTTTATTCTTATTCATTGGAAATATTTAATAAATTCGCCTTGTTCCAATAAGATTTCAAGATTACGAGACCAACGCGCGAGAAATCGGAAATTCCGGCATGCGTAGACACGGACGAGAGCTCCCAGAGGCGGTATACGGTCTGGTCGAGGGGTTTTCGCGCTTCTCGTCGGCACGCAGAACGCCGCTTTACCGCGAAATTCCAGAAATTTAATATCGCTCTCACCACCCGGTGCGAGAGGTAGCACACGCCCGCACCATCATTTCATAACTTCACGTTTGCACGGCCTGCGAGAGGAGAGTGTATGTGTGTGTGTGTGTGTGAGAGAGAGAAAGAGAGAGCGCGAGACAGGGAGGGAGCGAGAGAGAAAGAGAGAAAGGAGAAAATATTCAACGGATCTCCGTCGCCGCGGATGCTGTTGGTCGGCAAAATCCGAACCAAACGCCCCATCACGTTCCAACAAACCCCTCGACTTTGAACCAATCTCTTTGAGACTCCCACCCCTGCTCTGAAAAAAAAAGAAAAAGAAAACTCCCCGTTTCAATGGCAATGCACCATAGCGTCTACGAATAGTATCGCGCGTAACAAAAGGAGAAAAAAAACAAACAAAAATATTCTTCGTTTCTTGAAAACTGCACATACTTAACAAACTTTTTGTTCCTCCCTTCAGTGCTCTGACTCGAGTCCGAGGAATAATAGGCTCGTTTCGTCGAATCTCCCTCGTACCAGAAAGCCTTAATTCTCTTCGTGAAACCCTCCGGTGGACCTTCCGTTGCCGGTAATCCGCGGAGAATCGAACACCAATTAGTTATAACCTTACGGTCAGTGGCGTGAAGACGAAGAGGAGAATGAGAGGTTCTCGGTTTTGATGTATAGATATATCGAGCGATCGAACCAATTCGAGCAACTGATCATTACCCCGGTCAGCTTAGCTACCAACCACCAGAGAACACTCTCCCTCCTAGACATAAAACTCTATATATATTTGTGCGCCCGTATATATAGATCGCTATATACAGTTCGTCTTCATAGTTCGCCAAGCAAACTTTCGAGTCTTCGAACAAGCTTCACAGAGGAACTTGCTCCTCCTTAACTCAGGAACGCTCTTTTCGATAACAAAGTTTCTCCTATACATCCCAGAGATGGTTACTATCGTGCTACAGCTACTGCGGCATATAAGTATAGAATTCCGATATTGTGTGTATAGATTGGATAACATATATTTGCAGGTAAGTGTGCGTGAGGATTATTTTTAAAACGTCAACAATTTAATCACTACCTAGTACGAATTTAATGAATAAAATATTATTTTCCCAATTTTGTAGCATAAGTTGCCCAATGCAACGGATTGAAACTGGTTTTTGTGTTAAATATGTTCGCTTAGCGTATTTCAGTTTTGTTCGAGCTATGATAATCTGCTATTACATATTTACGTTATTTTTCCTACTTATATACATATACATAGATATATTTATATATATGAAAAATATGGTAGGTGTGTGTACGTTTTGTTACTGTACAGAGTTGAGAACTTAGCGATGTAGCAGAGTTCCACCATTGGCTAAGCCAACATCGCTCAAGCGAACCAGCAGGAGAAGCAGCAGCCGGTGCACAGGGAGATCCCCTCGCATCCAGCCCTTTTCTATCCTCTCTCCTTCCTTCGACCCTCTTTCTCTCGGGATATTAATTTTTCCGGAAGTTACCTCTCGGCGCGAACGTTCCAACGGAGCACCGGCAGGCCTCGGAACCCTCTGTCGTTTTGGTAAGAGTAAAAAAAAAACGAACGAGGGTAAAAAAGATTGGGGGAGGAAAAAGGGTGGTCGAGGGGCTGGCAGGGAAAAAGAAAAAGAAAATGATCCCTCGGAGCGCCGCTATTTTTCACATCGATTTCATTTTAGGAAAATCTCCGATAAACTCATCGGGTTTCCCAGGAATTGCGGGGAGGATGAGAGCCCGGATGCACGCAGAAGTGACTTCCGTATTAGCGAGATTAAAAGCGTCGAATCTTTACCCAGCCATCGTTGACCTCGTTTTTCCATTTTCTTTTCTTGTATCTTTTTTTAACGGTTTCTTCTTCAAGCCCGCGGATTAATTTCCTTGTTTCTTTTTTTTTGGGTTCGCGTCGAAGGTTTTTATTCTGTCGTTTAAACATTTTTTTTTAAATATTACTTTCGAGGCTCGCGTTTTATCAAACTTCATTGCGGCCGAGGGTATCCAATTTATCGAAGGGGTCATTGTGTGCTTTGGCTCGTGCGAATTCCATCTGCCTTCACGTTTCGTCGCGATTTATCTCGCCTGAGAAACTCAATTGCTCATCGAAACGAGAATACATAGTCGCTGAAACGTTATATCGTATTTCCTGTTTTTGTTTTTCCCTTATGTCGTTCGACCTGCCTGTATTTTCTCAGCTTTCACCTTTGTGACTAATTAATTTCACCTTTGTTGCTCGCATCCGGATTTACGCGTTCGTGGAGACTCGAGCATGCGTCATGTAGTACGAACGAACAAGAACAAGAACAAGAAAGAAAAGGGTTGAGAGTAGAGTCATATTTGATGTGTATCTCGAAAAAAAACGCACGATTAAAATTCAGGAGCAACACTTCCATTATTTTAATGTGCATTTTACTTGCATTTTTTTTCATAAAGTAAAATAGGATTGGGGGATTAAGGAATATATTACCTATATATTATTTAACGCATATTTAATTTCACCTCGGTGGTCTGTCGGTGGTCCCTTTAAGGCCGGCAAATTTATAAAAATCGAAAAAGACGAGTTAATTTTTTTATTTTATGGGAAATTTTCTTGAGAAACGATTTTGATTCATCGAAATACAACATATCTATAATTTAAGGGATGGTATCATCGTTTTCGTTAGCCAGACGCGGAATTCATAAAAAAAATCTCGATCGATAAATGGCTCAAAATTCATTCGAATATGTAAATTTCTCGTAATTCCGTTGAAGATGGCAGGCTTTGAGAAAGGAACTTTCGTGAGTACATTTTTCGATCTTACTTGCAAACTTTCGGAAAAAGTGCGATTTGTAAATATTAAAAATTATTTTCAAACCTGTGCTAATACCAAAAATTCCACAATTTAATTGGAAATGTCATACTGAAAAAGAAAATCCCATTATCGTTTACAAAATCTCAACATTTGTGGTAGAAATCGCAGGAAAAATTGAAATTACAGTTGTCCACCCTGAATTTAAAATAAATTCTGTTTTAAAAATGTTTCCCCGAATAATTTAGCTCTAAATTTAGCGATAATATGAAATACGACCGCAACTGGCGCAATCCGACAATATTGTTTTTGGGAGTGGAAAGAATATTGAAGTTTGCGTGACTGAAGATTCAGGATTGGAGGAACGCGACATCTGGCGACGAAGGATGGAGAGATGGAACAAATCTGCAGAAACAGAGTCTCCGGGAGTCAATCTCCGGGACGTAGTTATATATATATATATAGACGTGTATAGCGAGAAGGGCGAACTTTAGCAAGGGTTGCTTCCCACACTTCATCCAGTTCACGAACGCACCGGTCGCCTGTCTCGTTCTCTCATTCCTGGCTTTTCTCTCATTCCTTCATCCACCTCCTTCGCCCTCCAGCAGAGATCTCCTGTTGTTCTCCCGTCGTTTTGTTTCCGACGCTCTGGTCGAGTCCGGGGGCCGAGATTAAGAAAAATACGCGGGCGCGTTCCCCGCGGCGCGTTCGCTCTCGGGATTTGTGGGAACCGGGGAATTTAATGCTCCGCGCGTTAACTCACAGGAAACACGGCCAAAAGACTGCCGGATTCGTTCGCGCCACGAACCCCGTACGTGAGACACGCGATCTCGACGACTCTTTGTACCGCGTACTTGGCCGTGTTAAATTGAAGAATTAAACTCGTATCTCGCATGGTGTCAAATTCGTGATATAATTTCAAAATATTTCCGATAATTTGTATTTTTCACAATTCAAATTAGATCAATATTCTAATTATAGAAATTTAGATTTTTATTATTATTTTATTAATTCTTACGTAATTTTTCTTCAATACTTCGTCGTTCCTTCACGTTGCTCCTCCATAAGTCATCACGTCGGAATTCAGAAATAGAGATGGAATTTTTTCAATTTACGACCGTTTTTTCTAGATTTTGTGCACACACACATATCTATACATACATATATATATTACTGTATACTTTGTCATATTTATTACGTTGATTTTTTTCGCGCCTTTTCATTTTTTGTAAACTTTTCTCATCACTTCAGGAGTAAATACGTGACACCTGCTAGTGCACCGATGGTTTTTGTCGCGTACTACAGGGGGTAGCTCTTCTGTGCGCGCATCTATGGTCTCCCACCCTTACCCCTCTTTATGCATACCTACATATGTGCGTTGACGAGATCTCACGTAAACCCCGGGGTCCTGTACGACAGGATCATCAGCACGAAGAGTGCCTCGCAGAGCATGTCAATAAAGCGAGCCTCATTCTCCATTCCCAAGAAAAAAGAGAGCCTCAATCCTGGCGGTACGGTAAGGTCGCTATAATCCACGAATGCGAGACTCTCGAGAATATATAGAGGACTTCGTTCATGCAGTATAGTACCTCCCTTACGTTTTTCACCCTTCATATTTTTTTTTCTTCTTCTCGTCGCACCGGGGCTTTGTCCATGCACTATGACTTTCCATTTTTTTCGTTCCGTCTCGGCGCCATAGACATCGTCTGTTTCATAATGTACATATGCAGTCGGTCTCTATTGATATTCAGTTTAATAAAAATTCCGTATTCATCATTATATTCTACACGATTGAAAATCTCACAAATTCTTTAAGTTAGAACGAGTGTGAAAAAAAGATCGAGTTTGTAGGAAGTTTTATACGATATTCTATTTTATAATTGTTATTATTTAAAGTGTAAACAGTCGTAGCATATTATTGATAAGAGAATTTGCAATTATAATATTAAAGATTAAACATTAAATAGCAATATCGCTCAAATTTGTTTCAACGTAAAAAATCTTTTTATTGCAAAGATAAAGATTTTATTGGAAAGAATATACCAGTCATCACGAGAATTTTCGTGTTGATACTTTTATTTTAAATGTATCGATTGGCATTACGAAGCAGATCGGTCACGTTCCCCTTTGCCGCAAGCTCTCTGCACACGCATGTGGGGTTTGAGTGTGTGTGTGTGTGTGAGAGAGAGAGAGAGAGAGAGAAAGAGGATGCAAGGTGGAAAGAACAACGAACGACACTTTTGGGGAAGGAGGTCTCTCTTCTCGTCGACCCTTATTTCAGGATTTGGCTCGAGTGAATTCGAAGAAAAGCTGGGGCGAGAGATATGTTAAGAGAGTTAAGAGAGGAATCGCGAGTCGACGGGAAGCGCTCGCTGCTATCAGAAAATCCGTCGCCTCTTCCGGTTCGTCGGCCGGAGAACCCCCTCCCTATCTTCAGTCTCGAGGGGTTTGAAGCTATTAGGAAAGCGAAATGACCAAACGGGCTCGCGAATTATCATATTATTAGAATATCAAATGTGAACTACGAGAGGGGCGTGAGTTTCGGACATATTTTTCTTCTTTACACTCTCGACCCTCGTGTTTTGTTTTGCTTTACAAAAACAATCTTCTCCTAAAAAAACTGAAAAATTATTTATTGACTAAACAAATAAAAGCTACCATTTACGTTTTTTTAAAATCATCAGAAAAAATCTGTTTATATCTTTAAAAATCCCATATTTTCAATTCCATTATCAAAAACGCTTTTTTTTAATGCAAAAGAAAAATAACGAATGGACGATGCGAGGAAATATCAATTAATTACTGACAATAACAGCGAGTGATCGTAGTTTTAAGAATTGGCTTTTGCCTTTTCGCATAGCAATTAATGCAAACAAACATATATCTATGTATTAAATAGATGCTAGATAGGGAGATAGGACGTAACCAAAGCTGTATAGCTCTCAATCGTTCGCTTGTTATGAGGAGATTTCCGTTTTGGTGATTTAGAACGCGTAAGAGTGAGAGGGAGCGAGCAGGGGAGGGAGGGAGGGGAGAGAGAGAGTACGACAAAATATCATGGGCAAAGCGGATTATGAGGATTGGATCCCAATGGATTTACCGATAAATGCCACTCTCGGCGTACAAGCTCGCCGACGAAGCGAATGATGCGCAAGAGTGATGTGCATATATATATATATATATATATATATATAGTATGGAAAGTAAGAGGGTTGCATAAACGGAAAGCGCGAATGGTGAAGATATAGTATGTAAGTTTTATTGTACAAGAAGATATAGATATTGATCCAAGACAACAAAAATCATTTTTTCTTGTTTGAAAAATTCTTGCAAGGGAAAAATATTTTCATTCTGCATTTTACCTCAACCACCGCGATACGAGAGAAAAATATAAAACGAGCGAGACAATGTTTTTCATAAAAGACAGAAATAGATTAATTATAATCATTATCTCGTTATTACAATTTTCTATAATTTTATATTGTTTTCAGTTAATTATAATCAAACTAAGGAATGAAAAATAAAATGGATGTCAAGGATCTTCGGCTGGAACACCGGCTATTACTCGGTATCGCAATTATCTTCTAGAATTATTACGTAAAACCTAGGAAAGTTTGCGCCGCGATCAAATTTCTTACATTAGAAAATTTCCTCTTTGTAAAATAATTATCACTATTGTATCAATACTTCAGCGACAGCATCAGCGACAATTTATGGTTATCATCTCGGTCCCAGCTTGGAAAATTTTCTTTCGATAAATCGTGTCCTTCGAATCACGATCGTACCTTGAGATTAATAATGAGAAAAAACTGCGTCGAGGAACAAAAGAAAAGGTGTGGAAATATTATAGAATGTGGGTTGGGTTGTTTCTCCTCCCATTTATAAATATAGCGTATCAAAAGGCAATCAGTAACACAGGAAAATAGACATTGACTCGGTTGTACATGGGACGTCCGACGATGCGATATATCTGACGTATTGCACAGATTAAGATATAATAAATATATGCAACGCTCTTGCGGCCATATTGTGAACGAGATAGTGTCGCGATGACGACGACGATGATGGCGCGTTGATGATGGCGGTTCGCGCATACGCATACTCTATATATCTATACATTAATGTAGAAAAAAAGAAACGAAAGAGAGAGGCAAGGGAGGGAACCGCAATCCGATCCTAGCCCGTGAGGTCAGCTATCATAGATTGACGAACACGATAAATCGGACCCGGTTGACACGCGTCGAAAGACGCGATGCGACAACTCACTGACCTGCGAATCCAATGCATAGCTTCTCTCCTTTCCCGTACCCTTACGCACACACGCGCGCGCGCACACATACACGTGACTTTTGCCAATCGTGATATATGCTCTATATATAACTCCCTGCGTTTGTACGATACGCGATATTATCGACCGAGTTGGTGCATGAAAAAAAAGAAGAGAAAAAAAAAATTCTACCGTAGTTTGTAAAAATAATTTGCTTATACGTCGTGCGGACGAGAATAAAGCTGCGGGGTTGAGATACGCGTTCGCGAACTTTTCACTCTTGCGGCTCGATGGATAGAGTTTCCTTCGTATATGAGGATACAACGATTTGTGAGAACGATTTACCGCAAAATTCTTTCACCGGTTGTCCATTGTTATGTCATAATTGGACATTGCGCGAGGGAATTAAATTTTATTGGGGTTTTCGTTGGGTGGATCGTTTAGGTGACGATTCGATCTCTATGAGAAACCTTGTTTATGTTGATGTGTAAATATATATCGATGGGACCGAGTTTTCTTCCTGGTGGGTATCAAGATGGATTCTTTTTATTTTGATTTGATGAAAATTAAATATTCCTTATCGCTGTCTTCTTTGAGGAAAAAGGTTGAAGAAATCGAAGATAAAAGTTCGAGACGAATCGTTCGCTCGCTTTGGAAAATCGTCGATAATGATATCAGTTCTTAAAACGGACGAAGAAACATTTTTTAGTACGGTGTTTTGATTTTTTGCCTTTTTTTACTTTCTGTTTTCCTTTTTTCTTCTCTCCTTGCGGAGCTCTCCCTCCCTTCGCTCTCTTACTTGCTTCTGTTTTCTCGTTTTCCTTTTGATATTCCGTTTCTCGCTGTAGCTGCGTAATAGCGGGGAATGTACGATGATAAAGAAAGAGACAGAAAGGACGTAACGGCAGTGCCGAAGCATTGTCTCGATCGACGATAAAAGGTTTCGCATCGCGACGAACCTTCGTAGCTATACGCGCCACCGGGGTATGCCCGGTGAGAGAAGACAGGAGAGGAATAAAAAATGAACGAACGAACGAGAAGCGAAAGAAAGAAAGAAAGAAAGAAAGAAAAGATTCAGCGCTGGAGATAAAGAGGTCGAGTATAATGGGGACAGAGCTCTCTCTATCCTCTGGTGCACCCTGTTCCCTGAGCGACGAACGCGCACCACCATCACCACAGAGACTGTCACTGCCAAAGGGAGCTATTACATTGTTTTATCTATATGTATATATGATCTATATTGGAAACGAGAGATGAACGAGCGCATAAGAGTTCTTGTCAAAGGGCAAAGAAAACGATGGAATTGCGTAAGAATTCCATCAAGTACCAAGTAGCAGCTATAAAATTTAATACTTCGAAATTTTTATCACTCGGTTCGACATTTCAAGGTCCGAACTGTGTGATAATTTTCGAGAAAATGTAATCTAGTCTCGTGTAATATAGATAACTTTTTATTATCTAGATTTTCGTATTTACTTGTAAATGTATTTTTGATAGTGAGCGAAAATAAACTGTGCAGAATTAAATACGTGATAAAAATGAGTTAACGTAAATTAAATTCAATCAATAAAGTAAATTGAAGATTTACAATAAGGGAATAATTGATATAAATTATACGAATAAGTAAAATGAAAAATAATAACATAAATTAATTTAGTATTGAAAAAGGTTATAAAAGCAATCGATTGTTTCTATCATTATTTCAATAGATATTTATATAATTTGGTGGGAAAAATTCAGCTTTCCATGACAAATAAAACGGTAGCTATTGTTACTATTAACAATTTTTTTGGTACGCGATATACTCGAATCGTCATTCCAGTACGACACGTCATATCGAAAGTAAATGATAAGATAGGACGAAGAATCGATCAAATTTCAAATTTATCGACGTATCCTGATTCGAGACTAGACAAGTGTCGCCGAGATTAGAAAGCAATGTGGCGTATACTACGTTACGTGTACGAGGCACGTGTAGTTGTTATCGGAATCCTAGGGGCGCTCATTCACAGCATTTGCAGGTTTCTTTCCTCTCGTTTCTTCCTCCTTTCGTTTCTTTCGTCTTTGTGAGTCGAAGCTCGGAGGTGAAAAAACAATGGATGGATATACGAGGGAACCACCCCTCTCGTCGACCCGTCATCGCACGTTTTTCTCGATCAAAAAACCTCTAGGACAGTGCGTCCATACTACTACAGATATTAGAGGATTTTGTGTACAGCCTGTGGGATGTGTAGTACTGCCTGTATATGCATGGATGGAGTCAAGCCCCTTCCACTCTATTCTTTTTTTTCAACTTTTTTTTATAGTCACAAACCCTCGCCAACGCGATCCTCCTCGTGGAATTCTTCCACGGATCGGGAGGGCCTAAACAACATCGTCGAGCGGAGCATTCGTACTATCTCGCGTAGCGGGACACAATGCGAGACTGAAATCCATTGTCGAAGTCACCAGACAACACCCCCGTGCGAGAAACAGAAGCAGTGGAAGAAAAGTATCTGCCTTTATCCCCCACGGGTTCATACGACTCGTGTGGTGAAAAAAAGAAGAATGTCAGCGAATTCTTCTGGTGCCCAGAAAACCCAACGACACGTGCCCTTCTTCGACTCGTCTTTCTACCACGACGTTGGATCGAACGACGATGAAATATTCGTACGATTTCTTTTCGTTCCAGTTTTCGAAACGTGAATTCCTCGATATTAATCGAAGGATTCTTCATGTTTTTTTTGCTTATGTTTGACTCGAACGTGATGAATTTTTACTTTTTTTTTAACTGCAAAAGTGTCCTAATGACGAGTTTAGTAAAAATTATGCATCCATTGCAAATTTTACGTTTACAATGTGTAGGTAATTAATATCTGAAATCTGGTTAAGTGAGTATGCACTCTTTGACATCAGGAAAAAAAAATACAAGTAAAAGAGTATGAAAGGAAGAACAAGGGAAACGGTGTATTCGCTATTCGTTTACGCGAGCGGACGGTGAATCGCGCGTAGCGCGCGATGATTGCGACGTAATCTGCTTTGCTTTGCTTCTTTGGGGGTGGTCGGGGGTTGTATGCTCGATTCCGAAGGGATACGGTAGCACGCGCACAAAATAGAGAGAGAGAGAGAGAGAGGTAGACAGAGAAAGATAGCTAGCCTGGGGCATCCTTGCGGCTCTCGTCACGTCGACCCTATCGTTTCGTCGGAAACACGCGAGGGGTTGAGAGGGTGAGTTAGAGAGAGAGAAAGAGAAAGAGAGAGGGAGATGCAAAACTGACTGTACGGTGGACTATTCGAAGTGGAAAAGAGATGGATTCGGTCGACCCCTCGAGAGTTCAACCCCTCACGTAGAGGTTATCCTATAAACGGCGCCACCCCCGCGGAAAATCCGGCCCCCGGGGCCCGCGTGCGGTTGAGCGGTTGCAACAGTTACCATATTTGATTGTGCCCCTTTCCTCTTACGCTTTGGCTCTTCTTCCATCCCTCTCGGTCCTACCATCCCCCCTGAAATATCCATTTATACCTATACACGAACACACGTATACGCGATGTATAGACAATTTTCTATCATAGAGCGGCGAGAACGGTTAATGAAAATCCTCTGTCGAAGCGATCGTTCCATCCCCGACAAATATTTTAATAAAAAATTTGCTAACTTTTTTTTACCCCTTGCCGAAATAATCATTATCCCAAGTTTTCAAATTCTCGATATCCACCTTTTTTTTAGTTTGACACTCGACATCGGATTTTTATTTATTTTTTCTCACCTCCATCCCCTCGTCCAACACGAAAACGATCGAGGGTGTCGCGAGCTCCGTATAACGGGGGTGTACTTTTCTCCGATGCTCTCGTAGCGATCAAACGTCCGTGTGTACGTATATGTGAAACAACCCTCTACCAAAACCCCCCCAACCCTCTCCTCGCGCCCGCCCGCAGGTTGAAAAAGTCTAGCAAAGAAATTCGCGTTCGTTTGATCCGCGCCGCCAAAGGGCTGCATAAACTATGTACGATACATATATATATATATAAATATGTCGAGGTAGAAACTGAGAGAACGAGGCCGCGGTGAAATATTGTAACAGAAGCGAAACCGGAAAAGAGAGAAAATTGTGAACAAAAAAAAACAACGTACACACTCCCGCAAAATGGCTAAAGCGCGTGACGAGGGGGAAATCGGGTGAGAGAGAGAGAGAGAGAGGGATGAAAATTGCTGAATATCGGGAGGGAGTCTCGATTGCACATGCTACAACGGGAAACGGGGTGAGAATCGAGTGAACCGGGCACGTTACGTAAACGCCAGGACCACCGCCCCGTTACAATCATTATTCGCGTGTGTTACTGTGTGTACAAACGAGCAGCCGCGAATGCGGTTGCGAGAATTGCACGTACGCGAACTCTCTGACATCTATACGTGTTATATGAACGCGTATATATATGTATGTGTGTGTATATATAGCTACGGCCCGGTGTGTTCCTCTGTTCCTGGTGATGACTGGATTGCATGCATACGCGTGCGGCAAACCGCGGGACCACCGCCGCGAAATTACATTGATATTAGTATCGTTTCGGTACCGCGGATTAATTAATTAAAACGCGAGTGTGGGTTACGGGTCTCTCTTCTGTCGGGGATTTGCACGCCCGGGGCTTTCTCTCTCGCCCCTACTTCTCTATCTCTCTATCACCGTCTCTCTCGTATGTTCACCCTTTGTCTTTTCGTGCCTGTGTACAAGCTCGCTGCGAGTGGCCCCACGGGGTGTAGAACCCGGGGGGAGGCAAGAAACCTCGCAAGGGTGTGAGGTTTGAATCGGACCTAGATCTGTTTATATATATATATTTCTATATACGTATGTAGGTACGAGTGAAACCAAACGGTATGTTCTTTCTCCTGGGATTTCACGCGCAATGGCTGTTGCGAGTGCGGTCGGTTTGTGGTTTCCAGTCGCTAGCCTCGCGACTCTCATTGTAGAGAGATGTTCGCGTGTTCGCTATCTTTCTCTCTCTCTCTCTCTTTCTTTCCGTCTATTCTATTTTTGTTTGGTCTCGTAAAGACGATGGAAATATGATACAAGAAAATGGGTGAACAAAAAATGTACGGTGGTACGGGGGTGGAAAAATGCTGATACTAGCTATCGTCGATTTTCCATTTCATAAAAGTACCATACCGAATGTATACTACGTGTGTATATATGGTGTATAGATATTCTTATCGGACTCACCCTTTTTTGCGTGCAATATCTCCGCAGGGTCGGGAGCCAGAGCGGTGCAATGAGATGGACTGAGACTCGGTTGTAACGAGGGAAAGGGACTTCCTGCGCCAGACGGATACCTGGAACGAAGAAAACAAAAAGAAAACGATGTGTGGGGGTTGAAATACACGCCGTTCGGGGCTTGGAGATAAAGATAATAGGATTTTACAATTTTCGTTTCGAGGATTAAGGGTGATGAGCCGAGGGCTACTGACAGTTGAAGGGATGGAAATGGAAGAGACGTAAGAATAAAATCTTGAGGAAAATCGTCCAGGGATGAATATTGAGAATATTTTGGTCATTTTGAAATCTTACCAAGGATTTGGTCTTGGCCAACCGGTCGTCTGACCGTTCAACAGCCTGAGCTTGTCGTACACGCTTTCGGCTGGACTACCCGCGCCAACACCGACTCCACCAACCCCCTGCTGCTGCTGCTGCTGCTGATGCTGCTGATGTTGCTGTCGTTGCTCCTTCTGGGCCGCCAAATTTCTCAATACCCTGTTTATCGACGATACCTGGAAAAGAAAAGAAGAAAACTCATACAGGGGTGAAATTGCAGAGGATTGACTATTTTAGAAAATCAAATTGCTCTTTTCCTTTTAGGATCAAATAAGAGTTCACGTGAGATACGAGTGTTGGTTTCTTTTTCTTGCAATTTATATTCATCTAATTTTAATGTATTTTAGTCAATGTCATAAAAGATTGTTTCGATAACTAATATTCTTTCGATAAAAGAGAATGATACATGTACATATTACAGAAATGAATGAAAATCATGGACCCTAATTATTTTCCAACTCTTCGTTTTCCACATTATCTTAATTATTTACTTTTTATTCGATCGACTTCACCCACAGTCGATAATAATTCACTTATTGGAAACGTTGAGTTTTAATCCAGTAATTGATAGATGACAGAAAAAAATTGACGATTCCTTATTCTCGACGGAAAATGGACTAATATAAATTCTCCGGTGTTCCATCACCCCGAGGGATAACCCAGCAGCGATGAGGCCCTGACAAATGTAGCGTGAAATATTCTGAAAATTCTTTAGGAAATTGAAGAGAGCCGGATGGATGAATCGTACACGAGACGATGTATCGAGATTTATGCTTTTTCATATAAATATGCGGTGGCAAACGAACGGGGTGAGGTCTCACAGGGAAATTACGAACATATTTGTGCGCATCGAGAGAAGAGAGTATCTACAACTACTGTCTTTATATCGGTACTGGTACACACGGGGGTTGAAAGAGGGTGGTTGTGCGGGGCGAGAACGACGGCGACGGCGACGACGACGTTGACGACGACGCTGACGACGACGACGACGACGAGAGGTAGCCCGGGTAATTAAAACGATGCGCGCCGAGGCACCGGTCCCGTGTTCACCATGTCTGGGTAGTTAATTACCTCCGTCTTCAATTATTTCCGTCTCGCGCGCCACTCCGAGGGGACTTTGGCGTGCGCGCCGCGGCGCGCGAGCTAACTCGATGGTTTGAGGCCACACGAGGGCTTCGGGGAGACGACTGGAGTTCCCATGCACACACGTATCCAATATCGACGCAAGTAGTTACGCGCCGTGCGCACTTTCCCCGAAATCCCTTATCTGGCGCGAGTTTGCTATCTCACACTGTTTCGGCGTATGAATTTATTATTAATATTGGATTCTCCCTCGTATCGAGGGTGATTAAGAGATCGGGGATAATGAGTAATGGAAGCAATAAGTAAGTACTCGTTTTATATATAATTTAATGGATCGAAACCATCTTACGTTGGACGATTTATAAATATTGCGGTACGAAAAAAAGAGATATACAGCGTGATAGTGGACCAATTGTGTTTATGATTGCGGACTGCATAAACAATTTTCAAGCTAACCTTCGACACGTAATGAATTATTATAGACGATATAGTTTTCATTAGATTATTTTGATTAAACAAAAAAGTAATTAAATATTCAAATCACTTAATATTATGAATTTTAGCTGTTAGCGGGAAATTGATTATGATACCATTTTTCTTACGTCAAAATAAACGAATGAGTATTAAAATAATAGAAACGATTATAACGAATGTCGAATTTCATATTTTATATAAATTATTGAAAATTGTCAGAGCGTAATTTATATATTCCCGCCGAGATCACTCGTGCTTAGTGATGAATATATTTTTCATTCGCACCAGAAGATTTGCTACCTAGGCAGTCCATGAACGAAATGTGTCCATGGGTCTTTAGAAAAAAGACTGAAACAGGGAAAATGGAGAGTTTTCTACATTTGGTGAAATGGTTTTTAGAATTTCGTCACCTGCTCAATGTACGTATAGATATTCGTTTTATTGCGGTACGACTATGGTGTTATAGCTTTCTTATACTCCAATGTGTATATATGTATTCTATATAGTGTACCCAGAGTCTCGGATTACGCATGGTCGTGGGATTGGCCGTGGGAGGTCTCGTTCCCTGGGGCGAAAGTTGGACTCGGTGAATCCACCATCGTCGTCGTCGTCGTTGTCGTCGACGCGGTGTCAGGGGGCCCGTGATGTTGAAACGGGCTGACGCCTCGAGTCTCCGTCGAGTAGCCATTAGGTACCGAAGATCACCACCCTCGCGTTTCGCAATGCTTTCCCTCAATACCGTCACGAGACACGCAAAGATACAAAATAGACTCGTCAAAAATCAAATTTGAAGAAAAAGAAATAATAATTAATGTTTTTGTCGTAGTGTTCTGACGATTATAGGTATCAAAGAAAAGGTTTAAAATGATTTTAAAAAGAAGAAACTGTCGACTTTTCACTCACTAACTTTCTCGCTCGCGTGAAAAGTGATAGGTGAAAAGTCGAACAACGTGAATTTTCACCGTTTTTTTGGGATTTCGTCCATCAATTTCGAATTATCCAAAAAATAATCATCATTTTCGCAATGTGCGAGAAATTTTCGATTAAATAAGACAACTTTCCAATCATTTTTGAGAAAAAAAATAGATGTTTTCAGTTTTTTGCGTTTTTCCCCTAGATATTTGGAGATATTTGCAAAAATAACATCATATTCTTCATCAGCGACAAATTTCCGATTCCGTAATCATCTTATGAAGCCTGTTTAGACGAAACAAAATTTTGACCCTCGGCAGGATCCGATAGTCGACATTCGTAAATTTCTTTCGTGACCTTGGGGGGTTCAGGGATGCAAAAATTGTTTTCCTTCAAAAACCCTTCAATTAGAGGTCACGAAATCGGAAATTTTCTGCCCAATACGAATATCACCATTATAATCTCGATATATTACAATTTACATAAATATTTAGTTTTTCGACCTTTCCAACGACAAATTCAAACACCACAGCATTATAACCGCGATATTCGTGTATATATCCGCTATAGTGCCTTATGTCGAGCAAACAAATATTAAAAAAGAGCCTCGGGAATCGTTGACGGAGGAAATCTGAGTGTTCCGTGAGGTGGTACTACACGTTAGGTATTAGCTGCTACTGGTTTTCGTCTGTACTACGTGGCAAGTGGCCTGACATGGCACAATAAAAGCGATCGAGTCACTTCGAGCGATTCATTGTGGATCGATTCTTTCGACGTATTATGGTCGTCTCGTAACGACAATAATCGAGGCCTATAGTCGGGTTGCTTTCCTGTGTGACACATGTCGTTGCTAGAACTATATATATACATATATATATATATATACGTAATACTATACATACTTCTTGCGGCTTAACGAAAAACGAGCGAAACAGTTGGACACTCGATGTCAGACGAGGATCAAATGTCGTTTGACTGGCATTTACGAAGTCCTCCCTACCACTCTTTCGTTCTCTCTCTTTCTCTCATTCGAAGAATCGGTATTGTCCTTCAGGATCGAGCCTTCTCCCGCGCTAGTAATATGTTTTCTCTCTTGCTTTCTTCCGAGGCCACTTCTCACGAGTAAAGCATATGTATCCGTGACGCGAGAGTATTTTCTCTCCATTGTGGCCTGAGATCCCGCAGCTTTTCGACGATCCAGTTCTTTACGCAGGAACATACCGCGACGGGATCAACGAGTTACGAAAGAAAACATCCAAGAGTCGAACGGGGGCGCTGTCCTTATTTTCTTTCTTCGTCTTTTATTACTTTATACCTGCTTCCCGCGATGTGTATCCTCGAGATTCATCATATATATATATATATATTGGTATGAAAATATTTTTTTGATCCCGCGGGTCTTTGAATAGAAGATCTGACTTTCACTCGTCTATCCAAACATGGCAACGAGAAACGGGATCAACCCTTCGATCCGAGATACGAAGATAAAGTTACACACTGGATATTATAATACTCGTAACTCGTAAAGTACGAATATTCCGCACGCGTCGAGGCTTAAGAAGATTTATACAGCGATTGCCCCCCCTTAAATCGAAGATCGCGGAATTTCTCATAAAAAAATGTCACAAGCTTTGTTTTTTTAGGATTCTTCTCGAGATGTTATATTTTTGTTTATAAACAATCGATTCGAACGATACGAATTTTTATGAGCGTTGTAACTAGATTTTTAAATATCTTCAATCTCAGATTCGTCCGAGTGTGAGCACCCTCGAAGGACTTATCTCTGTTTTTTTGCTGGGAGGTTGTCAGATCGATGATATTAGCATTGAGCGTGAAGTGCGAAACGACGTTCGTGATATCGGGCGAAGGGATGATGACGCGTGTGACCGAGGGGGTGGTTTGGTATAAGTTATATATACATATATATATTAGCCGGATAGAGACGTCATAATATTGTCCACCCCGTGACGCCTCGGCAATAATGCGTGTCTCTCGCTGTATCCTCGAAACCGGATCATCTGTATGTGTACAAACGTATACTACACGGGATAGAAATCTGTATAGGCCGAGAAGGGTGCGCAGTTCTGTACGAGTGAAACGAGAATAAAGGGGGTAGTTCCGAGAGTCGCGTGAAGAGCGGAAACACATAGACGAGGGTGTGTATAACTCCCTCTCTCTCTCTCATTCTCCTCGTATATAGTCCACTTCCGCTTGCTTCGTTGGGGGAGCTTGGATAAATCTCCGCGCTGCAAGATACCGCGTAAGCCGATATCACATTTTCGTTTTTTCTTCGCTTTTTCTACTTTTTCATTTTATTATTATCGAAAAAAATATTTCAAAGTGTACCACGCTGCACGAAACCGAATGGCTGGTTTGTCGAAGTCGAGTTCGATATTCTTTGTTACAATATTTGTGCACACGATCTGGGTGGCACACTTTTTAAGGGGTTGAAATTTTTGTTTTTTGAAACTAACGAATTTACATATTTTTGCTTCTTTATCGACTTTATAATACATTTTTTTAAATCATTATTAATTTTTATTCATTTTTTGATGAGTTTTGAAATAATAAAGAATATTTTTGAATTATTGTGTTATTAATTTCATTAAAATAATTTTCAGAAAGTTTGGAAGAGTTAAATAAATTGTAGAGGAAACGATGGGATTTTGATTGTAGTTTGCAAAAAAATGTTTCGGGCTCGTTGTTGGATAAAGATGTAAGGAGGTAGGCGTATATAAATATATATATTATGTATAGAAGAACGACACGTTCGGAATTCCAAATGAGATCGAAGAAGGGAGGGTTCAACTATGATATACGTACCGACACGTGTACCACATACCCTACATTTCACGGTCACCTATACACATCCGAGTCTTGGTTAACACTGAAGCGTTGTAAACCTGTCATTATCGCACCCTCCATAAGGCATTTCAATTAGTAACAAACTGAAATCTCATAAAAATTGACGACTCCACTTGTCATTTGACAAGAAATCCAAGAAATCCATAATTAAACTTTAACTTTCGATTTATACGAAGTTTGAATAGTTGACTAGCTCCATGCTCGTGTATTTAATTTCCAAAAAACAAGAACAATATTGAATCTGAATACAAATCTTGTTTTTATTGGACCGAATAAAAAAAAACGAGGAAGGTCATAGTTTCTGCTCTCATTTCGAACTTCAACCCCTCGATATATAAATTTTTCTCGCACCGTAGGTAATTGGATCTGTATGAAAAATTACAGGGTGGCTAAAGAAAAAGGACAAAGTGGCAATAAAAAAATATATATATATATATGAAAAAAAGCAATTTCTCGGCGATCATTCCCAATTACGATCGTAACGAATTCTAGTCCAAACTGTGAACTGCTTTTGAGCCTTTTGCTACGGAGAAGAGCGCCACGCGTCCAGTGTACCGATGGGGCGACGGGTTTCGCGTGTGCTACAAATCTCAACCCTTCGTACATACACAAATATATATATATATATATATATATATATATATATATATATATAATGTTCAAGCGGTAGTAAAAGTGCGTGATATAAGCGTTATAAAAAGACTCCGTATCGCCCCATGTCGTGGGAAATGTTACCGCTTTGGGCCACAGGATAGAGAGAAGGCAACAAAAAAAAACGTGACACGCGCACACGTCGTCAACTGACAGTTTCATCGTCGACTAACGCGTTCGTACTGTTACAACCTACTTAACGCAATCTGATAACACTCACCCTCTTTCTCATTCTTTCATTATAATTTTTCAACCCCTTGAGTCGCTAGTACGCTATGCACACCCGCCTCGTGGGATCGATATAAAGTCTTAATACGTATAATATACGATTTATGACGAGAGATTGGATCGTTCTCCCATTTTTGACGCCTCGTGTATGAAACTCGAGTGTCAATTCGTTGACTACTTTGTTACAAATTTTCTCGGTTCGTGTATATCGTTTTTACAAGGGTCGTTATACGATGAGAGTCAAGGGTGGTTATTTACAGTTAAGAGATTGAGGGAGAAATTTCGTATGTGATTGAACATTTGCGAAGACAATTTTTAATACGATATTTTTGCGATTATATAATTCTCTTATTTACGTTTTTTACACACTTTGTGCTGAGTTTAACGAATTGTAAGAATGGATCCGTACATCGTATATCGTTATTAAATTCATCTTTAAATTAGAAGTCCTGTCTCTTAAATAATTCACATATTTCACGAACAATTGAATTAGAAAACATTTTCCCACTCATATTTGAATTCCGAGCCAAGGAATATTTCTTCCTTCCAGCGACCGTCAAATTAGAAAAAAATTATTATTAAAAGAGAAAGAAATCTGACTGAAAAGGATCGTGTAAAAAAGCTTTATGGACCTTGGGCTGGCCAAAAGATAATTGCGTTTCTAATGTACGGATGCGAGTGTCTATACATTAGGAAAAAACGCAATTATTTTTAAGCCAAGGTAACATATATATACATCGAATACCTGTGCGTTCAAGAGGACGTTGTATATATACTTCCGGGATGTCTGTTCACCGGTATAACTAACTGTACTCACGCGGGACTAGACAGCAAAGAATGTGCCGTTGAAAGGAGTCTCCTTCTCCCTCTCTTTTCCTTTTACCATATAATACTAAGTTAAAGCTTTATACTGGCGTAACTACGCATAAAGTTTGCGTATATATACAGAGAGAGAGAGAGAGAGAGAGAGAGAGAAAGAGAGAAAGAGACAGAGAGACGAGAAAACCCACCGTTTGGCCCCTCGGCCGTCGGGTACGTGCAAGGTAAACGGGGTACTGCTGTTGTTGGTGTTCATCGTCCTCGCGTTTTCGTCCTCGTCGCCGGGGAGATACAAATTACATTTAAATAGAACTCGTGGAACGTGCGGCATTCGCAATTTGAGAGCTGAGAGAGGGACGAGTACAGAGAAGGTGCTGCGGCGTCGAGGATACGCTCGAGAGAGGTGGCGACGTGGGGGGAATGGGGGAGGGATTGCACGAAGGCATGAGAAAGGGAGAGTAGAAAATGCCGCGTGGCGATGTTTCGCGAGAGGAACACGAGCGAGGGTGCGCGGATAGAAAGGCGTGCAAGCGAGAGAGAAAAAGAGAACGAGATAGAGAGAGAGAGAGAGAGAGAGAGAGGGTGAGGGAGGAATAAAGATAGAAAATGTAGGAGAGAGGGTGAATTTTGCTATGGCAGGGTAGAGTACGGTAGCAAAATCGCGGGGGTTTGTTGCAAGGATGGGGGAGAGAGAGAGAGAGAGAGAGAGAGAGTCTTTTACTCGATGCCCCGCACGTATAATCACAGCTTTTAATCTGGTGCTTCTACCCTGACGGCGTGGCGGCCTCGAAGGGTGGTTTTTCACGATACATATAATACTATAGAACTATATATATATATCCGTATACGGAGTGTGTACAAGAGAAAGAAGGGGCCAGCGGGATACGCGAGAAGATACGGAGAAGGAGAGAGAAGCGTGAAGAGTCTTGGGGGTGGGATGAGGAAGAGGGATGAGAGAGAAAGTACGAAATTGAAGGAGAAACGAGGATGTATAGAGAGAAGGAGGAGCCGAGGGTATCGTGGTATTTAGCAGGACTCCACGGGAGTTCCCCGGAAAAAAGTAAAACGGGGGCGACGAGGGAGAGAGAAAGAGAAGGTCGAGTGAACGCCACGCGTCGGACGTTATTGCCTCTCATACGTCGCGACGAGAAAGGAGAGCAAAAAGCTGGTGAGTATATGGTCCTTGGCTAGAGAGCAGGCGTATCAACCGTTCCATATCTCCTATGTATCTATATATATATATATATACGTCAGAGAATCCCCGTCGTGCAATTTTGCATTCGGGCTCTTTGGACGACGAGAGAGCTCTTTCACCAGCCGCTGAGAGGGTTACTTGCCAAAGAGTTCGAAGACGTATCCTGACATTTTCGGGGAAGAGTGAAAAAAAAGAGAGGAATTCGAGAGACGGCGTGAGGAGTCTTGATAATAAAAAAAAAAAATAATTAAAAGACAGAAAACGAGATAGACGTGAGGGGGATGGAAGAACAAGTAAATATATATATATATACATATTTGCACATCGTATATCGGCGAATCATCAAAGAATGCGCGTATCAGAGCACGAATGTTGTCAGAGATGAAGCCTGGATGAGGAAAAGAAGGGAAAAAAGCACAAAGAAAAGAAAAGAAAAGGAAGATGGAATAAATCGAGGCAGTGACCGTCGACTCGGGTAAACGTTCGCTCGATCGGATTCGTCCGAGCGCGAACCTCGCGGGAGAGAGAAAGGGAGAGAATGCGAGTCGATGGGAACTTCAGAGTGGAAACTAACGGGAAGACGAAAAAATAAACAGAAAAAAAATGAAACGATCGAGAAAAAATCAATTCAAAATATGAAGCGTTGGAGGGGAGGTTGGCAGGGGAGGGGGGCGAAATAAGAGAATTTCGACGAAGCGTGCGGAGAAGAAGTGCGCGTAAGAGAGAGAGAGAGAGAGAGTTAGAGAGAACGCGATAGCGGACTGTCCTCGTTGCGTTCGTTCGACCGATCGATCGAGGTCCTTGCGATCCTGGCCAAGAGAGAGAAAGAAGCAAGGAGAGAGAGAGAGAGAGAGAGAGAGAGAGAGAGAGAGAGAGAGAGAGATAGAATGAGAGAAAGGAAAGTGACGGGGGTGAAACACCGCGGACGGGACGCGCCACGAGAGATCGTCGCGAGATAAGCATGGACGTGCCTTGAGTTCGTTCTCCGACGGAGAAAACAAGCGAGGAACGGTCAACGGTGAGAAATCGAAAGGAAAAAAAATTTAGGAGAAAAAAATCTGGGGTGGTTTGGAAGGGGGAGAAAAACTCACAGTCGAATATCTCTTGACGTTGTTCGCTTCCAGAAACAATGCCGCCTCGCAACGACGATGCCACGAGACGGCACGAGACACACACCGCGTAAGATGATACGCCGTCTTATTTCTCAGCGGTGAAGAGAAAGATAAAAAAAAAAAACAAAGAAGAAACGAAACAGAAGAAAAACAAAGACTTCTCGTCGATCTGTTCTACGAGACGAAGGTCGAAAATCTTCTGTGTGTTTGTGTGTGTGCGCGCGTATGTGTGTGTGTCGCGTCCTCGCTATTTGAGATCTTTCAGGTTACATCGATCTATGAATAAATACACAGATATATTCATGAATATATGTGTGAATGTGTCTGTGTGTCTTTGGTGTGTAAAAGTAAAGTTATGTATGCGAATTAAGCGTGCGTGCGTGTGTGTGTCTGTGTGTGTATGCGCGCGCGCGTCTCTCTCTCTCTCTCTCTCTCTCTCTCTCTCTCTCTCTCTCTCTGTGTATGTGTGTGTGTGTGTGTGTGTGTGTGTGTGTGTGTGTGTGTGTGTGTGTGTGTGTGTGTGTGTGTGTGTGTGTGTGTGTGTGTGTGTGTGTGTGTGTGTGTGTGTGTGTGTGTGTGTGTGTGTGTGTGTGTGTGTGTGTGTGTGTGTGTGTGTGTGTGTGGGTGTGGGTGTGTGTATAACGCGGTAGAGTACACACAGAGGCCTCGCTCGGCTGCTCATCGAATGAGACAACTGACCACGAAGAGCATCTCCCCATCGTTGCCGATCAAGAATAGCTTCTATTAAAAGAAAAGAAAAAAATGGTAATCAAAGAAATATATAGTTATAAAAAAAATTGAGCGTCACTAGTTTTGTCAATTATTGGATCGTAGAATAGCTTATTTAAAAAATGGATCGTTCTCTACTTTTTGTGTGTGTGTGGTTGGTGAAAGAACGAGCGGATAATTGATGTAGGATTAATTTTTTTTTATATAGTTGTTGAAGCAAGGAAATGTTTTATTGTCATGGTTGATTAATTTTAATTTGTTATTTCCATCGGGCGGTTATCTCTTAGAGAAATGGGAGCGACGTGTGAGAATGAGAGGGAGTGAAGAAAAAAATGGAAAATAGTGTGGACCAGGTCCACTCAATCTATACTGGAATTAATCCAACGACGTATTTATTCTTCTTGGTTGTAGGTTTTAGTGTCCCCGGCACGTATATTTTTCTCCGGCGAAGAATCGCCCGGACTCATGATCGTTGATTAAAAAGGATCGGGCAGACTTCGTGAAAGTCTCCGGGTGATATAGAAAAGATAGGGGTGGAGAGGAGAGAGTGGAAGGGCGAAGGAAAAAGGGAGAGGAAAGAAAAAGATGTGATACGCTCTCCTCGTGGTGTGAGAACGCGTCCCGTTTCGCATCGGGGGTGTCCTGCCGATTTCTCGAGAAGTGTCGGATAAGAAACGCGCCAGGGAAACGGAGTGAGAGACGAGACAGCAACGTGGCCGTTTCGAACGAAAGTCGTATAGACATTGGCAATTTAACGATCGACCGGACTCGACGTCAGATTTTTTTCTGCCTTTTCATATTCTTGAAGTCGATTATTTTAGCTTACTGAAAACAAGACTCTAGTTCACGTGGTACAAGGAAAAAATATATAAGCATAGTTTCAATAATTTATAAAACATTAAGGAAATAAAATGAACGTAAAGAAAAATAAGATGACAATCAAAATTTCATAAAATAGAAAAAATACTTTTATTGGTTATTATTGTTCATCTCAGGTACAGGATCGACAATAAAATTAAATAGAAAATGAGTCCGCTAAAAAATTAATCAGAGTAAAAAATGAAGGCATCGAGTTTGGAATCGTGAAAGAAATTTAAAAACCATTCGTTTTGGAAAGAATAATCGTGGACGCTGGTTCATTACCAATAGTTCCCGTTAAATAAAACTTTCGCATGAACATTTATAGCAGGGGTACGTGGAGGGGGGCTGCCATTAACCAATGAGGTGCCAAGGACTGTGATATTGTAAGTCGAGGAAACGTTTGAAGGAACGAAGGAAGAAAAAGTGGCATGAGCTGGCGGAGGTGGAGAAAGAAACGAGACTCGAGCTGGTTCGGAGTGTCGAGGAAAGGGAGAAGAAGAAGAAGGAGAAGAAGAAGAAGAAGACGAAGAAGTAGTAGTAGTAGAAGTAGAAGAAGTAGAAGACTGCTGCTGTCTTTAGCCAGGGGTGGTATATACTACACTGTGAAAGTCGACGGTGCCGGTTCGGTGAGAAATACATAATGCAGTAGCCGGACGTCTCCGACACCCCCTAACTCACCCTCTGGTCGTTCCTAACCCCCGCCCACCCTTCTACCCTCCCTTCTCTATAACCGAGCAGAAGGAAGAAGAGTCGGGGAAAATCGCGACGAGCTCTCACCGAAGGAAGAGTAAAGAACCCTGGTAGCCAGTACCAAAAGTATATATCTATATATATATAGATATATACATATATAGATATATAGATATAGCTAAGGCACGAGAACCCGGCGAACCGCGAGCGCAAGGACTACGAGATGTGGTAAGGAGGGTGGGTTGCATTGATTTACGCGGGTAGAACAGGCAAAGGGTGTCGCAGCTTCACTTCTCTCGCTTCAGCCAACGTTAGAAATCCAACGATAAAGAGAGAGAGAGAGAGAAGGCAAGGACGTGGGGCCAACAATTCACTCGCCTCGGGTTTCTAAGCCCATCCATTACGTAGCCGGCATTGTTGCGGTTACTTTAGCACGTCTATCGAATTCGTATGGCGGCACGATGCCCAACGTTGAAAAAATATATGTCTCTGACTTTTAAAATACCAAAAAGTAGCGAGTCGCGATTGTTAAAATGTATGCAATTCTATTTTTATTTTGATTTGATTAATTAAAAATGTTTTGGTCACCCTTCGAATAAAATCCTTATTTTCTGGTCATTGATAATTTCATCGTTAGTTCAATTAATTCATTGTTAAACAATTTAGCAATAATATTAAAACGTTTACGATCAGTTTTGTAATACTGTCTTTCTTATTTGTTACGATCCACCAATACTGTAAAACAGAAAAATGGAAGGGTAGCAGAAAAAATTTGTTATCAATTTTTATTAATCGTATCCGTCCTATAATCTCTTCTTCGAAACAATTTTATTAATCAAATCGATGAAATTTAAACTTTAATTGTCAATAACATTTTGCTAAAAGTCACAATCGAATCCACCTAACGATAAATTAATGTCATTCGTCCCCTACACCCAGATAATTTTTCTCACAGCAAAGATAAGTATATCGTTTCATCGAAGATGCGTAAAGTCGTGTGGACAAAGAGGGGGAGCGGTGGTTCACGACGGGAAATATATCTCTCGTTGACCCGAAACCGCTTTTCTCGGGGCGTGTCCTTTGTGATGCACGTAGCTTTTGGTGAGAGGTTATTGGTAAGGGTGGTAGCCGAGATTCGGACACTGTTTGTACATACACGCGATTACATGGGGTAGTTTATATATATACACGCGCATAATATACGGACGAAGGGGTCGAATCTTGACCGTTTACGGTCTATACGAATAAGTGGGAACGCGATAGTCGTAGAGACTATTAATTACCGAGCGACGTGGTTTCTCAGTTCTCAATAGTAACGGTAGGGGTGGTTTATTCTCTCTGTCGCTTTTGGATGACTTTGGAGTTTCGTAGCTACGGGGGTAGCAACGTCGCTGTAAAGTTTCGCGACAGGACTCAACCAGCAGAGATACGGTTGACGTAGACTATATTTATGAGAAATATATATATATATATATTTCTCATGTTATGTATCGGTAGAAATGAAAACGGCATGTTGGCGAGAAAGAGACAGAGGGTGAGGAGGATCAGTCTGTGACGCGGGCACCAAGTATACGAGAGAACCGAGGATAGCGGTTGAATCGACACGAAACTCGACGTCGACCCCGGGAGAGCAAACCCCGACGAGTGTGACCGTACAGGTCGGGGATGGCTGACTCGACAAATGTAATCTCGCTCTCACCAGTGGTTCTTCGAACTTTAATATATTTTCGGCGAATGGAACGCTAGATAATCTCAAGTACTTTCGATAATTTCTCTTTTTAATAACGAAAAATAAATAAAAATAAAAGAACTGTGAAAAAATCAATCGTTATCTCGAAAAATCTACGATCTATCGGAGAATGAGAATTGAATTTAAAGAAATGATAAGAGGGAATATTTCGCAGTGTAATCAACGATTAAATTGACACGGATTTTGTTGTTTTTTAATCTCGGGAATTTTAGTCAAACAGAGTCGATATTGATTTTATCAACTCGCTGAATATTTTAATCACGTGGGAAAGTGGGAGGGGATGGGGCGAGGTGGCGGATATAACGGGAAAAAAAAATCAAGCTAATCGAGTGAAAAAAGAAAGAAACGTTCGATTCGCGTCTCGATTCGCATACCGGAGAACCACTGGCACGTGACCAGTGGCGCGAGTAAACCAATAACGCGGCCGCCAATCCTCGCTCCCTGGTAGCCAGATTCAAATCCCGGCGTGTGCGGACACGTTAACGTCACACGGGATTTCCACGTTTCGCGAGACATTTCGCGAATCTATTCATCCGCGCGAGTATTCCAGCTCTCGTCGTGTCCGACGAGAGTTACAACTTCGTATCTATACGTTGATGTATAGATATATACAAATATTTGCATTGTTTCCCTATCAGTTTGTTTCTCTTTCTCGTCGAGCCATCCGCTTTTATCGAATTATAATTATTTCCATCGAGTTAAGAAAAATCGTAATCAAAGTTTATCAGGGAATCATCGGGATGTCAACAATTCTGACAATATTTACTCGAAAAATCAATTTCGATGTCTCTCGTACTTTTTTAGGTTTAACATAATTTTGTGATTCAATATTTTTCATTCTTTCTTCCATATCACCTCATTTACGGAGATGCTTTTATCGAGAATTTTCAACTGCACGAAATCCTCGGATAATAGTTCTCTATTATAATTTGTATAGATGAGATAAGAAACGACGAGGAAATTTAAAGAAAAGAATAAAAGGAGAGAGGAAGAAAGAGCGAGGAACCGAGAGAGAGAGAGAGAGAGAGAGAGAGAGAGAGAGAGAGAGAGAGAGAGAGAGAGAGAGAGAGAGAGAGAGAGAGAGAGAGAGAGAGAGAGAGAGAGAGAGAGAGAGAGAGAGTGAATAGGAGAAGGCAATGGCAAATTGAGAGAGTCTCTGGTTTTCTGCAGTCATCTTCTACGAGATTCGCTTTCTTCGTGAGCGGAACTCGCGGAACGTAAAGTGAGAAAATCGAAAACGTGGTAAAAAAAAGGTAAAAACGGAAGAAAATGTCGGGAGACGACTGCTCGGGGTTGTTGGAGAGGAAACGAGAGCGAGAGAGAGTGGGAGAGAGAAAGAGAGAGAGGGAGAGAGAGAGAGAGAGAGAGATAGAGAAAGAGAGAGAGAGAGAAAGAGACAGAGACAAAGAAAGCAGAGGAATGAAGGGAGGGCGGGAGGGCGCAAGGGAGGAAGAGAGGGAGAGAGAGAGAGAGAGAGAGAGAGAGTGACAAGGAAGCTGTAGGGGGGGACGTGTACCGAGCGTATCCAATTTGATGGCATTACAATAACGGGGGTAATGTCTGAGAATAATGAAATTTCCCCCCAATCACCACGACTCGCTTGGAATATGTTCCCATAGCTGTACGGCAGAGGGCTTGATGGCGTACCATGCCGTCGACTATGTAACTCTCTCGCTCTCTCTCATCTCTGTCTCTCAATATCACCCTTCGTTCTCCATTCTCGTCGGCTCTATATATTCCTCATCCTCGCAAAATTCACGCTTATTTTCTTCCTCCCTTCCATATACTCATCGCCATTCTCTACCTTTCTCGTTTTCCTCATTCGCGTCCTTACCCTCTCATATTCTCCCCGACGTACTCGCAACGCGAATCCAAGAAGGGACACAATCTACGCTCGAGCTAAATTTATTCTGCAAAATTGTCTCACTTTCCGGGAACGAGAGCCAAGAGAGCTTATCTGTTTATTCTTTTTTCTTCTTTTTCATTCCTGTCTTAATCGAACGTAATGAGAGAACAGTCGAAAATGGAAATTATAGCCAGTGACACGCTTCGATAAAACATTTTAACTTTTGTCTCTTTTTGTATTAAAAAAATTGTAATCAAAAGTATCAAACACGATTCCTTTAATGTCAATTATTTTATTTTTATTTTCGTAAAATTAATTCTTTTCTTATTTTTAAATACTTCAATTGGATCCTGTGACGAAAGTTCAAGCTTCGGAACACTTTGCTTTTCCGACAATCGTTCACAAATACGATTGTGTGTACACTTCGAGTTCAGAGAGCCTGTTATTTCCTACTCGGGCAAATATATATTGCGTTTGTGAAGTTTCCAGGATAATAAATTCCTTTCGCGATATATATATATATATATGACATATATATACGTATGCAAGCGTATAGGGGGTAGTCGCGGGCGTTTCTCTTGTAATGGAATATTACACGGGCCATTAAAGAAACGTTAATCTTGGCCACAACAAGAGTTCACGAGAGGCAGCCGAGATGCGAACGAGCAGAAAGAGGCCGGAAAGGCGTACCGGGATGCTCGAATCTCCGGCGGATTAACCGTGACGCTTTGATCCTTTTCGTGCCGCGCGCGCTCCCTCCGGCTAAATTCCCAAACCACGCACCAAAAGCCCATGATTCCCTCTTTTTTCCTCTCTCTCTCTCTCTCTCTCTTTCTCTCCCACTCTCACTTACGACTCGAGACTGTACACGACTCTCTCTTCATGCTGGAGGGCACTCGTTTAATTTGTTAAAACAGCTTGAAAAATTCTCACTCTCTCTCTTTCTCTTCGTCCCTCTCTCGCTTGCGCGTAATTTATCAAACGCGAGATTTCTTTTAATGTGGACGAGGTTAAAGAGGGTCGCGGGAAGAATGTTTAAATTGACTTAAACGCGGATTGAAAGAAAATCTTACTTTTTTTTGAGGGTTTTTTTTCTATCAATTCGAAAATTGTTGAAAACTTTGTTGAGATGAAATTATTAGGAAATCTTGAGTGGTCTCTGATTAGATAATTATTTTGCACTATTTTACATTGCAAATTAAATAAAATCCTAGTCCGAACTAATCTGGGGTTAAGGTTTTATAAAATGGGGTTAATCTGTCAAAGAAATTTTACATCAATTATGTTCACGATTTATAAATGATAAAATCAGATTTTACTTCATAATGATTAATTTTTGGATTTTTGATAATCGTATCAATCGGTAATCGCAAAAATTATGAATTTCATTCTCACCCTCGAATGCTCATAAACGTGTCAAATATCTTGAAAACGTACAATATTATGCGAAAAACGTCCCGACATTTTCGTCGCACGATCGAACGAGAGAAAGACCGTGGCGATAGAAAGCTCCTCCTCGCTCGTTTTGGAAGGCAACCTTGCGATGGAGTTTTGCCACCCTACGCGCGAGAGGCTTACGCGACGACGACGACTACGACGTCAACGAAGGGTGCCACGAGAGCATCCCCTTTCGCGAGCACCTACCTCCTCGTAGCGATTACGAGACGCGAGAGGCCCGAGAGATACGGAAGCGGCGTGCTTGCTATACCGAGGGGGTCGAGGAATGAAGAAAAAGATGAAGAAAGAGGGAAGAAAAAAAATGGGGAGGTAAGAAAAAACGAACGAGACGAGCGAGGGCAAGCGAAAGGAATGAAAAAAAAACGAAGAAGAAGGAGAAGACTTTCGTCGCAGGGCCACCCCTCCTTCCTCTTTCACTTTTTACGTTAAGCAAGTCGAGAGAAAGAGACAGATCCTTTTAGCCACTCTTTATTGGACGCATGCAAATATCCATGGCAACCCGGAGGGTCTTGCGAGCTTTCGACCCGTTACAACCTCCATGACACCTTCCTTCTTTTTTATGTATACATGCATAGGCACAATTTATGACACAAATCTACATTTCTCCTTCTTGTATGCACGACAATTTATTTCTCCCAGCGACGATAAGATTAGAGAAAAATCGTAATAAATTATTCGCTTATAAGAATTATACAAATCGATTAATCAATAAATAAATAGACAAATAATAAATAAATAAAATTTTAAAAACATTAAGAATGGGGGTCGTCAGAAATATTGCGAATTCTCAGATTTTTTTTTGCACCCTCTTAAATCTTGGGGGAATTATTATAGTCACTAAGTTTCAACAGACTCGTGTGGTTCTTAAGCTAATGGAGTATTCAGCATGAGACTTCTTTTCTCAGTTTTATTCTACACTTCGTAAGCTTTGTCGTCGCACAACGCACAGCGGATGTCACCCTTCTGCGAAATACGAAAGAAACCTCGCATCCCCTCGATATTTCTCCGTCTTATCCGCGAGTTAACGTATCTACCTATATATACACGAAGCCAGGGTGTTTTTTACACGAGTAGACAAACCGACGGTATTGAAAATACACGCCTGCTTACCACTTTCATCCTTGCCTCTATCCCTCCCTTTCTTCGGCTGACCGAAGCCATTTTCTTCCACGCGCATGAGCGCTACGCCATTTTATCACCTTCGTTTTGTCTCGCGCCGTATTTAATTTATCATCATTATTTCTGTGAAAGATCGCACTTTTCGTCAACAGACGGAGAAAAATAATCTTTATCCTGTAAGATTATTATCAAAAATTTATGTTTGTGAGGAGAATAAAAAATATAATTGTGTACTCACACTTGGTATATTGTCGTTGGTGCACACGCCTTCCTGCAGCAACCGATCTCGTATCTCCCACGCAAATATCGACGGGCATTCGCTCTTGTAGAGTGAAATTTTTCCCACCACCTCGGCAGTTGCGACTCTCGGCTTGCTGCCACCTATTGCTCGAGGTCTTATTGAGCCAGTCTCATAGTACCTGCAACAATAATAATTTGCGGTTCAATTCAGTAAGAGTAAATATTTTAATAAAATGCGTAAGCAGTTTTTGGGTCATAAATATATTATTATTCAATAGAAATCTTCTGTTTAAGCTCAAAACAAAATAATAGTTTCAATTCTTAAAAATATTTTTTTAGCATTAAATTGTTACATGATATTTGTACCAGAAAAATTATTATTGCGTTACGAAAAATAAAAATAAAAATAAGATAACTTTCAATTGCCGTGCTTTTTATTGAAAAAATGGATGCCAATATATTTTGCACTTCGAGTTTGCAACAATGTTATTATAAAATTTTACAATATGTTTCGGGTCAGAGTCTCATTTCTGGTTTGAATATTGTACATATTGTAAGGTGTTTTTTATGCGTCCCAGCTTCTTTTCAGGATGGATGGTCAAATAAAAGGCAAACCACGTTTAATCTTGGATACTTTATAATGTAGTTGCTACGCGTGATCGGGTCGAACTGACTTGAGACGAGCGCGTCTCGTCAACCGTCGTTGATTTCGGTCATATGCTTATGATTATAATATAATAATTATAATACAATGCGCGACGCGGGCTTGGACATTCTTATTGTATATCGCCTGGTGACAAACCGTAATTACCGATCATCTATCCCCAATAATGAGTCGCGTATCACAATATTTAATATTTATCTAAACATTACCTTACAACCATCGAAATGGCAACAATAATAATTTGCGGTTCAATTCAGCAAGAGTAAATATTTTAATAAAATGCGTAAGCAGTTTTTGAATGATAAATATATTATTATTCAATAGAAATCTTCTGTTTAAACTCAACAAAAAATAATAGTTTCAATTCTTAAAAATATTTTTTTTAACATTAAATTGTTACATGATATTTGTACCAGAAAAATTATTATTGCGTTACGAAAAATAAAAATAAAAATAAGATAACTTTCATTTGCCTTGCTTTTTATTGGAAAATAGGATGCCAAAATATTTTGCACTTCGAGTTTGCAACAATGTTATTATAAAATTTTACAATATGTGTCGGATCAGAGTCTCATTTCTGGTTTGAATATTGTACATATTAAATATTTATCTAAACATTACCTTATAACCAAGGAAATGGCAACAATAATAATTTGCGGTTCAATTCAGTAAGAGCAAATATTTTAATAAAACGCGTAAGCAGTTTTTGGATCATAAATATATTATTATTCAATAGAAAACTTCTGTTTAAGCTCAAAAAAAAATATAATAGTATCAATTCTTAAAAATATTTTTTTTAACATTAAATTGTTACATGATATTTGTACCAGAAAAATTATTATTGAGTTACGAAAAACAAAAATAAAAATAAAATAACTTTCAACTACCTTTCTTGTTATTGAAAAACTAAATATCAATATATTTTGCACTTTGAGTTTGTAGCAATTGTTATTATAAAAATAAAAACATTGTGTCGAGTCAGAGTCTCTTATTTCTGGTTTGAATATTGTACATATTGAATATTTATCTAAATATTGCCTTATAACCATCGGAATGAGGACGAGTGACGATATTAAATTGCGAAACTCGAGAATCTCATCGCCATAATTAATTTCAAGGGGTGTAAGAGACGAGAAGGTCACCCGGTTGGTCGTCGTCGTCCCTTGTCGCATAAGTACACAGGAGCAATACAGGCAACGCAACGTCCAGCCAATCGAGTTAATGCGTCGAGATTAAGTGCGTTATTACGCAACCTCGGGAAGGAATGCAGGGTGCGCGAGAATATATACGAGGTGTGGATATGTACCACGTATGTATAAGCGTACAGTTGGAGAGAAGAGAACACGAGAAACTGAAGGAACAGATATATAGAGTCGACCCTGCCACGCGTGGTTCACATTCTTGTGGCGAGTCCGAGTTCCATTCGCCATATACTTACTCCTTGCTCGGTTTATACGTTTTCATTCCTTTTCATTTTTATTTATTTGTACAGATAATTCCACAGATACACGAGACATTGGTCTAGAAAGTTCTGATAATTTGGCATTTTTATCTTGGGGTGAGTATTCTGACAAGAAAAAAAAGTTGTAACATTGAAATGAATTAATTTGTTAACTCGAAATAACGATGTAATAATTTTAACAGTCGTCGTAATGAAAAATACCAAGGTGATGGCAGTTTTGATTTTTTTTTGCATGGATTAGCCGATTGGAGAGCGTACGTATACTCGTAATTAGAATTATGAATAAAAAATAAAATTAAAAATGTATTAATTATTGTATAAACACGCACATGCATTTATAGTTAAATTGTTTGCAAGTGTACAGTATTTCAACCAACCTGCCGAGGATTTTCGAGACACAGCCGTTGCTGACCTGTAATATCCTCGAGATATCGCATGGTCGAGCACCCGAGTGAGCCAACTCGACGATCTTTTGCCTCGTTGAATCCGGCAACGGACGACCACCGACGAAGACGCCACCCAGCTGATTGACACCGCTGTGACCTGAAATCGAAGAAGAAAACCGCTGTCACACAAACAATCAATGATAAAAGAGGAAATACCTGAAGATCTTCGGAGAGCAAATGACAAAATAATGAACATCGCTAAATTCCGAAGAACCTTATTCTTCATCGAAAAAAATTTGCCCTTCAAAAGAAAATACTTTTTTATTCAATATCTAAGAAAAATTGTAGCGAAATTTCTAGATGAAAAGAAAATGGGAGTCAGCTTTTTAGTATTGATGGCATATGCGATAACTGTCTAGGGAAAAAATCCTGAACCCATGTGAACAATTTTCCTGTAAATCAAAATTGTATGCAAGGCAATTTTACAAAAAGAAGTACTTGGTCCATAAATCAGTCGGAATTGTCCCGAGTTTATTTTAACGCATTCCACGTTATGATAATTACATGGGTGTGTCATTGACCAACCAGAGGGTGAACAACAATTGATAGGAGGGCGGTGCGAAATCTAGTCTTCCATTCTCTTCTCAATCTTTTCAATACTATTATTACATAATCCTCGCGAGAAGTATAAGTCGCTACCTTTTGCTCGAACGTTTTTTTCATCGACGGTTCGACAATGGTTACTGCGTATACCAAGTCGTACATCATGTAGGTATTTTTCGCTGGGTCGCCGAGAACGAAGTCTATTTCTTTTATTCCTCAGGATTCTATATAAGTATACTATATATGTATAGTTTGTAGGGTACTAGTCAAAAGCTGCTGCTGTCCAGAGACAGAGAGAGAAAGAGATGCAGACAGGCAAAGCGAGAGGGAGGGAGATTTCTGGATTTTCCCCCCAACCACTATAACTGCGGGGGTAAAAACTCCAGAGCGGCGAATCCGTCGTAGATAACCTCGGCTCATTGTGTCGGTGACAAGTCAGACTTGGCATTCTTGAATTCCACACTTTTCGACTCTCGTAGACTTCCCTCGACTTGCAAAGTTGAGTCAGACGGCTGAGGAATAGGCTGAGAAAGAGAGGGCGAGAGAGTTTTCTTATATTCCTCAGGAGTCTTTTATTCAACTGGCTTCTGCTGTGCCACTTGAACGTATATATATATATATAGGGTGGACTAACCGTGAAGTGGTGGGTGCTTGCCACGCCTATTCCTTAAAGGCACCCGGTGCACAGTAAAAAAGAATTTTCAACGACTCCCAAATTGTATATATCTTTTATCATTGTGGTCTAAAGTGCGAATGAAAAGATCGCGATTACTAAGAGATAATCCTAGTATTAATTCAATAAAGCGATAAAATAAAGTAAATTTCAGTTAAGCGATCGAAATTTCCAAAGTGACGTGTAATCAGCGATTTTTAGTATGTAGAAATTATAATACACGTGTCATAAAAAAAATTAATTTTCTACATTTTCATTTCTTTGAAATTATCATATAAGAAATAACGATTAAAAATTCGAAATACAGCAAAATTTTATGTTTGCTATTTCAAAATTAATTAAATGTATCATTCGTGTCTATAAAAATGTTGAGAATGTCCACAATCTTGTTGGTTCCGCATTCGTATTGGATATATGGTTTAGCCTGTCTGACTTGATGAGGGGAGTTCCGTAAATACATATACGTATATAAGGGTAGCGGAAGCGAAGAAAAATTTATTGCCTATATAATCGGCGCTCGATCCTCACGCATGATTGAGCTCTTTCTCATCGTTACTAGCCCACGAGACGCGTAAAACTACAAGGGATGTTACTAATAGCCGTGCGAGCTGTATCCGATATATACTCGCCCTGTGTTATGCGAAGTAAGAGAGGCAAAGAGAAAAAAAAGAAAGAGAAAGGACTTATATATATCGAACATGTCACTGGAACCGGTCGTAAATTTTCCGACGATAGAATGAAGTCGCTTGCACTCACGGTGTGTCGCTCGTTCGCGTCCGTTGTTTGTTACAAAAGATTGTAGGACTTTTCTTGTTATACCTTTATTTTTTATATTTGCTGCTGTCGGTTTGAGAACTACAAATCTCCGAAGATTCATCCGAACCCCGTGAAAAATTGCTGAGATACGATACGAACAAGTAGTCGAACATCCTCGCGATAGAAAATGACACGTGTGTAGCCTGAAGGATCACCCCGCGGCCATTTTTTTCTATTCCAAATGACGATCATACCACAGTGTCTTTCCCACATTTTATGTCGTGCGACGATATGCATCTAATTAATTAATCGATCCAACAATCAATTAACTTTCTTAACTTTAATTAACTCGTTGATTCAATTAATAGTCGGTTTTCTTAATTAATTAATCCGTTAATCGAATAAACACTTGATTTTCCCGCCTAACCTCTTTCTTCACCTGAGTCTGAGGATGATCACCGATAGAGGCGTGCCTGTTTCGAAGAGGAGCATGCATCTAGTTTAGCAAAGAGTTACGAATGTACTAACCATCCATAATACATAATTTATTAATCGACCTAACAATCAATTAACTTTCTTAACTTTAATTAACTCGTTGATTCAATTAATAGTCGGTTTTTTCAATTAATTAATCCGTTAATCGAATAAACACTTGATTTTTCCGCCTAACCTCTTTCTTCACCTGAGTCTGAGGATGATCACCGATAGAGGCGTGCCTGTTCCGAAGAGGAGCATACAGCTAGTTCAGCAAAGAGTTACGAACGTACTAACCATCCATAATACATAAATAGGTATATTGCGACGATAACATTGTGTATTGTGTGATGGCGTACGTGTCAATACAATGGAAGGTATAATGACGTGCGATGCGGGGTTAACAGTATGCATGTAGACGCGGGTGAAAATAAAGCTAAAAAGGGTGAACTCATAACAGCATTGAATCTGTCGCTGTATTTGTGCATATGTACGACAACCATGAGTATAGGATGAACATGATTGTGTTACCGTCGCCTATACCTACATGCATTACGTCGAAATACACTGCAAGGTTCCCAGTAGCGTGTAGCAGGCACTTGTGTACTATACGACGAGGCTCTTGTTATACATCGAGAGCAGCAGCGACAGCTTGCATTACGGGCAATGCACTGTACACGAAAGAGAGGTTGAACACACATCGAGTGGAGCCATTCACGTGTTACGTGTTTTGATATTGTAACGTTTGTATTAAATATCAGTTGGTACCCTTCCACACATTTTTTCTTTCCGATCTCTCGTCTCGTTTATTAGGACTTCATTAGCTACGACTGGTGCGACCCCTCAATCGCTCCATCAACCCTTACTCGTACATCTCTGACTCTCGTCCCTCGCCATAGCAGCACCCCGATGTGCGTTTTTTTTGTTTGTTCCGTTGTCAGAGTGAGCGAAAGCTACAAACCTGATACGAGTTCGTTCAATATTCACAATTTTGTAGTGCATAAAAATAGTTCGTTTTATATAAATTATTATTGTACAAAGCATTCATATTGGAGCAAGAAGAAAGTAAAAATTTTTTAACATTTTTTGAAGAGATGATAGCGGTAAAATTTATTGAATTTTAAAGGGCAAAAAATACGTCTGGTCTCGATCGGGATGAATATTTTTTATCGAAAGGCTATTATTAGATACACTCGCGTCAGAGTCTTTGTGGAACTCGCAAAGCGTTCCGTGCAACGTTGCACGTCACTGTCAGTATCATGTATAGTTATTAGCTCATAACGTTAATGTACCGTCGGAAAAAAAGTAAAAAAAGAAGTTTACACACAATGGAAAAATACTGTTTTGTTGGGTAAAAAGTGTGCGATGAACGAGTCCGGGGGCACGGAAGCGATCAACGGTCACTCTACGACACACGGGCACACTGGGGAGTGTGCACAGTCGCAGACACTACAGTCTACACGCGACACGAGCCGAGTAAATAATGGGAGAATACACGATGTAATGTGCGAGCTGCGCGAGAGACACGGTGTAAATCCTTGAAGCAGCATAGCCGGACGATATAATCCGTAGGGCGGATAAGCACTTCGGCGTGTTACGTACGATCGATCGATCTTACAGCACGGCAATAGACACCAGGTACAACCTTGTGTGATACATCAATCTCTGTTGTTTATATAGTGCGGTTATCGGCTGAACCGCCGGCTCTATCGGGCAAAGCAGGTTTATAAATAACCATTCGGTTCACGATCGCATCTCGGGATTTACAACGTAGTTAATAACATACCGTAACGCGCTCGGCAAGATTCTGGTAATACGCCAGAAATCCGCCAGGTGGTTACGAGCGCGGCGCTTTCTCGCAAGCGAACCGCTACTACGGGAGAAATACTCGGTTCGTTTCAAAGGGGACAAATTATAAAATTTACATCTATATAAAACGAATGTGAAAGTATTTTCAAGAGAAAACATAGTTAAAAGTACAATAAAGGGCAGCGACATGAAATCACAAGATTTCATGTCGCTTCGATATCTCGAGGATTCTATTGAAGTATTTTTAACCCTACTCCATGGAATCGGATTTTGCTTGTTGATTTGTGGGAGTATAGCGAGACGAGTAAAAAAGTGTTGGAAGAAAAAACGTGAAGAGATAAAGTGGCCAGTGTAAGGTGGGAAGATAAAGAGCGAGAGAACGGATCGCGCTTACAAACGAGCGACAGAGCCTTGCTGACGCTTTGGCTGAGACGGCACATTCATCATCCCCATCGTCGTCACTGGGTGTGTGTATACACGTATATATGCAAGAGAGTTGCCGATACTACATACGGGTAGCTTTTCTTCGAGGCGGTCCTGTCTCTCTATCGTGCACGATAATCGATTGGGACGGGTCTCGGAAAAGAAAGCGCTCGCACGAGTCGACGAACGATATCGGACGAAACTGGTATAATAAATGCGGGCCTTACTTTGTACATCCAATATCGTTAATCTAATTGATTTTCTTTTATTTTTTTAAATGAAATAGTCGTTGAGTTTATTAGCTGTGCAAAAAGTCGTCACGATTTTACAAATTGATAAATGCATAAATAAATAAAAATTTCGTTCACATACATACTTTTATACAAATTTTGGCAGAAATTTCTGTATAAAATATTTGTTCCGTTATTTCGGGTTTTTTGCGTTTTTTCCTTAGAGTTTTTGAGATATCGGCAAAAATAACGTTATATTCTTCATCAGCGACAAATTTCCGATCCCGTAACCACGCTACAAAGTCTTTTTGGACGAAAAAAAAATTTGATCCTCGGGGGTGCCAATAGTCGACATTCGTATTTTTACTTTCGCCACTTTGGGGGCTCCAGAGGGGTCAACATTTTTTTTCCACCAAAAAGACTTTGTAGCATGATTTCGGAATCGGAAATTTCCCGCGTAACATGAATATGATGAAATAAAGGGGTTTTGGAGCAAAAAAAATTTGGCCTCATGGCCGAGGCGTTTTTTTGCAGGTCCCTTCCTATGGGTGCCAAAAATCGCGATTTTCGAAGTATCGCCATGGCCACAAAAATTGAGGGATTCGGATGATTCTCAGCTAGTTCTCGAGTGCTAAGCGAGTTCTTCAAAAAGTTATTCGTGAAATTTTCTGTGAGCCGAACGAGAACGGAGATACAGCACCGTGAAAAGTCGATTTTTCGAGGTTTGGCGATATCGATCGAAATTGGTCATATTAAATTCTGGTGAATTTTAATCTTTTCCGAAGGTCTAAGAGCCTAAGTCGATCGCAAATTTCTCGTACTATACGAAAATCTTGGTCTCGTTTTCGATTTTTTAGATTTTATCGACCTTAAGTGGGTAAATCGTTATTTGGTGTTTTTTGTGTTTTCCTCCCAAAGTTTTTAAGATATTGGCAAAAATAACGTTATATTCTTCATCAGCGACAAATTTCCAATTCCGTAAACTCCAATTGAAGCCTTTTTGAAGGTAACAAAAATTTGGGTCCTAGGCAGATGCCGATAGTGAACATTCGTCATTAACTTTCGGGACTTCGGGAGTAGGGGAGGGGGTCAGTAAAAAATCGTTGTGTTTCATTCAATTCTATGTACAGTGCATAAAGGTTCAATTTCTTGGGAAAATTATGTCAAAAGTAACATTACGTTTTAGATCTTCCATATTAATTGCATTTTACTGGCTTGTCAAAGAAAGCTCACATGCCTAGTTACTTTGACACGTATAAAAAAATATTAAAAGTTGAAATACAATATACCAAATGTCATGCTCGACGCGCGAACGAAGACAAAAATTGAAGAAACTAGCAAAAGTGGTTATGGTCGATGGTGATCGGTTTCTGGGGCATTCGCTCTTGATAATCGGCGAAAATGAATGAGATCGCGAGCTTTAAGAGAATCCTGACCGTCGAGGGCTAGAGCGAGAGAAAGGAATGCGTGAAAGGGAAAGAAAGAGAGAGGCGAACTCTCAGCGCGTCTCAATCGTCGTGTCCCTTCGGAGAAGTGCTTCCGGCGGAATGAATGAGTGAGACGACAACGACGACGACGAGGACGATCCCTCTCACTGTGCCAGAGCTATTCGCTTTTGGTCGCCACTCTACATATACATATATACTAAAAACCACTGTGAGAAGCTGGCACTGAAGTAGCTAAGGGCACGGAGTAAACCGCGACCAATTCAGAGATGCCCACTTGCCTCGAGTGCCTCGTCGTCTCCTCCCCCTCCGGACACGAGAAAGATGTCGACCTCGAGAAAATTTAACGAAATTCGTACGATTCATTGACGACATAAAAGGAATCGTGTGAATAATTTATCGATTCCGATTTATAAATTAATTAAATCTAAATCAGCTTTGTGGATAATTGTCACTTTTCTTTGACTCCAAATTGCAGCGATCATATTCCATGAAATTCGATTAATTTACTCTATAATATCATTTCATTGAGAAGAACTAAATTGGCGAGCGCATTAATCGAAATCGTCTCTCAACACCCCGCAATCATATATTCGATTGAAAATTAATTCCAATCGAATGATTTAAATAAAATTTAATTACAAATTTCCTTTAATTCATTCGTTAAAATGATAATAATAATAACAAAACGAAGAATAATACGCGAATAAAATACATTCGAACATCGAAGAGGATTGAATGTGTTTTCATCCATGATGAAGATCCGGAAACATACGGAAAAACATGTCGTACATCAGCAATAACTCTCTTCGTGAATGAACCAACTCGCCACTAAGGCACTCGAGGGATTCCCGCGTGTAACGCGTATAATACATAAACGTTCTCACTTTATTCTCTTCTAGCCCGTCTATCTCTTTCTCTCTCGCAGGGGGGTAATTTATGAGATTGGCCAGATGCAGTCTAGGAACGGGCCGGTGACAAGTTGGGTTGTTGTGTATGGACTACGAGGCCCGAGGGGTAGTTCTCTGTATGCCGATGTTCCTCGACTCGAAGGTACTACTTCACTTCTACGCGCTCTCCAAGTTTTCCAGCACAACGTATCTGCCACTGTCTACCTTCCACGTACCCATCATCGGTGTATAACAGTGTTGTTGTACGCGAGGACTGACAGGGATGCTCCCGTGAAGCCCATTTTGTCGGTGAAACTGTTCGATGCAAAGGCTCCCTTCATCCTTCTTCTCTTCATCCTTCCTAACTTCTTCGCATTCTTCCAATTCTTTTTTTTTCATCCCCTAACACACTCCAGATTTTTTCCTGTCTTTTTCACTCTCTTATATTGGTCCTGTATCGCCATCTCACTATTTTCAAGTGTGCTCCGGAGTTTCGAGTTTATTGAGACACCCTCCCCCGTCTCCACCCCCTGTAGGTGACATGACGAGGGTCAGCTATTCGCCTGACCGCCATGGGATTGAGCGAGAGGGAAAGGAGAGATATCTGTGGAATAATGTGAGAAACAGAGAGAAATAGTGGAAAAATCTACGAAGTGGAAAAGAGACAAAAAAAGAAGAAGAGGAAGCATGACGACAGCAACAATAATAATAATAGCCTCATTGTTGCGGACATGTTTTCAAAATGAGGGAATATTTCCATCCGGGTCGCGATGTAGACGCATTTTTCTTTTCGATGGCTGATGTGTCGTTGGTAGGAACGACTTGTTAGAGGGAGACCGAAAAACTACCCCCTACCCTACTTCTCCCCCCTAGGACGGTTACAATGGATCTCGAGTATTTGTTGCTGTTTGTGCCCAATCTGCCGCTTGCTTTGACCGCTTCACGGTTATATATTTCGTCTGTTTCCTATATCGAGCTCCCTTCACGAATTTGTGCGTGTTTCGGGTCTGTCGTCTCATTGATCTCTCTCGTACCTCTAACCAGCATCCATTCTCGCGTAACCCTCGAGAAAAAGAAATTTTCTCGACCTCCAACAGTTATTAGCGTTATTAATGTCCTTATATTGTTGATGGAACATGGGAATGGCTCCTTTTTTGTACAAATGGAAAATCATTGGAATCCCTTTTTCAACATAATTATGTTTGCATAATTGTCTACCTAAATATCATTCGTAAATAGGTAACCAAACAAATAATGTTGTCATTTTCTTCGACCAAAATCGACTGAAACAATTTTTTATTGGCCCGCTGATTGTTTATGAATTTTTTAGTCCTGACTATCAATTTCAACTCCTCAATGAAGTTCACTCGTTAACAAAATGATTGACACATCGGCTCAACACGTGTTGTTTGTTTTGTATGAATCTGACTCTAAACTGCCAATTGTGGTGATATGAAAAAAGTGCAGCGATACTTCTCGAGGGCTTTTGTTCGAAGTTGAAGAACCAGACGCCTTCAGGGCATCATGAAGGCCGGTGTTATCCTGTGCTTGGAGGATGTTCACCATGGCTTCCGGATCGAATTATCCAATTACCCGAGGTTCTCTCTCGAGGGCAAACGACGGAAGAGGCTAGGCCTGCGTGCGGGATGGAGAACAGGCTGTTCGGCGAGTCTGAGTGAGACAGATCGTTGAGTAAGGAGAGAACCTGTGCGCCAGGCATGAACGATGGAAGAGAGGCATAGGCGAGAGTCAGATAAAAAGAGAGAAAGAGAGAGAGAGAGAGAGAGAGAGAGAGGCTGAAGGCCCAGGTCGTCGAGAACAGAGGGCGAAAGCGCCCGAGGTCTCGCATGTTTCCACGTTCTCTACGTGTGTACGCGTATTATATATCGAGAGCACGTAGGTAGGGGTTTTCATAGGTAGGCGCACGGGGCTGGTAAGCCGATGGCGTTGCCGCTGCTGCTGCTGCTGGCTTGCTAGCAGCACGAGATGGTCGTGGTCCAAAGCGGGACTGGACAAAGAGCTCGTAAACGCGTTATTCCGCGCCAACGAATCTGTCAGAGCCGCTTCTCCGGGTGCACTACGTGGAAAAGGTCCATCCACCAGGGGCCCAACCAACGGCGGACCAGAAGAGAGCGCCACCAGCGACCGTCATACTTCTCTCTCTCTCTCTCTCTCTCTCTCACTCTGTGTGTGTATCGTCGTTGTACCATCCGAGAACATCGACGTTCACCATTGGTCTCTCTCCTCTGTGTCTACACGTTCTATTTCCACGGGATACTTCTTTCGTTCAGGGACAGATTTTGCATCACCGCTTATTTTATTATGGATGTCGACTAGGCGATAATTAGCGAGTGTTTGAGGTAACAGAAAAATGGAATTTAAGAGGTTAGTTAGAGGTTGAAACGAAAATATCGACGGATACTTAAAGATTGAGGACGTATTTCTTATCGATGGGCAACAAATTTGAAAATTTGTTACATGAAATTAATTTTTGACTGCACAAATTTTTAAATAGTAATTAATAAGAATTTTATTATTTTGTAAATTTAGGAAACTCCGTGGGATGGGATTGTAATTCAATATTTTTATTAACTGAAAATACGAATAAATATTATTTTACGTCGATAATATAGTGTTGTACTTTTATTTTATAAAAGGAATAATATTTAATAAGAAAAATGGTTCAAGTAGGATTTGTTTTAAACTTTACGATTTTAAATATGTCGATATATTCGAAGAATCTTGAATTTTTAGATTTCCATTGAATCAAAATGTAACAATTTCTGAAACGTTTCCCTATTTCTCGATTAAATCAAACAAATTAAATTCCAGAAAGCGTACGCGTGATGTAAAGAAACGGAGAGCCTGGAACTTTCAGGATCCACGCAGCAATTCAAGGGCAGTTGCATTCGTTCGAATCGTCAATTTTTTTTTCTATTTTACTCTTCGTCTCTCTCGCCTTTGCTAGTCCCGTGCACCGGTCAAAGGCCAATCTCGCCGACCGTCACGATGGGGAGAACACGACATGTGTTCATCGTGTAATCCGTCCAACGGTATAGAAGAAACTCGCAACGATGGAAAATTCACTGAATTCGATACGTACGAGTCTTTCCGATTTATTCTTTTCTCTCTTTCGCGGGGAAATGCTCCACGAATCTCGTTCGGGATTTTGGTGTTTATGGACTTTCTCTGTTCGTCGGGTTATTTAGGCTTTAAGTAAAACGTTTGATACAAGAAGGAAAGTAAACGGAACCGAGGGGAATACGTACAGTCAAGAATATGTGAATGCGAGAAAGAGAACACGAATAACTGACAAAGACGAAAAACTCAAATGGTGAGAGAGAAAGTACGTGGCGAAGCCGCGGGCCCGTAAGAAATACAGAAGAAATACTCTCGGTCGACGGGACTAGTCTTAATAGGGGCACAATCGTTTTCGCGATCACACAAGGTGCGCCCTCGGGGGGTTTTTACAATGACATCAACGTCGCGGCGGCGGCGGCGGAACGGGCATTGTGGTCTCGCGCTACGGGCGCGTTACACCGTGCTTTGCCATGTAATATGGCAATGGTAAACGAGAGAGACGAAAAGAGAGAAGAGCTATATAGCCATGTAGAGTTCCCATAGGACCGAGGGGGCTCGAACAACACTATATGTATGTAGTGGGATCGCCGTAGTCGAGCCGAGCTCGCGCCACAGGGGGACACGTTTTCGACATAATTAGAGCCGGTATCGGAATGATCAGCCTATAGCCTGTGGGAATGGGAATGGAATGAAGTGGTTTGAGATGTTTTGTCGCTCCGGTATGGCATGCACCCCCGGGACTCCTACGACGACCCCTGATCCTGTCGATGACACGTCTCGTCCCACTGAGACCAGCGATGCGGTCTGTATATACCTCTTAAGTATGCATTTGTTCCAGGGTAATCTCGTATCGAAGGCTTCGTGTTACATCGAGAGATTACCAATGAACTTTGACACTTATGGTTTCGATTGATCTATCTATGATCGATAATTAATGATAAAAAGAATGGTAAGAACGGTAACGAATGGAATTCCTCAATATTTAATTTGTATTTTTACATCGCTGGTATTATTAGATAGGTCAACAAGTAATTGTATTCTTTTTTAATAGATGAACGCCGTATATTATAAACGCAATTAATTCCTGACCAGACTAACAATTCGTGAAGTTAATCACGAGTATAATTATTGTCGTACTTATAAAACTTCGAACGATGATATTATCGAAGATACGACGGAAGAGGTTTTATGAAGGGTATATGGATTATGTTCGAGTGTCACTCGAATATTTATTGAAGCACGAACAGAGAAAAAGAGAAAGAGAGAATACTCGGCAGTGCGACTGAATAGAGGCACACCCATACAAACCTCCTGGTAAGGGTGAAGGGTATAATCCCTAGAGGAGAGGTGTCGTAAAGTTATAACTATCCATTTGATATCTATATACACAGAGTAATTAGGGTGAGAGGAAGTTGATACAAGTCGACGTTGAGAACGAAATGTATCAGAGGATACGCATTATAGCCACGTCGTTTCGTTCCTTGTTATTATGAAAATGAAAATGTGGGTCAGCTCTTCAGTGCTCTGAGATTTTTAGTTCCAGATTCGTGATTCTGTTGCTCTCTCTGTCAGTCGACGCGTCAAATTTTCCTTTATACGTAAGCGCGTATAGAGATAGGGGCGCGGGGTTGTTTTCACCGTCAACCCCTTAAACCCCTCGACGCTTTCAAGAAAACGCGAGTATTAGAGTTTCCAGTGAGATTTTCTTGCGTGTGTTGTATACATTCGACGGTATTATACAGCTCGACCGCAGGTGTGCGGGTGGAATCGTTATTTATTGTGTGTGACCACACGACGAGGTGGTGCTATATACGGGCCCAAGTTTTTTGAGGATCTCTCGAGAGGTCTTTTTGTAATGGTCTTTACCGCGGGGTAACCGCGACACTCGAAATCTTTTCAGGCTATGATCTACACGGAGAATTTCGCTTGGTCTTACTACACGAGGTATATATATAGATATATCCATATTTAGAATTTTTAGTATGTACTACATACATTTGTGGAACGAACTTTTACATACAATTCAAATTAACAAAAAGAATCTTGGAGAAAATAATATTGTGTACGAAGGATCCTCGAAAGTGAGAAATGTTGACGTTCGGTAGTTTTTTCTACAGTGGAGTAAAGAGAAAATGCTTCACCTATATTATATATACAGGGTGAATTTTATAAGGTGTTGCAGACTTCATTCTAAGGTAGATGGGATTATTAGAAACAAAAGTTGCAAATATACATTGGGGATATTTTTAATAACTTGCGAGATATAAATTTTTAAAGTTTGTCCAATTGAGAAGCGTTGGCCCCGCCCACTGCCGTCCCTAGCATCCAGTGCCCGAGAACTAAAAATGACTGTGTAATAATATAATAAATAAAATTGACTATTCTGAATTTTGCAACCCTAAATGTAACGCCCTACACTGTGCTATCTCTACGGCTAAGGCAGGATTGGGCGGCTCCAACGCTTCTCGGCGCGCTCTGATTGGACCAACTTTAAAAACCTATATCTCGTAAACTATTCAAAATATCCCCAATGTATATTTACAATTTTTGTTTGTAATGATCTCATCTACCTCACAATAAAGTCTGTTACATCTTATGAAATTCACCCTGTATATATATACTCGGATATAGCGTTTATAGGAAATAGATTCACAGCATGGGGTGGCCACAACTTCTGTACAACTATAAAGAAGTCTCGCACGGGGTTTCTTCGTGTATAGAACACTACTGTTTGCGTAATGTATAAATGTGTATTGTACGATACGAACCACCGATCTTACCTAAGTACATAGATTCGGATTATATATATATATATATATATATATATATATTGGGTTGCACCATCATAGACTTGCATGATACAATAAGAGAAGCGAGATGTAATCTTCGGAAAACGTTTAGGGGAAAATTAGGTCGACAGTTGCCGGTGTACCCACGGGGTCACAAGCACACGTATACGCGCTTTTTTCCGTTTGTTATACAGTTGTACTGTATATAGAGGATCGTGTATCCCGTATCTTGGTTGAATGTTTTCATCCACCTTTCACCCCTCTAGCTCGCGCGCTCTTTCTCTATTTCTATATACACGGCTAACCCACGATTTGTCACAATATTTATTTGGCCGCAGGAACGAGACTGTTTCTGCAACTTCTTTTTTTCTCCGTCGAGTCTTTATTTTTCCGTGGGTCGTTCGACCTACGTGCATCGATTGATCGAAGATATGTGAACGAAAAGAATGGATTATTTTCAGCTGGAAACTATTCGATTCGAGAAAAATATATTTAAGTTGTTCGACGAAGTTTTAAAATTTTATATCTTTTTTTTTAATATACGATAGAAGAATTGTCCCAAAGTGGAAGGGTTAAAAATGCGATTTTGTTGTTCTCTCGGCAAATTTTGTAAAAAGAAACGTGTGTGAGTGTGTGAGTGTGCTTTTTCATATTTTATATAAACTCTTGACGCGTAACGAGAATGAAAGCTGCCACGATTTCAGTGCCAAGCTTGGACTTGTGCCACGTGTTATTACAACCGCGAATCTGAATGCCAAAATGCATGAGTTGTTTACGTAAATTCTCTCGTACAAAAAGCATTTACATTACTGTCGAACGGAATATTTCGATCATCGTGTTTTTCTGTCTTTCTCTCTCTCTGAATTTTGGAAAATGTATTGCTAGGAACTAATTTTTAAGTCGGAAGTCAGAATGTTCATTTGACCTTTGCAAATATTAAAATTATTACTTTCTTATTTATTGAATAGAAAAAAAATGGATTACCTTTTTATTTATGTTTATATCGACATATGTTGATAATTATTATTTCATCGAATAATTTCGAAGGCGTATCCATTTCGAAATAGGGAAATCTGACGATATAACATATAATAACCGGTCTATGAAAAAACTCGATATACTTTCATTTCGAGACTACATCCACGAGCTATCACGACAAAAAAGTAATGGGGCGAATTTTCTTGCCGAATACCCAAATGGTAAAACGTTTCGTCAAACATTGCTAGAGAAATCGAACGAATATTTATTTTATTTTTTATTTTTTTAGGGAGAACGCGTTTTCCATTGGGCTAGAAGGGGTGGGTTCCACCCTCGTTTCCGTTCTTACATCCCGAACGGTCTTTCAAGTATTTTCCACGAAGCTGTGCTTCCGGCTGAGGAAAATGTCGCGAAATACACGCACGTCGTAGGTAATTCTCGAACAGGATCGAAGACGATTAGGGAAAAGAAAAAGGAGAAACGAGGTTTGAGTGACGAAAGGCTCGCGGAAAGTGGATATTTTTTTTTGCCTTTAGCTCATGGAGAATGGAACATTCGTGCGAGCAAAAATATTCCCCGTGTGTACGCATTTATAAACATAAATATAGATGTAAACGCGTAAGCTGTAGGCAGAGAGAGAAAGAGAGAAAGAGAGAGAGAGCTAACGTACGAGCTGCTTCAAACTTTTTGCAAGAGGAATCTTTATTTCCCGAGTCTTTCCTTTTACTCCCGATCCCTCCTCTTGCATCGCTTGGTCGTATCTCCCCCTTATTCGTTTCGACCTCGACTCGAAGTTACACATACGAAGATGAGATGCGTATATATCGACAAACCATCCCCCCGCAGCACCCTCGTGCACCCCCCCCCCCCCGTAACTCTGGAAACGTCGCCCCGTGCCCGAAGACAAAATTTCACAGACGAATTCACCGGATGTCGAGCCAGAGTACGCGTCTCAAACGTCCTCTAAAAAGTTGAAATTTTACAAGAGATTAAAAGATTTAAAAAAAAAACAAGAAAAACATGTCTTTTCTGTTGTCCTTTTTTTCATCCCTTATACAAAAATCACGAATATGCAAGGGTTTAATTCTGCATGAACTTCATTTTTGGATTTATCGAATTGCTTTAAATAATTCGACGCGAAAATGATGGAAATCTTCTTCCTTACGGACAATTTTCGAGACGCGAATTATAAAAAATTGAATTTTCTCGAAGGTTGAAAAAATAAAGGGACTCTCAATTCCACAAGTCGAAGAGTCAGAGTGGTAAATTTCAATGTATGCGATAATGAAAACTCTGTGATTAAGACACGCGAGAATGTTTGGTCTCTATAAAGTGCGTATTATGCGAGAGACGAGAGGGGGATGTTAAGGGGTTGACCTTTGAAGCGGTCGAGGATTATATCTCAATGGTTTGCACCCCTCGTAGGCAAAGCGTCGCGGGACGCTTTCGCATTACGAGAGAAAGGAAAGAAAAAAAAACGAAGAAGGAGCAAAAAAAACGACGTCATTTTTTTTCGGGCGCAGTTATGCGAGAATTAATTGAATAAGAGTCGTCGAGGCGCGAGGGTGTTCGCGTCGGGAGATGACGAGGCGCCGAGCGTCTCCGTCACGGTGAGAGAATTACTTTACGGTCGTCGGGACGGGCGGGAGAGACTCTTCACATCAGTTTAAAAAAAAGAAGCACGTGCATCTCGTCTGCTCTTCGCGGAGCGGCGCACTCTCGCGTGCGTACCCCACCGTGTAGATCAAAAGAAGCGTTGTCTGATGTTTTAAGGCAAGGTGTGCGCCGAGGAAACGATTACACTTTTGCGAACCTGCCTGTCTCCACGCCCGTTATTTTCACGATTACACGTCGTTCTTCCTCTTTTTTTTCTTTTAGAACGCGTCTGTTCTTCTTTTAAATATTAGTTATTTAGAAAACTCACCCCAAAGAATAGTTTCAACTTCGTCCAATGCTTAAAAAAACAGAAAAATCGAATGATTAACTCTCAAAAAATCAATCATGACGGTCGATACTAATTATATCGACCTTATGTTTTAAAATCTTATCAAAGTTAAAAAAGTTGGCTTAAAAAATTATCGACATTTCGATATATTGTTTTTGTATTTAACGCATTTATTTTTTATTTTTCTTCATCTCGCATCGATTTTTCAAGCTAATTTGAATGAACCAGAATTCCAAAGAACCGGAGTATGTATTTTTCCATTTATTCCATAATCTTTTTGTCCATTTTTCCATTCTGTTTCCATTTTTTCCATTTTAATTCCATTTTTTCCATTTTAATTCCATTTTTTCCATTTTAATTCCATTTTTTCCATTTTTTTTCCATTTTTTGCCCTTTTGTTATCTATTCCATAACCTTAGTATATATAGGAATTTCTGGATTGGCTAAAAAGTCATTAAGTTTTTTTCTCATGGACGGACACACGCGTCCTTGTATTACAAACACAGTTACTTTTTGGCCAATTTTTATTGTCGTAAAATTCAACGTTTTCGCAAATTCACAAAGTTGGCAAAAGGGGGGCCACGATAGGAGGGGGGTAAAGAGGAAACAAGAAGAAGAGAAAGAACGAAAGAAACGCTTGTGGGGGGATTCTCTCGCCATCCACTCGGAATTGAGAAACGATCAATGCCAACGTTTCCCCGTTTTTCCACCACCCTCCATCGAAATTTTTCGTCCTGTGCTTTGGGTATATCGTATTTTCTCTTTCTCTCTCTCGCACACCCACACACACACACACACATACTTGGAACATCGCGAATCAGCAGCGCTTCTTTCGAAGCCTCCCTCCATTCTCACGCGCCATCCACCCGATCGTTTCTCATTCTTATTTCGTTCGTCTCCGAGATCCCGCAACGCGCGCTTCACCCCCGCCGTGCCCGGGGTTGACGTTTTCCTCCCTCTCGCCTCGAAGAAAAAGTCTCGGCAGACCTTACTACTTCTCTTTCCAAGATCTTCCCGCTGTTTATATGTACCAAGCTCGTGTGCGATCGTATATATTTATATATGTATGTATAGTGTACGAGTTTCGTATACAGGCTCTTGGAAAAGAAAACGAGCTGGCTTTGATGTTCACCGCAAACGCGTAGACCTTTTTACCGCAAAATTTAGAGATCTCGAGATTCTAGACTGTTCGAGAATTAACATTATTTTTGTGGGGAATTAAGATACCGAGCCTTGCTTTGCGTTTAAGATAAATTAAAAAAAAACATAATGATTAAAATGTCACTGATAAAATGGAGAACTAATCGAATTATTATCACAATAATCGAAAAAAATAAAATGTTAATTTTAACTTGATTATAAAATCAAATTTCAAAAAAGATCATTAAATAAACTTTTTTACTGCAAAATTTAGAGATCTCGAGATTCTAGACTGTTCGAGAATTAACATTATTTCTGTGGGGAATTAAAATACCGGCCTTGCTTTGCGTTTAAGATAAATTAAAAAAAAACATAATGATTAAAATGTCATTGATAAAATGGAGAACTAATCGAATTATTATAACAATAATAAAAAAAAAAGAAATTTAATTGAAACAAATAAAAGATAAAGTTCAAATTAATTATAAAATCAAATTTCAGAAAAAGATCATTAAATAAACAATAAATTAACGAGAATTCTAATTGTAATTCTTTGAACACTTGAATTTTTGCCAGGAAAACACGATCGACGTAATAAAAATTTCATATTGCTTTCTCCGAGATCGATGGTTCGTTTTGTTAAATAACGTAACAAAAATTGGGGAAAATAAGGAATTATATTATATATCTAAGCGGAGTAGGTAATCCGAAGAGTTTGATAGTCCAAGAGACCGAGAAGAGAATCGATTATCTCCGTCTCTCTCTTTCTCTGTCGTCGCGGTGGGATGAAAGGGGTGAGACGATGAGAAAGTGGGGGTTGGCTATATGGGCCAGCAGCGGCAGAAGCAGCAGCGTGTCGCGCCCATCGCGGTTGATTCGATGAGCTAACGCCAACTTAACGCTACACACCCCACTGAGCTGCACTCGGTCAGATAACTCGACGATTTTCAAGCGCCCTGCACCGGAGAATGATATCCATTGAGTCGCGGCGGCTTGGCCGTTCTCGCTCTTGCTTTTCTATATATACGTCTCGCTTCATCTGTCTCTTTCCTCGCTCTCTGATTCTTCTCTACTTTCTATACTTTCTCTCTTGCCACCTATCCGCAAACGCGAATGTTTACTCACTTGTGGATTCTTCGATCCAAACGAGCTCCTACCCGAATCTTCGTCGATTACTAATTTTACTCGTCATCGAACTTTTTTCACTTCTTTCGTAAAATCAAAAATATTATCGGTATTTAATCAGCCCTTGTATTTTCAATTTTGAAATGACTTTTCTTTTTGCATCGCTAACCAAATACAAGAATTTTAATACAAGGCTAAGTAAAATGGTCGATTTTTGTTAAGTTTTAATAATTAGTCACATTCGATTTCATTTCTAGATCGACGTAAAATTTGGAAAAATATCCAATCGTCTCATTCGATACTTAAATTTAACCGGAAACTTTTTAACGTTCATAGTTTTCAAAATTTTATTATCACGATTTTATATTTTTACGAAGAAAAAAGAATAATAACAACCGTCGGTATTTAAATCAATCCCTTCAACCCCTACAAATTTGAATATGCCCCAAATAATTTGAACATCCCCAAAGTATTAAAACCCTCGAAGGTAGAAAAAGTCCTAAACAATCGTTTATGAAAAATTCTTTCAAATTTAACGCTTATATTTTCATCCCTTTTCCATACCTTCGGTCCTCGACGGACGTTACGTATAAACGCTCGGTCGCGCGTGCGACGAGTCGTTCCTTCAGCGTTTTGCCCCTCTCGCCTGTGACGATGCAAACTTTAATCGGGAGTTGTGTGCGCGCGTGTATGCGCGCTGCGCTGATGGCGCACAAGGGGGTAGGCAGCCGCGACGACGACGACTACGTCGTCAGGGTGCGGAAAGAGCGAATCACGTGGAAGAGGCGCGTAAGAGAATGGAAATCAATAGGTGAAGGCGAACAACGAGAGGGAGCGAGTACCGCGGCAATGTATATATATATACATATCTATATGTACAAGAAAGATCGCAAGCGGTTGGAGAGTAAGAGAAAGAGAGAGAGAGAGATGGAGAGAAACGGTCTCGACGATTCTACGGACGGCGAAGACGATGGAAGCTACGAGATCACCGACACCCAGTGGCAAGCAGAAGGTCGCGTCGACGCCGCTTTATAGAAAACGTTCCGAGACATTTGCGAGAGTAGAGAGAGAGCAAAGGGGAAAGAGGGGAACGGAGAGTCCGCTATCTCTCCCTTCTGTTCCTTGCTTTCACCCCTCGGAAGAGCGAGAGTTTGCCACAGGAGCGTCTTCACGAATGGCACGGGGGTGAAAAAGGCAGAGACCTGCGAGATATGGCACGAGGGTGAGAGAGAGAGAGTGAAAGAGTGAGAGAGGAAAGAGCAAAGAAGAGAAAGAAGCGAAGAGGATGGACCTCCATTCACAAACTAATGGGGTTAAACGCCTTGGTCCTACGCTCATCGACTATATATATGTAATATGTATGTACGTGTGTGCGTGTATTTCGAACGTTATCAGTGAGCAAAGCTTTCTGGCGGGAGGAAACGGAGCAATGGCGTGCTTGCGTTTCGATCAAATAAATTTTCTGTCGCCATCTTTGGATGAATATTTTTCGAGACTATTTTAAGAGAATAATTTGAAAAATTTAACTATATTTATACGAATAATATTTATTAATGTAATACTGTAGAATATTTCGTAATTACGGCGTTTCCGTAATAATTATCAAGCAAATATTTAACGAAAATATGTTTTGTCGTATTCGACGATCTTTCGTAAGAATAAAATTGTCAAAGATGAGAAAAATAAAGTTCAATTTCGTATTTATTCTCACACATCCTGATCCGAGTGTAAAAACAATTCTACCTTACTTTTTGGGAGACTCGTCGACGTTTTTGAAGTTAAAATTATCTCAACATTATTTTTACCTCAACAGCTGCCAAATATTTTCGTTGAAAATATTTTTTTACGATGGTGATCGTCGATTCGACCAGTTATTACAGCGTGCGAGAAGTAATATACGTTATGATAAGTATTTATATAATAATAATAATAATAAACATGTCAACAACAACAAAAATAATAACAGTAATAACGAACCACCCATTATTAATGTTGTCATTGTCACTGTTTTCTTTACAGGTAAAATATTGGACTCACCCTTATGTGCCATATCGTCAGCGGTGACAGAGGCCAGGAGGCCAGTGGCGCCCGGCCATGGAGCGACCGCAGCTCCAAGTTGCTGCGAAGGCAGAATCTTCGGGCCTTTCGACTCTCACTTCGTCTCTGTAAGTTTAGAGATAAGATATGCAATATACATCTCGTATGAGTTATTATAAGCGTTCTCGAATATTCCTCACACACATTATGGAAATGTTTTTTACGTCAAATTTCGATATATTTATAGAAACAGAGGCCATGCTGAAGTTTCGTATAGCTCATCATTGGTAGCGCACAGCGAGAGGAAACTTTCGCGCATACACAGCTGTGTCAATCGTATAGATGGCACGATTCGGAGCAAAAAGTAATTTTGCGTTTTACAGGGACGTAATTCGAAGCTAATAAGAATAAGTTAAATGTAGTTGCGCAGGCCGTAATATATACCTACATATTGTAATGTAGGTATATGAGCAATTCTTTGGATCTTACGGTCTCAGATTTGCTTGTAATTTCACGATTCCTTTACGTATATCGGAGAGACCTAAGTACGTATAGTTGAAGAAAATATTTTTATGTATCCGTTCTAACATGGTGCCCCCCAGTCAAGGTTAATCATTTGAAAAATAGCTGTTGAAAATGAAATTTGAAAAACAAATTTTATTGCTTTGTGAGAGATAAGATTAATTAATAGAGTTAACAAAACATAGATTTTTGAATAGAATATTATCAGATTGTGATGAAAAATATTATCCGTGTGATACAAATTCAAGAAAACTGTAAAAAAAAAAAATGCCTAAATGTAAGAAACTAGTTTTAGCCAATAATTTTCGATCATAATAATGTTTTCTCGATTTCTCGTAGTGCTTTACCCATTATGATAAGATTTCCAGCCTGAGATAAGACATTTTTCCACGAAAAAAATAATAAATTACAATTTTTCGATTATCAATCAAATCAATTAGAGACATATTCCTCTGACGAAATTTTGTAAAACGTCGTATATAAATTGTATAATATTATTTTACTCTGCCTGAAATTATATGCCCTCAAATGAAGAATCTATTTTTAAATATGGATGAGCAATTTATAAAAATTCGAAAGATGACGAAAATTAAAAAATGTAGTTTCATTCCTATATTGATCCAATCCAATCCAAATTTGATAATATTATTTTACTCTGCCTGAAATTATATGCCCTCAAATGAAGAATCTATTTTTAAATATAGATGAGCAATTTATAAAAATTCGAAAGATGACGAAAATTGAAAAATGTAGTTTCATTCCTATCTTGATGCAATCCAATCCAAATTTGATAATATTATTTTACTCTGCCTGAAATTATATACCTTCAAATGATGAATCTATTTTTAAATATAGATGAGCAATTTATAAAAATTCGAAAGATGACGAAAATTGAAAAATGTAGTTTCATTCCTATCTTGATCCAATCCAATCTAAATTTGATAATATTATTTTACTCTGCCTGAAATTATATGCCCTCAAATAAAGAATCTATTTTTAAATATAGATGAGCAATTTATAAGAATTCGAAAGACGACGAAAATTGAAAAATGTAGTTTCATTCCTATCTTGATCCAATCCAATCCAAAATTGATAATATTATTTTACTCTGCCTGAAAATATATGCCCTCAAATAAAGAATCTATTTTTAAATATAGATGAGCAATTTATAAAAATTCGAAAGATGACAAAAATTGAAAAATGTAGTTTCATTCCTATCTTGATCCAATCCAATCCAAATTTGATAATATTATTTTACTCTACCTAAAATTATATACCCTCACAATGAAGAATCTATTTTTAAATATAGATGAGCAATTTATAAAAATTCGAAAGATGACAAAAATTGAAAAATGTAGTTTCATTCCTATCTTGATCCAATCCAATCCAAATTTGATAATATTATTTTACTCTGCCTGAAATTATATACCATCAAATAAAGAATCTATTTTTAAATATAGATGAGCAATTTATAAAAATTCGAAAGACGACGAAAATTGAAAAATGTAGTCTCATTCCTATCTTGATCCAATTGTGTAAATTTGTAGCAAAGAGAAATTTCACGAGGGACTACGAACGGTGCTAGATAAAATTGACTATGTTTTATTTATCTGTATAAACATGTATATATACACACATAGGATCTGTGTATATTCTCGTTCGACAGCAGAACGAGTAAGGGCAACAGTGAAGACTTTCGAGTGTAGCAATTACCCTCGTCACGCTCGAAACATGTAAATCCCCCCACCCCCCGGAATGTAACGCACACACACACATACACATGAGTCTACGAACGATGACGAAGAAAGACACAAATGGGGATCTCTCGAGATGTGCGACAGTGCATGCGCGTCGACGTTGCTCGATGAAGTGTCGTACATACACGTTGCAACGAAACAGAAACCGAGTGCGATGCCAGAAGAGGTACAAACCAGAGGAAAGAGGGAAGGGGGATGTGTGTACGTGTGCGTTCCAGGGCTGGCGCCCGAGCTCGGCTAAGTGCGATAATTAGTGGCCGAAGGGTGAGCTCTGTACATCAAGAGCGTGCGGTGTTACACGTTGTCCCGTAAAGAAAAAAAACAAACGACAAAAAAGGAATAAGAAAAACGACTGTTGGGTATTCGCGAGCGTTTTATACACCGCATAATTATTTAACTCGTTTGTCACAAAACTCTCCCTATTTCATGCGCGATTCATTACTCTCGCGATAATTTCCATTCTGTACGTGCCACCGACTGATACGTAAAAAACTTTCTTTCGGTCGCGAAATAGAAGTTTATACTTGAGCTAATTACCGTCGCAGTTAAGATGCAATTTACGTAATGTTAATTTCATTTGCATCCGGTAGGTATAGATGCATTTTTACACGCACAAGTGCATTATCTGGTAAAAAGAAGTATGAAGGAGATTGCAGCTAGTATTTAATGTACCTAAAATGTTTCTTTAGGTTCTCTCGAAACATAGCTTTGTCTGAGTTTATTTTGTCAAAGTTGGAGAGGCGAAGTTCCCTCGTCGATGCTTTTGGTATTCGAAGGATGGGGGAAGTTGGAGGTTGCACGAACAATCGTTGTTGTCGCAATGGTACTCTTTGGTACTCTTCTTCTTACATAGCTCCTATATAGATACGATATTCCTGCTCTTAGATAATACCGAGGTATGTAAGTATATATATATAATCCTTGAACCCAACGGCAGAAATGTAAGGCTATTCATAATAGTCGTCCAAACTTTTCTCGATCTTGGTTATGCGAGTATTTTGCAAAGTGGGAGTAGTTTTGTTCACGATGATTCAATAGAAAATGGACAGTATAGTGAACATTTTCAATAAGTCGCGACGTTCGCTACAAGCTGAAGATTAGATTGCGTCTTTTCTTTCGTTGAGGAAACGCGAGGTTGTGTACCCTCCGGACTGACAATGCGATCGCGAAATTCTGTTCTGAAATATTTTGGGTTATATTTTTGAAATATCGCGGCAATAACTTTGCAGGGAAAACAATAAGATTTTTCGAACGTTTTGAAAGTTTTACGTTCAAGGCGAACAATGTAGTCATGAATTTAATGATCACTCGTTGCTTCCGTATTTACATCGTCATTGATAATATGCAGACTCACGGGGGAGAGGAGAAGTGCATGGTATTACTGAAAAGTGGGAGATGCCGACACGCGACGGAAGAATCTCGCTTTTGAGAAAAAGGAAAATCGGAGGAACGAAAGTGGGGAGTAAATATAGATATACGAGTATCTACGTACATGGCACAAGTTCGCAAGCGTATTGTGCAAGAGGATTACCTCGGATTATGCCCGACTGAGCGCAAACAAGATCGTGCCGAGCTTGTGTTTACAAGATGCCAAGCTGTCGATTTAACGGACGAGAGTGAACCTCCCCGAATCAGGACTGCGACTCCTCGGCCGGCGGCCAGGACGAACGCGAGCGCCTCCTCTCGCGCGACAGACGGAGACGGAGGGAGATACGGATATAGAGATGGAGAAAGAGCTTTCGCGTCAGCAACGCCGGTTCAACCAACTCATACAAACCCGTGTCTCTTATCTCCGTCTTGTGTATCTTATCTATGTACGTAAGTTCTTTCGCGTTGTCACTTTCGTTCGAGAAATCAAATCGACTCGCGACTCGGTTCGATTAATTCGACTGACGTCAAATCAGCAGACCGCAAAAATGGCGGAATGTCTGGCTTTTTCCATCTCCCACGGCAAATCTTCCGCCATTATGGTTTATGTCTGTCACCTATTGGCCAACGCCCTGATTATCGTTGCTCTTTGTATCTCGAATAAATCGCGAAGATTTTCCTTCGGCGATGGAGAAACGATGGAGACACATTGAAGGAGTTAATGAAAATCCATCGAAATTAATTTGATTTATGATTCTTTAAAATTAGGAGTTTGATTCAAAATTTCACGAGAAACGAATTATAGCTTGACTTTACTGTCATTGAATGAACAAATTTATTCAGCCCGGTTAATCAAAAATTGTAGTTTCGATCGTAAATTTTCGCCTAAGGGAAAATTATGGCACAACCAATTGTACAATAAAGCATACATGCTTTTTTACAATAAACCGGAAATTTGCTACGCCTCATTTAATCCGAATTCCTAAAAATAACTGATCGACTCAACTTTGTTCAAACATTCGATGAATACCATCGACCAATTTAAAAACATAATCGGCGTTGTGTAATAACAGTGACGGAAAAAATGACGCAACGAAATCCACTTGGACGTATGAAAGACTGGCTCTTCGTATGCAAACAAATTTACACGCCATGCGTTCGAATTATACTCGATCCTCTATTAAATAAAAGTCTTTTTGTAATTTATCATCAATTCTTCACAAAAAAATCCTAGAAATCGATATAAAAAAAAATCAAACGAAAAAAATACATGTGCCGATTTTTTGACAAGAAATTACTTATCGTCTAAAACAGACTTCCACCTATTTTATTCACAGACAGTTCATACTTATCGTAAAAAAAGACTTTCATTTATTCTCAAGAGAAGACATTCTCGTCGAAGAAAAAAAATGTCAGATAATTCGCTACTCGTTCCCTCAAAATCCGTTCTTTCAGGCCCATCTTTCGAGAACTCCATACTTGCTCGTATCGTTACAACACTGTGCGTCTCGTTATCGCGAAATTTTTATTATTGAATCAGCTGGCGTGAATGCCTCGCTCGATGCTTTCATTACCGCGGGCACAAAATCCAGGTGGAATTATTAATTGACGCGTGTATGACTCTACACCTCTACAGACGTGTCATGTAGTCCGTAGGTTTATACCGAGGAACGTTGTGTTTTATTCATCACGACCGAAATATAATGGAGGAGATTGGGTGGGTGAGGTATGAGAGATGATTCGTGTCGTGTGCGAAAGCGAGAATGCAAAGCGAACCCCCGGTTACATTTGGCATTATGCTCTATTATGCATTAAATCCGAGGTATATACGTACGCGCAACGGTTTGAAACACCGTTGTGCTTGTACGATATAGGATTCGCGCTTTAGCTCTTGCTCATGGATCGGAAGACAGAGAGAGAGAGAGGGAGAGAGAGACGTCGAGTCTCTCGGTAGGAAACTCTCGCAAGGGGTCGTCGCGAGAAATATAATGAGAGACAGTGCGGTGTATGACGAAGAACAGAGAGATTGTGTTGCGGGGGTTGTCGCACCCCCGTCAACCCTCTTGCCCCCTGTACACCGTTTGCCCGAAGCTCGTTGTACCTTCCATTAATGGAGCTTTCGCCGGAAATCTCGAGCATAGTGCATAATGCGCCTGGGCGGAGCGATATAGCTGCATATCGTACCGAGAGAGACATATATCTATCTACACGACAACCTATTACCGCAAAACGCGTATACAATGTTTGTCTGAGGTACTCACAATACGCGATGAAACTTCTTGGAACAAAGCTCTCGTTTCTCCTTCGTCCCTTACATCCTTCATCCTTTATTGTACTCTTGTCTCTCTCTCTCTCTCTCTCTCTCTCTCTGTCTGTCTATCTCTCTCTCTCTCTCTGTCTGTCTGTCTCTCTCTCTCTCTCTCTCTGTCTCTCTCTCATTCTCTCTCTCATTTAGGTAGTTTGACGCGTTGCTCCTAATAAACTGTATTGCTTGCTTTCAACAGCAACCACGGCGGACGATTAATTGACACCGATACCGATGCAACCCAGAGAATATGTTTTTAATTTTTTTCATCACTCTATTTAATATCTCACATTTTGTTTCTCTTACTCAATCCTATCGCTAGTTTTTACAAGCTCCTAACGGTAGACGATTAATCGATAACAATGTCGAAGCGAAAGAATTGTTTTTCTTCATTTTTTGTTTGTTCTTTCAGACAACGTGTAGAGCGACGCGATTGAGGGTTGAATGTTTAATACGCGCATGGTGACACCACGGGGCGCTCGATTCGTTCCGTCGGCTCGCCTTTCGCGAATTGTTCTAGCGAGGGGCTGGGATTTCAATTTAAGTGTAGGAAAACATTTATTTTTATACGTAGCTCGAAGAATGCGATGAAAGTATGAGACCTACGGACCTAAAACGTTTCAGAAAAATTGGAATTCGTAATTAAAAATGACAATCTTTATATTATAATTATAACTTCAGTTTTGTTCCGCAAGCTAGAACGAGAATTACGTCTGCTAGTGGCACGAAAAGCTGAGATCTGTTCTCGCGGCTCGTACGAGGAAATATCTGTAGGGTTCCATCGCATTGGGAAAGCTCGCTCTTCTCTAGCCTACAGCGAACGTCGCGCGACGCCGCGGGGCGTCCACACTTGTTCCTCGTTTCACTCTCACATCGCTATTCAATAATACTCAACTATATCATACTGATGTACACATGCACAAATATATCTCCCGGTATTGCTCCCGGGTTTCCGTTTGCTTCGCGGACTTAACAGGGTGAATCATGGATTTCCACGATTGAAGCCTGTTGCCTAATTAAGCTGTTGTACATGGAGATCCGAAGCTAAATGCATGGAGATGGAGCAATAAGAGGAATCCCTTTAATATATACACATATATATGTGATGTACAACCATGAAATCACGAGCGAGGCAAATACGCCGGTAAGCCTTTATACACGCGTCTCGACGAGATGGCATTCAATCACATTCGGGAAAGTTTGCAGCACTACACGGTACCAGGGGGCTTTGTATTGTCCTAATCGCTCAAACTGTGCGAAAAGGACACACGAGGAGCTCCAACGCTACCGTACGTTAGTACGCAAACGGGAGAATGCAGTTTGCTATTCGAAACACACTAATACAGTTCTCTCAAATTAGTCTCAAAAATTGTTATTAATTATACGATAATAATAGAATATATTTTACATTGTAAAATTGGCAAATTAACGGTGTACGTTAAAATGTACGTTACCTTTTTGCGATTAATCATTGTTTCATTGAAATTATTAAAAAAATATCACGCTAATTTTTAGATTAGTATTTATGGAATTCAATCATGAGCGTAAATGGAGCCCATACAAACTATATACACGTGATTATTTTTTTATGAAAATTCTTAAAAAGGACACATGTAAGAAACAATACTTTGCCTGACAGGAATCTAAACGTGCCATAAGTGTGTGTATATAAGTGCAAAAAGGGTTAGACTGGAGCAACGAGTAGACTGACGAAAAATCTCGAGAAGTTTCAAGAGTTTGGGTGGGAGAAGTACCTAATCGACGGTTTAGAAAAGGGCAGTCGTTGACGAAGTGTTGAACGGAGTAGACGAAGAAGATCGGATCCCAATAATCATACGCACTTCATTTGACTTAATACATTGTTCTTCATTCGTCATCGTTACACGTGACATGATTACCTCAAGATTTCTTTGCTAATCACGCGTATATTGAACAAAGTTCCAATCAATCTTTAGGATTATTTATTATCGACTATAAATATAATTTATATCATGTAATTACGATTTTGAATAATTAGATACGCTCGAAATTACATATGCATTATACTTACCAAGATATGCCGACGGCGGCCGGCTGGCGGTTCGTCACTCGCACGTTGTCAATTCAACACTGATTTTTCGTCTAGTTTCTCGTCCTACGCGCACTTTGTACTTTCCATATATACATATATGCAATATTTATGTATATATTATTACTCGGCGCACTTAACCTGTCTTTCGCGACCGCACACTCAATCTGTCCCTTGGGCGCTCAAAAATCTTCAAACTTTTCTTCACGCCGTCTCGTTCCTCTTCTTGTCCGCGCTTTGATCTTCGGTTCGTGTTGCATCGAGATTCGTTCAATGGATCCTACGTACGTGCCCCGTAATTACAATCAATTAGCACGTACACTTCAAAATTGTATTCTTCCTCTCTCTTTCCTTCGTCCCTTGATACTTTCGATATCGAGGATTTATTTCTTTGCCAACGCTCGTTAACTCGTCGCTACGATCCAATTAATTTACACGACGTCGTTGTACAGTTCTTCGCGGATATAAGCTTCATTATATTATTCTCGAACTAGAACTAATCGCGAAGAAATGTCGTCACCACCGTTCGCATTCTCATAAGTTTGTATTAAAAAATGAAACATAACGTAGCGTCGGATTTAAAAATTCTTCGACGTGGAGATAAAACGAAGAGAATGAAGAAAAATCGAATGATACAACACGCGCAAAAGCTAAATCGTATTTTAAACAAGCGCAATGAAGAAACGTTTCTCGATTAAATCGTGATTGTCATTTCGATCGTAATTATCGACAAAATAATAAATTGAGAACAATTGAATTACCGCGAACAGAGTCGGTGGTGGTGTGACGGATAGACGCGTGCACACGAAGTGTTGATAACAAACGTTGCACCTCTCGTCGACGAGGACCTCATTAATAAGAAGTTTTATACGGGCGATCGGTCGGTGCCGTCGGTTCGAAGTCGCGTGGCGTTTTGGCGCTCAACGAAACGTTCGTACAGTACGAAACACCACCACCACCACCACCGTGAGCCGCAATGGCTCGAAGTACACGAGAGGGAGCCCGAGGAGCGAAAGCGCGAGCGCGCGGCACCGTGTCGCTGCTGATGCTGCTGGTGCTGCCTCCGCTCCTGCAGTGTCGGAGCTCTCGGAACTACTGTCTCACTCGCTCCGACGGTACATTTATTTTCGTTCTTGTCCCCGCGTGTCTATGTACGTGGTGTACACATAGCGCTTCACCATCTCGCTCGGTGTTGGCTCTGTCGTGTCGAGAGCCACCCCCCGTCGTGGTCCCTCGCTTGACTCGTAGCTCGCTCGTGAGCGCGCGGCGTGTTTCGTCTCGCTCCCTCGGCCGTTCGTATCGCGAACGGTGGATGTGTACGGGGTTAGTAGAGGCTCGTGGTGGTGACGGGGGATGCCGAAGAGAGGTTGGTGGTAGGGAGAAGAGACACCTCCTGTGGAAGTCGGAGAGCCTGTGGGGAAGCCGGCGCGTCTCTACGTAACGTATACGCGTGGTGAGAACGCTACCCATACATATACGAGAGGTAGGATCTGGTCGACTGCTGCCACGCGGTATCCCCCGTATCTTTCATCTTCGTTCGACTCTCGGATGTTTTCGCCTCTCGTCGAGCGTCACGAGGTTCGCATACATCGCGGCGAACTCTCTCGCGTCGTCGCAGGGGCGAAAAGGTAGTGTTAGTACCGACCAATGAAAAGCCTCCGTCGGTATCTCCCACCGTGCGGACAGATGGCGCCGTGGTGGGGGAATCCCACTCGCTCTCAGCCCCCGCCCGACGTGACATCATCGATTCTGAATGGTGGAGATGCTCAACGGTGCGGAAGGCACATTGGAGGGCGCTAGCGCCTGTGAAAAGCGTGGCTGGGAGGGCGCACGCGTTAAATTCTACAGGAAACTATACGATAAGCGTGTGTCTCGTACGTGTTTGCGGTACGCGGTACGAGAAAGAAGAAGGTACGATCGGCAAAGCCGAGTAGCAGGGAATACGAGAGATATGCTGGATGCTGAATACGACAACGACGACAGATGGGCAACGACCGTCCTCGATCTTGGTCGTTGTATCGACTTCAATCGCGACTCGTCACGCAACTTTCCTTCTATTTTATCACCTCCTTCTTCCCTTTAACATCCCTCCCATCCGGCCCGTCAACGATACCAACCATTTCTTCCAGCGATTCAAAACTTGCGCGCGCCAGGTGGGGGGAAGACGATATCGGTGGAGTCGTGGCCCACATGATATGCTGGGAACTCAAAGTACCAGATAACTTTGCATTCTTTTCATAACAGATGCGCAAGTTCGATACCTCATATATATATATATATATATATATATATATATATAGGTATACACGTAAAGGCTATCTACTTCGATACTCGGGTAAAAACGCGTGTATTATATAATACGTCATAAATAGAGGGACATATGGAAACCGAGAGTCGGCGAAGCTCTGTTTTCACGGAGTAGAGCGGAGTTCCTTGTGGTGGCGTTGACTATACCTGCGTTAACCTTCGTTTATTCCACGCCGGTGAGAGTATTTTTATTGTATTAATAATTTTCTCCATCGTATAATAAATTTTCGATATGTTTGCTTTAAATTATCAAACTGTCAAACAGAATTAGCCGCTGCCTATCGTGACAATTGGGAAACGAAACAGGTACGTGATAATTATATTTTGTAAATGAAACATTTTTGGTATGTTTAAACGTATAATCGCGCGGTAGATAGCTTATGTTGCTTCAATATCAAAGTTGGTAAAGTAGATAAAACGAAAACTTTAATAAACGGGTTTAATCTACGTTATTGTTTTCGAGAAGTAATCATTATTCTGTCGTGATATCATACGCGCAATTTCAAAAAATTTGGCTCGAGGTAATGTATGATAAATTTAAATCCGTTGTCTGTACAATCTCGGGAATACAATTTAGAACTCCGGGGAAATAATATTTTCTCGGGTAACTCTTGTTTATATCGCTACGTACACCGTACGCGTTATATATATTTATCATATATGTTTTATATATTTAAAAATCGAGTTACGCGTTGCTGCCACAAGAGGGTTGGAATTTTTGTTATTCGTCGAAAGTTGGTTTCCGCGATTCTGACAACACATAAACAGAGAGCGAGAGAGGGTGAAAGGGTGAGATGGAGAGCGGGAGAGAGAGAGAAGGAGAGAACGAGAGAGAGAGAGAAAGAGCTAGACAGAGAGCAGCATCGTGTCGCCCATGGAGGATATTAAAATATAATTGGCGTTTGTCCCCTTTGTGCAAAACGGTATCTAGTCACGCGTGGGGTGACCGTGGGTGTTATGTACGCCAGAGTGCGCCAAGGGGGTGACTCACCCTCACTCCGTGTCTCATCCTCTCGTAACTATATACACGGTTTTCTCTCTCATTCTCTTCACGCCGACTATCCATGCTATAGGTACGAGACACGTTACTATAGTACAGTGTGCTCTTGCCCGGTCGCTTCGCCGCGAGGGTAGTTGCATCCAACCCCTGTCACTTGCCCGTACGTCTACTACGGTTTTCCTCTCGCTCGGATAGCGCAGAATCCCCCTAGACTTTCGCCTCTCCGCGTCACCAAACCCTCGTCGTAGAAATCTTCGTATACACTAAGGTTGTTTCACACGAGTCGATATTTCTTCTTCGTCTACGCACATCCTCATCTTCTATTTATTATGTATACATATATTAAAAATTCCGTACAAATAACACAATACAGAACTGCTTATTTAACTCAATACCAAATTAATACGTAAATATCGTTTTATAATTTCGATTATTTTTCAAATTTCATGGATTACTGTTACAAAATGAAATTTTAATAAGTGACAGAAAGTCTTTGTATATTCGTTAAGTAGAAGGACAAAAGTCTATCTACCTTATTGCAATATAAAAGTATAGACGCGTGGCACGCGCATGTGTCTTTCATGCAATAAGAGACACACTGACAAACAAGTGAGAGAAACAGTAAGAGGGAGAGAAAAGGTACTCGGGAACGTGCGGCAATCTCGAAGAAGTCAATCTAGAGTGGCCATTCGATTCAAGAGTAACCGTTGACCTGAAGGACCCTTTCGTATTAAATCAGGGGTTGTTAGAACGTTATACGCGTATATATATATACACAGTACGTGTTACATGCTGTTACCTCGTATTATCGACACACGAAATTCTTATGCTTATAAAACTCAAGTAGCCGAACCAAGAGCTATTCTTTATCGTATTCACTCGGTTGCTGTTTATACCGTGTCAAACTTTGATTTTGAAACAGTATAATACAATTTGCATCAATCCCGCTTATTTTTACTATCGTATGCGACATTTATTTCGGAATTTTTTATTGTCTATATGAAGAATTATTATACGTGTTAAAGTTGCAGATCGTGTTTATATTTATTTGGCGCGTCGTAAAGGATGAGAGCAATACAATCACGCGGAATGCGGGAGAGGAAGTGCAAAGGAGTGCTCAGGTGTGGAAGTCTCCTCAACTTATGCAATGGATAACGTCTGCAAATTTCAAAATTGCACAATTAACTAACAGAAGACATCATTATCAGTGGGTGTGTCACCGAAAAACGGTATATGATACTCCGAATACCATTAATCTTGCAATGATAACGAATAAGACATATGCATATATTTAGTAAGAATCTGAGCAGTCCGTTAGAAGACGGGACATAGACGTTATACTTAATAATAATAACAATAACATATGGTGCATAATATTTGTTGAATTTTATTATTATTATTATTATTATTATTACTATTACATACAATTTAAGCGTGTACATTTATGTGTATTTGCAATATAAAGTAAACTCTGGCGCGGTGGCGCGATCTGTCCCCCTCCTCGTGCCTTGTCGCAAGCGTCGCCGCCTTGCGGTCATAAACATCACTAATTTCAAATATTTTCGCCACCGCGTAACGAAAAGCGTTTCGAGCAAAAACTTGCGAACAAGTTCAAGGGAGGCGCGTCTTTATAAATTTAGATCTTCTTTGCGATATCCCGAAGAGCTGTCTACCCGCAAAAATATTGTAAATGTAATCTTCAGGAATGTAAGAATTTTCCGATATGATTGTTTAATAATTATGGACATTGATCGATATTGTGGAACATGAGATCTCGATCGGGTTAATTCGGCTTGCACGCCTCCGCGTTTTTCGAGGAATGTATATATAATGTTTTGAATTTATGAACTACAGAGATTTTTGCCAAATACGCGTTGTTCGTATAAACATCGCCATGGTCGCACAAACGACGTCTTGGATGAATACAAGCCTGCCTTTTTTCTTTTTTGCTCGGAACGAGCTCGCGAGGAGACGAGAAGCCGAGTAAGGGCGAAAAGGAGTTTACGGTGAGGGTTGGCGTGGGAGGGATGGGGGATGGCTAGAGAGACAGTCGCACCGGAGAAGGAGTCTTTGCCGGCAGTCGGGGAGAGACGTCACGATGTGGAGCCGGCTTTAGGATATCCAGGCGGTGGAAGTAACGCGTTTCGATTTTGCGTTAGCTCAGCTACGCGTGAATCCAGCCAAGGTCAAGTAGTTACCCGTTTCCAAGCATTTATTCCACCCGCGCTACGGCACTCGTTTTTCTGGGTTTCTTTTATCGATGTTATGCCTTTATGTCAGAAATTCGGGATAACGATAATTCTCTTCGAAAACATAGCATAATTGCCCGATTCGACCCTTGGATTTTAGTCAATAATGTAAATTTGTGTATTTTTTGCCATAACGTCTTGTATCCCTCCTGGAACAAATGTGCGCACGGTGAACAGTTTTTTATTGCAAAAGTAAAATTTGTTTTCGCGCGTATTTTTCGTAACTCGGTAAATTACCGAATATGACAAAAAATATTATTGAAGAAAAAAGTAAAACGATATTCAGTTAAAAATGTTTTTTCCGTTCGATACTTTTAATTTAAATTCTAAGTGACAAACAGCTTTTCGATCAGGGATTTTGAAATATAATTTCAAAAGAAAATCGAAAGACCTTCGTCACGAAAAAAAAAACACTAATATATTACAACGAGATGTCTGAAAAGACAGCGTTGATTCTAAGTGACGTGGAGATTCGATAATAAATGATAATTGCTCGATGCCTACGTGACATCTACCGGGCATATGTTTTCCTCGGTACGAAAAGAAATTTTTGTTTCTAATGTATAACGCTCGAAGACGCTCGGCGTATTTAATAACACGTTAGATCAGGTCGTTGATACGTATCGAGAAACGAACTTTGTTATCTTTGGCCTTGCCAAACGAAGCGGAGGTCTGTTTTTTAATTATCTTTAGCCACTTGAGTATACAAAGATGGTGTGACTTCCGCGACGTTTGAGATAATGCAAAGCCACCCCCACTCTTCGCCACCCTGTCCGTTACTTCTTTATTCTCCATCATCCTCGACTCCTTTTTCGTTCCCTGGCTTAAAACCGAAAGAATGTCAAACACGTTATAACGCGCGCTTTTAATTATGAACGAATGAAAAAATCGATTAAATCATCCGTGCTCGTCGGTCCGATAGTCCCAATCTTCGTAATTTTCCTACAAATAAAACACGACTCAGACCACGGATAAAAAAAGAAATCGATATAATATCTACGTATGAATAAATAATACGACCTTGTGATTAGTCGTGTCGGTAAAGAGAAGGAAAAAAATGGCGTATACGATTTTTGGGACATTCGCAAATATTAGCATTCTCTCCCTGGTAGAAATTCGTGTCATCGGCCATTATCGTGAGCGTTAACGTACTGAATATGATAATAAACCACAAGTAGGTACTAGAAACTCGAATGAACGTCTGATTGTTCAGCTCTCGCTGCGATCGTTAGCACACTTATGACTAAAATGGATCGTCTCATTAACTAAGAGAGTGGCCTCGTTTATATATATTTTCAAACTCGTTCGTCTTTAAGAATATATCGATATCGCGAATACAAATAAAAGAGTGCAAATATCACTGGAACTGTATCAATACCTATATTAACGAGTATCGCAAGAGTTACGAAATGTCGATATCATAGACAAACATTTTATACATGTATTTTATATATACATATATATATATATATACTGGCTGTTTCAAAATATGTGCACCGTTTGATACCCGTGGATACTTGGTAGTGCCAGAAATTCGCGCCCAAACGTTGGCATCGTCGATTTATGATAGTTTTTAAACGAGAGCCGCTCGAAATTGTCCAATCGGAGAGCTGGGATCGTCAGCGTTTGAACGAACGTCTCGGGTGTCATGGTAGTGCACGAATAAAATCCGAAGAAACGACGATCGACGAGTAATAGTTCGTATCCGACAACTATCTTCTCTAGCCTGGCTTCGCACTGGCAATAATCCCGATATCGATTTAAACTTCCAATACACACGTTGCCTTCCGTTTGATAACGGTCGGACGCCAACAACTTCGTGACCGATTTATATACAAGTGTAATTATTTTATCGAGAATAATTATCATATCGATGATTTGTATGTTACGCGATAGGAACGTTATTGACATTATATGAATGGAGAAATTATTACCCTATTCGCGATAAGAAGATTTCGAATTATGATATTTTCATTCAATCGATATGCTGTGAATATTTCACGAGTCGCGGTGATTGGACAGCTAAATATATTGCAAGGTGGCAGGGAAATATTGGGAAATAAAATATAAGTAAGTATAAATTTAGCTATTATACACGACTGTGTGACCGAGTGACAAAATAAGCGTTGTTTTCCGTTCAATTGCGTTACCGATTGGCATTTAATCTCAATCTAATCGAGAATCTAATTTTATTTAAGTTCCGGCTGTTGTAGAGATAAACAAAATTGCGTAAATTAGATTATATGATAAAAATGAATAAAAAAGAAATTAATAACCATAAGAAATATAATAATATAATATTATTATATTAATTATTATTATATTAATATAATATTATTATATTAATTATTATTATATGAATATAATATTATTATATTAATATATTATTATTATTATTATTATTATTATTATTATTATTAATATAATAATATTAATAATAAAATTAATAACCATAAGAAAAAGTCTTGCGACGTGATCGATAATAGGAGGACAGTTTTGCTCGAAAATGGATTTAGGTAATCGAAATTTAACGGTCGAGGAGCGAGATCGCAGAATTGGGTCTCGAGCTGACCGATTTGTGGATTTACCCGGTGAGTTCAATCGCTGGCCGCAGGTAAGTCGGCTCGCTATTGCGGACAGGTGACGAGAAGGAAGAGGGGGAAAGAGCGGTAGAGGTAAAGTCGAGAGACGGAGGAACGCCGAGATAAAGTTGCGCGCTGAAAGCTACGAAACTTCGAACAGATATATATGTGTGTGTGTGTATAAAATCGCATCTGTGTACGTGAGTATGAACGTACATGTATAGATAAAGGACGAGAGAGAACAGGGTGAAAAGCAAACAAATTAATAAGTAGGAGTCGCTTGTTTATTGTTGGGTGGGGACAAGTTAACCACGCCTTTGTCAAGCACGCCCTCAAATGGTATCAACCCCCCCCCCCCCCCCCCCCCCCCCCCCTCGCTTACCGCCTAAATCCCCACTCGGGGAAAACTACCCCTGTGAATCGACCCCATCGTCACAGTGTGGAGCCACCGCCGTTTCTTCCCCTACCCTCCTATCAAAGCCCCACCTCGCTAAACCCCCCACACTCCCCACCCACTGACGAGTTTTGCGGTGTGGTGGAGTTGCTGCTTCGTCGAATGACGTCACGCATGATATTCACCAGCCAACATGCAACAGGCGTCTGTACCTCGAGCAACCCTCTCGCTCTTTCTCTCGCGCACTTTCCTCGTCCCTCTTCAGGTTTTCGCGATGTTGGACGTGACAAACTAATCTGGATCATAGCTGGATTCTTTCCTGAGATTATCTTGCTTTTCATCCCCTGATAGAATCTATGATTTCTAACTTACCCTTGCATTTTTGCACATTTAAAAATTGTCTTCGAAACACAACATAACTAAAATTCTTTCAATATTGTTAGTCAAAGTTATTATCTCGACTCTATTGATTAGCCATCGGACTGATTTAATCATCCTTGTTATTTCTTCAATACATTTGCAATTTTAGCAAATATGCATCGGCGTCCTAAGTTATAGTTCAAGATTTTTAAAGAATAACCAAAATAACTCAAGTAGAAAGGGTGAGGAGTGAGGGTGTGATATCGATAACTTAAAAATTGTCATCGTCCAACAAAAATCCCGAAACCATAAAAATGAAAAATAAAAGAAGGTATCTACGTTATAATCCCGTTCATCCTCAAATTGCTTCTCGTCCGTTCACTGAGTAGGAAAATTCGAAACTAATATTATTTCAAACGCCTATGATTACCAAAGTTGGACGACTTCGTCATTCTCTGGATATATTCACTTCCTGTCTCCTTATTCACGGCTCGTTTAATAATTCAAATACGTTTACGAAGCCCTCAATATATATATGTATACACGAAGAAATATTGAAAAACACGCGGTGAGACATTAAGAGGGTCATTAGCTGGACGTTTGATGAATGAAATCGAATAAGATTACCTCGCTCATTAACGAGAGTCTAGAATTTCAGAATAATATGGAAATTGAGGATTTGAAGCTGTACGTAGCGAAGCGACGATGAAATCTATGAGAATTTCGAGCGGAGAAATGGTTGTCGCGAATTGTCAACCCCTTCCGGTTCGCTCCAGCCTCACTCTGCGAGTAACATGAGTAAGTGCGTTTTCCCAAGTGAGGCACACAGACGAGTTACGATCGCGCAAAAGAGGAAAAGGGTAATGGGAGAATGGTAGACAATGATATATACATATACATATAGGCAATACAAGTGTGTGGCACGAGACGTGACTCGTTGGATTGTAAATTATTACGGCAGATAGCGCCAGCGTGTACGCGCGCGAGAGAAATTCATACTCTGATGACGCAGCGTTAGCTCTGGTCATGCGATGATCAAAGGTAACAGTAATGGCCCGTGAGAGAGGATAGTCCGTGTCTGCTGGGGCAACGATATCCCCCTCCGTTCCGTGAATCTGCTGTATATTTCGCCTAATATACTGCTGCTGGACGTTAAATGCTGACGCGCTTTCGCAGCTCGAATGTACGAGTGAGGCAAAGAGAGAGAGAGAGAGAGAGAGAGAGAGAGAGAGGGACGAGAGATAGACTCACCATAAATTGTTCGAAAGCTCTAACCGTGTCTGCGCGTAGTACCTATTCTCTAGTACCTATCGAGGCACGGATATATACAGTTATACACTTTATATATAGAGATATATATGATAATGGCGTAGTTAGTGTAATACGAACGAATCTGATGTGACTGGGCAGTGCACTGGAATTAGAATTATTAGACGAGGGGTTGAAAATAACAAATGTAGTCTGGGGAGTTGACGTTGAAAGATTCATATAAAGAAAAATACATATTTTGGAATTTTTTCGAGGTAGTTATGTGCCTGAATCTCGAATCGATCTCAAATATACGAAATTAAAGTTTACTTCTTAACTGATATTTAAAAAGTCTAATTGTAATTATTAACTTCGTATTAATTATTAAGAGTGTATACAAAATATGACACGAACGAATTTGGTAATTGAATCATTATACTAATTAATATTAAAATTTGATGAGTAATCTCCGGATTTCCAGATGTGGCGACATCTAACGTTCCGTTCGTGCATCCTTTCCACGAGCGAGAGAATATGTAAAACGTGAGTTATCTGTTCTGAAATTTCAAAGATAAGACAAATATTTTAGGGCGAATCATTTCAAACATTTGATCCATAAGATTCGAAAATTTGATGAATTCGTGTAAAAAAAAATTAAAGTATACGACGTACTGTCCAGTTAATAAAATCATCCCCGGACTTGCCACCCTGCTGACGCTGGTCATGTAACGGTATTTCATGCGTGTAAATCTCCTCTCCACACCATGTTATGAGGTTCGTGGATATTCTCCTGTGAACGTGAACAACGGCGTGTAAGAAATGCGTGACGCGCGTGTTTCTCTCTTCCTCTTGTACATAACTTTATCGATCATAGTGGAGGCATGGAGATGGTGCAAAATAGGGGATGAAAAAGGGAGAGAGAAAGAGAGAGCGAGAGAGGATGCATCTGCAGTCTCGTGGGGTGTCGTTGCGCGCGAACGCTTTGCCTAAAAACCGCAATGAAGCAAGAAAGAAAAAGGGAGAGGGAGCGAAAGAAACCGAGAGAGGGAGGGGTAGGGTGGAGGGGGGGTCAGCGTGACGTCGAGTATGAGAATAATGCGGGGTGTCACAAATGTCGAAACTATGAGCAAGATGACACGATGACCCATAGTCAGGACATTGTTCATTGTGTCTTGTACATATATATATCTATATATGACCTTGAACAGGACCGTATCGATATAATATAATTTATTTTTCGGACGATCGAGTGGGTCAATCAGGTCAAGTGTGCCGACACTAATCATCGTGTTTCTCGATGTTTCGCAGGAATATTCTATCGCCTCGTGCAAAATGCACGCTTGTGCGAGGGAAACTTGTACGACCCAAAATGTACAATGGACCTTGAAGTCCATTGGAACCGAGAATGCCATAGGTATTTACGTTTGATGCCAGATGTCGCATTCTGCATTAATAAAAACTGAAAATCATTTCTGTTCAGGTGAAAAAAAATGTACGACAATAAATTATGTAGAATCGAGACGTTGATTTTTAAAATTTTTTGTTTATACACGTAGGTAAAAAATCGATTTTTTCAATGACGAAGTAAGTTTTGTAATAAATGTCGTTACTTTTTTATATTTATTTCGTATTTTTCTATCTATATACAGTTTAAATTTTATTAGCAAAAATACGCGTAGAGCACGATAATTACAAATAATTATGAAATTGAAAGTTTATTTATTTTTTAAAAATAATTATTGATTTTTTCTATTTTTTATATACGTTATAATTTCGTAATGAAGATTTATCACTAATTTTATATTTATACTTACGCGCGTATTATTTTATCGACGAAATTGGCCGAGTGATTATGCTTTCACGATTAGGTGTGCAACATAAGCAAAGTCCCCACGAGGATTCGATGCTCGAGGAACGCCCGAAGCTTTGAATTGATTTCTGTACAAACCACACGATCCCTCATCCACTCGACATTCTACGCGTAACAAAGTGCGTCCCATGCCTCGATGTCGAAACTCTCTGGCAGTGTCGCGAGATTTAGCTAACTTACACAGTGGCAAGAAATCACACGTGTGGCCAACACTCGCACAAAAACGGATTAAATACCCTTCCCCGTTTCTCGCAACTCCGCATTTTAATCCGCCGCAATCCCACGCGTTCAACCCAATCTTCACTCCAGGAAGCTCGTCTCCCCCCGTACGAGTTCTCTTTCTCGCTCGTACACTTTCACACCGTGCATTGAAACTTTTCGTTTCTCTTCCCCCTTTTTATCTCGAGTGCTTGAAAAGAGATCCTACAACAGAAAAGTGAGAGAACGAGAGGAACGTATTTGCGGTCGAAAGAGATGAGTCCTTATTGTCAGGCGTGAAAAACGACGAAAATCCTTCTCTTCCTCTTGAGAAGTGTAAATATATATATATACGTCGCGATGGATTTATAAAGGAAAAGTTGTTTCGGTGCGTTGGGGTGGTTAGGGAAAGATATATACAATAATAACACTTCGCACGATGAAAACGACTTATTTTTTATTTGTGAAGTTTTCTTTTGCTTCTGTCAACTCGGTACGATTTTCAGCCACATTTTTTGTCGTATGCTTTATAAGCTCGAGAGTGTCGTATGATTCAATTTATTGGAAATATACTTAATTATTAATAAAATTCAAAAATAAAATCACCAAATTTCTTGAAATTGTTTTTTGTTGTTGCTTTGACACAGGAATAAACTGTGTAAAATTACACTATAAATGTGGTAGGGTATTACAAGAAATTATAGACAATTGTATATTATGAAATTAACAAATTTATAAAATCTATATTTTATCGAACTATTTCTGTCTTCGTTCTAACGTCTCCAAATTTCGAAAAATCAATCCTAATATTTCTCGTACAAGAAAGGTAACACAAAAATATGAATGATTTTACATATAAATTGTGTAAACCAAGCGATGTATAAGTTTAAAAAATATGAGACAAATTTATGTTTTTTTTTTGCAAATATTAACAATATTTTTATATGTCAATCGTGAAAATTTGAGTTAGTTAAATATATTTGACAATTTTACGTAAATTCTTGTGTACTGACCTTTGGTACGTATTTCCTCAATGCGAATGCCATCTCATCAACAGATTCCGCGAGGATGATCGCCGTAATATATACGCGATATCGTAATAGATCGGCTTACCACGAGTTTCAGGGTGGTCCATTTCCCAGCGTCCATCGTATGCCATCATGGTATAAGATATCTCGTAAACGCTTCGCTGGGTCATCCTATACTCTCGTTCTCGTCGCTCGAAGCTCGATCTCGACTAAAAGTCGAGGCTTGCAAGGGTGTACATCGCACGTGCTCATGCGAGAACTAAAGTGATCAAACGGACACTCGGACAGACGACCGGACATAGGGATGGGGACGTTCTTGTGTTACTTAGGCTCCTGGGTGGTTCATTACGCCCTCGTCCTCGATATTAAGAAAATGCGGGTAAATAAAATAAATATTTAATAGAAATCTTCATCATCGCCATCTTTTTAAACTAATTAAGAACGTATCAACAATTTGAATAACTAAAAACGCAAAATGAAACAATTTTTTTCACGCGAACTCAATGTTTTTCGTTTTCGATCAAATTTATTTCTCAGATCATTCGAAACACAGATAGATAGTAATAAAAGCTTGTTATTGATCATTTAAAAATAAGATTTGAACAAAACACAGATGACACGATGACAGATAAGGCTTTGCTAAAAAAAAAAGGAATCTTAAAGAGTCGTTAAAAAAATTTTTCGACAATTTTTGGAGATAGGCTGGTGATGAAACATTCACACTGAACTGGGAAAAATCTCGAAAGTCAAGGGATGGTATTAGTCACATGGGTGTACGATAGGACAAATTGGAGTAGGAAAACCGTATCACTCGATGAAATGACGATCCGTCACGCGCCAGACGAAACTACGCACTTTTGTGGAAACGACAACAGGAGATCTATATATATATTTATTTATTCCAGGCGATACGAAGCAGTCAGGCACCCTCTCGGGACAAACAAGTTTCCGTCACGTTTACTCTTGGCGATACAGCCTGTAGTATTAGCTACACGTTGTACCTACTACGTGTGTGCGGCTGATCGTCGTAGTGATGGATCGCAATGTCCCGAACGATTAATTGAAACGGTTCGATGCTTTCCAACAGTAGGTATATAGCCATCTCGTTGTCTGGAATCGAGAAAAATCATACACATCATACATCAATTCCTGAAAAACAAAAAAATCTCTGTATGAAAATTTTTTGGTTGGTACATGATGAAAAAAAAGCTAATCGCTTAAATTACATCAGGATAGACTTTCGTATGTCGTCTATTTCATTTGCTTAAAAAAATCGACGAATTGTTAATGAATTTTTCTCATTAATTTTTGCATATTTTTACAACGAATGTGTATTAATATTTATCTATTATTCCCTAAAAATCTTAGCTTTTTTCAGTGAAAAGATTAAGTTTCGCAATTATCAAATAAATTAATTTTCTATTTCGAATTTCGAATTGATTAATTTCTTTATCTAATAATTTCAAGCTTACGACTTTCTTTTCAAGATTTTTTATAAACATGATTCACAATTTTCATTTTCTTGAAGTGTTTTACTACCCAACGCAAGAAGAGAAAAATGCATCAAATCGCTATAAAACAAGTGTCAATTGTAACTTCGTATAAAATGTTATATGAAGCAATAAGAAACGTTTATAATAAGACTGTAAATCTTACAGAATTTTTCATCTCGATAATGATTTCGAATCGAGAATATCAAATTCAATGAAGTCATTTTGACGATTTCTAACGAGAACGATTATTTACCTCTCCGAATCTTTCAATCATCCCTCTAATCTTCCAAAATACAAAGGGCAACCATATTTCACGTCGTGGTCGTGATTCGCGCCTAAAATATACACCGTGGTAGATTATGCGTTATAATGGTGCATCGAGCTCTTTTATTCTAATATATATATATAGATAGTCACATTATACACGTGAGAGTGTCAGGATGGCTAGCTACGCCACTCGAAACGAATTTAGTCAGCGGTCCGGGACAAATTCGGCGTGACAAAAGTGACGTCTCCATCCCTCACGATGGAAACGAGAAGCCGTGTGCCAGTGAGTGAGCTATACGTACATAGAAAAAATAAAATAAAATTATGGTTTCGACTACGGTAGGGTGTAGGGCTCGACTAGCTTAGCGTAGAGAATAGTCAACGAGAGTTAAGAATGGTTCACGCCCACTCTACCTTTTGTAGTAAAACCGAGAGAAAGAACGACGGGCAGTACATATAGTTACAATAACGTCGTAGTGTAGTCGCATCCCTGTTTATAAGGGATGATCCGCTACTTTTATAATGCCGAGAAGATTCATGGTCCGGAGGACATTACTTCTCGTCATTTTGCATGCTCAATTCGTGACAATTTGTAAATGCGCGTACAGTCTCGTATAACCTTGGAACCAAATACTTTCGAGCTGAATTTGAATTAACTGTTGGACAAATGAGCGAACAATGTTCCAAAGTGTCAGTGTAAGCGTTAGGGTGATCAGATTATCACCGATGTCGAAAAATTTCAATGAAATGTGTAAGAATGCATGGGGTGTAAGTTAGAAATTCAAAATTTGTTTTCAAATGTATAAATTATTAAAAAAGCTTATTAAATATTGATAAATCTATAATCGATTATGGAGAATCGAGTATTTAATTATTATTTTTAAATCTTCTTTAACCAAATGGGATTTAATTAGGTCTGATAAAATAAAATTTAGCTCAACAAAGATACGACAATAATAAATTAACATTTATTTCGACATATTCAAGTATAAATTGATTGATAACTAATACCTTATTTTCTCACTGCATGTCAAGGTAATATTGTGCAATATTATGCGTTATATTTTCATATCAATCGTACTGTTTGTACGCATGGGTACATGCGTTTGTATATAAAATATGAAGTCGACGTGCGCTTGTCGTCTTTTTCAAACACGGTATCGTCGTTTCTTGTCTCCATCATTCGACATTAACATGAACTGACACTACGTTAGCGATACTTCAGCGACGGACGATTAATTCACTGTAACTATTCAGACGTTATAAAAAATTTATATCTATACTTAAGTACGTATATATAATGATGTAAAGACGTCTTTTGAAGAATGTATATATATATATAATATATATATATATTATATATCGTCCGAAAGTCTAGTAACAATAGCAGCAAGAAGGAAATCAGCAAGAAAGTCGGTTTAGACGCGCCGATCGGCCGTGTGGAAAATGACCTTGGTAATTTTTCCGGTCCATTCGGCGATCTCTCCATTGCTTCCTCCCCTTATCTCCGAATCAAATATCAAGCTCAGACACGAATGAAAAAATTTATCAATTCACGAGGAAATTCCACTAGTTAATTTGTCTATAGAGACGCAAACCCAATTCAAATTTATCAACGATTAATTTCAAGTATAAACATTATCGACTAATAATGATATCAAGTGATTGATCATTTTTTTCTGTAAAAATTATACTTCGTCTATTAACTATTACCTTTTTATATAATTGAAGAATTAAATAATCGTATTTCATAATGAACATCTTTTCTTACAAAATCGATGATTATTGTTAAAAAAAAAAAAAAAAAAATAATGGTCCAACGATCTATAATTCGTCCTTCGACTGTCACAGTCGCTTCTTTGATCGTAAATATATACGTGTATACGTACAAAATGGATTGAAATAAACGTCGTTGTGGTTGCATTCGTCCGTTTTGGCTGGCCGAATGAGCGTGATAGGGTGGTAGGAGAAAGATTCGCGGATGTGTGTCGATGTGTGCACGCGCGCGTTATTGTACGTGCGGATTGCGGTTCGTCTTATCGGCACATGGAATCCGTGCAGCCCGTGTATATATGTATATATATATATACCGAGATACAGGAGGCACGAGCATCACAGAGCACACGGGACAGAGGCAAGAGCATGTTTCGTACGGGAGCGAGGTAAAGGGGTGTGCGCGACGACAGAGACGGAGATACAAAGCTTTATCGTTGCTTTGCTTCGGCCGGTGGTGCTGGTGAGAGAACGAGAGGCTGACGCGTAGGTGGAACAGGAGGGGAATATGCGGACGGGCCGTGCGGGGATGGTTGTTCGGGGACCACAGCGAAGCACGTGGGTGGCAGAGAGTAAGGTAGTCATGACGACCGCAGCGACCAATCATCCGGAAGTAACGCAACCGAGAGATAACTCTGCATCCAATCAGGTTTAGTCGAAGCGAGGGTGGAGGAACGAGCACATAGGTGAGGGGTGAGGGGAGGAGGGAGAGGGCTGAACGATAAAGGGTGGGAAGGGAGGGAGGACAGGGTGGGTGGGCGCTTTTCAGAGAAGACGGGAGGACGAAAGCTCTCTCTGACAACGGTGACGTCGAACATTTATTTACATATACGTATAGATAACTCGAATATTCTTTTGCACGTGTCATGTTAACAAAAATTAATACGTAAAATTATAATAATTTTTTTATTTACTACACGCGTGTTTAAATATCCGGCAAAATAGTAATATTGAGTACATAAATATACCGATAACTGGAAAGATGGAAATGTTGTTTTTGGATTTAGAGTTACCAGAAATTAATGTTTCAAAAAAATAAGATTTTTTTTTAAATGTCTAGGAGAACGGTGGGGTAGAAAATAAAGTGAAGTCGAACACTATGGGTGACATTTTCCTTCACGATTCTATGAGAAGATCGAGCACGTTTTATTCAGATCGGTGATTGATTGATTTTTTTTTTGTTATCTTGCTCTTTCGTACGGTAGACTATTATACACTTGGTGTATTCATCCATCTCTCTCCCTCTCTCTCTCTCTCTCTCACCAGCTGAGAAACTTAATACGTTCGATCTCGCTTTGTGACTCGTGGACCGGCGCCGTGCCGATAAGGAACCGGCCCTATAAAATATAAATGGTACCACGGCTCTTTGCTCGATGTATATACATATAGCTAGAATCCACGAGAAGCCACCAATTCTATATATATATAGCCCTTGAGCATTTTTCACCTTTATCGAAAAACGCCACGTGCGTATACGTACTTCTGGTTCGTTTCATGCTCCCGGAGCGCTGCATATACGCCATATAACCGTATGTTCTATCAACCCTCTCACCGTCCCGTGAAAACACGTGTGGCATACCTCGATAATAATATCGAATTCGCATCCGATCGAAAAAAAAAGAGGAAAAGTTTTATCGTAGAAAGCAGATAAATCATACAAATTGTCAATTCTTGCAAAATTCTATAACGATTAAGGCACTATGCTGTAAAAAATACGCGAATTACTCCGAGAGTTGGTATCGGTAATGGTGAAAAAAGTAATATACGTATGGCCATATAGCGTATATAATATCGATGACGAGCACGCGAGAACGAGAGCAGAGCGAATTCGCGTAGATCGACATGGCATATACGTGTGTACATATGTATTTATACGTACATAAGTATCGTGAGATATATCGGAGCGAGGGTATGAGTTATCTTGAGTCGAAGACTAACCCCACCCTTTGCTAGGGAGACGAGAGACTGGAGGAAAGTCTGTGTAGATTCGCCTTCGCACCACCCTCCTTACTATACACACACACACACACACACATATATCTATATGTACAATATGTATATGCATATGTATATATACAAAGCAAGTGAGAGAAGGGTGATTGTATTAATTCAAGCCGAAGCTACGCTGCTATGAGTCTCGTGCCTTATCTCTCTCTCTCTCTCTCTTCCTCTCTTCCTCTCTTCCTTTCGTTCTACGTGCTTGCGAGAACCACCCTGTTCTCATTTCTATACGGCGGGGTGTCGTAGCCTCGCACCTCCGGGGGTCGCCGCACACATTTGCTCCCTCTTAGTCGCGGCCGCCTCGCTCTAAGTACTCGCTTTTCCTCACGAGCTATGCCAGAGAGAGAGAGAGAGAGCGAGAAAGAGAGAGGGCGAGCGAAAGATCGAGGGAGGGCCTGTGACTTCCGGTGACAAACGAAGCGCGCGAGCGTCGGGTATAATGAAGCGCGAGACCTCGTTCGTTTCGACGTTGGCGTCGTCGACGCGTCTCTATTTTGTACGTAATATACATACTGATTTCTTGGTCTTATATATTTTGTATTATGAAACATTATATATATGTACGATAATTGCTAGAATATGTATGAATTTTTTTGTTATTTATTAACATATGTTTTAATGTTTCTCGTGTTACGAATGCGGATTTGTTTCATGATGTTCTGGAATTTCTTTTGATGCTTCTCTGTTGGTAAAATGATGGGAAAATTACCAAAATTGTACTTAATTGTCACAAATTGAGAAACAAATGTACGTTTATCTCGCGGTTTTCAAGTGGGAATAACTTCCTTGACGTAGTCCCGTCTGATGGATTTGTGGCCCAAGTTTATTTATTCGAGTTTGTACGTGTTCTCTCGAGGAATGAATGTCGGTAAATTGCTAAATATAAATTATAACGGGTAAGCAAACTTTGAAAAATTGAAAGTTAAAAAAGACATGTTTCCTAGTTTACTGAGTAATTTTAAACAAAGATGTAGTTAGAAAACAAAAATCGTGACTTCTTTTCGAATCACAAGTTGGAAACGCTCGAGAGCACATTTTTCTACAAAATTATAAAAATATGTGATATATTATATTGTTTGCATTATCTTTGAATTATTCTAATATTAGAATTTTTGTTAAATATTCTAATGTTATTTAATATATCATTCTAATTTTATTCTTGAATCCTAACTTTATTCTAATTTTATGATATTATTCTAATTTTATTCTAGAAATCTAACTTTATTCTAGAATTCTAATTTTATTCTAGAAATCTAATTTTATTCTACAATTCTAATTTTATTCTAGAATTCTAATTTTAATTTAGAATTCACATTTTATTGCAACTGTACTTTATTATATTATTCTAATTTTATTCTAATATCAAAATTATTCCAATATCATAATTTTTCATATTATCCTCGAATTATTCCCCATTATTCTAACATTTAAACAAATTTCTTTTTCTTCTCATCGTTCGCTTTTTTTTTTAATCATATCGATTGCCCCAAGGCTTGACTATATTCCACCGTATCTAGCAAAAGTCGAAATAACATTTTTTCTCTCTCTCTCTCCGAAAAGAGATTTTTCCAAACGTCCTTCTTACAACCTCCTTTACTGCCGTAAAGTCGGCGTCGTTGTCGTCGCGAATGGGGCGCTGAGCGTATATAGTACAATATCGTGTTATAGGCACCGACTATACCATATATATATATATATATACACACACAGTAACACCGCGAGTGCGAGAAGCGAGAGTGAAAAAGTCAGACCCACACACGCACACCCAACACGCATATATCCACATATACTATATATATAGTAAAAGATAGAGAATTATGTAGTACGTGGAAGGGGTTTCTCAGCGAGGCAAGCCGTTTAGCGATATTTCACGGGGGTTTCTCTAACCCGTGGCGTATAAGGGTGGTTCCGTGCCGAAGTATTACCGGAGGCAGTCTTGCAGACTCGAGATAAGGGGAAGCCCCGAGGACGCCCGAGTGCCCGCGACGGTGTGAACGGGAACTAAAGGAACCTCTGCTCCTTTCCTCTCTCGAACATACACATACATCCCGCGCACACACACGCGCGCGCACTTAACTATACATATATATGTATACACACATGTATATATGTCTTCCATCCTACACGTCCATAGCTCGCACAGTGCTTTTCCTCCGCACTCGCGCTGCTTCTGAGAAGATCTCTCGAAGGAGAAGCGAGCGAGAAAAGCCACGAGAGCAAGATCCTCTTCGCTTTTACCACCTATATATATATATATATTTTCTCGCTCCCTCTCGTTGCTATAATACGTACAGTGTGCCGAGTATAAGGTACTTCGAAGCTGCCCGTTACGCGAGACTAGACGAGACGACAGGAGAGAAGACAGAAGGATGAGAGGAGAGAAAGAGAGAGAAGGAGAACGCAAACGCGAACGACCTCGTTCCTACTTTGGCTAATATCTCTCGCTTATCCACGGTTTGCATACTCCGGCATTTCCTTACATCCTCCCTTCGTCTATCACTCCAAAGGCCATTCTTAGACGAGAAGAGCGTGCTTTTTTCACTCTCATTTTATCTATGTACTTAAAGCATCCGTATGAAAAGAGAGGAAAATGTAATATCGCCATTGCTTTTTTTTGCAATAAAATTGTGCGTATGAGAATAATCCTACATAATACACGTGACAATATGCGTATAGAATCGTATTTTTTATTCCAGGAATCTGAGATGAAATTACGTACGATCAATGATCAAAATTTACAAATAAAAATCGTTTTTTTTTTGCAAAGATCGTATTTTGTTAAACAAATGTGAGTGTTTTTTTTGTAGATATTGAATAAGAAAATCTGGGAAAAAGATCAGAGAGTAGGAACCTTCGTCGTTCACGGTCGAGCAATTAAGCGTCCGTTTAAGTGCACGTGTGCATCGAAAGCAGCAACGGGACTAATCCCTTCGATTTTGAGTGACCAACTGCGGTAAACTGCTGCCGCTTACAAAGACTCTGTCTTTCTTTCTCCCTCTCAGGGGTTCGTTCTTGTACTTTTTTCTTATACCTTCCAATTAGTTTGGATCGAGCGAGGACCAAATGGAGAAAGAGCGAAAGAAAGGGAAAATGGCACGAAACAAACGAAGACACCCTTCGCGTTTCTCTCTCTCTCTCTCTCTCTCTCTCTCTCTCTCTCTCTCTCTCTCTCTCTCTCGTTATTCAACCCCTCTACGGAAACGAGAGACGGGGGCGCGCACGTGCCTCCGCGTTACATCGAGCACCGCATCACACCAGCGTACATTATAACTACCATTATATCGTCATACCCTTATTGCTCCGCGATGCTCTGATGACCCGAACAGTCGATCGTCCACAACGAGCGATAAAACCGGCAGGTGTTAATAAATTTAATCGTTATACGATAATGCGACACGATGTTTTCAGTATTCGCGTTTATCCATGAATAAACGGTTATAAATAATTTTACTTCGTGCACATCCTCGGATTAAAAAAACTTTGGCTGTGGGTACATCTATGAGCTGAAAATAAATTAATAAAGTTCACGATAACAATATTGTCGAATGAACGATGGTTATTTGAAGCTGGATAGTTCGATTTTTCACGATAAAATTAGAGATCGGTTCAAGTGAGATTCGTCGATCGCTCTTTAATCTCAGCAAAATTCAAATTGTTTTCAATATGTTTTGTCCAATTTATTGGAAATTGTTTGTTGAATTTGTTCAAACGTTGTTTGTGTAATTGCATCGAATAAATTGTTAATATATTATTTCAAACATACAAAATCTTCAACTCATCGACGAATTGGTGTTAATTTCGATTTTACCCCTGATTTTTTTGAGGTAGATATTTCGTCGAAATATTAAGAGTCGAAGAATTTCATGCTCACAAGGTTCGAGTTTATCGAAATAATTATGAGAGCCGCAAGAAACAAAGAGAGGGAGAGAGAGAGAAGGAAAGCAACAAATATGCGAAAATTTTCTTTGAAAGACAGAGAGAAAGAGAGAGAGAGGGAGGGAGAGCCGATAAGGGAGGGAGTTGGTGGCAGGAACAGGACCGTCAACAGGGAGTTCCACCAAGAGAATTTTGCCGGCTTGTGAGAGAGCGAGGACCCCGGCAAGAGCGTTCCCGGTGCTTAATGAACGCAGCCACCTTGAACCGGCAAACGGATGAACGGGCAAGCGAGCCACAACGGTAGACACGAGAAGGGCGAGAGAAAGAAAAAGCTTCATACATATATATATATATATAACTTTACGGGGGTGTGCTAGAGGGGGTTGTTGGTGATGCCGTTGGGCGACGGTAACGGCAGAAGCAGCAGCGACAGTAGCCACACTAAAAGGGGTCGTCCTCTCAGTGATGAAAGCAAACCTTTCGAGCCTCTCTGTCTCTCGTGACCATCGTCGTTTCTCTGCTTTGGTTCCTCCACTACCCCCTCCTCCATCTCCACCATCACCTCCTCTTCATCCTCCTCCTCCTCCTCTTTCATTGTATCCACCCTGGGCATGTGGCGAGAACCACCGAACCGACGCCTCGATGCTCTGACGCGATTATACGTTATATCATTTTTCTTTTTCGTCCTTCACTCTAAAACCCTCCACGGCAGACTTTCTTCGCGAACGGTGCCAACGATAATGTCTATCGTTATATATCGCGCTATTCTTCAAATTCTCTTTTAGTCGTCGTCGTCGCTGAAAAACAGGATTATTTATACCATTATTGTTCTTATATCGACGGAATTATCATTCATCGTAATTAGCCGTTGAAAACTATTTTAATTCGTAATTATTGGCAATGAGTTTTTTTTTTAATTTGGAAAAAAACAATTCCCCGAGAATATATTATATTTTTGAAAGATGAGATTTTGTTTTCAGGACTTACCCATATCGCAGATAACGTATTATCATAATCACACTGGACAGGGTTCCGCATACCATCGCAAAAATACCGATGATCAATATAAGGATAGCGAGAATTAGTCGCCACTTGAAACGACCGAAATTACCGTAATGACTCAACATATAAAGAATCGAGGGTATTATAGTGCCCAGGGTAGCTATGCAGAGGGCACCGACGAGACTGGTAAACAGATGAAGTTGAGGTATAGCGACTGCCAATATACCTGAGAGCAAACAAATATATTGATTTAGTAATTTATCCAATTTATTTGAGTTATTTTATTTTGTTAAATTTTTTCTTCTTCTTCTTATTATTATTATTTTGTTAAATTTAGTATCATTATTATTATTTTGTTAAATTTCTTCTTCTTCTTCTTCTTCTTATTATTATTATTTATGTTAAATTTAGTATTATTATTATTTTGTTAAATTTCTTATTACTATTATTATTTTGCTCAAAATGTTATTTTATAATTAGGTTACAGGAATTTTGTAAGAATATATTTTTAATCACACGTGACAGCAGTGAGACCCAAACGAACGATCAACTCCCAAATAAATGGAGTGCCTTTGCAGGTGCCATCTTGTATAGACGGAAGTGCGTAATCCTCGTAAAGAATAGAAATTGGCATGTAACACTGCAAACCGTAAGATAGATATATCGCGATTCCCTGCAGCACAAGTGCGATCAATGTTCCACTAAAGAACCGAAAAGAAATATTTTTGTTATTTAATTGTTTTCTTTTTTTTATAAAGTTTAAGAGAAAAGCGAACTTACGCATTGTGCTCGCGATGATTTCGAATAAAATTCCCCAGAGAATCACTACCCCATTGGGAATAAACCATAGCACCGACAATCACGTGAAGGATTGTCAAAAATGACATTCCCCAATTTAAAACCCCACAGACTTTCGTATAGTTCGCGGGGTTTTTCATGCTATGCTGTATCGCCAAAATCTAAAAGAAAATATATAATACCACTTTAATTTTGTAATACATATAGAGTAATTAACTTCTTTGTATTTTTTTAAGAAGATAACAGAAAAAATTGCAAATTGTAAACTGAATTTACCAATCCGGGTGAGCACATGCTGAAGAAAGTCGTACCAATAAACTTTGGATAAGCCGTGACGTTTTTCTCGATGAAAACCCATTCTCCTTGTCCCTCTTTGAATGCATAGACGATACCGATAATGGCAGCAATGATAAGAAATGCATTAGCAATCATAGACAGAGGTGCGAAGGAATTCAAGCCTTTCACCAAATTCATCAATAAAAATATCGGAAATATTATTATCGCGTAGTAGGCTTGATTAATCGTCTTTTCCATATCGAGGCATTCTTGAACTATTCCCGACACGAACACGACGTATACAGCACCGATACCGATGTAACATGTTAGCATAGTTGTGTCGATCACCAGTCTAATTTATAAACAAGACAAATATTTAAAAATTAAATAATTATGGAGTAATCGATAAATCGGAGTAATCGAAGGTACGATAAATTAATATGAAAATTGCCCTTTCTTCAAAATGAAAAAATGACTTGACATTTTTTAATTTCCAGGTTAAACGAAAAGTTGAAAATTGTTAATTGCATGTGTCCAGTTTCAATTCGAACAATTTTGTTAAAGTTTTACTCACGTGGCAAATTTCGGTGACACGCGATCTCTAAGAGCTCCAGATGTAAAAGTGGCCGAGACCAATTTATCGTACGCCAGAGATGGACATTTGATCCGTTTGCACATGACGTGATGGGTTTTCACGAGTAATTGAAGAGAAATCGTTATCACAATTCCCGTGACGATAGTGCCTATAATTCCTAGGAACATTCCGACGCATGCGAAAGCGTTCGGTACTGCGAAGAGACCGGTTCCAGCGGCACTTTTGACCAGATTGGCGAAAGACCCAAAGTCTCTGCTCAAATATCAAAATTATTTAAAAAAAAAACTTGATTTTCATACGGCGTACCAATTACGATATCGTACGAGACGTATTTTTGCTCCGTTCGATGCTCGAAAGGATCGTAAGATTCGTCAACTGCCTCATCGTCCTCCGTAATTCTCGAACCGGCCTCGAGCACCTTTGATACTTCAGTTTTCTTAACAGCAGCCCTATAATTAATCGCCACATCTCCATAAACATTCCCACACAAACAACCATTGCCATCTATAAATTAATTGATTATTAATAAGTAATTAATCGATAAACTCACATCACACAACTTCAAAACCTTCAAATCTATTTTCCACTGCGTTTATGCTAAAAAATAATCGAATTATTGACTCAACGCTCAATAAATATTTATCTATCCTTCCTTTCCTTCCTTTGGCGAATAATCTCAACGAAATGATAACTATTTCTATCAATCATCCGTCAAAAGGAGGCAAAAAGTTTTGACCGACTTGTGCACTACTTCCAGGACTACGTCAATCATAATTGATCCCGCCGGATGTTAGCCCATAATCGTTCAATAATCGAAATCAACGAATAATTCCAACTTATCAAATCGAACGACTATCGACTTATTAACCTCGAGCAATTCTCATAGAAAGAAACAATTATACAACCTCTCTCGTCTTAAAAGTTTGTTACGCAAACGACGAACGTAAAGATATCGAGGTCTTGACGACGAGCGAAGGGAGTTGTCGCCGATCTGATTTCTCGGGCGAGTTAATATGCGTTCATCGAAGCGAGACTCGGCCGGGTATCGACATGCCTACCTTCACGGGAAGGAAAGAGGACGAGGAAGAGATCCCTAGGGTGTCCATGTATCCAGCATCGTGTTCTAGTTGGGTATCACACGCACGCACGCGCACACACACACACACACACAGACACCCACATATACATGCACATATATAACAAGATCCCGATCATCTCGGTCGGTTTGATCGGGTCGACCGAGTACTTCTCCTCGGGTTGACCGACTTACCGATAGTACGTGTCCCTCGGGCTAGAAACGAGGCCGTGGTTAAAGCTCGTGTGATCGCAGACATAATACACGTATACACCGATAAACTACTGTGTACGTGCGATTGTCCTTCGTTTCTCCCGAGGGATTTAACGCCCGACTCGCTCGAGCGACCTCTTCGTATACTTACCAAAGTCCTCCTCTCGCCCAACGCAACTAATGCCTATCCTCTTTCGATCTCACCCTCCATCGCTCTGAAAACCCTCTTTTTCACTCTCACATATATATGTATACATTTGAAGAAAAGGCGCAAGGGAAGAAAAGACTCGCAGGGCGTTGCCGCGCGAAAGATGAGCGCTCTGTACGTTACGTCTTTCTGAAAAGAAGCCTCATGGCCGAACAGTAAAGTCGAGACACCAACAAGTCAAATTTCGCAATCTTCAGTTATGCAGGATAGTAAGATTCGATAAGTCGATTTTTTGTGACGCGAAACATTCTAATTAAGGAGTTTGGCGAATAAAGGCTCGTAGATTATTTTTTGGTAAATACAGAATAGCTATTTTTCCGCCCTATTGATGATGCCTAATCACCGAAATCAATGAATTGGGGACTGCAACAGGAATATGCAAGAAATTAAACTTTGGACTTTTCATTCACACATCGACCCAATTCTTTTATTAATCACACCATAACTACATGCAATTTGTGTTGATATTTCAACACTTACATGAAATCCTAATGACATACTTACTTGATCATCCGGACCCTGCGATTGGTTCAAATTGTCACGATAATGATGTAGGTGCTCCAAAAGCCGGGGCCATCTGGATCGTTTTATACGGTGCAGTGTTGCATGCATTAATTCGCCGTCGCGTTATTTCTCTCGTTGGGAGTGCGCGCCCACGGGCTTTAATAAGTTTGAATCTACGTTCAAAGAGAAAAAAAATATAGAGAGCGGAACATTCTGGATGTTGGATGACGAGATGATTGGGAGAATGAAAAATAGGAGGAGTTTATGGCCAACGTATAGTTTAAGGGTTCGCGTATACATCCACACACATACACACGCACGCACGTACATATATATCGCAGTAGGTACAGAGAGCCAAGAAGGAGAAGGATAGAATGAGAAAAATTGTCAGTAGTCAAGGGAGCGGGATGAAACGGACAAACCAGGTTGGACGTCAAGCGGCGCGAGACTGTGACCAAAATCCATTGGATCCCATGCAGTGTTTACACTCGAGATGAGATGCTTCCTAATGCTAATACGGGAATACTCGCGGCGTTAATGCGACCCGCGACTATAGCCGAGCATATATATGTATAACGTATATGTAGGCACATCGGGTTTTTCTTAATGCTCAATCGCAATCCAATGAAAAGTGTATGAATGGCAAGCGATTATCGAGTCGAACGGGCGCCCTCAATGTGTCCGTCGAGGCGTCCGATGGTAACCCCGCTGCGTTAACCGACATCGAACGAGAGCCAAATGGTACAAATCCTTCGTTTCTTTTTTCTTCGTTTTTTTTTCTCCCTTTTTTTCGTTTTTTATTTTTATTTTATTGCATTTTATTTTATTTCTTTCTGCCACTGCTGCGTGCCACCCTCTCGTCACCTCACTCGCTTTTCTTTCGCTCTTTTTGCTCTCGCGTAATTTTTTCTCGGTTCGTGCTAACATCTTTTCGTATCAGGCGCTTCGTTGGCGAGAAATCGACGGTGCATAATGAATTTGGATATCGCGTCGGTCGCACGCACGAACTTCCGCCACACGCGCTCATCCCTCGCTGCGGACAATCGAAAATCCTGTGTTTTTTTTTGTTCGCAAACCCCGTCCGCAAATGAATCTCGCAGCGAGCGTTTCTATTTTTTTTTTTTTCGTATATTCTTTGAAATTTTTATTTTGTTCTTTCGTTTTTCAATAAAATCGAACGTCAGCTAAAAATGCGGACCGCCAGGCAGATAATGAATGCAATTGAGCAGCCCGAGGCGAGTTTTGGGCAAATAACTCCATGAGCGATTGGGCCGGGGACGGGTGGGGGGTTAGCTTTTGCGTTGTTCGATTCGCGAAAGAAAAAAAAATAAATCAAAACAAAAAACAACGAGATAAAAATAAATATCAAAGTGAAATTAATGTTTGGCCAACTGGTGAAAAACACACAAAATAAAAAAAAATAAAAATAAAAAAAAACATTAAAAAACGTATACAAAGATTCGTGAAAATTTGTGCGGTTGAGTTGAAATTTTTTTTACTCGCCCCGCGGGATTAAAATGTGCTTTCGACGGGTGAAATAAATTCTGCGGTAGGGTGTGTGACGTATCAAGGCCTCCGGGCCACGCGAGAATGGCCACAGTCGCGTTTTTTACCATTCATAACTATGTACGCGCAAACCATATTTAAATGCATATATATATATATATATATATATATATATATATATATGAGCGTGTGTGTGTGTGTAAGAATAAGTGCGTATTCCACACAAGCGATTTTGTTTGCCGACACGTTCGCGTTTAGCTGAGTTTTGAAGGATCGTTTCGAAATCAGTGAGACGATGGGGAAGGAGATGATGTGCCGGTGAGCATCAAGCACATGGCTTGCGCCACGTAGGTACACACACATATATATAGCTATATACTTTATACGGTGATATTTCAACGCTTGAGGGGAAACTGAACGTACATATGAATGTCAGTGCACCAGCACTGCTGGATGTCCACTTTTCTTCCGACTCGGCGTACGAATTATGCCAACGAAAAGTAGGAACTCTTTACTATCCAATCGTATATGTATGTGTCGGTTCAGATCTTCTGTAAGTATGCATAGGTAGAGAAGATCAACGGTGACGCGTGTGCAACGCACTCTGGAAGTCTCCGCGGGTGACTCGAGTAAGTTATGCGATAGTCATCCAGGAGATGGGACACGGGTACAAGGGCCCTAGCCTTATTATCAGGTTAAAGTACAAACCCACTACGCACATGTGGAAATTTACGTAATTTCCGGAACAACAAAATTGAATCTCTTGTGCAATTTATCTTTTGACAAATTAGAGAGTTTGAAATACTTTGTTCAATTTCTTAATAATCAATTTCGCAATTTTGGGAAATTTTGACAGTTGTTTATCAAAACTTTTATAATCTTAAGATTGAATTTATTTATCTTTCGAGGATTGCAGTTTGTCAAATATGCAATTAATGTGCATATTTGTTAATTAATGAACAAAATTTGATCGATATATTGTTCGTATTAATCACTAACAATGTTGAACGCATATTGTAGTATCGAACAAGAGAAACTTGTGGCCAATACTTATTTATTTAATTAATCCAAGAATCAGCAAAGGGTAGACACTCGGTCTCTCCAGCACGAATGTCCTTCCGTTAACTACACATACTTACCCCCAAATATATATACTAGTATATATTGAATGGATTCGAGGATCAGCAACAGATGTTCCTTAGGACCATGATATTCTCTCTAATGGCTCGCGCGCGAGCTGCGGGTCTTCCTTCCGCGTTAACTCCGTTACCGAGCAGCGAGAATGCTCGGTATATAAGCCGCAGTACTGGGTATATACATATATAACGAGAACGCAGCTTTAGTGTTTTAGGAGTCGATCGGAAGCTTCACTCTCTCTCAGCCATCGGGCTCACACCCCGGAATAATTTAATGACGCCACACACCCGCCTCTCGTTTCTCTCCAAAAACCGTTCCTATAATATGTAGGTATATGTATATATATATGTACATATCGACTTACACACACATTTGCACGCAGCTTATTACCGTCCGAGCAGCTTCCCCCCCACTCGTCAATTCGTGCATCGTCATTCACGACTACACGTTGATCAACCACGATACTCACCACGTAGACATATATACACGTGCGCCGCTTTTCTTAAATGTTCCACAATTAAACGCGTTTCGAAATTTCTCCATCACCGTCGTTTCGTCAGACAGAAATATTCCCGAGGTACGAAAATAAAAATCAACGACAAAGGAAATACCGATACGAACCCTCGATTCGAGCCTCCCTAGTCTCTGACGTTTTTTCGACATTTTTCTTCGCGAAACTAAAATCATAGAAATGCGAAAGTATAAATCGTTTCTTGAACTTTGTACAATTTAATAACTTTAACAATTCGTTATATCGTTAACCAATCTATGTTAAAATTCGAATTTGAATATTGCTGACTTACGGTGTTTTTTTCTTCGTCGCAAAATGACACTATCGCGTTAAAAATCGTTTGAGCGAAATTCGCGTTATCTCCGTTTGTATTTTGATGATCCGACGGGAAAATGGCAACGGCTATAGATCTTCCTCTATCTCAACGTATACTTTCTCTGTCTCTCGCACAGCGTTTTTGAATGCATAAAATGTATCATGTACAGAATCCTCAGGCTTTGCTCTCCCACGCGGCATTCACCATTGTTCGGTCAACGGCAGAAATATACACAGTACCTACCTATATACGTCTATATATACATACATACACACACACACACATATATATATATATATATATATATATATATATATGTGTATACATGACTTGCCTGTGGCTGCTGCGGCGGTATTCACGAGAGTGCGAAAATGTTTTGCAATTCCGAAACGAAGCGTGTGTGTCCATCCCTCTCCCCCTTTCTCTCTCTATGTCACTTTTCCCTTCTCTATATGTGTATTCCGGCTTTGGACCAGAGGAGGAAAGGGTTTGGTGTTGCACGGTACGCGTTACAGAAAGCTGTCGCGTCCCGCGTATCCCACGCATACCGCGATGGTGCGCGGTGTGCACACCGCGAACGGCAGGCCAGCCGCAAAAGCGGATTGCTGTGGCCGCGCGAAGTACGTTTGTAAATAAAACAAAAAAAGAAACATGAAATAAAAAGAAAATGGAGGGGAAACAAATTGGCAGGAACGCGAAACTGCAGTGGTTACCCGCGTTAGAGAGAGATCCGTGATATACACATTTTTGCCACTTTAAAAAGCGCACACCGTGTACGCGCATTTGCGCCGGACGTACATTTTTACATTGCAACTGTCGCTCGGCGATAGCGACGAGACTATGGAGAAAAAGCATTCTTCAACCAAAGCGTACACGGTGAAAAAACGAACATAAACGTCTATCACATTTTCGACGATGTATGAGAAAATAGCCCAGGCTAATATTTTTTACGGTAATATTTTTCATCGAAATCGAAGCTTCTTGCGAAAATATAAGAAAAATAAAATTCACGAAAATTCGTATGAACAATTGTTTCATAAGGAATTATAATTTAGGAACTAAATAATATTTTCTTCGTGACAAAAGATATCGACGACATTCGTTTCACTCAGTTCGTACGTATAAATTCTTGTCATTACGTGGATTTATTCTTATATATGCACAATGCTCATTATGCTTGATTAGACGTTTGGTAACGAGCGCGAGGGTCGTGGAAGAATGCGAAAAGAGAGAGGTTGGCGCAAAGGAGGGTAACGGTGGACAGAAGAAAGGGTTGAAAAAGAAAAACGACCGTAGGGGATGAGAGACGTGCAAATGCGCGAGGGAGTGAAAAACAAGGTGCGAGAGGGTTGCGCGCCTCGACAACGAGACCATGCGTGCTATATAGATGCATTATATTCGTCGTATACGCGGCGTATGTAACTCGAAGTAAACCACGTAACGAGAAGAGTCCAAAGGAAAATCGTCGGGACGATCAAAGGATCATCCCTCTCCGACGATCGCGACGTCAAAGGAAACTTTCGCGTGCCCGCGTTACTTTGCTCTTCATCCACACACATGTATATATTTATATATATATTATACATCCCTGGTCTCTTCTGGCAACGTCGTCACCCGCTTCTTCTTCTCGAGAGGACGCCGACGGTTCACCCTCTCGCCCGGCGTGTGCGCGAGGGGTAAAAAAAAGAAGTCTCGTTTTTTTTTTACTCCAGCCTCAAACGCCGAACCACGCACGAGGTGTTGCGTGCCGGGGAACACGTTCGCAGCTTCCACACCCCCTAATACCCGCTCCCATCCCCCTGTTTTTTTTTTACCAGCCTCGAGAAAGAAACTGTGGGTTGACGGTGGACCTTTATCGCGCGAGGGCGCCCACACGAACGGCGGAGTCTCTTTTATTCCTCGGCAAAGAGAGTCCGACGTGCGGTCACCCTCGCTAAGAGTTTCGACACTTCACTCTGGGAGAGGAAAAAAAAAGATTGGTCATTGGAGCTCCAAGTGTGCATAAACGTTACGGTTTAGTAAATCGAGCAACGAAATACTTTCAAATGATTCGTACATGCATTTTTTAAGAGACATTGGGGAATAATCAAAACGATAAAGGGGTAGTTTGAAATTAACAGTTTTTTCCTTCATCGATTCTAAAATTGTTTGCGATAGTGAAAATAAGAGACGATTCTATTGGGAATTAATTACACGAATTATTACTTTGTAAATTTATTCATTGAAAAATTTCCTCCCCTAAATCCACTCAAATTCAACCCTATTCCTATTTGAAGTCTTTTTTTATCACGACGCTGTTCAAGACGTGGTAAAATCTCAGACTGAATGATCGAAGTCAAGTTTAGAGCACGTAAAGATTCTTTAAAAGGAAATATATTTTGTAGAAATAAAGAAAAAGGGCGGGAACGACCGATTGAAGAAAGAATGCGAAAGTATGCGTTATGAAATTCGTCTCGTCATTTATTGCTCGGTCTCTCCTCTCCGGTACGAGCCACGTCAGACTCCAGGGTGTCTCGAGTCGTCGTAACGACTGCGAACTAGTTTCACTGCGCTCACCGGGAACCCCCGTTGGACCTCGTGGGGTACCATCGGGGTTTCTTTTCGCTCGCGCCCCCGGCGCCGTGAACAACTTGTCCCGCTACCGGAACAGGCCCTGCGAGGGCCCCCATGTACCGTGTAATTTGAAATCTTCTCATGGAAAGTTAAAGCGCCGATGCGCATCTATGTATATATGTATAAAGAGAACGAGAGAGAGAGGGAGAGAATTCTCTCTCACCGCGTGGAACTTATAAGCATCGAGATTCGAGAAGGCCGCTTGCGAGAGCAATCACGCCGCAGCACCTCCCTCTGCATTCTGGCACTACAATGAGTCACAAACTACGAAGAAATTCACCCTGCAATCATACATACGCTCTATAAAGGCACAGGGACAAAGTCAAACGTTCTCAGGGATTTCAACAATGATCCAAGGCGTTACTCCTCGGTTCATCGAGTATAATGAGTAATATTACAAAACGACGTTACTGCGACGAGACTGCCAGAGCCAATGAGACTTTATATCGGTTATCTCGACACGAGAGATGAGCACCGTTCGATCTCGTAACGTTTCAAAAATTCTCCAATAGTTTCACATAAAATAAAGATATTTGAACTATTTTAATATCATCGACTAGTCCAACATTTTATAAAAAAAAGCAAGTATTTTTTGGTATTGCGAAATTACAATTGGTCTTACAATTTTTCTGTTGAGAAATTCGATTTTTGCGAATCATTTTTTAATACCAGCAAAAATTTCGAAGATCTATTTTGAGAAAATCTATTTCTTCATATTGCAAATGTTTTTTAAAAAATACCTTGATATTGATAGGTAAATATCATCGGTAAATAAATTAGCTTGCAACGATATCGAATAAATTTCTCCGTATAACTAAGCACGTTAATACCTCCCCGCTTTAAAATGTGATCGAAACAAATTGGGTATATTTAGCCACGGGGAATTGCGTGCACCATTAAGAATGTATGGAGCAGAGCTCTGCGATATTGTTAAACATACATCCATCCATATTATATAGGAGTCGTTATCAGCCGTTATCGCGCCAGCGTTGAGAGTCCGCGGGGAATCGGATTTCTCGGTGCCGAACACCGTGCTGGCGCGAAAGGCAACAACAGCAACTCTATATTATATATAGCAATGACACAGGGGTGGCTTTGGTGCGTTTCGTCCCATTATAACTGGTCCGCGTGTCGATGCAACGTTATAGCTATATATATATATACATATGTATATGCATTGCTTATCGTATCCCGTATCTATGGTCGACTGCGTAGCCCCGGTTCTCGATAACATTGACAGGCTCTCCCCCCTCTCTCGCTCCACACACGATTATAATTCTGTGACATTAGTTAATATGTCGCTGATGCATCACGCTGATCCCTCTGCCTCTGTGTCCCACAGCTTCATCATAGGACGTGCGGCTGGCCGAACCGGCCCGCCCGTATGTATGTAAAACGCATTCACGATTCGGAAAATGCCCAGCTTCTTCCGTCGCAGACAGAGAGAGAGCGGGAGAGAACGTGAGAGAGGGAGATAGATAGATAGAGAGAAATAGAGAAAGAGTGTGTGTGTGTGTGTGTGTATGTGAGAGAGAGAGAGAGAATTTTTATTCTATGCACGAGAGCGACCCCCTTTGCGGCGAGGATCCGATAAGACCGACTTCAAAAAAATCCAAGCCGAATAAAAAAGTTGTTCGAAAAGCAATGTATGCGCATGCGTAGTGCTATATCGCACGATTTACAATACGACCCTGTAAAAGAGGCACCGAACATCGTCGTCAAGATGAAAATCTCGGGGGTGTACGGTCGTAATAATATGTATATATAAATCTCATATACATGTTTGTGTGTGTGTGTGTGTGTATATGTATAACTGTTTGCGCCTTTACACGAATGGCCTGGCACGCGTCCACCCTTATCCCATGATCTTAAATACTCGCGACCGTACGCACGTCGGTTAGAATCGTGATCTCATTGACTCTCCAACTGATCCTACATTTCACATATATATATATAACATTATAATAGTGAAAAATATTCGTTCGATATTTCCTGCAATTCTTTACGTTCATTCGCGCATCCCCAATTGAATATTTACGCGATTATATCAGAATTATATAAATACTTATGATTTACGGCTGCAAATAATATTAATAATAATGATAATAACAAATATTATTAATGATTATTATTCGGATAAAAGCCCATGTTTTTTAACATCTCTTCTGAAAAAGAAAATTAAATTTGTACCTTATTTAATTTATCGAAAGCAACAATTATTACAAAGTCTAATGTAAAACGATATTATAATCGATAAGAATGATCATTAGTTTGATTAATTGTGAATATAAAGTACAATCTATCATTATGTTTTCCACTTTTGGGACGTAACTCCCGAGTACGATGAGTATATAACTACAGACCCGATGGCAGAGGTATAACGTGTATTGGTCGTAAAGACGATCCCTCCTGGGATTTGTGAGAAAGATAGTCTCGAGCTGGAGTACAGATAGGATATGAGGAGAGAATCAGGCCCAGTCAGGCGGGGCAAAACGTACGAGAACAGTCGTTGGGGAATTTGCACGTCGTGTGTTGCACTGTAACTGTATATATATACATATATGGACCGACGACGACGACAGTCTCCGGACTCCCAGTTAGTTGGCTTGTCAAAGAAGCGACGTACTGACATCTCTATTATCACGTACATACACCACATTTCTATACTGCAATGTGACAAAGTGTGTTGCAGCTTTGGTGTATCCATGTGACGAAACGACGAGACAGAACTCGAGTCGTACCGACGTCTGTGAAATAAGCGAAGGACACAGAGGATAGGAAAATAGTGTTGAGACCTTGCGATGCGATGGGAGATAGTCGAATTGAAGGGAGAGCAGAAGTTCTGGGTGGTAGCATCGCGAACGTACGTATATGTAAGCGCGTGCCACAAAGATAACGGATCTCTCGATGATAATCCCTGGGGTTCGCAGATATGTGAATCGTGCATGCACAGGGGTGGCATTTGGCTCTTCGGATCGAGTTTATTACTTTTGTACTGTCGTTACTCCGCGATGATCTAAATGCTGAGAGGATTTGAGGCTGGAATATAAAACAATTTTTCAAGGATCTTAGCATAGTCGAAAGCCTTAAAGCTATTAATTTGTGGGAATTTATGTTTGATACGTGACAACTAATTTAGTGCGTTATTCAAATAACTGTAAGTTTAACCTCCTCTCAACTTTTTACCCCGCTGTTATCCTCGGTCGACTCGTCGAGCTTCAAAATAGCGCGTGGTTCAACCGGCTGCGATTTTTTTTCAATTATTTATACATTTATTAAAATTTTGCCTTTTATAACTCATTATCACAGCCAAGAGACGATAAAAGTACGTAAAAAGGAGAAAATTAAGTTTTTCCATCATTCGACTATTTTTTTTTTATGAAAAAATAAAATTATATTAATATTATTTCGTTATTACTTATTCTCTTTCTACATGTAAAAATAGATATATATTTACATATTCGTATATATATGATTTAGAGTCGAAGACTCGTGACGAAAACTGCTTTTTCCATTGAAATTGTTTGGTTGCACCTACAAGGCAAAAAAGGAACGACGCTGCAAGGATGATTCCCCATTCACTATTTGCGACAGATTATCCAGTGGCGAATGAATCCCTTTCATTTCCTCTTTAAACCAGGACACGAGACTCGTAGCTAAAGCCATCCCTATTGAGCTACGCAATGTTTGATTTGCCGTGTACAAGCGTATACATATATGTACGCGTGCTAAATGGCATAGGGAGAGAGCCCGAGAGGGCGACTGACCGCGTGGACCACAACTTCCGGTCAGAGCGTTACGTACACGTATAATTTCGTTACTTTAGACCCGAAATTGGATTACGGGAGAGTTCGTTAAGGGGGAATTACTGGACCCTCGAGCCGTCGTGTTGTATTTTCCACGGTGTCACAAGTGTCAAGAAGTGCATTGTCATGACGCCTCGAATTTCCACGTCAGTTCGACTGTCCTCTGTGAAAATTCAGGGAGCTCGAGAGAGAGAGAGAGAGAGAGAGAGAGAGAGAGAGAGAGAGAGAGAGAGAAAGTGAGAAAAAGAAAGTCTTCCGCATAATAGGAAGTAACGTCGATTATTCTCGAAACTACACGAGCTCGCGATCATTCCACTCGAATTCCCAGGAGACGAGTGAAAGATCGACCGAACAAGAGCGAGAGAGAGAGAGTCGGAACGCAAAATACAAAAGTGAGAGCAAGAATGTTACTGTTACGATTTTCGTTTAAGAAACGTGTACGTCGAATAATTGTAAACATGTAACAATGTCTCAGCGTGCTGGCTCTATCTTGACACACATATGAGCTTTTTAACATCGGACGTATAAAAAGTAAACTCGTTACTGTTAAAGATGAGGGACGATGACGAACTATGGAGAAGGAGAGAGAAAGAGGAAGAGAGACAGAGAGAGAGAGAGAGAGTGAGTTCTGAAATTTCGCCCCGATTCTTCAGCGTCGTCGTCGTCATCGTCTCGGTCGTCGGACTTATTGTATCGCGTCGCCATCACCACGGTTGTCCATAAGGGGGTCTGAGATTGCGAGAGGGGGTAGCGAGAGACGCGCGACAACTGCGGGGAGCCCGAAAAGATCGTAGATACCCTCTCTCGCATATGTCGCCACGGGGGTGCCCTCTTAATTATAAAGCTTATGAATAATAATTGTCGTGTAGTTGGACCAACATTGTGACTGCATGTTTTCCCTCTACGCCCATGTCTGTGTCCCACACCACGGGTTACCCTTTTCTACCGTGTTTGCGCGTCGCCGTGAGACCGAAAACTTCTTATTAACTGCAATCATTTTTTTCTTTCTTCCTTTTCTTTTCTCTATTTGGACGACGATCGACGCTTTCGAATCTCTATATCGCTATATTGCCGAGGAATACGATTGGACGGCGTAACGCTCCTTCCGAATACTCTTTCGAGCTTTTATTCGCGCAAGGGAGTAGATATATATATTTTTTTCTTTTTGTGCGTAAACCTTTCTTCTTCGTCGGTCTTGCGTGTGATCTACGCCGTGAGTCTACACCCCTTGTGGTTGTGCTAAAATTTCGTCTTTCGTTACGATGATTTTGTCTAATTCTGCGAGACGTGACTCGCGTTAAATTTTTTACTACTCGTCTCAATTTTCTAAACTCATTTTTTTTGTAACGTCCTAGTTGTAACCTTCAGCTCAATGCTAGTGTGCCTTCCGGGTCGATTACGGAATTCGATCCCCAATTTTTCTTTAAAAAATTGGTCGTTGATTTCTTTTTATCAACTCCGTTTAACAATTATCACTCATAAAATATATAATTTACATACAAATTTTCGGTACAACAAGACAATTATTTCGTTTAAAATTTTTTTAGATTTTATGGATTTTAAGTGGGTAAATCGTTATTTTGGATTTTTTGCGTTTTTCTCCTAGAGTTTTTGAGATTAGGCCAAAATAATGTCATAATCTTCGTCGAGACTTTGGGGCGGTCCGGGAACAATATAGCATTTATTTTTCTTCATATATATTGGAGAGGGAGACCTACAAGTCGAGAATCTCTTGGAGTCAATTGTGACGATCGTGCACGCAGGCGTATGTAATTTGAAGGGAATAAAGCGGGCGTTCGCGAACCCCGACGCTGTGTGCCCCATTATATTTTAGGTGAAAAACGCAATAGCAAGGGAAAGAAAAGAAATTCCACTCGATCGAAACTCGATAGCCAAAATATTGAATTTCCCGGTCTCCGCGACGTCGGGTGACTCTCTGTTGGAAAAAGGACTTGAGTGAAAAAAAAGTGGCGTGAGATGGTAGGGAGAGAAGTGTGGGACAGAGGGGCCAGTGCCGGAACAGTTCTTTTCTCTCTTGATCGAAGGTCCGAAAAGTCACATAAAGCACGATCTACGAGAGAGAGAGAAAGAGAGAGGAAGAGAGGGGGGGAGTTGGTCTCCGCTTTATTTTCTTCGTCCTCAAGAACGACGTTTTGCCCGTTCTGAAATGTCCGCTTGGCCCTTTCTTTTTTTAACCTCTCTTTCCCTCATCCCCGGAAATCACGAGAATACCCACGATGCGCATCGTTTCAATCGATTTTATGGAGTATATTCATATAAAAGTGATTCACAATTTCGCCGCTTTTGTTTACCTTCAATTTTTCTTTAACGAGGAAAATTGAAACAGTCCTTAAATGTGATTCTTGGTTTTTGACTATCTCAAACTATAATGTGATATTTGTTTTAAATATTCCTGGGTATCAAATAACAATTCTGCAATGAAAGGAAACAAATTTCTAAAAATCCACATTATTTATTATTATTATTGATATTATTTTTAATTTCTGTCTATCTGAAATAATGATATGATATTTGTTTGTATCAAGTAACAATTCTATAATGAAAAGAAACAAAATTCTAAAAATTCACATTATTTATTATTATATTAATAATATTATTTTTTCATCCATAGCCACAAAAGAATTTGGAAACATTAATCGAAGAAAAAGATATTCTGCACTACATACTCGGGTTTTCCATCTCTCGTATATTCTCTACGCGTTCAACTCTGCCCGACGGGCATCCCCTAACGATTGAACGAAAAAAGCGTCTACTCTTATTCCCTATACACCGAAATTCTTTATACAAAAGAATAACGAAAGTCGGGGCAATTCTCTGTCTCAACTATCGTTCTTTGTCATCGGCCATCTCTTTTCCCTCGTAACTTTGCAATTATTAATTTAATCCCTCCAGAATCTCGTCGGCGGCGTCATTCGGCCGATGAATCTCTCCCCGATTCGAATCTTTTGAGAACGACCGAAGGCGGCACGAAATAACATCGATTCGTCGACAATGACTTCCGGGTCACTCTGGCGAATGACGTACGAAAATTTGGTAAATTTGCGAAAACGTGTTATTCGTTTTCGCGACTCGGTGGTCCTCTGGCTGCAACTATTTTCATCCCCTGCTACATCTTATATCGCTATATGATATTCCTACCACTACGTACAAAATCGCGTGTCCCGTTTTGCGCTTCCGTTCCTTCGGGACTCGCTTGCTTGCTCATCTTGATTTCTCAACTCGCCTCCGTGTGCAAGCATCTTCGAATGAATTTCGGGTAGGTAGGAAGAGATAGAGAAAGAGAGGTAGATAGAGAGACAGAGAGAGAAAGACTCACCCCGGAGGCAGAGAGCCGGAGATAGGCAGTATATAGTACGTGAAACCCCCGGGTAGGGTGAGAATCGACAATAACTTCTCGACTCTGGCGTACAATTTAATTTTATGCAACGCTTGGCACGCCTCTTAGCGCCAGATATCCTTATAACGTTTAACTAGATTGTTATGATTGTTGTCCTCGGCTATATACACCGGTTTTCCTCATTTCTCCAAGCTCAGAGGCAGTTTCCTTTCCTCTCTTGCTCTGTCTCTGCCTTGCTCGCTTTCTCTATCTATGCCGGTTGCAGACCCTCTTGAAATACATATCTATATCTATAACTGTCCTCACTTCACCGAGGCTGTAGCCCCATTATGGCCCCGTGTAATTTTAAGCCCAGGTCGCGTTCCACACCCCCGGAATCTCAACAACGATTCTCCTAACTCCGTAGATATGTAACACCGGCATAATGTACATATGTATACGGATGATGCTTTTGAGAGCTTTGGTTTACTCGAAAGATACCGAGCATCTCAGTTTCTCTTTCGCTCTCTCCCTGTCTCTCTTTGGCTCTCTCTTTCTCCCTCTCTCTCTCTCTCTCTCTCTCTCCGTTTCTGTCACCCCTTTTCTCGTGCAATTATTACGAAAATGTAATTATTATTTATACAGTATACACGCCTGGTGTATGCTGTTTCTAGATTCTCCGAATCTCTCGAAAATCCGGGGTGCACGGATGTGTATGTGTCGCCTTTGTGTAAACATTTGAAATCTGGGCTTATCAGAATAACTATAGGTCTGTTGGGAAGCTAGCAACAGTAGATAGGCCCTAATGAAGTTTCGTTATAAGAGGCTTCTTTAATAGAGGAGTCTGTATATATTTATTTACGCCTAACGAACAACAGTTTTAAATGTATAAATCAATTTATTTAATACGAAAGATATTTGGGCTACATTCTCAAAATCTCATGCGTTTAATATATAAATATAAAGAAGTTATCATAAATTAAATTTATTTGCACCTCGTAGCGTTATAATAATATAATAGTAATAATTATAATTATCTTCGTCGGAAAACTATTTGTACCATATATTTAAGATATCAATAAATAATTTATTATACGATTTTTATTGATTTTGTATTATTATGAAATCATAATAATACAAAATCAACAAAAATCGTACAATAAATGATAATCGAAATTTTAGCATATACAAAATTATCGTCTTTTGATAAAGATTATAAATTTTGTTTTCTACTAAACCATAATCTAACTACTATAAACGAATTAAATTCATAGTCTTTATCAAAAGAAGATAATTTTGTATTTCCCACATTTCGATTATCGTACCGAGAAACTGCGAACTCCATTGGAAATATTCTTAAGAATCGAAATTTTTGGAATTGCGTAGTAACTATAAACGATAGTTTAGGCCCGTAGGCGATCGTGTAACATTCATATTCCTGGCAGAGCCGAATCTCGTAGCCGGAAGCACCATCAGAGAACAGCAGCGGGAGTAACGAAATGTGTGTATGGCGACGACGAGAGGCGAATCGGGGGAGGTGAAGGAGGGTAGAGCTTTTGGCAGTGAGCGCACGGTGGCATCGAGGGCATTGGTGCAGACCAGCGGCCACAGGGTGGCGTGCGCGTAAGGGTGGTCTTGCGCCAGGGGGATAACATCGCGAGTGCCGCGGAAAGCACCGCTTCTCTCTCTCTCTCCCTCTGCGTTTCTCCGTCTCTCTCTTTCGTTTCTCGCGCGGTAAAAGGACGGACGAGGCAAAAGAGGAGAAACAAAACGCGAGATTCTCAGGGAGAAAACGGAAACGATGCGAGAGAGAAGCTTCGTCGCTCGGGATCTTGTTTCTGGCACACGGGGCGAACACACAGCGACGGGGTTAGGATCTCGATGCTGTTGATGCTGCGGCTAGGGTTGCCCTCGTATGTGGTAGATATGTATAACATTTATGTATGTATGTGTATATATATATATATATGGTGTAGCATCATGTACCATGTAGGCACGCGCTGCGGAGGCGGGACGGATTCGGAAAACCTCCCTCTCTTTATCTCTCTCTCTCTCTCTCTCTCTCTCTCTCTCACACACACACACACACTCCCTGCTCCTCTCTCTTTCACTCTTAGAGATATTTTCTTATCCCAGCGCACGTAACCCTCTAACAAGCTAGCAAAGTTTACCAATAAATTGTATGACGGCAAGCACCGAGCGTTGGCGAAAGAGCCGAAGCCGCCGGAATATCCTACCGCCGGGTAAACGTGCTCTATATAATGCCGTAAGATCTAACATCCTAGCAGTATATATGTGGATATATATATGTATATATATACGTTGCACTTTTACCAATCTTTAACCCAACGATTCCGAGTGTTCATAATCGACATGAATCTTTTAGATCTCGTATAAATATATTTATAACTTGCTCAATTGCACATAATTTGTCCCGAATTGTTTTGCGAAAACCTTTATTCTTTGATTTCCAATTTATAAATTATATACTCCAGTTTAAAAATTTCTATAAATAATGTATACGTTGCACTTTTAACAATCTTTAAACCGATGATTTCCAGTATTTATAATCGATATGGATTTTTTAGACGTCGTATAAATATATAATTTATAACTTTGTCGAATTCACATAATTTGTCACGAGTCGTTTTGCAAAAACGTTTATTCTTTGATTCGCAATTTATACTCCAGTGCAAAATTCTCTACAGATAATGGCAGGAAGTTGCGCTTATTTAATTCTTAGTTTTTATTTTCAGCATTTATTCAAGGATTAAGTCGTTCGTCCTTGTATTGACGATCCTATATTTGTATATGATTGGTAACAAAACAGAGGTATATTATGTAGATAATTTTCTTATTGTTATTCTTTTTCCCCCAGGCATTGTAACCCTCTGTATCATTCTACATCCCTCTCACTTCTATCGAATTTTTCTTTTTCAGATGTTTTCTTTCATGCACGATCTCCCAGCTTTACGCCTCGCTCTTAATGCGTAATCCCGCGAGAAAAACCGAAGACGGATGTTGCCTGCGCGAACAACAGAAAGGTTAGATGTACTAGCTGTCTCAAAAACACCCAAACTCTTGGATAACTTGGTTGGAACATGTTTTTCTGGAAAATGTTGAGTACAAATAGTGTAAAAATTGAGAAGATGAACTTTACCGTTATTTCGTACTCGACCTTCAAATTAGTCTTCAAGATCAACTTAACTTTTTCAAATTATATATAAGGAATCAAACACTACGAGAAGAAATGTTTATTGAAGTTTTTGTAGCGTTTGATTCCTTGTTGGAATAATTTATATTTTTTATTAATATCATTTTACAGAAAAGAATCTTTAATTGCTCAGACATTTAAGTTAGAATGCGTTGGTCATAACAACATCGAAATTACAGGTCTATTTTAAAAGAGTCAAGAATAAAATATATTTACTTTTTAACAAGTAATTAAAATTTACGACAGAAAATGAGATTATTCATTTGCAAAAATGAACTTGACCCAGGTTTGATCTTTAAGACCAATTTGAAGGTCAAGTCCAAGATGACGCCAATCACCACCATCTCCAGTCAATTTATTCCGGGCTTCCGATATTTTTAACACCCTCTAAATATATTTGATATATTATCTATTTTCACCACAAAAATAATCAATCTACGAGGAAGTGAAAATGCTAAACAAAAAAGTCTCATTTACATATCACCATCATCCCTTCGTGATTTAAAGAACTTACATATGGCCGCTTCGCGTTGTGTCGCGTACATTTGGTTATAAAATTCGAACTATACTGTGATTCGAACCGCGATCCCGACGATCGTTGTACCTTTATTCGATAGCCAGAAATACTGTATAGTTACCACGGGCACACATACAATATATAGATATATACATAGGAATAAACGCATCGCCGAGTCGACAGTCCACGCGCAACAACGGTGACATAATGGTCCCGCGACTCATAATGGAGTCACGTCGCATCGGTTACACAATCACAATACTAATCCGACATAATGGGACGACTGGCTCGACAGAGTGTACAACTCGCTTTCCTGTATCAGAAATGTGAGCGTACCCCCGTGCCCATAGTCGTCCACCGTTCTCGCTATACTCGTACCGCGTTTCCACACACCGTAACGCGCTCTTGGTCTCTTTCGATCTCACACCGCCCTGCCATCATCCCGTACAGACGGGCTTTTGTAAAAAAAAAAAAAAGAAAAAAAAATCCCTATGAAATTAGCCAACGCCATTTTGCTACCCCATATGCGGCATGCGTATAAATCGTCCCGACCATTCGTACAAAATACACTCGGGTATAAATTATGGCTTTACTATTTTGACTTTGAATAATTATATTCGAGGCACTGCCCTAAACGCCTCGAATAGGGGATGACAAGAGACAAAATTCATGTAAAGAATACGGCTGGACCGAAGGATATATTTTGCTAGGAAATTTATCACATTGTACGTAAAATTTCCTAAGTTCTTGTTAATCTTGTCGACGTATTAATTTTATCAAAAAAAAAACAGTGTCGGGTTTAGGTAAATAAAGGTTTAAATTTCGTTGAGGAGAAGAGGTTTGCGATAGGGGGAGTAAAATTCGCGTGCGCTTCGGTATCGTCCCGCACCCCTAAGAGTCGCGGCTGGTCGGTATCCTCGTGTGATATATCACTAACGTGCGACGAGATAGAGGATGGTCTTTTTCACTGCTGGGCACAGAAACTCTCTCGCAGTTCCTGCTCCCGACGTGGTTATAATATAAGGTAGAGAGGATAGAGAGAGTACGGAAAAGGATGGAAAGATATATATAGAAGGTTGAAAAGCTCGCCCGGTCGACTTTTCCGATGTAAGTGCGAGGGGGATGAAAGGGACTTGGAGGTTGAGGGGACGACCTCCGGTACCTACTTCTCCCACGACCTCTACCGCCACACACGCGAAAACGTATCTCGCGAAAGACCAAGAAGAGGAAGCATCGTATAAGCGAGAAGCTGAGAGAACGTGTAGGCAGAGGGAAAGAGAGAGAGAGGGGTGGGGGGAGGGAGGTACGCCGAGAGAACGGGACTTAAATAACGCGAGTTTGGATTTATAGTAATACTTTTATGAAATAATGTTAGTGGCGGATATTAAGGCGGACACGCTGGCTCCCCCGTTGGTGGGTAAACGGGAACAGGGAGAGCGAGGGAGTGAAGAGAGGAAGCTCTATAGCATATAGCCGCCATCGTCTCTGGCTAAGCGCCATCCGGATTCTACGCTTCCGACGATCTCCTCCTTTTCTCTCTCGTAATTCAAGGCTTCTCTTGGTTTGTTGCCTCCCAAGCGTCGCTTTTCGAGTTTCTACGGTCGCGAGTATGCCCTATCTTTGTCTCAGGTTTTTGTTACGGCGTTACATGGATGAGCGTTGGAACTTACCCCCTCGTGGCTGCCATCTCGCCGGGAGCGCTCGTTTTCGCGGGCCCAACGTTGAAACCGTATCAGAAGTTAAACCACTTCTCACTTCCAAGATTGGCCTTTGAGCGAGTCTTAAAAACTTGTTCGATGTGCCAATTGTTAGTTACGAACAATAACGAATTTTAATCGATAGTTTTCCTACAATGATTTTAAAACTTTTTAGCAATTATTCATGAAAAATTTCCTATCTTGTAGTTTTATTTCTAGTTTTCTAGGTTTTCACGAAATTTTCAACGATAAGAAAATCTTTCAGTTACAGTAATAATTTTAGCCACCTCTATAATATTGTAATTAATTATCGATTTATTTTCTTTTCCGGTGGAAGAAACAAATACAAAATTGCGATATCTCCCGGGTCCCAGCCTCGCATCACCTAATTTCAAGCTAAGTATCCAATATAAATCAAATTCCCAAGAGAATACGATTCGACGTTCTGCACAAACAAATATACCTACCACATCGGTTAGAGTCGTTTCCTACCTATGCCTTATTTTTCACTTTTTTTTCATCAAGTTTCACGAGATTTCATAACGTTGAAAATTCTTACGGCGAATATATGTATTAGGTATTTCAATGAATTTGTGTTAAAGGGTGACTCTAACGTTGCGGGTTTAATCGCCAGGGGAGAACCACACACACACACACATAACACACACGCCGCGAGACTAGAGAAACTCTCGCGAAAGCAACCGCGTAAAACACGCGACCGAGTGCTCTTTAATTAGTACACGCAGCAATAGTGAACAAGAGTAAGAGCGACAAAGAGGGAGGCAGGGAGGCGGGGTGAAAGGCAGAGAGAGAGAGAGAAAGAGAGAGAGAGAGAGAACGAGAGAGAGCAAATATATGGAACAACGAGACGAGAAGGAGGAACTTAAATAATTATACATCGTTTCGAAGCGGTTGCAGGGAGGCCGCATCTGTTTCCGATTATTAATTAATATCAACTGGATAGTGAGAAAGAGAGAGGCGCAACGGCACGCGAGAGAACCCGAGGCCTCTCAGCGATTTCGCACGAGCGAGTGCACAGGCTCGATTCGCTTAAAATCCTAATACAATGAACTTGTTGCAAACGGAAACACGTATTATCGTAAATTGAATAATAATCATAATCATTATAATAATAGATTTGCCATATATATCACGGAACGATACAGAGCACGTATAGGTATGTACATAGTTTTATAACAAACCCGTTAAAAGTCGTATGTTATATATTAGCACGTGTTCGTAATGTGTCTATATATATTGTATTTTCGAAGCATTGGCAAATCCTGCGGATATGTCTATGGTACTCCGGGCTATGCACATTGGCTTTGGAGAGCTCGTTCTATGTGTATGGTAAAGGGGGCCAGTGCATATATTATATATCCACATGCACACCCACACACACACACACACACACACGCGCGCGCGCACACTTATATATATATATATAAACGTTATATATATATAACGTTTATCGAGTTCCCTGCTCACTCAGACTCGAGCTCACTATTCGTATTCATACGTTGTGCAAAAGTGGAGAGAACAACCGAACCAGAGCACACGCCCCGCTCGCGACGAGCATTAAAATTAATGAAACGGACGGAACACGCGCGTTTTAGCGAAATGTATGTGGGGGTTCGGGCGTAAGGGAACTCGGACATGAAGCTGCTGTTGAGAGAGCAACAGCCGCCCCATCGGTGAGGGACCGACGGGGCGGGGGGGGGGGGGGCAACGCTGAAGCGAAAAACTCTTCGGGTGTAAGCCCCTGGCGACGCCAACGGAAAGTCAACATGTTCACACCTAATCGCTAACTAATCGATGATCACTTTTTCGTTTAATGTCATTCGAGCGTTTGATGAAATTTTGACCGGGGTTATAATCTATTATCACCATTTCCGGATTCTTATAAATCTCGTTTGTTATAAGATAAAAAAAATGAAAATCTTGTTGATTTAGCTATGTTTTATTTTATACCGTTTTATATGTTTTAGAGTGTGTTCCACCACTGATTGACCCGAGGAGGCTGTTTTCATTAAAAAGAATATGTTTCAATTTACGCTCTAGAATGTTCATAAATGTCATCATTGTTTGTCATGAACTCCGTTCATTTTTCAGTAGTACGAACGATCTCTCCAAAAAATATTTTTTTGATAATAGGATTGAAGAATCGGAGATGAAATGATATTGAAAACAATGTAAAAGTCATAATTTTGCTTTTATAACGAAGTATCGTTGAAAGTGTAATAACAGAATCGTGCGCGTTATATGCATGATAGAACTTTGCAACTATATTGAATCTAGCAAAGGCCAAGATTCGCTCCCGCGTCTGCTTTCAAATAGCGAGAGAAACTTTCTTCGGCTGTGCGGTTTATCGGTCGATTGTCCGAGCTTCGCTCGTGCGTGGCTATTGCTTCTCCGTCTTCTTGCCTTCTTGATTGTCCGACCGCGGTACGAGAGAAGGAGACGAGAAGACCGAGTTCTTAATTGAGAAACTTGACTCCAACGTCCGTCGAAGAGCTCGTAAGATGCGGACTGACGTTTGAACGGAGGGGGATGATTCTTCGTGAAATATGTTTGAGCAAGCGAAGGAACGTTGTTAGGGAACTGCAAAGTTCGCCCTAACCACGCGTTGTATACGTTCACCCACAATGTACGAATATAAATTCGCCCATTATCCACGACGGCGATTAGTTAATACGCCGGAGGGTAACTTTGCATCTCTTAGCCCTCCTTAGCTTCATGAATTTTCCGTGACTCATAATCGACAGTCAACTGTATAATGAACATTTAAGGTGTTTATAATACATTACCGGCATATTATTAAACCGTGAAGGTTTATTCTTTGATTTATCGATCGAATTCATATTTGCGTCATTATCATCGCCAAAGTAAAACTTCGAAAGCTGGAAAATAATGAAAAAATTCGATTTCTTTGTGAAATTTAATGCGAACTTATAGTGAGAGCGCCAAATTTAGAATACTTAGCGCCTTCTAGCGGAATTAGCGTGCGGCGATCTATCACGTTGGATCCGTTAGATGGCGGTAACTACCGGTTTATCAGACTTCGGGCGGCATGAGCTGTTGCGTTGAGTGTAATAGGCGAGGTCACACTCAACGCCGCATTTCATCCAATCAGTTATACAGTAATGGTATTATGAATTATTTTTATAGGATTTTACAATTGTCATCCGCGCATGACACATCAGCACAACTACAAAAGTCGGTTTAACTTCAAATAACTGTGCAATTGCTGTTCAGAATTTTTCTAGCTTTACTAGACACGATCCAAGTGAGAAATTATCATTTCCAATCATTTGCCTTTCTAGTATAGCGAGCTTTGTTAAAATGGATTATTATGAGGAAACTATAATATCGAAACATACAATACCAAACCCTTTATCGTGATATCTCGTGTGCAACGATGGGTATGTAAAAATTTATACCGACCCAACGAGGAATCGGTGGTGTAGTCGATAGGACCCGTGGGACCTTATGATAAGCAGTCGGTAATGCAGGGAGTCGAATCTTCTTATTATGGGAAAGCGGGTGGAGCGTATCACCTTGTGTGCAACGATGGGCAAATCGAATTCTGTTCGAATCCAAAATCTATAGCAGGCAAAAAAGGAACCTTGCAAGCAGTAGATTAGTGATGATAGTCTCTATTATTAGCAATGAACAAAGTAGGCAATCGAAGTACCTTAAGGTGATGTGATAGATCTCTTCTTTACCGTCAATACGACCCATCCAATGTTCGGCCAAATGTCATTCCTAAATTGATGAACGAAATGTTTATTAATTTAGCAATTCAGTTGTGATAGTCCTACAGATCCTAAATATCACATAATTTCGAAAAACGATAAAAAAAATGTACAGACTTTATTACCAAATTGTAATTTTGACAGCACATGTGCATTTGCTGACGTATTAATGGCTCGATTAAAAAAACTGTGATATTTACATTCTAAGTAACAAATACGAGAGATAATGAGTACAATAAATATAATTTGGCTGAAATTAAAATGGGGAAGGTCGGTAACAGCAATTGGTATAATAGAGCATGGTTGTGCACGTAATTTCCGCGCATCCCGCTACTCTCTTACTTAGCTTGGGGCGCTAGTAGTGCCTCTTCGTTCACACCAACCAAAACGATGTGCTAGCAAAAATGAAAAGAGAGATCAGCATCGCTCGACAAAAATCGAAACCTCGAGAGTTGGTCCGGCGACATCTGAGCGGCCAAAAGGTGAACTGTTTTGAATCCACACGAAGTTGGCTCCGCTAGCGTAGTCATATGTAAAACGAAAAGAGCATATATATATAATCTGGTGGTCTGTATGCACGGTTGGGTTTTTCATGAACGAGGTCGACTGTGTAATGATGACATATGTCTATATTTGAGGTCCGTACGCGTTGCTCGAATATTCACTGTCACCTGCTGGATTTGCAACAATTGCCGAAGATTCGACCTGGCCTGTCAGAGACATCAAGATCTCCATGGGTTCTGACATCTCTGATCATTGATATTTCGAATGGTTCGAATTATCAGAGTTCGTAGACATCGACAATTGCATCGTGCCTAATTATATACATGTTATTCAGAATTGTATCGATTTTGTTGCGGGGAATTTATTTGTTCTTTTAGGTTATGTTCATATACTCGACGCCAGCCCATTCAATGACGCACAATACTTTGGATTATATTGAAACAATTGACTCGTAGCAATCTCAAAGAAGTTGCGAGCTATCTTTACACCCGATTTTAATCTTAATTTTCTGAGAAACTATCACTGATCAAGCGTTGACATTTCGTATCCATTAGTATCAAACGACGATGAAACAATTCCAAAAGAGACTGAAGAATCAAAGTCGGTCGGCCAACTTTATGGAACGAACTCTTATCGTGAAACATTTATTACCGAACGCTTGGCAGCCCTGGAAAGGAGAATGCTCGCGACCTCGCTCCCATAGTCGTAGCTAACTTTCTAAGCATTATTACTTCGTAAGTCGTGCATCGTCAGTCGTGAATTGAACAAGTCTCGTGTCACAATGAGTGGACCACAAAGCAAGAAAACGAAAATGACGAGCTCCCTCGATCAGCTCAAGTTGATGACGACTGTGGTCGCCGACACGGGTGACTTTCATGGTTAGTTATATTACAAATTTAATATTTCTCGTTGTAATTGTATTCCGTACTTTACAAAAGCGGAGAGTACTCGTGAATCGGGTCAGAGGCGAAGGTGATTATCATTGTTGGATCAGTAGAGTCGGATGATTTGTGGTGGGGGTATACGTGCCTCGAACGATCTTTGTACAACGCTACTCGCTTAGCGGTGAAATATATTTATATCTCATCGAACACGATGATTATTCTTACGTTTGTTTTCACAATTTTCAAGGTGAAGATCATGGCCATTGACGAATTCTAGCACGTGCTTCACACATCCCATACAATAATGATAGCGCCGGCCGGCGTCTGCGTTACTACATCCAACTACATGTTATCGCATTCATTTTTATTTCTATCTCTCTCGTTCTCGGACCCTCTCGCGACCCCGCGAACTTCAAACGTTTCTTGCCCACTCATCATAGTTTGTACATTCTTTACTTTGCACGAACCGACCATTTCTTTACCTTTCGTGCGATTACATAAATTTCTCGAATATTTTGTATGTTCTTTCTTACTTACATTCGTTAACACTCATTCTCATACTGCAAATGTCTCGTACGTGCTTGAGGCATGAGATAATAGATAACGAATATTTACGTGACCTTCGAGTGACCGATTTGTATGTAAAGTATGCGGAATCCGTTTTTTGTTCACAGCTATGGAGCAATTTAAGCCAACCGATGCAACGACTAATCCATCGTTGATCTTGGCTGCTGCCAATCAAAAAAAATATGCGCATTTGCTGGACAAAGCTGTTCATCATGGGAAAAAAGTTAGCGCGTAAGTAGTTCTTCTTCTTTGAGAGGTTGATAATTTTTGTTGATGTGGATTAAATAAACAATATGCATTTACAGTAATTTAGCTGAGCAAGTTGAAGCTGCCATTGACATGACGTGTGTACTGTTTGGCCAAGAGATCTTGAACATTATTCCAGGTCGTGTTTCGACCGAAGTCGATGCACGACTTTCGTTCAACAAAGAAGCAAGCATTGAGAAAGCAAAGAAACTTATTGCACTTTATGAGGAAGCTGGTATAAGCAAGGATCGTATTCTCATCAAGCTTGCTTCTACCTGGGAGGGTATTCAAGCTGCCAAGTATGTACAGATAAGATTATCACCCGTTTAATGGTTGAACATAGGATCGTGTTGTAATAATTTTTTTTTTTTAACAGAGAACTTGAGGAGCAGTTCGGTATTCATTGCAATCTAACGCTCCTCTTTTCTTTTGCTCAAGCCGTTGCTTGTGCTGAAGCAGGCGTTACACTCATTTCTCCATTCGTGGGAAGAATTCTCGATTGGTAATTACAAATTTTTTCAAGTATGAGTTATAAAACAAACAAATTGTTCAGACATTTGATTAATTAGAGATCTATTTTACAGGTACGTCCAGAATACGGACAAGAAGTCTTTTGAGCCAAAGGAAGATCCTGGTGTAATATCTGTAACTAAGATATATAATTACTATAAAAAGTTCGACTACAAGACTGTCGTCATGGGCGCGTCTTTCCGTAACGTTGGTAAGTTCATGTTTCAAGTCATAATTTTATAATACATAAAACTCCATCCGTTAGATCAAACTAGCGTTATACCGACGTTTGAATTTACAAATCCCAGGTGAAATCAAAGAACTTGGTGGTTGCGACTTTTTGACCATAAGCCCGAAGCTTCTGGAGGAACTCGAGAAAAGCAACGACCCTATCACCAAAGTCCTCAACGTCGAAACTGCTAAGAAATCCGATCTTCAAAAAATTCATCTCGACGAAGCAAAATTCCGATGGCTATTGAACGAAGATCAAATGGCAACAGACAAGCTTAGTGACGGCATCCGTAAGTTTGCCGTTGATATGCGCAAACTCGAGAAACTTTTGACGGAAAAGCTTCAATCTTAAGCAGAATGTCCGTGCCGGGATATTCATACGCGTAAATAATCGTTTATACTTTGTAAATAAGAACGCGTAATCAGCGTTAATAACATGGTGTATTTTTGTATTGAAAACAAATTTTCAACCTATTTCATATATATTCCCCGCTTGATTGTTCGCGGGTAACACGTACTTGGTGCACATATGTACAAATTAATCAGAATATCAATATATCAATAAACCGATATACGTACGTTCCTTAAACACATTGCATTTGTTTACTGCAATTCATGCCGCCGTCCCGTTCTTTACGGCTTTAAAAAGGACAATGAATCTAAGTATAGTCAGAGTATGTGAGAGTCGTGTATAATTCAACAAATTTTGCAAACTCTGAATAATGATCGACTGTTATACATTTACTTATAATTAGCTTATGAAAGATCTATTTTTGTGCGCGGCGTCGATGTGGATCATCGGATGAATGTATAAACTTGTTTTCGCGCGATGAATAGATAAATCACATCTGGTCATCCGATCAATTATCACGCGACGAAACTCTGTTTTGCTTAAATCAAAGTTGAATCGCCACTTCTTCGACGCGATCGCGCAATTGGATATTATAGACCGAAACAAATTGCAATCCGTTGATAATTTCGCTCGGCATTTTGTGACTTTAGGGTCGTCGCTCGTCGACGATCGGTAAAAATATAAAAGGCAATAAAAAATCTGGAGACAAAGAGAACCGTCGTGAGCGACTCGAGCTTTTCTTCGCGTTGTTATAATGGACCGGTGACCGCAACAAAATTACGATACCCGTATGTGGGTATGGCTAAGCACGTGTACGTTACGTTTAACGAGGTGAAACTGCATGCCGAAATGTTCTCGGTGCGTCGTTACGAGAATTGAAGTCGTTCTTAAATTTCCTGCTTATAAGCCTCTCGAGCTTACGCCGGCCACAACACTTTTTCACCGGAAACTTTTCCTTTCGTTCTACACTATCCTCGATCAGTATCACTCTCGCTCATAAATTATGTGCGGTAACCCACATTTTTTCTCTTACACCGTTCATGCGCAAAACTGCTTTTCACGCGTGTTTCACTTACAATTAGTAAAACCAAAAACGAGCAAGTTGGAAAAAACATCTTCATCGTCATCCACGTAAGAAAATGTTATCACTACCGTAGAATAATCAATTTGTTAAAGATCAAATAGTTGGATTTAGTTAAGAAAATAAGCATTTTTCCACGATAATTATTTTTTTCCGCACAGAGCTGTGACATAATAATAAAATAAGAGAATTGCGCGTAGGGGTCCGGCAATAGCGACTTCCGCGGTGGGGCCGATTTTATCGAGATGGTCAATATGGTGGGGGGATAGCGGTTCGGATAAACGATAGACTTAGAGGATCCGATCGAGTTTGCACAGCGTCGTGATTCCGTCGTCAGAGACACGACACGAGGTCCGAGGAGAGCGCTCGTCTTCAATCGCGTATATTCTCTTCATCTTTAGCGGTCCTCCCTACGAGGATATCGTGAGTGCTCGATAATGATAAGAATCCGAAGAAGGATGGAGACGATGTTTCGTATAAGGGGTGGATAACGAGCAATTAAAGATAGACCGGGTATTCTTTTTTCTTTGTCATCAGTGAAGGACGAAACGAGGTTTGACCGGAAGTAGCTAGGATTCAGCCACTGCAATGCTACCATTACGATTTTGGTCCTGCGTACTGTCGACGATCATTTTGGTAAGTTTCGATATTAAAAATTTCGCACGAATCATAAATTGCTTCGATTATTTTTAATCGAAACAAACGTTTCGCTCGTTCGTATCATTTGACCATGTCGAGGAAACGTGAGTAGCATCGGTCGTAGATCGGTTTTGCGACGGCGGAATTAATCGTCCGCGAAGTTGATGACACACGGCCTCTTCGATCAACGAGAAGAATTGATTGTATCTTGTACGTCTAAGCGTTATAAACAATATAGGTATTGTTACGTTTGGTGGGCTCCTCGTGTGCCGAACGATCGCTAAATTTAACGTTCGTAACAATAACTGCAAGAGGATCGTAGGTTACTCTGTTTAAAAGATCGTAAAGCCGCGATTAAATCTGGTACACCATTGGCTATGTCGAGGTAAAATAATGCTTGTTACAGTCATGTCCTGGGTATCGAACGAGAAAATTCGAACAAATCCCCATGGCTCTCGAGGAAAGAGAATCGCCCGCGCGCATATGTAAAACTCGGATGGATTCTTGCATGACACGATCAGCATTGTTCTTCTTATCGCGTTTTTGTTCTCTCTCGACTCGATATATATTTTATTCCACGTGTTATTCCACGAGACACGCTTGAAACTAAGCCAGCGTTCCTAATTTATTTTAAAGCCTTTTTAATCGATTCGGTGATCATTCATGAAATTGTCCTGGGATCGATTGTACGAAGGATTTCGTGTATTTAAGTTTAAAAATTTATTTTTTCTGATATATGAATCTTGGAGCTAAGCTTTTTTTAATTATTAATCCGGCCGATGTATTTTTATTACGGTCTCGGTATGTTCTCATCGGTTTGATGTTCACTTTCGAAAATGGGCGATCAAGTTGATGGACGATATTCGTTTGTTCGGGCTGGCTGAACGAAGCCAATAAAATAAAACGTGAAATCTATAAACGCCATAGGTGGTAAAGATCGTTTCCTCGGGCTCCGAGGCGAGACTCGCTCGCGCGATGACTTTTAAGCATCTCGCGTTTCTTATCATTGTAAAAATTTAATTGAAATGCGTTATCAGGATTGCAACGATTATCCGAGCCATCCCGGCTCGTAAATGGCTTTTGGTTTACGGACACCTATATCGTCTCTGTAACTAGCGAATACGTAGCGTGCCCGAGTGGCTAAAATTTTCGATCCTATTTCAAACGAGATCGCAAAAACGTGCTTGGTGGTATTCCATGCCGCACATCGCGAATTATGTATGGATCGTATAACCGATTTAACGATCGTTAAGGAACGAGATAATAAAAATTAATCACACGTTCATCTTTCTCCGTTCTTTAAATTGTTAACAGGTTTGTTGTTTCGGAATCAATGATGCCGTCCCGTTTGGAGCTCATCCCGGCGGGGAGGTAAAGTAATCCAAAGATCATCCATTTTCGATTTGTTAATTTGTGGGTTTTCTGTGAATTTTTTAATTTTTGCACTTTTTTGGACGTGTCTATGCTTCATCACCCTTTGTTTGCTCATCGATTTTCAGATATCTCTTCCCATCGCGGAATCGTCCTCGAAACGAAACAAGGACGTGGACTTGCTTGTGCTTTATGTATACTAATATTCTGATTTGTTTCAAGGGTATAATAAAAATCTCTTCGTGGACGCATTGTTTTGTTTCTTTGATTTCTTTTCTGTATATGCTAATGACGACTAATGCCTGAGGAATTTTATTTCGTACTCTGATAATTATTTCTCACGAACCTCCAACGAAATACAAACAGGTACGTTCGACAGCTCCTCGCCAAACGAAAACTCGGAATATGGCGAAAAGAATTGTCCCCGATCTGCCAGAATCCCTTGCGAAAGGTTCACAATTGACAACCGGTTCGTCCGTACAATTCTCAGATATCCGGAGATCAAACACGAATTTTAACAGCAATGTCAACGTGAATACGGTACATCTTGGGACGTTCAGACCTCGACGAAAGCATCCAAAGAAGGATCACAAGAAATCGATAAAATATGAAATCGACGATAGCAGCGTTGAATCTTATGATTCGGATCTCGAGCCAGAAATAGAAAGGATTTTGTCGAACGCGAACGAAAAAGCGACAGAAGAATCGCCAGAAAAATGCTCGACCGAACTGCACGGAGGAAATCGGCCTTTTAATCAAAATATTCCAATGAATGCCTCGCCCATCGATATCGCAGGTGCTTTCAAAGTCGCGGGCGAACCGGAAGCTAAAAAGACGAGTAGCGTTCACGTGGACGAAGAGATAACTCTCTGCTGGATAGAGACGACGAGGATAAAGGAAGATCCGGCCTTCGATCCGCCGAAGAGACTGGTCGTGAGAGAATTTGCGATTTCATTCGAAAATTCAGCGACGATTCCCGACGATTATCTCGAGTGTGCCAAACTCGATGGTGAAATATCAACAGGTGACGTGGAAACTGTTTGCAAAACGTCACTGCACGAAGTGATTTACGAGAATACGAGAAGAAGCGTTGTTGCAAATTTCACAACGGTCAGTCATATTGGTACTATCGTCGTTCGAGAGCAAAAAAAGATAAGATGCGCCACGGGCGGTATTGTTTCCAAAGACGTTTACGAATGGCCAAACGAATCGGATAATCCTAAGAAACGAGTGGAGATTAAAGTTGGACCGTCGATTCGCGGCGTTGATGTCGGCTCTGGCGAAGAATTTCTGCAATGTGGAACAGAAGGTGTTACGAGAGGTCCGAAAAAAGATCGCGGTCCTTCGTCTATGTCCAATTGCACTTCCAAAGAGTCTTGCGCAACATCGATCGGATCATCTTGCGGAGATGGTGACTGCACTACGAAAAACCCGCTCATAGAAAGAAATGTAACGACGGATTATTCCGACATTGATAAACTAGTATCTACCATCACCACCATCATCGGAAAGGCAACCACAGAGGAATCGGGTGGGATGGAATTAGTGGAACAATTTTCAGAAAAGCCAGTCCGATCTAGTGAAGATTCTTGTTCGGAAAATGACCCTAATTGTGAATTGGGAAAGACAACGACGAACGTTATGGCTAACGACATCGCTAGTAGTTCTTCCGATGAATCTACTAGCGATGTCGGGGATGATGAAAGTACCAAAGCTTCCAGCCAGTGTTTTGGTGACGACTGCACGAATAAGGGAGAATCTAGTGCTACGACCAGCACTTGTTCCGTAGAAGATTGCTCTGGTGAGAATCTCGAAAAACTTACCAAGGTTACCAGTGATGGGAGCAAGGACACGTCCAGTCCGTGTTCTGGTGAGGACTGCGTGAAAAAAGAAGAATCTAGTGCTGCCACCAAGCCTTGTTTCGGTGAAGACTGTTCTGGTGAAAATATCGAAGAATCTACCAAGGTTACTAGTGATGGGAGCAAGGACACTTCTAGTTCGTGTTCCGGAGAGGACTGCACGAATAAAGAAGAACCCGGTGACACGACCGAACTTTGTTCCGGTGAAGACTGTTCTGATACGAATGACGAAAAATTAACGAAGGTTATCAGTAATGGGAGCATAGACAGTTCCAGTCCGTGTTTCGGGGAGGACTGCACGAGTAAAGAAGGATCTAGTGCTACGACCGAGGCATGTTTCGGAGAAGACTGTTCCGGTGGGAACCCCGAGAAATCTACCAAGGTTACCAATGATGAGGTCAAGGACACTTCTAGTCAGTGTTCCGGAGAGGACTGCACGAGTAAAGAAGGATCTAGTGTCATGGCCAAGCCTTGTTCCGGTGAAGACTGTTCCGATGAGAATCCTGAAAAATCTACCAAGGTAATCAGTGAGGAAAGCAAGGATATTTCCATCCAGTGTTCTGGCGAAGACTGCACGAGTAAAGAAGGATCTAGTGCTACGACCGAGGCATGTTTCGGAGAAGACTGTTCCGGTGGGAACCCCGAGAAATCTACCAAGGTTACCAATGATGAGGTCAAGGACACTTCTAGTCAGTGTTCCGGAGAGGACTGCACGAGTAAAGAAGGATCTAGTGTCATGGCCAAGCCTTGTTCCGGTGAAGACTGTTCCGATGAGAATCCTGAAAAATCTACCAAGGTAATCAGTGAGGAAAGCAAGGATATTTCCATCCAGTGTTCTGGCGAAGACTGCACGAGTAAAGAAGGATCTAGTGCTACGACCGAGGCGTGTTTAGGAGAAGACTGTTCCGGTGGGAACCCCGAGAAATCTACCAAGGTTACCAATGATGAGATCAAGGACACTTCTAGTCAGTGTTCTGGAGAGGACTGCACGAGCAAAGAAGGATCTAGTGCCATGGCCAAGCCTTGTTCCGGTGAAGACTGTTCCGATGAGAATCCTGACAAATCTACCAAGGTAATCAGTGAGGAAAGCAAGGATACTTCCATCCAGTGTTCTGGCGAGGACTGCACGAGTAAGGAAGAATCTGGTATCACGCAACCCGAAACGATTACTGCGGCAAGCACCGAACCATGTCAAGAAGGTTCCGAATCTTGTGCCTGTAATGGATCGTTGTGTATGATTCAGGTTTCTGGCGAATCCGGTATTCTATCAATTGAAAACAAACTGACCGTCGGAACGGCTGCACCTTCGGTTCGCGAAACTAATGAAACTCTCTTGAAAGATTCTGAGTGCGATGGTGATTCTGAGGGATGTTCACATTTATCGATAACTTCGTCGGATGAAGAAGAAAGAAATAAAAAGAGCACTTTGGCATCTGACAAAAATGATCACAGCACTGACCAAGTCGCGATGAAACATGAAGAAAAATCGACTCCGACAGATTTCAATGTTACCACCATAGCTGATGAGACGAAAACCGAGTCTCTAGATACATTTGATTCTACGGAAGTGTCAACATCGGAGGATGTTTCTGAGGGTGTAACCGTCAAACCTTGCGACGCTTCAGAATCCGGCGAGTGCACAACGGTAGCACCAGTACGACTGACCCTATCGAACGATATGCCAGGAAAAACAGAAAATGATACTTCATCAACTGAGGGTCCGGAACTTTCGATTACAATGAAAAACGACTTAGATATTTCTGAGACAGCATCTGGCGGTAGTGACCAATCTTATTCGTGCAAAGAAGGTTCTGGGGATGAAAATTGTCAATCGACAGGACCCAGCAGCGATTCAGAAGCGGATGACATCGCGACAACTGATTTTTCGTCAAATGCACCCGCTTCAAATGTGCCTTCTTTATCTGAAAATCCCGAGAAAATTGAGACTCCTTATGATGGCGATGTGACGTTGATACCAACTACAAGTGTCGAATTTGAGCCTACGACGATCGAAGCAGTAACTGAAGTGCCTGAGTTAGTAAAAACTGTAAAGTTATCGGATGAAAGATTATCATCGAAGGATTCAAGGGTAGCTTGTGGTGGAGACTCCGAAGACGGATCTGGCGATTGTAGCGAACTAGATCAACCATCGTCGAGTGAGGAAACTAGCAGCGCACCTCTAGAAGTGACCGGCATTTCAAGTTCAACCGAAGCTAAAACGGAGGCATCTGCAAATTTGGCTCCGATTGGTCGTAGCCATGAAGAATCAAGCTGCGACGATAGCACCGAATCCTGCTTCACTTCATCATCGAACGCCAACTCTGAGATCTGTAAAGACGGTTCATCCAGCGGCGATTGTACAAAAAATACCACAAGTTCTGAGGCTTGCGACTTATCCTCTGGTTCTTGTTCATCGGAGACGAATGGTTCTACCGATTTGCCGGATGAAGATATAACTACAACGACCGAATCAACATCGAACGAATTAGAACATCTTTCAACGACCATAGAGAACGTTTCGACAACGGCTGAGACTCGTCGCAGCACCGCACCCACATTATCCTTGATGTCAACACCGACGAAAGGAAATCACAAGCTGGCATTGAGGATCAAAGTTTTGCTAGAGCACATAAACGAGAACAAAGAGAAACAAAAATTGGTACAGGTCGAAAAACATCTGCTCTTGAACGAAAAACCCGAAGAGCATGGAAATCATAGTTTGGTCTGGAAAATAAGATCGTTGAACAATTCGATCAACATGGAAACCTTTAAATCGATATTCAATTGTACGGCTCTGGAGAATTTGACGGAGCACTTCAGCCAGTTGACGGAATTTAAACAGAAAAGTGACGATGGCATAGTTTTGCAGAAAAAAGTGGACAATCGTTCTGTGGAGGAATCAACCGAGAGTCAGGACAATTCCGAAGAAGAATCGAGCGAGGGTGAGTCACGTAGAAAACGAGAAGTTTTCATTCCCGGAGGCAACGGAGGAGATGAGGAAAAAAATGTTACCGATCGCATCAAGGTAAAAGCTATTAAAGAAAGCCTGCCAGGAGTTAACGAAGATCTTCAAAAAGGTCTGGATCACGCTCTGCATCGAATATCTCAAGAACTCGAGAATCCAGTGACCAGCCCATTGACAAAAACTGCGGAATCATCACCGTCGAAGATCCTGAAGATTCTGGCTGATCCGGATGACAGAAGAGTTCATTCTCGAAGGCGAAGAAGAGCGACTAAAGTGGGAGGTGTGGTATCTCTAGAGGAGCTGGAACACCCGGTAAATGGTGAGGGAATTGATCGATGGTCGAACGAGAGATTCGTGACCGTAGCTGACGGCAGTCGTGTTCGAAGTCTACTGGAATTCGAAATATTGAGAGCTCCCGACGTACATTCTCGAAGGATCTTTTCATGATCTTTAGGTGACCTACCGCTGTTGTTATCATAAATATTCTATTCATTGAAACAAAATAAACAATTACATTACGTGAAATTATTAAATTACAATTAATGAAATATCCCTTGTTATTCCCTGTTTTATAACTTTTTATTTGCAACAAAAACTCCATTTTTCCACTAACCAACGGTTCGATGTGGTTCATAAAATATTCCAGATTAATATCTACAGAATTTTTACGAATTTCTATATATCGTCATAAATTCTCCGTAAAATGTTTTTCGCTGGTCAACACCCGGCAGGAAGAGACAGGCACACCGGCTTGATGCATGTTGCCGTTTGTTGTTGAAAAATGGTCTTATTCGGACATTTCCTCGACACCATTGAGAATGCTGTACCGTTCCAGATACAAATGATGTAAGATTGTAAACACACGTCCGTAAGATTGGCGTAACGACCATTCGTTATGCAAGGGCTCTTTGTCGTCATCACCGGAAGTTCGGTCGTTGTGGTGGGCGACTCAGTGTTCGTAATTACGGGTATCGAGGTACTCGTGGTCCCAGTAACAGTCGAACTTGGCGATGTTGAGGGATTTGAAGTTCCACTGTTGGCCGTCGCAACTTCACTTTCCGTGGTGGTTTCCACGGAACTCGTCGAGGTCTCGGCCGCGAAGCTCACGATCCATACGCTCGACAGCATTAGGGCAATTAGAAACGCAAAATGACTACCCATCGTCGTGGTGAGAACAGGAAGTGAACGTTCCGCGAGAAATTCTTTCGTTCAACAGTCTCCTCTCGTGTATCCGAGTCAGTGCGCGAGAGCTACGGAGTCTCACTAAGCTATACTGACAGTACGATTCACCTCGCGAAGAACGAGTACCACTGAAGCGCAAGGTAGCTTTTCCGCGGAGGTTATTCCGTCGGAATTTATTGACGATGAAGGGAAACCTAAAAATGAGTCGACTCGACGATAACATGGAATTAATTTATCTCGCATTACCGGAATCTTCACGGTTACCTTCGGGAGATAAGAAACGAAGGATCATTGGATTAAAGCAAAGCTCCGTTTACAACATTTCGCGAAACTGTATAATATAGTTTATTATCATCAAATAAAACGAATGCAAAGTCTCTCATGATCCGAGACTCACTTTCGAGCGGCATCCGCCATCGATTCGAGCTCGTTCGGGATATTTCCGCGGATACATCCGACCAGTTTTCCACCGTATTTGCGAGCGAGTGACTCGCTAAGATCACGGAACATGTAGCGAAATAAGAATTTCTTCGTAATCATCGATAGAGCGTATTCCCGCTAAAGAGTCGTGTTGCGTTCGAAGGCATAGATGCTCAAACTTGTTTCGTACGGACGAATAAATCTCGCGTACGGGTATATATCCGTAATATCGAAACGATATAAAGACGGGACGCACGCATGGACGTTAAACCCGGTCACCATAGACTTTCTCGTCGCTTTCTGCAAGGCCATTTTGTATTCCGGAGATTCACCCTCGATTTCCTCGTTGTAAGAGCGCCCAAGTTGCGTTACATCCTACGCACGGTATTTCGACATATATATATACATATAAACGACGTTGAGACTATAACGCGCGCCAGTATTCACGTTTCACGTCGCAAATGTATGGCGGGACACGCGTCTCTTTCTCTCTCCGTCGACCAAGGCACGAGCATCAAATAGCAGAGCAACGCAAAAAGGAGATTCGTGAAATGCTTTTCCCCGCACGTTGCGAAACTCGCGGCGCATTCCCCGATTGATATTCCGCGATCGGCCGTGGAATTTATAGCCTATGCAATTTCTACAAGACTTTTGGATGAAGAGAACTCACTTTTACACCAGGAGAGTGAACGTTTTAAGAGTAAAAAAACCTTCGTTGTTTGCACGAACGTTTTTCCGTCGGTTCGGCAAGTCATTCGAGATGCTTTTGGGTATTCTGTCATGGCGTCCAGGTCTCTAGACCATGATTTTGAGATATTTCACTGGATTATAAAACGTTACCTTTGTAGTTGGGGGAAGATGGATGTCGGGAGAAGATGGAAGATTCGAACCCCTGATGGGCTCCAAAACCACCATCTCCTTCCCTCGTCCTTTTTCTGTCCATCCTTCGGAATTCCTTTGTACGCACAAGTCCTCCGTGGCCATTATAACGCATTTGACGGATCGCAGGCGTATATCGTAATGAGGCGTAAATTCTCGGATGCTTTTCTCACAAACTTGGAGCATCGAAAAGTTTATGTAGAATGACTCTGTACTCTCGTAAATTGCGTAATCTAGCTTTCCCATATGCGTATCGTGTCTAGGTACTTGGATTTCTCAATGAAACATCATTATTCCTAGTACAATCTACGCGATGCATCTAAAACGATATTATCGTTATAAACATGGAAAAAGATGTAATCGTTTTTAACAACGATTAAGCAATTGTTATAAATTATGATAAATTTGTTATTTTGTTAACTTCTGCTTAAATTCAACTCTTAACCCCATGTGCCTGAGACACAAAATAAATGTTGTTATCAAGTCGTATGCTGAAAATTCACTCAGTTACCTCGAATCGTTATTCGTTTTCGAGACATTTTTCTTTTGGAAACATTCGGGTTGACTTTAGGTGCGACGAAACAGGAGGGTGTTCAAGAATCTTCCAGGCCGGGGAAAATAATCATCGCAGCAGGTAGTCGAAACTTATGAGAGAGCAGGTAAGTCAGGTAAGTCACAGATCTATATATATATATATATATATATATATGAGAGAGAGATTAGCAAAGTGCGTGCGCGTGGTTAGTGAGCGTTGGACGAAAGGCGCGCAGCGTCTAGCAAAGTTTGCGTCGTGCACGTCGGGGAGAAAGAGTAGGAGGACGCATGGAGTTTGGTATTCGAGCGAAGGAGACGAAGAGCCGTGTAGGATTGGAGGTGGTTGATGGTGGTACGGGGACGAAGTAGCGAAGAAGGCCTCTCGAATATAAGAAACCCGGGCGCACCGTACGCTGATGGACTCTCTCTTTGACATTGGTCAAGTGCGCATCTACATCTTCTCACGTCTCTTCCGTGTTTCTCGATCGCGTGTGTTATTACAACAAAATAAACAAACAAAACCACCCTCGTGTGTGCAAATCCTAAGAAATTCACGATGCGACATTAACGATTTTCTACCAGTTCGCGAACATTAAATATAATTTTTATCATTGTTTTTTGTTTTTTTTGTTCGAGTTAATTTTCAATTTTTATTTTCTACATCGCCTCCCTCGCGTCCTGGGAATACGTCGTCGATGCTGTGTGAAGAGCCTGCTCGTTATCGTTAGTTAAATTATTGTTTTTATTATTGGGTGTGTGCAACCGCAACTCGCCCTTGTCGAGTGTGCCATCGAGTGTGATGCTACAGAGACGAAAAGACTGAGACATGAGGGTTCGATTCGTAAGTAAAATTCAAGAATAAAATAATCTTAACGATAATTAAAATCGATAAATTAATTTGAATTTTGATAAATCCTTCGTCGTAATAAATATTATTCGAGCGTGGACTTTCCTATGTGGGCAAGCATGTTAAAAATAAGCGAGAGTGTTGCGGAACACGATCGATTAATGAACGGACTGCGATGGGAGAGCTTGCGGTCAGCGACTCTTATCGCGTGCGTGTGGATATCGGTATCCTTCTCGTTTGTACACAACGATCTGCTAGTAATCGCGACTAGTTCGATCGGGATGTTACAGTTATACGTGGTTCAAGAGAAGATTATTTATCGCTATAACACAAGCTAAAATAATCGAGATAAGTTTTCGAGATTTAGGTCAGAATTCAGTGAAAGTCCATCAGTTGATAATAGCGATCTTATTATTTTTTTATCGGCTAGACCACTTAATATTTAAACCATCTAGTGTTTGCAGACTATTTGGCCAAGTTCGCTAAGTAATAGCGAACTATTCGCGTTTGCTCTACAGTCGCGTACAGAAAAATTTACAACCGATCTCGACATACATACGTCTTTCCGTACCCCGAGGTCGTATATCATTTTAAGATGAAAACTCGAGGCGCGTATTTCTCGTCGCGATGTATAGGCACCCGGGTATAAAGTAAAACCGACTGACATGTGGGAAAAAAGCGTTTCGAGTAGAATCGTAGCGTGGCGTATTTTTTTTTTTGTTACACGGCATCGTGTTTAGCTAGTGTTTAGCTCGCGGTTGGTAAGGAGAAATTAGTAACAAAGTAGTATACTACTTATATGGGAATACTATAATGTACTTGCACGATAATAGTCGTCTGCAAAACTATATATCCCACGTGGTAGCCCAGTTATTAAAAGTTATTCATAATAATACGTACTTAGTCCTAAAGTGAAAACTTTTAGTTACCTCCCTCTTTTGTCTCGTTCGTCGAGAGATGGGCGCCGGCAATTCGAATGCAAAGAAAAAAAACGATACGAACTAAATTCTTCCGCGGCAAGAGTAATGGTTGATAATTATGTTCAAAAAAATTCGAGGTAAAAGTTGAATTATTCTAAATGATTCGTAATTGCCACAAGAAAAAACAAATTTTATGCATCAATTATCGGTGATCAATATTTTTTCCATATTAGATTCTTTAATTTTCAACGATCTAATGAATTTCTACTAATTAAATATATCGATTGTTAAAGATACAATTTGTGATTCGACGACGTACCAAGTGAGGAAAATTTATCCATTTGATTTTATGGATCATACGATGACCCGAATATTCAAGTTTTCTCTAAACGTTATTGTATCGTGAAAATTGACTCTCACAGCTGCCAAAATACGTTTCCTTCTGTGTATAATAACTTGTTCCTCCATTCAGTTTTTCGCTCTCGCTCTCGCAAACGGATGTTTATACGTATTTAAATTTACGTTACATATCCTTCGTTCGCTCTCCTCCTCACCAACTCCCTCCCGCCCTTCTCCCATTGTCTTTTTCCCTCTCGCGAGATATCGTGCTCTTTATAATCGTTTCGGGCGCGCCGTTAGATGACCTCTTAAAGAAGACAGCGAAAACAACGTTGGCGAAGAGACGGGTAAAACGGCAATTCCTATCCCGATGATCTCCATTCCCACGGGAGTTCGTTATTCCAAGATTATTCTGTTGGAATTGAAAGAAAATCCGAGGATAGAGAGCAAAGAGAGTGAGAGGTTGCCGAATGGAGACCGGAACCTATTAAAAGGGAGTCTCGTACAACAAAAATTAAAACTCCGTCTCGTTAATGTCCCGGTTGAATTTTTATTCGATTCTCCCTCTCTCTTTCTCTTTCCGACATCGTAGTAAATCTAGTCAGCAACGTAGTCGATCGTACGGATTTCTCGTTTTGAGAGTGAAAATGAAAGAAAAAACAGGAACAAAACGAAAATAAAAATAAAAGCGAGAAAAAAGATGTACGAATAGATCATTCCTGTAATGAGAAGAAATCACGGAGCTTGGGTGAGAGTCGCGTGCGAGCATCGCGTCTCGCTGTGGCCATACGTTAATCCATCCGTACTCCCATATTAAGCTCATCCGCAGAAGTATAAGAAAACCTTTCTGCCATATTACAGATCGACGATCGTACGTGAATACTTCACTGAACTTTCTTCGTCTTGATCGATAGAAACTCGACAGTCACGATTCATACAGATATCGTATAATTTGTAGTTGCTTCTCATTATTTATACATTGATCGTTTTTTTTCTATATTTGTCGCTCGACGAAGAATTTCACGTTCGCATAAAAAAATGGAACATTTCGCTTTTCTATATATAATATTTCTCGTCGCGATAACTTCGAGCTGGCTTCGTTAACGATTATATTATTATTATTATTATTATAGATCGAATGAAAAAAATAATACGAGCCTAAGCCGATCAGGAAATCGCGGTTTCACGTCTAACTCAATCAAGCCGACATAGTCAGTCGCAACATGTGCGCATCCTCGATCTCGCCTGTGCATCTAAATGCATTAAAGCGTTGCACTCCGTGAGAGACGTACACGTGCGACGGGTATACACGCACAGATGCATCCTGCTCGCGTGTATATCTACGAGTGCCCGAGCACGCGGTACACACAGCATCATCGTATGCACCGTGCATCGTCGTGAACGCGCGCTCGCTAGGCTGCATGGGTCGACTCTCGTAATCCCCACAGCCCACTTACCTACATTATCCGAGTAACTTCGTTTCACGGCGACTTTCGATGGCTCAAATGCACCTCTCGCGTAGTCGCTCGCCTTGCAGTCCGCCGGCGTCTGCGACACGCGGACCTCGACGACGTTCCGCACGCCGACGAACTCGATATGCGCTCCCCCATCTATTTTTTCCATACCGTAACCTAGTCAGTTCGGTTCACCGGTTCAATTTGCCGGGTGAAATTTAGACCGCGAAATCGAACGCGATGCATGAAACGCGCTGCAATCATAGATTATCGATATCGAATATTAAATCTATCTTCTGTGGGAAGACCTTCGATTCGTTTCTTTTTTTTTATCTTGTGTTATTTCGTAAGAAGGTCACGCGTTCGATCGATTTTAAGTCATGAATTTTCATAAACATCAAGATGGATAATAAAAGAGTTTTGCTTTTTTTTCTGAAATTGATTCGACACGAGGGTTGCAACTTGTGCTTTGTGAGATCATTAAATTAAATAAATTCTTTTATGTGTTATACGAAGAACGAGGAAAGAATAGCAATCCGTTCCCGAGACCTACAAATTATAGTCGACAACTTTTTATATATGATTCAATGTATCTACGTGTGTTTGTATCACCGCCAAGCCATGCGCGAGATGCTTTTTATTATTCTATGACGAATTAATATAAGCGATTCATTAGGAAAAGCAAAGAACGAGAGAGTAAAGTATCGAAGAGAAATGTCGAGGGAATATCGTAAAGTAACATAACGTACACGAAGTCGTGATATATATTTATGTACGAGGAAAAATGACATGAAAAGAGAACAGGTGGATGAACGTTTTACGTTGCCCTAAGATTTAGGACTATACGCTGCTTGATCATTCGCTTCGAAAGATGCGATAAAAATTAATTTTGTCACCATGAAACGCGATGAAAACCATATTTACGACGACATTCGAATTGTTTGACTTCATTAAAAAAAAAATCAGGTCGTGTCTTATTTTATACATATTTTTGTTCAATAGCAGAGAAACTAGCCATAGATTTATAGTCAGTAGAAAAAAGGCCAGTCCGTTCAAATTTCCGTGCTGACCGTTTCTTGCTCAATTACCTCGTCGTTTTCCCATCTTGATTGGACTACATACCAAAAAAAAAACAAAACAAGGCGACATTGAGGAAGGTGTCGCCAACGTTTAAAACGCTACGTTACAGTACACAATAACGCGTGGTCGACCTTTCGTCGAGCGTACGAAATATTAGACTCGTGTAAATGTCCGACGTGCGTGTGTTCGAGAAAAGAGGGACGAGAGGAAAAAGGTTCTCTTTACTTTCCTACGAGCGCGCGTAACGGTCGCTTCCGGCTCTCTCGCGTTGCTTCTCCTCTTCTTCAGCTTCCTCGTTTGACTCGGTACGTCGTCAAGTAAGGTGGGAGACGAGTCGATTCTACCTTGGTCACCCGTAAGGACTCTCGTTCTTACGCACTCACATTTACGTCCCGAGATGCTGGCCAAGAGTCGCTCACGCTAATACACATAAGTAAATGGCACGCAAGAGCCAACGCACACTTCCGAATGACAACGAGCACGAGTCGCGTCCCGCGCTCCACACCGCAAGATCACGGTCATTAACGACAGTTGCTTGACTCTGTTTTTTTTACGATCTTTCTTTCTTTCTTTCTTTCTTTCGATCTCTCACTGTGCCAATAAGCACTCGTGTAAAAGCAATAACGTAGACGTATATGGACGCAGCTATAATTTGTGCGTCCTAAAAGTCCACATAGGCGATCACCTGGCTAAATATCTTGACGCCATATTTTCCTGCTGGTAAAATAATAATTCGGTGTCCTTTCGAGATTTATGAGAATTGCTGAGTTTCGATGGAATAATATAAATGTTGTCTTTATGACGTTAATAGATTTATCGTTTTATTCGTTTCGATGTTAAGTAAATCGCAAATATCGGAGGAATCAATTTGGTGTGCGATGGACAAAGTTTTTTTTTCCGGTTTTCACTTCCATTTCCTCATTTGCTGCTTCCATTTTTTTTGATTGTGCGGCAAGATAACGCTCCGTGAATCTCGATCAAGCACGTTTCTCTTTCTCTCGTTATCTTGTACTGGAAAAGACTTCGACGAGGATCATCGTGGAAACACGATACGATGAATGTTTAGAAGACTGTTGTGCTAACGCACGTGTTGCGCTCGCATCAGGACGCTCGCAAAATCCTCCTCTCGCTTGCGAAGAAAAGAGACCGCACGCTAAGCCGTGTTCTTCCGGTTTCGCATCTTTTTTTCTCAGGGTATAATGCCTTCTTTTTCAAATTAATGCTCCTCTCTTACTCTCGAAAGACTCGCAACGGCGTGAACTGGAGCGCCGGTCTGTCTCGATCGAGCATTCTATGCATCCTTCTGTCACGGTTCCCGTAACAGTGAAAACGAATTACCGAGACAACTATACGCGTGCAACCTGCAATTAACGTTGGATCGATCGAAATGTATTATACCGAGGAAATAAACAAAAATACGAGATGAAATTATGTAAAATTTGAAACATTTCCGATCATTAAATAAATTGGAAAATAAATCTTGAAAACGAAATGAACAATAAAATGATCATTGATAAAAAATTGTCAATTCCTGCAATTACGGTGAATATTAATCAATAGAAAATAAAAAATAGAACACTCATCTACCAGTTTCCCTGACGTTTACACAAAATCATGCATAATTTGGGTTTATTTGAATTTCACCGCTTGGACTAAAATCGAACAAATATCGAGTTCCCAATTTCTCTTCCGTCAACACTTTCCATTGTAAATTTTGTAAAATCCATCCCGGTGATGAACGCGCCAGTCGTCAAATCTTTTATCGGAGTCACGAGTCGAACGTGGTATATGTTGTACAGTCGATGGTGGCGCAGAGCGATGAGATACGAAATGATTCTCACGAGTCGACCCACTTTGAGCCAGTATGCGGCATTATATATATCGTACGGTTATACTATATATATTCTTCTTGTCGTGCCATTGACTGCACCTCCACTCTAATAGTATCGGGCCGTCGTTGTTTTCCACTAGAGACCCTCGCATCTTTCGTCGAGTTCTTTACTAGCGAAGCGGAGTGGCTCGCGTGTTCAAAGACGAACGGACACACACGATTTACTCTTAAAATGCACGAATGCAGGACAATGATGCTTGTGCGTTTGCAGAAACTCGTATGTTTCATTCCCAAGAGAGTTGTAACAGCCGCAATGTTTAGTCATTCGTTATTTCATTAGCACCGAGAGAAAATCTCTTTCCGTTCGCACTTCCCGCCGTCGCTACGTACATTTCCTTCGGTTACGAATACGCGACTCGGCATGCGTGATTCCCGTATAAAGCGCCAAGTTTTGCGCGGTTGGAGTAGACTGTACGATAATGTAAACATCGACCGGAGAAGAGAAATTGCATTGTATGTCCGGGCGATTACTATCGCGAGTTATCACCCGAACGATTGTCTGTGGTATTAATTTGCTGAATTCGTATCGATTGGATTGTGGAATAGTTGGATATTTTAGGAGGAAGAGAAAGTCTGGATATGTTTAAGAACGTAACTAACACATAGGAGATTTACTAGAAAGAAACGAGACAGGATCAATTTTTCTTCAGGGCTTGGCGTGCTTGAGTCTGCTGATAAGCTGCTGGTGCTGCGCGTCATCAGTATCGGCAGCGAACAATGGACCTCGGCCGCGTCGTCAAAGTCGAACAGCAACTTTGAACGAGTACCTGACACCACCCGCACCACCTAACCCACACGGTTTTCGAGGACCTGGAATCCATCGTCACCCACGTCATCCTCCGCATCCTGTGGGTCCGCCTCCACCAGGACATCCAGGGCCAGGACCTTTTCATGGATTTAGGCATGGCAAAATTCTTAATGCACCACCGACGGAAGCTCCTGGTTATTTCTCAAGGTTGATGGGGTGGCTGAATCCCTTCGGAGGTTCACCACCTCAGCGACCACACCCACAACCGCCCCAGCGACCGGATAATATCCATCATGGGGCCAATTTGAATCATTTGCAACCAACACCACCGTCCAATGGGTACGGTCCACCAGCGCCATCCTACGGCCCGCCAGCCGCGAATTACGGACCCCCTGCGCCATCTTACGGTCCACCGACCAATTCTCACGAAGGGTAAGTCTCATTAAGTATCGCTATTTATTTTCTTTCGTACTCGATGCGTCCTGATCGTTCTTGATATGAGCAAAAGATTCCATATGAGCCGCTGGAAGAGTACAATTTTCTAGAGGTCTCGGGGAGTCGGTCGTAAACGCGAGCTTATGTATCGAATGGCAACACTTAAATCTCGAGGTATTATGAGCTAACCGGCAATTTTCGCTTTGCCGGTTCAACTGCATCGCATCCCGCCGTCTCGTGCTTATCTCGAACACCTATAGAACGTTTGCCTCAATTGCGGTTCGCCGGAGCGCTTGTAAACGAAATGGTTCGAATTTGCCGTGAAATAGATTGGGCGCGAAACAACCACAGCTATGCGTGCTCACGCGCTGGTTGTTGATAAAGAAATTATGGGAAAGAACGTGTACATGCGCGGTTTATTACTGCTTGGCTAAAGGTTTCTCGACAACTCATTTCGCGATGTATTATCCGGAGTTCAATGATCCTTTACTCAAACTCAACGTACGTTGAAAACAGATTATTCAATTTTGTTGGTTTAAACAAACTTCATTGAGTAAAGTGAAATTACTTTTGACTACGTGGATGATTATTATATATTCATGAATAATTGATTGTTTCATTTCTAGATACGGTTCGGGGAAAAACCTTCCTCACCCTCCGTTGCCGCAGGGTGGTCAAACCTATCTTCCACCTCAACAATCGAAAAATTGCAATCCGTGTAATCAGATACCTTGGATGCCACTTTATAACAGTGTCAACTCGGTAGACTCGCGATACGCGGCCGGTTCTGCTGGAGTTGCGGCTCCCGAGGCCTTGGACTCCTCGTTAAACCCACCCCACGATAACGGCGCAACGAATAATTATCACGCGCCCTCATTGTCTCACGAAGTGAAAACACCGGATTTCGGTTACGGACCTCCGCAATCACCGCCTGTCCTTGACCCTAATTATCAAGCTTCTTCATCTTCGGCCCAATTGAATAATAATAACAATAACAATAATAACAACAACCATCATAATCAAAACTTCAATATTCCCCAAACGGAATACAGATCTCCTTTCACTGGTCCCATTCCGAATCCTCATTTGTATCCTGGCGCGATGCCACCACTGTTTAAAGCAAAGCCTTTCGACTCACAGCCTCAGGGTACCGAAACGTCGTTCGATCCTCCACCTATTAGTCAAATTAATCATCACGAATCAACCTCATTCGGGGGAGGAATAGAGGATGGAAATCTAGATACTGGATTAAACTCGGGGGATGTTTCCTTCGGACCTTCCTTGGACGTTAATTCGCAGTTCTCAGTCTCCCAGAATCATCAGTTTGGTCAGCAGTCATTGAACAACGGTGAATTGATTCCACCGATCGATCATCAATACGATGGACAACAATTCCAAAAGGCTGGATCCTCTTCGATAAATTCGCCGATTGATCATCATCAGCAACAACAAGAACAACAACAGCAACAGCAGCAACAACATCAACAGCAAAGTTCATTTCACCAAACTGGAATCACCCTGGACAAAGATTACGTAGACGAATTACCACCCGGTGCCGAAACCGTTTCCGGTCCCGGCGATCATTTTCCACCCACCGGTGCTATTGATGGTACGCACAGCGATGACAATGGTGCCTTGAATTCGGACTATCGACAAAACTTACATTCCTCCACCGTTCACGAAACAACGGCAGGCACTTCGTCCATAGCTTTCAGCGCAGGACAATCAGTGGACCACTCAGCGGGAGAAAAAGATTTCCAAACAATCGAAACGAATTCGGGAAATTATGAGCAAGCAACGAACTACGGGTCTCAGATTTCTTTGGATGGTCAGCACGTCATTCATTACGAGCAGTCACCTGTAATTGACTTAAGCTCGGTCGGACGAGAGGACGAGAGACGCAAAGATTCCAACGACTCGAGTGCTTCTTCGTCAACATCAACGGGAGCGGTTGAGGATCCCCCGGTGATACTTCAAAATCCGGACGGTACTTATGGAATAAATACTACTTGGTCGGTTGACGATTCTTCGAAAATCTTGTGGCCCGAGGACGATGAAATCGGAACAAACACAGCTTCGGTCACAGCGACCACAGTGCCGAGAGAATTGTCGAGTGAAAGCGGTCTAAGTGTTAAATTCGAGGAGTTTGTATCTTCCAAGGAGGATGTACCTGTGAGCCCCACTGGTCAAGAAAATGGACCTAATGTAACCGGGTATCCGGATCAATCATCGGAAAACGAATCAAGTCATCATAGTCCGGATTTGCAGGATTCCAGAAATGAAAATCAAACGTATCAGCAGAATCGCGAGACTACACAAAGTGAAAATGTTCAGAGCTCACGACAGGACGCTGTGGGACAATCGGGAAGCCCAGAAACTCCGAGAAAACAGAATCTATCTTCGTTGAGCCTTTATCCCGGTTTGATAAAATTCGAGGATAGCGAGAGTTACGGTTTTCGATTACCCGATCCCCCGTCCGGTTCAACGAGTGAAGTACCGTTCCTTCAGGCTCTCATGAAGTCTTACAACAATTTCAAAAAAGAAGCCGGTAAAAATAGCGATCAGGGATTCTCGTCAGCTGGAAACCGGGAAACTTGGTTCGATCCAAGACAAATTCATCCCGGTTCTGGTTTTCAGCCTTCCCGCGATTATTCTCAACGTCCCGATGATTCTGCGAAGACCGGTGATGGAAATTTAAGACAATCGAATCGACAGCACGGTGCCAAGAAAAATAAACAGGTGCGACGATTTTGAAGAAAAAAACGGGAGCGATCGTAAAATTAAATTTCATGTCTTCATTAAATTTATATTTTTTTAATGGCTCCAGGTGCAAATTATCATCCCGTATACGTCGCAATATACACCCGAACCCTTCCATCCATCACGGGAGGACTGGAGTACAAAAACCGCGGCTGTAAGAACGCAGGCGCGCAAAGTTCCGATTTACGACACGAATCGCGACTATCTGGCACAGGAGACGCGAAGGATCGAGGACGAAGTATCTCAAATACTCCAATCATTGGAAAATTCCTCGAGAGGAAATGAAATTACGCGATCACCGAATGGAGCCAAAGCGAATACGTCGATCGACGTCTTAAGGCTGCAGAAGAATATCGACAATTGGACGATACAGGTAAACAATAAATTCTCACCTTCGCACGCTTTACAATACCAAGAAAAATGGATTTAATTAAATTGAAATAAACTTCATTTGGATTAAATTAAATATTCATCGGCTTAATGGATTTAATGTAAGTCAAACAAAGTTTATTCCAAACAATTAATTCCGTCTCTCTTAATTTTCTTTTTTACACGATATTAATTATTAATAACCAAAACGTTGCGCACCAGGTGCTACGAAATATAAAAGTCTGAATGGATAATAGTAATAAAATCTTTCGTGCAACGCTTAATACAATATTTTTCGCTGAACAGACGATACATAATGAACATCGCATTAGTACCATGAGAAAACTTGATGCGAGTCGAAGTAGCTCATAGATAATAATGGATTATCCGTGTCTAGGCAAGAGCAGAATATAATAATGAGCTCGCTAAGACAGACGATGAACTCTGTTACACATAAGTGTACGCGTGTATTAGTGTGTGGATCACACCGTCGATTCTTCCGGGGCCCCTTCTGCTGATTAATTAATGCCGTTCTCTGCCAGACACGGGCATAATCGCGAGTGAACGTGCAACAATTCGAGAATGATCGTTTATTGTACGGGGAAAAGATCGGGAATACAAGAAAAAAAAGAAAAGAAAGAAAAACGAAGAAGAGCCACGAGAATGATGAATAAACGGGGAGAAACGCGAGAAAAGAGAGTGTAAAGAGTGGTGAAATGGGGTAAGGAGGCACGTACGAGTGTAAACGAGGCATGTGGGACGACGAACGTCAGATGTACGGTGACTTTTACCGGGCGCGTGCGCGATACGTTACGGCGCGAAGTTTCGCCCGCGCCTGGAGAAAAGAAAGAAAAAAAAGAATGTACGCAACAAAGAGCCGTGGAGCTCGTCGAGTTTTCTCACCTATTGGTAGCGGACGAGTAATGAATGTTCAATGTTTGCATCTCTTTGACAGGAATATTCTACAGGCACCACGGCAAGCACGTCGATACCAAAGTCATCAAGACCGTATTTGTCGCCGTCGAAAAAAATTCCACAGGAATATTTAACGACGACGGAGCCGGTCGCAACGTCTACAAGCTCGACACAGGACGCGAGAAAAGAAATCGGCAATATTCTCGCTGGCTTTAGTTTTAACGATCTCGAACACGAGGGCTCGGCCAGTGACCACATTGATATTTCTCACGTTCAGGTAAATGATAAACGACGAATGAATTGTTCAAATTATTTTCGACGATCGAATCCAATTAAAAATTAAATTTTTTTATTTCATAACATTTTTTTTATCAAATTCCAAAGGTATCGTCTCACATCAACGAGGTATCTTCCGTATTTCCCGTAATTGCGGAATCGACGACGACGAGAAACGTTGTAACTTCGACCACCGAGCGTGATACCTGGGACCAACTTCCGGTCTCAATTTCACCGGTGAACAAGGAACGCGTATACGTAGTTACGCCGCAGCCGATCCCGACCTTTCCTACGACAAAACGATATAAAAACGACGGCGATAAAACAGTGAAAAATTTGACGACGAAAATTTTACCGAAGGAATTGGATTTGGATAAATTCGAATTGATAGAGAGAGCGTATCAAGTTTTGCCACAAGCTGTCAATAGTCTCTCCGTTGCGTCAACGGGGCCAGGTACTGTGCCACTTTGGGGTATCATGGAACACGAGGAATATGCATCACCGTCGAACAATACTACTACAACCCCGAAAATTCCGATTCTCTACTCGGGACATTCGAAGGTAAGATCAAATAAATTACTTCTGCGAGAAATTAAAATTTTCAGAAATTTGAATACGTATTTGATTTAAAACAATTACGAAGAATATAATTATTACTAATTATAAAAAAAAATGAAACAACTAAAGTAAACAAAAAATGATTTTTCTTCATTATTTTCTTTTATCGAATAATTTTAATGATAACGTTTTTCTTAAATTTAGTGATTTACGTTTAATTGACAATTGTTTTTCAATAATATTTTCTTCACAGGTATCCCACACGAGGCAGTGATACGTAAAACTCAACGTTAGTACGACATAGCGATGAGAAATTTCTCGGGTCACGTTGCCCGTGTAATCAACAGACTGCAAAATATATTTATACGTATTCTACGTGCGCGTGATGTATATCGAGTGCGCGTATACGCTTATGCGATGAACACGAGTGTGATTGTTTCCGTATGTGTGTCTGACGATTGAACTGTCGCGACGAGTGAATTATCGAACTCTCGAAAAACGTGTTTACGCGCGAGTGAAATTTTAGTACATTATACGTAAATTACGATAGTCGATAGAGAATAGAGAGTCGAGAAAATTATACGCCAACGAAGAGAAGACGGGATGATCGGATGAATTGGAAACGATCCGCGTGTTTTATTTTTTGTAATTATTTTCACACTAATATCGAATTGTTTTGTAACGTTTATTTTATATTTCCAATTCATTCGATGTCGATCAATTTGTTCCAAACGTATCGGCATAGCGCGTGTGTTTTCGTGCAAGGCTCAATTACCCAAGGCTCGAAGCCTCGAACAATGTTAAACAATAAGTCGATTCAAGTGTACATTGTATATCTTTTGTGGTAGACTGAAAGAAATTTGATGAAGTAAGTGACCGTATATTCGATCGACCGAAAATAAGTAATAATTGAAAATAACGATAAAACTGAGACGGGCGAGTCTTCGATCGTTCGAACACTCGGCACGTACTCAAGAGAGAAATATTGTTTTGTTTATTCTTAGCTCGTATCGCTCCATACACTTGAACATTCTAGATTGTAAATTTTTTCGAAATTCGAAATCGCTTTCGCCTCGTCGATTTCGCAAAGTTGGATCCGTCCCAGCGGGTGCTACGTGAATACGAGCACTATTTTATACGTCGCATTTGCTGGAGAGTGCCCGTTTGTATATATAACGATTGTCGTCCGCATACGTGAATCGCATAGCCGTAAAGTTTATGGCCGATGCGCGTGACCGGTGAAAACTCCGGAGCTTCGATCGGCGCGACGGAAAGCCTCACTTTCTCATTGACTCGAACGAGGCATCGGACATTGATTATTCGTAGCGTTGTCTCGATCGTTTATACCGAGACGTCCTTGCTTATATATTTGGATGGCGCAAACTTTTACTTTTCACTTTGTTTTCTTCATCCATTAGATCGATTTTTTTTTGAAGGATTTGAGGGAGAACCGAATTTATAATTGGAATTCAGGGCAAATACCACTTTTCCCTTCGTTCCATTCTTTCTTCTGCTTTCTTCTGCTTTTTCTTTGTGTTATATTCTCGTTCTTATTTCTCGAATGCTTTTTCCCCGATTAGACAACTTGATAAAACTTTTCCTTTTCTTCGTTTTCCATTTCTCCTTCGTCGACCTCCTCTGCTTCGTCTTTTTCTTCTTTTGCTTCTTCCTCTTCTGAAGTCAATGTCACGACTTTCTTAACGCATGCAGGCTCTTGGCTATGCGAGACTCGTGTACATTCACTAGCCTCGTTCAACGAGACGTTGCAAAAGTAGGAAAGAATAGTGGAGAATCCGTGTGAATTCACGAGCCCGGAAGATCGTCGGATGAGGATTTTCATTGTTTCGTGTACACGTTTCATCGGAGATTACGAGAACCGAGCGAGCGTTTTCGAAAAAGATGGCTGGATCCCGTAACGAGTGCGAGAATTCACTCGGATAATTAGATCCGTTTCAGTAGAAAAATGGGATCAAACAAGGACACGACCTTAATGAGAGATCGATTGTGACGTGAGTTTTCAAAGTACCGACGAGAAACCTACCGCAAGAAATTACGTATCGTAATTCTTATTTAGGAAATTCTACTCGAATGAGAATTGTGGTTACAAAGAAATTTACGAGACGTTTTTATTATTTTTTTTATTTTTAAACATATGATGACTTTATTTCAATTAAATCCTTAAATTAACACAACGAGTACGTCACTCTTGTACGTCGACTTGTTTCTTTCTCTCGATTCGTTTCGCCTTTCTACTGACTATAAACATTTCCATCACCCACATGATGATCGTAAGGGCCGTCGTCGCATTTATCACTATGAGACACGGTACGTAGGAACCAAATTTGTCCCTGGACAAACCTGCGAAATTAAACGAGCTATTTCAAATAATTATTCAATTATCTCGTACTTTACGAATGAAAGCTTTTTGTTGTCACTTACCAAGGAGTGGGCCCAGAGTCATAAGAACGAAGCCATTAACGACCATCTGGATACCCGTCGCAGATGCCAATCTCTCGATCGGAATGTAATTTGGAATTACCAAGGACATGTTGACAGAACGAATGCCTTTGGCGAAACCGAGACCGATCGCTACGAGAATCACCGAGGTCAAAGTTTCCGAAAATATCAGCACTGGATGGTTGATTGAGGACAAAAATAAAAGAAATAGTAATTATATTCCAGGGTTCGATATTGATTATCGTTAATCGATCGATAAATCGCAAACGATACTTTACTGGTTCTGCAACAGATGAGAAGAAGAAGGCTTATCAGAGCCATGTGCCTTGCTGGAAGTCGCAGCCACTCCCCCAGAAATGGCACCAATCCACGTGAAACCAGATCAACCCCGGCTAGAGTGCTCATGACAGCTGCGATTTTCTCAGTACTGAATCCCATATCGCCGAGAATAAACGGCGTCAGAAGAGCAAAATTGATCTCAGCGAAAAGGGCTATCGACATGCCGACCATCATGTTGACGTAGATCGGATCGCGTAGAAGATCGAAATCGAAGAAACGTACGATTTCTCTGATTGCTCGTTTCCAGCATGAAACTTTTGGCTTTTCGTCAATCCTGCAAAGAATTTATCGCGTAAAAATCATTCTACTCTTCTGCCTTGCGTATTATATGGATGTAACAAAAACCTTGCCAAAGGTGAGAAAATATTATTTCATATTTTTGATAATAGATGAACGCTACTACCGACACTTTTTCTGGAACACTTGAAGTCTCCAGTACTGCGTTCACGAGCAATTGTTCCCCCATGAGTAGAGGAATTTCTTTTTCAGATAGAACGTTGGTTTCGTCTCGTAACGAATTTGTTTCCGATTCGTGATCGTCCATTATAACGAGAGGCCCGAAATTTATGTTTTCATCGAAAATCTTCGCGCAGCTGCCTAGATTCACAGTTTCGAGACTTTTTCCTGTCGATTAGATAATTCAGTTTTGTAAGATTCGATTCTCGCATTTTTAATTTCTTCTTTGAGTAAAATTGAAAAATTACCAGAACTCCACCATTTATAAGGCAAATCCCGCTGTCCAGGGTCAGTAGGCTCGGGAGAGTCTGTTGCGTCTGGGAAAATCATCGATCGACTTTCCCCGATACCATTCATTTTTTCCTCTATTTTGTCTGTGTTAGTCAAAGACAATCTTTTTTTCAATCCTGTCTCACTTTCTTCTGTTAGATTGTTCTCCGAATGAGTTACCCACTTGGAAGGATTTTCATTCGTCTCTAAAAAAAGTAGGCTTCATTTTTTCGAGTCAGGCTGGAGTGATAAATGGAAAAAAAAGAATGGAAGTGCAAAAATTATTCACCCTTCGGTGAGTTTAATTGTTCATTCTCAGGTGCCACTACTTGCCATTTGGCGTGCCACTTGATGGGTTGTAATAGCATAGTCGCGACGAGGGAATGAAGTGTCAAGCCTCCCAGAATCACAATGGTACCCTGATAAGAGCGTGCGTTTAAAAATACAAAAGCTTTCGATGAAAAATAGATAAGCAATTTCTGTCATGCTTCCACATAAGAAAATTACACGTTATTTATTTACAAAACAGAAAGAAAAGATAAACTACCAAATGATAACAGAAATAATGTTGAATATTAATCGGCAAATTTATGGGAAATTATTTAAAAAATGTGTAAACCGTTATACTTAGAGTCGACCCCAGTTGTCAATTAAATTTATGTTCGAAAAAATAGCGTCGTTAATAGAGGTAACATGTGCGACGAAGTCTTATCAAATGGAAAATACCTGAGTTCCGTACGTTGATAAGAGGTACGATGCTAATTGGGGCATTAATATCGGTCCCAGACCAGTCACCGTCATAGCCATACCAATGGCGCGTCCGCGTTTTTCAACGAAATACGTGTTAACGGCGAGAGTGAAAGACGACATGGTCAGTCCAACGCCAAATGCTTGAGGAGAACGAACGAGAATAAAAAATCTCTATCAATATGTACATAAATAAACTTAGCCGATTAACGAGCAATTAACATTTCTCATTGGGCCGAAACGGAGCATGAAACTCACAAGCCATCAAGCCATAAGTGATCATGAAGTGTGTAAAAGTCGTGGCAAAAGCTGTCATTGTAATGCCGAACGTGAATATCGTTGACCCAACCAGAGCGATCTTCCGGTATCCAAAAATTCGCAACAATGGCCCATGCACGAGTCCAACGCCCATCCCAAACGCAGAGTTTACGTTGATAATAACCGATGCGTCTGTTGCGGCGATATTTAAATTTTTAAAAACATCTTTCAGCACGAGACTGAAACCTTGCAATATCGGTACCATGATCACCTGCGAAACACGTATATTAAATGAAAAAAAAGATCAATTTTTATCCAAAATCATCGAAAGAAATCATTTTTACGAAAACGATAAATGTTACCGGTAATTTTTATTTTTTAAAGAAAAGGACAATGATTTATCTCGACAATAGCTAGCATAAAAATATAAACCGAGACGAAGAATGTAATTCGTTACACGACGGAGAAATATATCAAACTATTTTATATACTTTCGTTATTTCTATTACCGTTCGCAGTATAACGTGCGCTTTGAACGATTACATGGCATCAAAACGTGTTCGCTGACGATACGCACGCAACGATACCACATAAGGATCGTGTAAAGATTACAAATGAATTGTTAATACGTGAGCGATTCAGCGTACGCCCTTAATTAAAATTTTCGTCATTGACTCGACGCTAACGCTCGACTAATGCTAAAAAATGGACTAAAATTCTTCGTAATGATAATAGATTTATAATTCAGTGTATTTATAACTTGCGTTCACTTACGTTGTTCAATGCGTAAGCTATCACTATAACCCATCCCCATCCCCCATCGGGGGGTATCATTTTTCTCTCCATTACGTCGCACTCGTCGTTTCACTTTTCACTAATAAAAAAAGAATCTGTATATGTGTACATATATATACAATAGCGAACGGTTGATAAAGAAATTCGCGCCTGAGTTTCTTATCGCGAGCTTCGACCCATTCTCGCGTTGGAAAAATCTTCGAGATCGTTCGCGATACTCTCGCGAGACGTACGACGCCGATATTCGTGACGATACTGCAGACGAAACGGGGCTTTTGTCGCTGTCTTCTTGCTCAGCTTCCGGCCAATAAAAACACTACCGTCGTCTCACAAATGTATGACGAAAGCGAGTAGAACGGTGACGGCGAATTGACGGCCTCTATCTGACTGCTTGACTTACCGAGGGGCATGAAACATTTGAGATAAACGAGAGCGAGACCGAGCGAGAAAGAATAAAGCCCACGTACACACGCGTACGTATACAAAGTCTGACTGCTCATCGTCGCTTGCTTTCTAACTGACCAATCTAATCACCGCGAGACGTTTTATCATTATTTTCGTGCGTCTATGGTAGATGCGTTTTTGTACGAGAACGCTCGTTCGTTCAATATTTCGACCTAGAACAATTTCACGAGTGGAAAGAACGATATTAAAAATACAAAAATAGTTGACTTTTCAAAAAGGTGAAAATTCGTATTTTCAAGAAAATACATTGTTATATTTACGAGAAATAATAAAACACAAATATCCGTGCTGTAAAAAAAAGACAATTATTTATCGTTAAAAAAACGTTGATAACAACGCTGAAACATACTTTTATTAGTCACGATATCGTCATCGCGTATCGGATAAATAACAAGGCCAGTGCACTCGCCGTTCCAGCACGAATCACGCGCTTCGCGAGATTCTTTCGTACGCCTCGTAACAAGAGTCTTTGCATATGTAAACGAACCTCGCAACAACAAAGATAAATCTATCTTTTCCACGGGATTTAAATAAATTCTATTAAACGCTGTGACAAATTGCGCAATTACCGAGGTAGTACAATAAATTTTCATTTAATCGCGCGTGAGGTCACTGGAACATGTTTTGAGATGGCGCGACGGACGCGAGGAGCCTTTAGTTCTCGTGCGGTAATTCTGACTGATTGCTAATGATCGTTTGGCTCGAAAGCGAGTGTACCACGTGCTTCGCGTAAAACTTACGGGCAAAACAGTAACGAGGGAGTAACAGTGCAACGGACTAAAACACAGAGACGAACACGTGGTATATGTAGATATATATATATATATATGAACGCATCGGGTAACAAACTTTCCTGGATGTAATAACGATACACTCTCGTCGACAGCAGAGGCGGAAGGGTCATTTATTCTTGGGTGAAATAACCCAGGTGTGCTAATGATGGGTCCCCCTGAACGGGTTGGAGGGAGGAGAGAGAGAGACGGCACGGGGATGGGTTTCTGGGGGGGGGGGGGGGGGGGGGGGAGTAAGAAACGTTCGCGTGGCAGTTTCGCTCACGGTGCTGCGAGCGATCAGATATAACCCTTGATGACTGCTCTCGCCTCGAGGCCAAAAATTCTCGACCACCAAACTCCTCGTTCGTTCGAGCACGAGCGGCAATATTACGGGAGTGTGTTCGATCGCATGAGTCTGAAAAACTTCTTCGTGTGTATAATGAACGATGCAATTTTATTTTTGGCGAGCTTTGGCCAAAAGAGTAGTAAAATAAAAGAAGCTAAACAACGCATGATCGAGGGAAGGAAATAACGATTTTGAAAGAAAATAAAAGGAAATGAAGCACGGACGCGTAATTGGGACTGTAATTACATATTAGTACGAAGAACTGGACAACGTGGAGAATGATTTTATGGGAAAATAATTGTGAATAATTATTTGGAGAAAATACAAATTGAAAGTTTCTCCGAATATTTTTTAACGGCTTTTCATTTAAGGACCCGGCCGTCTGTGGTTCGTAATGTATTTTGGCGTAATTGGGTAATCACAATCGTTTCGATCATTAGTTAGTTAAATTTTGATTTTTTTTTCTATACATATATGTATATAGTTTCTTTGTTTTACATACGATGAGTACACAGTACTCGTTCATGGAGCTTCGACGATTTCTTCTTTTTTTTTGTACAAAGCCTCGCGGCGACGATGGAATTCGAAAATTCGCATGACTACTTACTTTTACGAATAGATAAGAATTTTGTGAATCGCGTTAATTATTGGTCGCGGAAATTTTTTCCACGTCATCGTTGTTATCGTTACTTCGACGTATGGCCTTCCACGAGAATTCGATCGACCATGCGATAAAGGCGAGAGTTATCAGCGCGCTCGATGCGTGAATGCAGATTCGATAACTCTCGCTGTAATCACGAACGAAACCTTCGAACAAATTTTACGATAATTTTACAAGAATTTTCAATTGTATTAATCTGTTTTTTGTTTGTTTTTTGAACGGAGATTCTTGAAGTAATGGACGACTCACCGACTACGGGACTCAGAGTCATGGAGAATATTCCTTTGGTCACCATGAAGAGTCCAAGGGCGTGTGGCAATTTTTTCAGGCTGCAACACTCCGAGACGGATAAATTAATGTTGAGGATAACAGCTCCGCGAATAAATCCAATAAATACGAGAACGACGGTCAGCATGATTCCTTTGCTTTGTTCAGCGAGCACTGGCGTGGAAAATTGGGAAAGATTAAAACCAATATAAATAAGACGCATTTCATCTTTAAGTATTCGAAATTGTATTCAAATCTTATCTAAATCTTATTATAAAAAAAAATTGTTATTAAAAAGAAGTAGGTGAATAATTGTCGATAATTCAACGATCCTATTTAACTGTTATTCAAATATGTGTCTTATTTAATAAGATTTATTTTTAGCTCGTTACTTACTCGATCGACCGATGGCTACGAGAAGAGAGCTGAACCAAAAAATCCGTCTTTTTTTCATGCCTATTTTGTCGAATATCACTGGTAAAATTAATCGCGCCATGATATCGGTAAAGGCGGTCAGTGAAAGACAGAAAGCTATTTCCCCCTGGGTCATACCTGTACGTATAAAAAGTAAAAAATAAAATAAAACAAATCGCATCGAAATAATTATCGTGGCAACGAATTTCTCGATTAAATTTTACCAACGCTTCGAAGAAAAAATGGAGTCATGAGCTTGAAATTTGTTTCAGCTACATTGTACAAGCTCAGTCCAATAATGACGTTGAGATAGACGGAATTCTTGAGCAATTCGAGATCCAGAAAATCCGCTATACCTCTCAGGGCTAATCTGAAGCAGCTTAATTTTTTATCCTCTGCTTGAACGTTGTCCGCGTCGGGACGATGCGAATTTCTGGAAGTAAACGCTGTCTTTACTTCCTGATCTTCGGACTTAACGAGAGTCATCAAGAGTTCCGCGGCTTCTGGATTATTTTTCGTCCTCTCGACTTCCACCTCGTGCTCTGTACATCCGTTTTTTATAACCTGCCAAACCAATGGCTTCGTTTCTTTTCTTTTTCCATTCGAACATCCTCTTACAAAAATTCTCTCTCTTCTCGTAATTGAATACAATGGATCACGGATGAGATCGAGGATCGTCGCGTGCGGGGCATTCCTGCGTCTCTAACTGGCAAAATCGATCGCACGTCAAAGTTTAAGAAAAACAAAATTAACAAAGAAAAAAAAATTAATAAAAATAAAAATACAAAGATTAAACGAAATCGATGAATTTAAACACGATCTTACGATTTTATTCAACATCAGGAATACCCCATGACGCGTCGATGTCGTTGGATACTTTGAGATTCAGCTTGTCCAGGTTGGATTTTTTTGGCGGTTCCACGGGTCGCAGGAGACAACCACCGATGAGAGAGTGCATCGCCCACCCACCGATGATCAACATCGTCCCACGAAATCCATAATGGTCGAGTAACACGTAAGCGAGCTGCTCGTTAAACGAGAACGAATGATTTCAATCGATCGACGATATAAGAAAATAGAATTTTAGTGCGCTTTCTCGTTTTTTTTTTCGATACAAATATATTTGATCTAACCTGTGGCATGAGCATCATCGCTATTGCCGTCCCGACCATGGAAAATCCGACCGCCTGACCGCGTTTTTTGTCGAAGTAATTATTCAGGGCGACGAACGACGATGCAACCGCGAGACCGGTGCCGAAACCAGCCAAAACACTGTAAGTGCAAACTATGTGGATGACACTGTGGGCTCTGGACGTTAAAATGAGGCCGATTGAACTGAGCATTGCTCCGGCAATAGCGACATTTCTGTACGCGAATTTCTTCAGCAAAGGTCCCACGAAGAGGCCTGAGGTATTCGTTAATTTATTCAGGCTACACGATTTATCGTTTCTTTTTATTGTAAACATTGTTAACTTTAGTATCGTTGATTAATTTAAAAAAAAACGTGTAATTATTCAATGATTCGTACCTGAAAAGTTCATATTCGCATCGAAGACACTCGTGATGAAGCTGTTCTTGGTAGAATCCGTTCCAAGATCCATGAGAAAATCGTGAAATACGAGACCGAAAGATGGGTCCAGGGCTCGTAAAGAAAACTGTGTTTAAAAATCATCGAATTAGTGACGAATGTTGATACGATTTTTTCTTCTTGAGAGTATTAACAAAGGTATAATAAAAAGAAATATAATTACCGTTATCAAACTACTGCCCAAACACACCATCCACCCCCAACCTCCATCTGGAGCTTTGACCGTCTTTGGTTCTTTCATCGAGTTGCGATTTATAATCTTATTAGATTAAAGATTGAATCAAATAAACGATTAATTGTGGCGGTCAGCACCGTAAGAATACGCACGACACACGACAGTCCCGCAGGGGATACGCTATTTTATACCGTAATCGGAATTCTGTCGTTGACCGAACCACGGATTGGTGGTCTTATCTTTGCGGGTCTCTCACAATGCCATGTGATAAGTAATCTTCACCCTACACTGTTACAGTTTAATACACTCTCTTTCTCTCTCTCTCTCTCCCTCTATACAAATATTTCGTTTTTTCCTTCTCTCTCTCTCTCTCTCTCTCTCTCTCTCTCTCTCTCTCTCTCGCTTGCACTTTCACGATGTCTATTTTTCACGCTTTTTTTATTCACAAAAAAGAAAAAAACGAAGTTTCAAGCCAATCGTGAACGGTTGTTATTCGAAACGTTTCTGATCGACTTCGTTTCGTAAGAATTATGAGGGGTGAAAGTACTCGAACGATAGCGATGCGAAAAGTGTAGAAAAAAATACGAGGAAACATAAAACGCGTTTAAACGTCCGAAGCCGACGATACGCGGTAAGCTAATGCTCGAACGATTCTAATACTCGAACGATCTCGAATCTGTAATAAGTAGAGTCCGAATGAACGTACCTTCTTTTTTTTTTCTTTATTTTTATATAATTTCAGAGCAAAAAATCAACGATTATTACGATCGTCGATTGGATTTTTGTGACGCGATACGTTCTAAGATTTTTCTATCGATAACACGTTTCGTGTAATCGCTTAGAGTCTTCTAATAAAAACGTATCTGCTTATGCGAAGGTAAATCCAAGAGTCACACGACACTCGATCAGATCTTGATAATATATTGGAGATAGTGCGAGCCGTCCCTCTAATCTCTCGTGACACGTTTCGTTCGATTGAAGATAATGAGGTATTCGATCGATCGTGCGATATTATACACGGTAGCTGAATATACAAAAATGCCGAACGATAGTCTGGTTAAAAGACGAGAATAACACCGAGTCTTCAATTTTATTTAAAGACATTCGATTAAGTAAAGGTACCAACGACGACTTATCTTTCGACAAAAATTTCACACTTCCCAAACGTTGTTCTTTTCTTCTTTTATCTTTTTAAAGCATTTATCCCCACGAAGTTTTCTTCTGTTATCTTTTTAAAACATTTATCACCACGAATTTAAATTATTATTAACAAAACAGTATTATTCACTCGCTTTTCCTCGAATTAATCCGACATCGTTCCGAGACGTTCGGCGTAACGTCGGACGACTTTTTTGTGACGGACTGTCGACCATTCTGTCGACTGCGTTCGCGAGTAACCACTGATACGAACGCCCGGGAATATCCCGACCTGCGGCCTCCTGTCGGTTTACGCCATCGACGAGTAATTTGAAAAATGTGCAAGGCCAACGATAGAAATGTACGATTTGTCGAGTAACGATCGATGCACTTTACATATGTATATACGTATATAGATATATATTTATACGAGATTATTATCAAATAACGAGAAGCAATTTAGCGATGTACGATATTTTCCGAGTAACGAGCATCGTATTATACGTCTATGATAGTTTCCGGCTAACGACCAACGCCTTTCGCCAATGAATCATAATTTACCTAATCGGCATATGCAGATTTTTCGATATTGTTTCGAAGAAATGTTTACAATCGAGATCCGGATTTTAGCGAAAAACTTATACAGCTGCCAAAGTCTAGTGAACATTTTTATCACGTTTTCGTGCATCTCCCTCATACGAAAAATTAGAAAAAAAAAGGAAAAATTCGTGTTTATAATAATGGACGTGTTACTTTTTGTTAAACGAATTCGCAAATATCATTGGAGATCAAAATAGCGACGGTTATCTAATGCAGGAGACCAAGATTGTTGGCTTATTACAGATATAATTAGATCGTTCAAGGTAATTTCTCGTTTGCCACGTGTTTTCTATAATTCACTGTGAGACAAAACTTGGAAAATGGGAGATTGGTTTTTACAGTCTATGTTGGAGCTGGATTAAGACTGCGTTCGTCGAAGCGGCAAGCTCGAGCTATTGATGAAATTATTTGTACAGCTCCCATACCAACTGCGAGAAGGATCCCAGGCGAGTTACCTTCACGTTCGGCGAGCGTGTGTACGGGTTGCTCTAGTGTCAGGCGCTGAAAGCTTCCCGCACATTTCACGCGGTCGTATACATCGACGATTTCTTTTAAATTTCTTATCGAACGATTAATTTAAGCCTTAGGATGTTAATTAAGAATATAATTAAGCCTATCGGCGGAAATCAATTTTTATGATATTGACGTTGATCGTAATTTGTCGTTAATAAGGAATTAAAAAAAGTTTCATTTAAACTTTGACCAAATCTCCATTGATAAATTCATTTAATTTCCTATTAAATTTCCTTATTTTCCATATCCATTGAAACGTTATCTGCTTTTGCAAACGTTATTGGCTTAGCGAGTAAGTACACAATCGTGAAGCAAATTTAGCGTACGGGTAGAAGTCGAGGCGATATTTTACGATCAAAATACACACACGAACAACATAATTCACTCGGTTGACGTTTGCGCGCATCAGAAAAAGCTCGAGCGTTTGCCTCCGTGCATTTCGCATGAATTTCAAAAAAATCGAAAAGTGATTTTGTAGATAAGACAATATTTGTCTTCTAGTCTTGGCATTGGTTGAATTATCAACCGGTGGCGGAGTAACAAATGTACGATGATTCCGTCGTTGGTGTCGAACGAAGAACGATTCAGCCGGAAATAATTCACGACGAATCGCCGCGTCGAATCAAATTGATCACGATAAACCATATTTTTGAGAATAAGAAACGGGAGAGACTACGAATAGATTGATCGATCGTTGGGTAAAACTACTTATTAGTGAAGCGACAACAACACTTGAAGCGGTGACAAAATCTGCTCATATATTGGACCCGGTGAAAAGTGTTGATAGAGTTTTAACGTTCGTATCGAATTATTCATTTATCCATTGGAGGGTGAAGATTAATTGCCTTTTTACCTACGACATAACGTTTATTAATAAAGACGTTTTGTCTCGAAGTACGGCGGATATCGCGATAGTTTATCGTTGATGTGTTAATATGCCGGCGTCAATGACGAACGCGGGAACACAAAATAGCCAAAATGATAAAGATGGAAATACGAACGAAAATAATAACGTACATTTATTGGAGACGAGGGAAATCGAGGACGAGGACGAAATCTCGATGGAGGATCTTGCACCCGATGGAGATTTTGGTTGGGTCATTGCTGTCTCCATGGTCGTAGTTTTTGTGAGTGAAGAAAAAAGCGTCATAACAAAAATAACCGTACGATGGAAAAACCAAACGACGTTTGTTTTTATAAGTAGCAAATTGATCCAATCAAGAAAAGTCGTTACGTAACGGTGAACGCTAAAATTTGAAAATGATTCGTTAAATGCAGTTTATTTATTGAAAGGATTGTTTTTAATTCTACATTTATGGTGTTTGTCACGCTCGTCGTTACGAGCTTAACGAGATCGTTGTACGGAAACGATGAAGCGTCTCGGGTCTTGCGATAAGAAGAAACGACTGCGCGTAAATACGTACGGCGCCAACGCTTGTAAAATCAATACCGAACATATTTGCGTCATTATTAAACAAGTCGTGTCACATTATTTTTGTGTAAACGTTATTTAAATTCGAAATATCTGCGCAATATCGTTTACGTAAACCATAAAGATTGTGCTTAAGAGTGAAATATTATAAATACGGTGATAAATATGCAAACGTGATTTTTTATAAATAAATTGTTAGGATATTTATAAAAATCGCGTGATTAATCGAGTCGATGATTTTTCAGATCGTCACTACTGCTCCAGGATCATCGTTCGCGATTGTCTTTGGCGAATTCCTCGCAGCTACGGGACAAGCTGGCGCTGTCATGACCCTTTTGAACTCTGTTTTTATGATCAGTTTCTCACTCGCCGGTGAGTGCTTCTGAGATTTTCTCTTATCGCCATTTCAAATTGATTTCCGACGGTAGCTTCTTCACAGTACACTAATAAAAGTGATTCAAAATACAGATATAAAAATAATATTCGACATAAAATGCGTAGGTTTATTGACGACAGCGTTGTTGAAGAAATATCCGATGAGACAAGTGGGAATAATAGCGTCGATAATATTTGCGATACCAAATGTTTTGGCGGCCTTCGTGACACACGTCTGGCACCTCGTAGTCATATTTTTCGTACAAGGTATCGGCCTAGGCCTCATGAACAATATATGCAACGCGAATTTCAATGCTTACTGGATGAAGAAACGCGCCAAGGTACGATTGAATATTCAACGAAAAAAATACAAAAAAATTCTCGTTATGATTTTCGATATAAGTGAATTTTCATTTCAGGTGATGAGCGCGGCCCACGTTATAATCGGATTAGGTGGAATAGTTTATCCTATAATGATAGAGAAGTCCATGAGTCTCTACGGATTTCGAGGTACGAGGCAAATATTTAAAAATATGTTTGTCGCATTGAAAACTAATACAATTAGACCAGATCGAATGTTAACGATGGAATCAAAAGGATTTTTTGTGCTAGATCAAGGCTTGATTTAAACTCGATGAATTCTACTATGGAGCGAATTCGATTTTCTGTTATTTTATATTTTTGTTTGTTCTTTTTCGTTTCCATTCTTTCAAATTCATTATGTTCCGGTCTTTTGGTCGCGTTATATCGTCCATTTCTTTATTCTTGTCCTCGCCAAGGTACCGCCATTCTCACAGCCGCTCTGAGTCTAAACTGCATCGTCGGTATGATGCTAATGCATCCGGTCGAGTGGCACATGAGAGATCCGGACGAGGTACGGAAGGAGAGAGCGCGACTGGCGGAGGAGAGCCGGAAGCTCCTGTCGGAGAGGCTGCAGGAAAAGCCAGTAGCAACTGGCAAATTCGTACATCCCGTACTCGCGAATCGTCGCTCAACCATTCACGTTGCCCAGGTGTTCGCAAAACCGAGCAGGTGCAGCAGCCTCAGAAGCCTCAAGGAGGGTGGACCGCGCGAAGTTCCTCTCCTCATAGAAACTCTCAGAGTACGATGCTTTTTTTGCCGTACGCGCACGGGCTTTTGGAATTCGGTGCTTTTTTTTTAATCGGTGACGAGGGTGGAGAAGGGAAAAGGAACGAGGCCTACTTTTTTTTAAAAATTGAATAAAAATGCGTGGTATTAATTTATTCTACGAAACAGGTCAAAGGCGATTCTAATTCGGATGTCGAGGCCGGTGTACGCATGCGCTCCGGTTCCGGCACGCATAGAAGAAATGTCGGCAAGAGACTCTCGGCTCTTTCGGCAACTAGCATCGGTAATATCGCTGGAGTTGGATCCACCTTTGCCGAAATTCCGTCTCGTTTGGAAAAGAAAAAACGACCGGTCGAACATGTCAATGAGACGAAAGAAACGAAGGTTATTGAGAACGAGAACGAAACCCAAGAATTCGGAATTATGTGAGATTTTACATTATTTCTATTCAGAAATTCATTCGTTTGGCTTTTAAAGACGTTGAGATTACTTTGGTTGAAAAAATAATTATTTTATTGATATTTTGATTATTTATAATTTGGTAAGCGATTGATTAATTAATTGGCCTTTGATTATTTCTCATTACAGTTCAACCCTCAGTGCATTGTTCGAGCTGCCTCTCTTCAAAAATCGTTCTTTCATGAGCATGAGTTTAGGAATAAGTTTTGTCATGACGAGCGATTTTACTTTTAGTTCGTTACTGCCGATGATGATGACCGATCTTGGTTACACCATGCCGAACGCAGCGCTCGCTATCACAGTCTCAGCGGCTGCCGAACTTTTTTCGCGAATATTGTTAGCAATATTCACTTTGTTCGTGAACGCACGACCAAAAATGTTGTTTTTCATCGCCATGATATGCATGGGTTTCGCAAAAATTGGATTTTTCTATTTCGACAATACGTTACGAGGAGTCATAGTTACCATTTTCATCATTGGAATGATTCGTTCCTGGCTCTACGTTCCTCAACCATTGGTGGTGGTTGAAAATTTTCCGGTCGAAAAATACGCTCCCGCGTATGGAATATTTTCGCTCGTTAGTGGAATCATCATGATATTCTTCGGTCCTGTTGTCGGTGAGTGGAAAACTTATGACGAAAATTCTCGAAACATTCATTCGTCGTTTAAACAAAGTCGAATAATTCATTTGTTTTTTGAATCTTTTCATTTTATTGAAAATAACGAATCTCGTTTTATTTTGTCAGGTTTCATCAAAGACTGGTCCAACAGTTACGCAACGTGTCAGATAGTCCTGATCGGTCTGAACTGTCTGTTCGTCGTTCCATGGGCCATGGAATTCTTGGCGGAGAAGAGCCAAAGGAGAGAAAATCTAAATAAGTTGAAAATCAGTCCAGATGTGAATCAAAAGGTCGTATCTCATCCTGCTTGAATGATAAATGTCATTTTTATAATTTGCGTTATGATTTCTTATCACCCTGAATGATCTCAATGACTTTACGAACATCTTAGGAATATTTCAGGATATGAATCTCGCGATGTTTAAATAAGCACATATAATTTTATTAACACACGGGCAATCAGGGATTATCTTAATTAGATTAATTCGTCAGAGTCCTCGTTAATTCGACGCTGGCATGGCAATTTTATTCCTCGGTTCGATGTTTATCCTGAAACCGTCGGCTCTCTTCAGGATAATGTCCACTTTCAGACGGAAGTCTTGTTCGGTCAGGTCCGACAGGATTTTGTAGTGTCGCAAAATCGTCGAGAGAAGTACTTTCAGCTTCAGCATGGCGAATTTTCGACCGACGCAGGATCTGAATTTTTTTCAAAATAATTCCATCACGATCATTTTCAAAGAATTATTAAAACAAAAATAATAATTTATCGATATTTCCAATAATTAAAGAAAAATCATACCGTGGTCCGGCGCTGAATGGAATAAAGGCATAATAGTGTCTTTGTTGAGTCTCCTCAGCCAAGAAGTTATCAGGATTAAAAACAGTCGGGTTTTTGTAAATGTCGGGATTTCGATGAATTTTGAACGGTGGAATGACGACCGTGCTGCCGCGAGGAAGTACGTAGTCTCCGGATGCTTTTGATAAAATTGACAAAAAAAAAGATTAATTTATTTAATTTATTCCGACGATTGTATGTAAATTTATGGAAAACATCACCCGAGACGAACTTTGTTTCGAATACGTTTGATGTAAACAAAAATTAATTTAATGCGCTCAATTAATTTCACCTTCATCGACTTTATTTGGGAGAAGACAAAAATTAGTATTCGCTTACCGAGTTTAACATCCTCGTTGAGACGTCTAGCTATAGCTGGCACGGGTGGGAAAAGCCTGAGTGTTTCCATGATAACTCTTTCGAGGTATTTCATTTCCAGAGTATCTTGGAAAGTGCATGGGCGATCGGATCCCTTGAATATTTCATCGAGTTCCTCGCACACTCGAGCCTACGACGAATTAATTCATAAAATCTCATAATTTTCACTCTATCGTAACCGCATTCGTTAGAGCGAGAAAGATAATAAACGAAGATAGAGCGATTCGCAAAAAAAACCTGAAAATTTTCTGTCAAACGTCACTTACAGAGTCGAATCTTTATCGCTTACTGCCAATGATAAATAATCAAAGCGATCGATTATCGTTTGAAATAATTGTAAAATGGGAGATGCGTCAAACGGCAAAAAATTATTTACGAAAATGTGCGCGGTTTGTCACACTGTCGAGAAGGATGGAAAGCATAAAGTTGGTCCTAACCTCTTTGGGGTCGTTGGAAGAACTTGCGGAAGTGAGTGAAAGTAAACATTATTTATCATCAAAATGTTGATATAAAAACCGAGCGATCGAGAGAAAAAGATGCTTGTCGTTCTCAGCACACGCGGGTTTTACTTACACGGATGCAATGAAGAAAAAAGGTATTGTCTGGGATGAAAAATCGTTGGACGAATATATCGAGCAACCCAAAAAAATTGTACCCGGAACAAAAATGGTTTTTGCTGGTCTCAAGAAACCCGAAGACCGGAAAGACCTCGTCGCTTATCTTGCTACGTTGAAATAGATTGTTGAATATTCTTCTACTTTCCCTATGAATTTTCCAATGATTGTATAGAAGTCACGATTTAATTTAGATCCTTTAAACTACTGCATTTGACGATACAGTAAAATATGAATATACGCTTTTTTAACTTGCCTGAACGTCTTGATGAATTCCCAAAAGACAGAGAACGGAGCTGGAACCGGATGCGGTCGTATCGTGGCCCTGTAAGATAATTAATGTTATTAAAAAAATTACACCAACCGGGGATTATTTTTCTTTCCTTTGAAAAAGCTTACTTCGAACATGATCGTGTCGACTTGCTCCTTGATCTCTTCGTCAGTGAGATTGCCACCGTTTCTCGCTAGTTCGAGCATGAGGTCGAGGAATGCGAGACGCCTCTTTTCACCTGAGAATGGTAAAGATCGCATGAAATTTTCTGAAAATATCGAGCTTTTTTTGTCGGCCGACCTAGTAATTCTTAACTCACCAACGTCATTTTCGTCATTTTCATCAAGGTCGTCTCTCACATAGTACATTTTGGAAGTGACTTTCGCGTCGTTTCCAACTTTCGATTTTCCATTTTCCTGCAATTTTCCTTGACGCTGATCCTCCGGGAGACTCTCCTCGCCCTTCTCCTCGTACTCTGCTTTCTTTGTGGCAATTACATTATTACTGAGACCGTGAATAATTCCCAAAAGCTTTTCTTGCAACTTGAAGTCACTCGACCATTTGAAGAGCGCGTCCGGGCGCAGTCTAACGTCGTACTGTCTACGATGAATGATGTCGCACAACCTAAACGAGTAATACGAACGGGAAGTTAAGAACCGAGCGATCGAAAGAGCTTTTTTTTCTTTTAATAAATAAACAATTTGTTCACATCAAGAAGAAAAAGTACTCTAATTTTCATGTTACTCGAGCCAAGAAATTTGTCTCGATTGATGAAAAATCATTCTCACTTCATGACCGCCACGGCGTACTCGAGTCCTGTCTTGTCCTTGCGACCTCTGACACCCATCGCGGTTTCCAATAGAATATCGACTGTAACGCCGGACATATAATTGTGACAATCAAATTCATGACCGACCTCCTTGCGGAAACGACGCACGAGTTCGAGACTGTTCGCGTAGAAAAGTGGCACGAAAGTCTTCAAGATGTTGAGATGAAAGGTGGGCGCGATGATTTTTCTATGCGACCTCCATTTCTCGCCCGTACTAGTTAGAAGACCATCACCGAGCCAGGGTACGAAGAATCTAATTTATTTTGAAACAAAACACAATCAACGATCAAAATTAGCAAATTTTTAGAAAGTTTTTAAATTTCTTTTTTTAATCTCTTTCACTTTGAGACGCGCGTACCTGTACTCGTCCGATTTGTCGATGTGAACTGGACTACTCAATATAATTTCAACGTCGCGAGGATCCATGAGGAAAACTAAAAGTTTCGTGCCGAGAAACGCTCTAATCACGTTTCCATAACCCTCGTATTGCAGCAACGTGTAAAGAGCGTCTTTCGGATGAACGCCGAGTGAAATGAGAGCATTGCCGAAGAGCGGCACGGTAGGTGGTCCTGAGATATACGTATTTGCAAAATCAATCGAAGAAAAAAAGTATAATTAAAAAATTTGTAGGATATTTTTAATAATTAAATCATACCTGGTAATTTTTTTCCCATTTTCACGATTCTCAGGCTCTCCATCCAATAGTGGAGAGCAACGAGAGCACCGATCACGAGTATCAGTGGGTAGAGGAGTCCAGACGACAAATAAGATGTCGAAACAGGTACAGCTTCCATTGTTAAGCCTTTTCAACGACGCAACGTACGAGAGTGAGAAAAAATTGCACGTATCGAGGACACCGGCAGAAACGGAATCGCTTCTTTCTAGTTCTGCACTCGTCACCTTTTTTAACACTCTCCAGGCTCACAAAGGATACGTTTCGTTACGTCGACGATATTTTTCCCGTACTCGCGTTCAAATATATATTTATGTATCACGTTGAGTGTCCCGGGAAATGTTTGTTTCGTTATTTTCCAATCAGAAAACTCGACGGTCGACGATCACCGCGGAGTAAATGACTCTCTGTCCAAGCCCCGGTTTACTTTTATAACCACGGCAGGCACTCCAGACCGGGGGCCAATCGTGAAACAAAATTCGACATCTCGTTTTATTTATTCGATGACCTTGCGGGGCCACAGCTCGAAGCGTTTTGCATCGCAAATCGCGGGTGTGCAATCTAAACGATCATACAACAATCACCGAAATTCCGGCGAAGACGCTTGTTTTCTTTTTACAATTTTCTTTCTATCGATCGTTAGTAAATACGAGTTTTTTTTTATGTCAAGTGAGAAAAGTATCGACACGAAATGTAAACACGAGTGTATCCAAGACGGATTCGTTATTCCACTCTATCTCTTCCAAAAATTTATTGGGTGAAAGTAAAGGAGGTACAAGTAAAGGAACATACTCTTGCATATTAGAAAAAAGAACTTATTATTGTAATTTTGTTTAAAAAACTGTTTTTGTTTTCAACAACACTCAACGCATATTAAATCGATGTCGATCTAAATAAAACGGACGGATGAACCAGGAACGTCATGGATATAACATTAAGGTCACGAACTGATGTTCGCCCATGCACTTTGGGCGTGGAATAACCCACGTGCGTGCACAGTGGAGGAAACAACGCGCACGGAAAATTTGGCTAAGAGATAATTAGTGAATTACAATATTTTGGGATTTGACGACCGTTTTACATATAACAGGGTCAGTGATGTACAATGTACATATACAACATGAATCATTATTCATTCGGGTCACCTACGTCTGCCATTAGTGACGTCTATACGAGCATCCGGTAAGTATCGCTTTTGGGGCCAGGAATGTTGCGAAATGAGCTCGGAAATTTGATATTCGTTCGATAGCTCATTAAAGTAATTAGAGAATACAATAATGTTGTAACCGATGATAAATACGTTATTATATCATTGTCATTGTCATTAACGCGAATGTATATTTTTTATCATTACCAATTCATTGAATTTATTATCAAGGGTTCGGAGGGATTCGAAGGGTTGTAGGGTGATTAGGGTTAAAATGTAACGCGTTGTACCGGAAGTATGACCGGTCGTGCGGAAGTGACGCGGCAGTCCGAGCACCCCCTGCGTGGTACGTGCCCGGAAATCGACCCTACGCTCTAACCGAATTCGAGTTTAGAGAGCAAACGAGATAGCGGGACGGAAAAATGATTAAAGGACGAATCAGCGAAGCGTAACCAATTTGACGAGGCAACGAAATTATATTTTATCGTTATTCCCAAACCGTTATATAACATATAAAAATGCGTGCGCGCAAGTACTTTTTAACAATGACGGTAAACAAGACTATCATGGGCTCGTCGAACAATCCGAATAAATTTAGCGATGACTCATAACTCACCCAAAAAAACATTTGGGTTCTTATGTATTCGTCGCTCGTTCGACGCAAATAATTATTCGTAATACTAGACTCGTGTTTATCAATTGATTTTTTCTTTGGATTCGATCGAGTGTCGTTACAGGATTTTGATACAGGTAGGAAGAAGAAATCTTTTTTTAAGCATAAATAGTAAAATGTATTTTGTTTTTCAAATATTTCATAAAAAAATTACAAGTACAAAAAATAGTCTCGACGTAGCTTAATATTTAAAGAACGGCTTAATCGATTAAGGCACTGATATGTACATTGTTTTTAAAAAACCGTCTTTTTGATTGTGTCTCCCCGTAACGTCTGTTCGTCCGAGATCAACGACGACAAATGGACTCTTTATCAATTTTCGTTTTTTATTCTCCTTTTGAGCAAACGTAAGTACTCGTTCGAGAAAACAACACACACAAATTTGTTTCTCGTATCGTGTCTTGTACTTCGTAAATTCGTAAGGCACCACAGAAAGTATCTAACAATAATGTATAAACTTTGTCCTTTTCTTTCTTACTTTTGCATACGCTCATTGGAATATTTTTCTCATAGATTCGATACTTCGATGGTATGGAATGAGAGTAATAATTGATCACTTTCCAACCTCGTCCTTCGCACAATCATTTCTATTCTCCTCATCTTTTTGTTGCGCCCGCAATATTTTTTACATGTAAATCTTAAAATTTTCTAAATTTACAAAATTCATTAAGAGCTGCGCGTACTCGCGCTGGACTATTTTTATTCTCAAGGCATTGTGAGGTGTTCGTATATATAAAATAATAATAATATTAATAATAATAATAATAATAATAATAATAATAGTAATATTAATAATAATTTGACTGTATAGTCCTTCACAAGGTGCTCTCTCGACAAAGTCTCGTTAGTACTATCACTATCTTCATTATTGTCGTATCGTAAAGGCAACCGTGCACGACGAATGCGGGCACGGCAAAATGGCAACGAGTTTGTTTTCTTTGCTTTTTTTTCAAGGCATAGCGATTTCGTCAAAGACACGTAATCGTATGTCCTAGTACTCTCCGCTGAGTAAGTACAATTCTTTTTTTTTGCGATTATTCCTCTCTCGCGTCAATTTTTGTTGAGATCATGTGTAAAAACCGGGGAGCGAACCGTGAAAATCCGACAATTTTTGAATCTCTCACGTACCTGAAATAGAAAAACAAACAATTCGTTAGTCATATGACATAAGATTTGAAATTCTTGCGACGTTTAAAAATAAGTAAAAAATATTCAGTTCGATCGATAATTCGATCTTGACAGTTTCGTTCTCAAATTTTGCGAGCATCGAGTCTACATAGCACACACACAGACACACGTGGGTTATAGAATAATCGATTGGTCTAACGGATCTACAAAGATTTCTTTCATCCTCGCTCGTCTAACGTCAGATCAGAAAAAAAAGAGATTTTGGAGGGAGTTTCGAGCAGAGAAAAGAAAGATCCTGTAGTATGTTAGGGTCTATGTGTGTCTATCTATTATAAAGATTCCTCGTGTTTCGGGAAAAACCGTTAGCTCTTCCATCAAAATCCGGGGTGGCGAATATCCCAAGGAAGATATTCACTTCCGAGTCGTGGAAGCCCTTTTTTCTCCCCAAAAATCTTCGATATCTTTCTCTCCCCTCACGGAGTTTTCGTCCTCACTCCTCGAAGCTTGTGCTACATCGTTGCCTTCGAGCGTGTCTCACCGAGGGAAGATACTTTTGTAACGCGTATACGAGCTCTTCATTGTCCACCCTCCCATTGTATTCCCCGGAATATATAAAGCCTATAGATATATATATATATATATAATCATAGCAGCTATACACATACGCGTATATACAGATCCATCGTGAATCCACAACGATCGCGCGAGGATTTTTACCTGGTCCAGTGAAAAATTAAATCCAGACTGAGAGAAAACGAAAGTAGGGAAAATTTTGGCAACGAAGCTTTTCGACGTCCCAAGGGGACGTCTGTTATAATACATGTAACGGGTACATCGTGGGAATGTCCCGGTAGAACGAAACGCGAGAAACGAATTTTCGTGACTAGTCGAAAATAATTCGATTTATTATCGTTCGAATGGAACGAGTGAAGTGAATCAAGATTATAACCTTGATTTATTACTCAAATACACGAGATATTCCGGCAAATTTTTATCACGCGATATGAAATATTTTATTTGGAAAACATTTTTCTTATTATCATATAAATAAAGAAAAATTATTTCACTCCGAAATCTTTTCGAGTCGTTTTTGTCGACGTTGAAAAGCTTCTTGTGACACCGCGCTCTTTTGATCTCACTTCGGTCTTTGCAATGACCGAGATACAAGGAGAGCCGGAGAGACGATGAAAGAGCGGGACGACAGGCGAAGATAAAGCCACGCTCGACACTCTCTTCTTTCGTGTTAGTAGTCGGCGAGTTTCTTTCCCTTTCTTTCATTTTTTTCTTATTCTTGTCGAGTGCGCGAGTATCGTCGGTTCTCTCGAGGGAAAAGCGCGTTAGAGAAACAGAGCGAGGAAGGGAGAGGGAGAGAAAAAGATGAGCTTCGATGCAACCACGCCTCGGGCTCTTCGTCCCAAAATCTCGAGTGTCACTTCCCGGACAGAGGACTCTCGAGTGTCTCCTTCTCTCTTTCCCTTTCTCGCATCCCTTACCCGGAAAGTGGGTGTCTTTATGGAACAGGAGTTTCCATCTGGAAACGCCAATGTTCTCAAGAATGAAAAAAAGTCCTTTTTTCTTCTTTTTTTTAACTCTTCTTATCGTAAAAGTGTGTGCCGTGTGCGATACGATAGACGCGCGATTACCGATATTATATATTTTTTATCGTTACCAACTGTAACAGAGCGAGAGAACGGAAAGCGCGTGCCCAGCAGACTCGTGTCTTTTCCCTCGTCTCCCGATGTTCACGATATTCGAGTCTATAATCCCATCGCATGTTCCTCGTACGCATTGCCAGATGTCTCAAAATTTAAGTGGCGGACGTACGACACGTTTTTTTTTTAAATTTTCGACGTTTCATTCCGATCGATGAACACGTACGAAATTTATTTTTACTCCAACTTGAATTATTCATACAATATTTCTAAAAAAACGCATAATTTTCATTTATAATTAAAAAATTCGCAGTTAAAATGAGAATTTTCAAATATTTTGTACGTTTTTTTGTTATTGTACATTTTTCATAAAATCGTATTTCTGTTTTGCTTTATCTCAAAGAAGAAAAAAAAAACAATAAATTCTTCACAAATAGCAAACGAGTCTAATTATATTGAAATACTATTTCTCCAGGTCAAGCGAATACGTTTCGGTAGTTGCTTCTCGTGATTTGCAAATCAAGAATCGTCGAGAGATTTAATCGAACGTAAAAATTACCAATGCAAATATTTCGCGAGTTCCATAGAGTTTAATGGTTTTCTTTTTTGTTTTTTTACTCGTAGTTTTTCCTCGAAGGAAAGGATACGTAGAGCGTGCGCTGTCAAGTGGACGATGTATATTAGCAGTGTCGGAAGTCTCGCACGCCGCGGCAATCGCTAGAGAGAAAGATCGTGGCAAGGGTCTCCTATATTGGCTCGTATATGTGCGTTGCCGTTTCTCTTAGCGCGACGTCGTGCACGAGAAACCGAGGAAGGCAAGTAATTCACGACAATTATAAAGTGAGGTCATCTACGAAGTTTACGAGATGCGTCGTCGTGGCAAATTAATTTAATAAATTCCTCACTCGGCTACCGCCCGGTCACGTACGACTCATTACTATATATACAATGTATCGTATACATTATAAAAAAAACACAACTTTTACGATTACCCAGAGATCATCGTTCGAAATCGTCGATCAAACTATCGATTGATCGATCGAGACACGACCTAGTTTTTTTTATTTTTTATAAAAGGCTACGAAAATATAAAATTCTAAGACCAAAATTGTGAAACGAGGGTTTTTATCAGCACGTGCAACGATTAAAAAAAAGGTCTCGGAAAATTATTCCATTGTGTCAATGGTGGATGAATGATTAATCGAGAGATCGCCGGTATATCGTCGCGTCGTCCGATTCTCCGACAATTAAATCGACGAGATACATCAACAATTCAAATCACGTCGAGTGATGTAACGGCAAAACAATCGTAATGTTCCAGAAATCGTTTTATCCAACGTATTATTATTTCTTTTGTTCGATGTTGCGTAATTTATTAATTAAAAAAAAATGTCAATTGACAATTTTTGAGGAACTTTTCAATGGTATTTTGTGAATTTTTCTTTCGCGAGATCGATAGGGGCGAGATTGGCTTGCTTTTTAGGAATTCTAGAATCGAGTTGACGAAAATTAAGCGACGAGCGAGAATCGAGCGAACGACGATATAGATTTTTTGTGAGGAACTCGTTGGAACAAAAGAATCGAGGTACGCGGAATATGCTGGTCGTGGGCCCGCATGTCGTGTGTAACCGACGTCGGTTATATATATTTCTGCATATACGCAGGGGATTGCGCGCGCACGCGCACCAACATTTCGTATCTTATCAATATACATTACCAGCATGATATTTCTTCTTTCTGTTCTGGCTTTCAAGAGAAAAAAAAAGAAAACGAAACTTTAACGATCCCGTACAATTTATAAACGTTCGGTAAATCGAGCGTTTCTCAAATTACTTTACCTGGATGAATTATTTTAGAATTGTGTTAAAAAAAATGATAAATTAATTTCAGTTGGATTAAAAAATAATAAAAATAAAAACAAAAAAATGACGTTTCGTCTGCGAGGAGAAAAGCGATCTTATTCATTCCTCTATGGTGCTCTTCGCTAGAGAGCATATGGTAAGCACCGCGCGAGAACCAAAAAGACGATATTCCGAGACCGGCGACTCTCGATCGTGTATTGCTGTCCATATGGCACGGAACGCGAGAGCTTCTGTCGCGACCGAGAGAACTCGCGTCGTTTTTCGTTCTCGTTTCTCGCCGTAGACCGTTCTGATATTATATCAACGTATGGCACGTACCGACCGTCCGTTTCCCAAGAAAGCCAAATTTAGCTATTTGTCGGGCTCGGTGGGATCGTGAGTCCGAGCGAGAGAGACTACATAAATAAGTCTGTATCGACTAGACTTCATAATTGGTCTCGTTTTATTCCATTCACTCGTATGAAAATAGATCGACTAGAAAATTCAAATTAATTAAATAGTTTTCAATAAATTGAAATAAAATTTAATTATTATTGAATAAAATTCAGAATATTGCGTTAATTATATTTAAATTTTATTTTGTTCTAGATATTGTCAAAAATTGGAAATAAATAAAACAAAATCGAGAGTATTTAGCGAAACGTTCGTCAAATTTTGAAATATCGTAGAACGATGAAAAAGCGTTTGCGACGATTCGCGAACGGGCATTTATTTGCTACGATATATGTTGTATTTGCCGAGGGGAAGGTTTTTTTCGAATCGAGGGACGGAAGAGCCGAATAATAGATGGAGAAAGAGAGAGAAAGCGAGAGAGGTAACGAATGAGAAGAAGAGAAAACGCAGGAGTAGGTAGAGAAGAAGGAAGAGGCGAAACCACATGATTCGAAGCAGCCGGAACCGGCCGAGAGACATCTCGACGCGGGTTTCCGGTCACACAGGAGAAGAGCGATATACGAACATTTGCTCTTTTTTCGTTTCTTTCTCTCTACCTACTCGCGAGAGACGTAGACGGCGTGGTATCGAGCCCTTTCGTTCGTGGGTGCGCGTGGCCTCGGACCCCGTCGCGACTCGCTCGAATAATGAAGAATGGCCATACAACATTTTATACCGATATATGTACGTACAATACAATAAAAGACTTTTGATATCGAAAACGATATCCTAAGAAATTTTGCGTTTCACTAAAAGACCTTGGACTCGGACATTCTTCATTGAAATAAAAAAAAGATCATCGACAATGACACTAAATCGAAATTATGATTATTCTTCGTCCTCGATTGAAATAATACTTTTTTTATAAAATAGCAAAAATATCGATAAATATGTTTTTTCTTTAAAAAGTCGATCATCGGAGTAATTTTCAACGAGTCTGTTCGTTTTTTATATCGAAACAATATTTTATACCGATATATGTACGTATAATACAATAAAAGACTTTTGATATCGAAAACGATATTCTAAAAAGTTTTGCGTTTCACGCAAAGACCTTGGGCTCGGGCATCCGTCATTGAAATAAAAACAAGATCATCCACAATGACACTAAATCGAAATTATGATTATTCTTCGTTCTCGATTGAAGTAATAATTTTTATAAAATAGCAAAAATATTGATAAATATATTTTTTCTTTAAAAAGTCGATCATCGGAGTAATTTTTAACGAGTCTATTTGTTTTTTATATCGAAACAATATTTTATACCGTTATACGTACAATACAATAAAAGACTTTTAATATCGAAAACGATATCCTAAAAAGCTTTGCGTTTCGCTCAAAGACCTCGGACTCGGACATCCCTCATTGAAATAAAAAAAAACCATCGACAATGACACTAAATCGAAATTATGATTATTCTTCGCCCTCGATTGAAATAATAATTCTTATAAAATAACAAAATATCGGTAAATACATTTTTTCTGTAAAAAGTCGATCATTGCAGTAATTTTCAACGAACCCGTTTCCTTTTTCGTTCAAAATTATAACAGTTATTCTCTTTTACGAAGAATTTATTATTCTTTTCAATCTTTTCGTCGCATTTTCATTGTTAGTTGTATTCGTTAATAAATAATATTCCTAATTTACGAGAAAAGTACAAAATTTGCGTAATCGATTACGAGAGAAGCGTGACGACAGCGGTTTGTCGACGCGGGAGTTGAATGAAACTAGCGTAAACGCAAAGTGGTTTTAGCCTCGTCGCAAGAAGTTTATTTTCGAACACGGGAAGAGTATAGAAAATGAAACGAGCAACGAGACTACGACCACGTGTGCGTTACCGAGTACGTTCAGTAACATGGGATATCCCTCGTTTCTCCTCGAGGAACACGAGTTTTCACTTGGCATGTTTCCTCCTCGGTACAGTTATCGCGGGCTCGACTACGCACGATTCGTGAGAAATATTGGGAATAGTCCAACGTACGTTTAACCAAGACGAGATCGAAAAATGTCGGTACAACCGTGACGACATTAAAGTAACTTCACGCCTAAAGACCTCGCTTACGATCTGCGCCAACAAAACGGGCGTCAATTTTTTCTCCACCATCCGCGATAAAAAAAAAGTACAACACGTGTGCGAGCTCCGGACAACGAGTCAGTCGTAAACGAGCACGTGCTGTTTCTGGTCTCGCGAAGCCGCCACGAACGTAAACAAATAACACCGAAGCTCCAAAAATTCTTCGCTCTTCCTCCTTCGTCCTATGGCAACCCCGAAAATTCAACCCCTAGTTCGAATCTTCGAGCTGGTCGAATTTAAATAGAAACGAAACAAAAAGCCTGACAAGGCAGAAGAAAAGAGGGAGTTTAACCCTAACCTCAAGTTCACCGTACGCGCGTCTCGTCCGTAAGACAAGAAAAATTTTACGTACATGCGGTACACGGTTGGCAAAAGTTGACGACAATAAAACACCGAGAGGAGAGTGCGGAGGAAAAAAAAAGAAAAGAAGAAAAATCCGAAAGATAAAAGAGAGACGAGTTTTCGAGACGGCGCGTTTATATTTCTTCAACATCTCGGTTCTTTTTAAAGCGAGTCTCGAAGCGTATACGTATACACGGATATAAGTATGTATCGAGCCAGACATCGCCGGTTGGCAAGGGCGACTACATACGTTAAATACATACACAGACGTTTTTTTTAATACCGGAGTACCTGGTTCGCGAACAACGAGAGTAACAGGGGGAGGGGGGGGGGGGTGAGGAGGAGACAGTAGAGAAAAAAAAGAAGAAGCATAAGAGAGCGTAACGTCGGACGAGAAGAATGAGGACGAGTGTTCGATGTGTTCTCCAGCACCTCGTCCTCGTTCTTTCACGTCTCTTTTTTTTCTACTTGTTTCTTCCTCTTCTTTTTCTCCCGGTCGTCATCGCGAGCGTGCGAGCGAGCAATCATGCAACTATGTATGCCCCGAAAGAGAGAAGAGAAGAGTATGAGAGTGTTTCTCTCTCTCTCTCTCTCTCTCAGTCTCTTCGGGGTTGCGTCGTGCGACGTTTCTTACCGGTTTCTCGTTTTGGTGGTGGCGCGAGCGACCGAGCGAACTACCATTACCGGTAGGCCAGCGTTGAGATCGAGGGAAGAAGTGCGAGAGAGGTGACGAATCGAAAAACGAGATCAGACGTGAGCCAACCGTTGGGCATGCTGTTGAGTATGATGCACCAGTCTTCCCTGTTCCTGTTCCCACCAATTGACGACGTCCATGAACTCGCCCGATTCCGTAATCTCTTGTTTGTAATAAAGAGCACCGGAGAAGGCCGACGTTGGATCGGGACTAGCAGCGTAAATCGTTCCACCCTCCTCGCTGTCACCAGCGCCGCTATAAGGCGACATTATTCGCGGCTCGAGATTCTCCTCGTTCTGGGTGTAATACTCCGAGGGTGGCGATGCAACGGAATTCGGCGACAAACGTGAAAACGTTTGCACGGTCAGAGCCGAGCGAGGATTAAGATTGCGTGTGGGCTCGAGATTCTCCTCGTCGCCGATCGATTGCGCGTAGTAATCGCGCGGTGATGACGTCGTCGTCGATAGTGGATTTGGCGACGAGAGTCTGAAATTTTAATCAAACAACGAACAAGTTTAATAATTTTATCAATTTATACAAATTCAATTCGAACAAATGTGTTTTTCGATTAAACGAAACGAAAAATATTGTTCTTTTTATTATTTAGTTTTGTATAATTTATTCGTTTCGATGTTATTGCGAATAAAAATTCGGTTCGATGAGCGATAAAGTAAGAAAATCGACGGGATTCGTTGATTTTATTCCGGAGAAAAAATCTGTTACACGGATAACGGAGTAATGTTACATGGCGCAACAGGAGAGCATGTACGCGTGTGGTCGAACGTGTGTACGATATGTACGTGTGTGCGCATACTCGAATCTCGCGAATACGTTTCGTACATAAATCACACGGGACATTATGCCGTGCGAGGGAAAGAGAATCGGGGAGAGAGGAAGCGAGTGAGCGAGAGAGAGTGAGAGAGAGAGAAAGAGAGAGGGAGCGAGGAATTAATGGGTCGACAAAATATGGCTTTACGGATCGTTCGGGGAGAGGAGGAGGACGAGGATTTCTCCGGGTTGTTTCTCTATGTACCAACGATCCGTAAACCCAGGGGCCTCGTTTCTCCCTCTGCCTCCCTCCCTTTCTCGCATCCACTCATCGTTTTTTCCCTCTTTTCTTTTCTTCGTACTGTCCTCGTGCGCTATTTATGTACGGGAATATTCGCGAACGAGAGTACAACACGCGAAATGTGACCGGTACGATGGAATAAATATGAATTTCATTTGGCCTTTTATTTACTTTTCCGCAAAAGGTGAAAAAAACTAGAATTTTTTGTTTTTTAAATAAAAGCACGATGACTATAAAATAGGGAACGAATGATAAGTTGAAAAAAGAATTACGAAGAAAAACAATGTTTTTATTTACCTCGTAGCGAGAATCGTTCTTTTTCCAATGGTCTCGTCGTCTTCCTCCTCCTGACCACCCTCACCGTCGTCCTCGTCGCAGTTTCCGTCGTCCTCGAGTGCCAATCGTTCACCAGAGCCATTGTGACTCGACGAGACGATACTACTCGTCGGTGATGGTACACTGTGGCCGAGACCGGCGCTTGGATCGTACTCGAGGCCATCGGCTTCGGCGAGTAATCTCTGAAGTCCACGAATGTATTCCACCGCCATTCTTAGCGTCTCGACTTTCGACAACTTTTTCCCTCGATCGCCGTAACCCGCAGCAATGTGACTCGGTATGTGCTGTCTTAATGTCGCGAAACCGTTGTTTACTTGCTTGACGCGATTTCTTTCGCGCGCGTTTCGTCTCGCGACCGCGACCGGCGGCGGTTGTCCGTTTTTTCCGTGTTTCTTGAGTCTCGATGGGTCGTACGGCGGTAGGACACTTCCGGTGTTGGTCGCGTGATTACCCCCACCACTCCCGCTTATACTCTTCGATACTATCAAATGTGGTTGATTGCCCAATATATTGCTCTCGTTGTCCTGCAACGTTCGCAGCAGCATCAGCTGTTCCTGATCGTTGCCGTTTATTTGAACGCGATTGCAGAACACCGTTACTCCCATTGTCGTCATTTTTGAGCAATTTTAATTCAACGAGACGAGAAGAAAGGTAAATTCAAACTTTCACCCTTGTGCTTGAATTCTACGATAAGATTGACACAATATATATGTCGTATGGCTATATATCACCGCCTGACTTTTGTGTATTTATCTCGTGCTCCGGCGAGTCGCTCGATTGTCGAACGGCTCATCGACTCTAATGCCTCTCGAGGACGAATCTAATTGATGCTCCAGCGCGACTTCTCTTGTCTTATAAATAAAACTGGCTGCTACGACGACGATATCTCGGACACGTAGACGAGGCTTGCATTTATACACGTAAGAACGAAAAGAAAATCTCGTGTCGTCGATTTTTCATTCGATCGAGAAACGACGAAGATATTGATATCTTTCGAGGACGATTATCGTTGACGGAGGATTTTCGCGCGAGATCGGTCCACCTATCGGCAAACGGTTCGAATTACTCTTTTTTTTCTCAAGGACGAATTATTGTCAAGACTCGTTTATTGTCGTTGTTTGTATCAACTTTTCTGGCATTTTAACGATGCCGAGCCCTACGGCTATAAAATTTCTTTGTTTCCCGCCGGTTTGCGCGAGCGAGAGAGAGAATGAGAGCGGCTCGAGGCGCGGGAACGCTTCTTTCTCCGCTGGTGAAATCGAGAGCTCTCCACCGACGATGGACACCAATTGTCTTTGCTGATGGCTCTTCGTCGTACGTCGTCTTGTTCTCGTTGGCGCCGTTAACGCTTCCAACCAGCAAGACCGCTCTTAAGTACAGCATGAGGTCACCGTCTATTCCCAACGGTCGTCGACTCTTCGCCCAGTGAAACGTTCCAAGGCCGTGTCGTTTTTTCTCTTATCATGGAAATCGTTTCCGCGATCCGAAATCTCATCGAGCCACGATCGATTCGATCCTTCGACGATCGGTTCACAGCACTTTACGAAAGAAAAAAAAAAAAAAAAAAAAAAAAATTACACACTCGACAATCACTGACACCAGTCGTTCGCTCGGATGTGATAAAAGGCAATAGTAAATTGTAGCACCAAAAACGTATCGTCGATTCCGATCGATCCCAACGAATTCTTCGTAAATACAAACTTATACGCGTACAATAATACACGCGAAAACACTTCGACCTTTAATTTCACAAATTTCTCTCGTTCGATGAAAATATGATTAAACGATACGTAACGAAGCTAGAGTTATGGAAAAAATTGATAAATTGATTAATTTTTAGAGATCATTCACGAGTGGCGAGTACGAATATCGAGTACTAGGAATGGTAAACGCCGCGTGCAACGCGCCGCATGGCGTCCACATTCGGAATGAGCCTCGGATATAAGGAACACTCGATAGGATACACACGCTGCCTGTTTTCTCGTAGGGGACTTTGGGGGCTACACGGGTGGCGCTGCGGGTTTTTACCATGGAAGCGAACATTGGTGGCGTAGTGCGCGCTTAATACCAGTACCAGTAGCGACAACCCGAGTGAGCACTTAAGGGAGGAAGTTCCTTGCTTGGAGTGTGCGAGTGCAAGCGAGAAGGAGAGAGAGATGCAGACTGTGGTGGTGACGATGTGAAACTGTGCTGGCGTACAAAGCCATACGAGAGAAACGAGGATGAAAGAACAGCCGGGCGTGTTGCCAGCGTGCCGGCGAGACGTGGTGGTGGGGGGTTTGGAGCACGCGCCGCGCGCGCTCGCCCCGTTCGCCATCAGCCCCCTCGTAGTGTCTCGCTCTCTCGTCGCCCTATACAGTCCCGTCAGCACAGCCCTTGCTCGCACACATGTATGCTTGCACACAGACGCACACGTATACACATAAAACGCCGGAACTAGCGGCGATGGGCAAGGTGTGGGTCGACCAGAAGCGCGCGCGAGCCATATGGCGATAGAGGGAACGAGCGCACGATCCTTCTTGCACTTGTATATACGTGAGTTTAAATTGTGTACGCGCGTATGCACTCTTCCGCAACCAGGTTTCGATCGTACGCGAGATTACCGATATGCTCGCCGTTGCGGAAAGTTGGCCAAATTACACGTGTCTTACGTCGCTAAAAGGTTTTTCGAAACGCCCCGAGAGACGAAATTGTAGGACGAATTTGAGTTTCTTTTTTTTCGTTTTTGTATTTCGGAGGTAGTTTAAATTTGCTGGGGTCCGGTAGGGCGCGATTGACCCTCATAAGTTTGAATATGAGAGAGCGAGAAGGAAATGAGACTGTCTATGGAAAAAAATTACAAAATTATCGTGAATGATTTTATGAAATTATTATTCAGATAATTTATTGTGGTATTTTTTATTTACAAAAATATTTGAGACTGGACACGAGAGAGCGAGAAAGAAGTGGGACTGTCTATGAAAACAAGAAATTACAAAATTATCGTGAATGATTTTATGAAATTATTTTTCATATACCTAATTTATCGTGATATTTTTTATTTACAAAAATATTTACATCTGGACACGAGAGAGCGAGAAAGAAATGAGACTGTCTATGAAAAAAAAAATTACAACATTATCGTGAATGATTTTATGAAATTATTTTTCATATACCTAATTTATCGTGATATTTTTTATTTACAAAAATATTTACATCTGGACACGAGAGAGCGAGACAGAAATGAGACTGTCTATGAAAAAAAAATTACAATATTATCGTGAAAGATTTTGTGAAATTATTTTTCGTATAATTTATCGTGATATTTTTGATTTACAAAAATATTTAAGTCTGGACATGAGACAGCGAGAAAGAAATGAGAATGTCTATGAAAAAAAAAAATTAGACCATTATCGTGAATGATTTTGTGAAATTATTTTTCATATAACTTATTGTGGTATTTTTTATTTACAAAAATATTTAAGTCTGGACACAAGTGAGCGAGAAAGAAATGAGAATGTGTATGAAAAAAAACAAATTACAAAATTATCGTGAATGATTTTATGAAATTATTTTTCATATAATTTATCGTGGCATTTTTTATTTACCGACATATTTATCAAATGCCATGACGGTTAAATTGTCGAAATTGAAACTGATGAAATACAGGGCGTGACATTGTCGAGTTTGTCGCACTCTACTTGAAAGATAAAATGCAAATTACAATTATTGAATAATCTTCCGACTATCTACAAGAGAAAGATCTCTTTGAATTCTTGACGACGAGTCTTACCGGCCGAAATAGTGTGAGAGAGAGAGAGGACCCTTTTTATTTATTCACCCGGTATATTAAATGTGTTTTATGTTCTTACGTAACGACCCATGCACCCCTCATTGCTCGAATACACACGAATACACGTAGGTACTGCCAGAATAATATTCTCGCCGAGACGAAGCGCTACGGCGGATATCGTATTATGATCTCTCGCGGGAACTCGAAAGAAGCGCCGATCGAAGATTAGAATGAGATTCACCGTGTGGATAACGGCGAATAAATGCGTTTCGTGATTTGCATTTTTCGGTACACCGATTCCCCCTCCCTCTCGCTCTTTGCACTCTTCGCATATTGTTCCCTCGCGTTGTCTCTTTTCCCCATGCATCATGGATCATTCGACATGGATCTCGCAGGTACGAGCGAACCCACGGTCATTGCAATTGTTTTTTCGCAGAACTGCGTACACAGCGCCCTAATTGCGGAGACGAATAAATAAAAATTTAAAGAAGACCCTCGTATTAATAATGGCGATATAAAATAATTGAAAAATAAACAATTTTTTAATTTAAATTAATCGATCGATTATTTAATTTATATTAAAACAATCGTCAAATTATTAAAGGAATATTGAATATTAGTAAATATTGAGAAAACGACATTTAATATTTTATAAGGATTAAATACTATTGTTCGCGGCGATTTAATAATAATAATAATAATAATAAGAATAAGAATAACGTGGAGGATTTTTTGTACGAAGGGCGCCCACCCCTGATCCTGATGACAGACAAAATCCTTCCGATCGTCGATCAAACTATTCATACAGCTCATTGTGCATTCTTTTATTCGCTTTATGATGAACGTATGAGAAATATGCTCCGATCGATAGTTCCAATATTCCTTTCTCTTCTCACGGTGTGTATCCTCTTGACATATCCGGATCATAAGAATCCTCTCCCTTTTTCACAGTGATTTTCTTTACTATCACTGTCCTCGTTTAAGGACGACGCGAAGTACGCGCGATATATTGCGAGAGGCGGGATTATATGAAATTCGGTTCGCCACGCGGAAGTTTCGTGTTTCGGGGGGCGGAGAAGCGCGAGAGAACCACATCTCGAAGGCACGAGAGTTCCGAGTTCCGGCACGCACCAAACTCATTTATTCTCTGGTCGATGGTCTTTGAAAAAAAAATCGTCTTCGCACGATCGACGAATGAGACAGAGAAAGAAGAAAAGAGAGGGAGAGAGAGAGAGAGAGAGAGAGAGAGAGAGAGAGAGAGAGAGAGAGAGAGAGAGAGAGAGAGAGAGAGAGAGAGGGAGAGGGAGGAAAAGAGAGAAAGACAGAGAATCTTTTACAGTTGCGAAACTTTCAGCCACGCCGCTGGCTGCCTCGTTAATGGACCACACAACGTGGGCGTGGTATTTCAGCGGGTCCATTTTAACCGTCAATTTCGGAAAGCAAAGGCACCAAAAAACATGGAAGAAAAAAATATCGATTTCACACTAGCGTTTCGATAATGAGCAACATCGGTTCTCTCTTCTCTCACTTCGACGCTCTTCCCACAAACGTAAGATATGTGTTTACGAGGCGTTTCACAAATTTCAGCAACGCCTTTCTCTCTCTTGCTCTCAACCACCCTTCGTTTCGTCCGTTTCTAAAAGAACAAGGGAGAAAAAGCTTAACGAATTCGTAGGTAAGGTCGAAATAAAAAAAAAATAAAAAGAAACGATTATATCCTCGGGCGATGCACATCGCGAGGCGAGAATCGATTATCTCTCGGTATAAAGCGACGAGATACGAGAGAGCTTTTACTTGCCCCCGGCGCAACTGGTTGAAGAAAGGAGCCAAAATTTATTCACCCGCTCTCTTTTGCCTCGGATAAATGATACGGCGGACTTGCGTTCTTCTTTTTTTTTTTACTTTTTCTTTTTGTATAAATATTCCCTTTCTTTTTAATTAGATCGCGAGAACCCTGAGATTTTCGTAGGTCGTACAATGGGGTGAATGCCGAAACGGGGGCATAAATCAGGGCTTCACCCTTACCGAGCTCCCGATTAACATTTGGGAAACCATATACAGGTATATATATATATATATATATATATATATATACATACATATAGATGGAATCCAAAGCATGTACGCATTATGTTGTATTATTCCATAACTATACGTAGATATATCTGTGTGTATGTGCGTAGACTAGTTTATTCGCGGCACGAAAACGAGTACGGTGAGGGGTGTCCTCGCGTGCATCCACCGCATGACGCGTTTTGTTATACGAACGGAGATGAGCGAGAGAGAGCGAATGATTTTGGGATTTCGTGCTCGTAGGACAGGCCCAGTTTATACCTAAGCTGAATTCGGGACGTACTAAGCTGGCCCACGTATATAGCGGGGCTCGAGCGAATTTATAATACAAAATATATGGAGTAGGCTCACGGGGTTGCCTTATATACCGATTTAAACACACATGCATATACGTATATATATATATATTCTGGTAAAACGTACGTGTATACGCGTACGCGAAAGAAAAACGAGCGAGAACCCTCGCGCGCCACGGCGAACGAGGCTTAATCTTTCTCTCTCTCTCTCCGGTTCGAACCGGACCCCGGATGCATCGTTTTCTCGCGCATTCGTGAGTTCCCCGAGGGAGGCAACGAAAACTCACCAACACCGCCGTTTTTTCTAGGATTATGTTTCAACTCTGTCATGAACGTAAAATCTCTCGAGGAAAATTCATCGTTACACGAATTTTCTCACGATAAGCTGACATTGGAGAAAATTTAGGGGTTGAAAACAAAATTTGGAAAGTGTGAAACATTCCAGAGGCGTAATTAGATCGGAGTGTTTTGGAGAAAGGAAATATTTGTAATGGAAAATAGTAAACAACGAGAGTTGTACTTTTCATGTCGATGGGCTTAAGTTTGTTATCCACTTCCGGGATTTTGGATAGGTCGAAAGGACGAAATTTTAGATTCGTTGAAAAACAATGCGTAGGAAAATTGTGAAATCAAAATGTTCCCGTACGGCGAAACTCGCATTGTTATTCACGATTTGTCGCAGTTTGTTAAAAAGTCGATAAACGTTAAAATTGAATTTTTCCAGTTTTCGGGTGATAATTTCCAACAAACTGAGAATAAGAATGGAATATTCATGTTGTATGGAAAATTTCCGATTTCTCAACTTCTATAAAGCTTTGTTTTCATGGAAAAATGTCGACCTACTTAACGCAGTCATCTAGTTAACTTTTTTTACCGGAGCTCAACGAGGAAGAACAAAAAATTAATGAAAAGTGACGTGAAAAACAATATACGAGTAATGGGTAACAGTTGAGGGTGATCAAGAATGAAAAGAGAGAGAGGGAGATGACGAAAAAGGCGTTTCTACGAGGGAGAAAAAGCAACACGTGTGATGTTGACGAAGATTTCATAAATCACGACGTGCGCGCAACATAGTCGAGTTCTCTCAGCGGCGAGAGGAGACCGTTAATATGTCATTCTAACCAATGCCACGTGCTAACCATCCGCGCCGGAACCCCATCAGGAGATGAAGTCGAGAGAAAAATACGCGGTAGTCCTGTACATACACACGATTTTTGACGCAAAATGTTTTTTTCTTTCTCGTCTCAACGATACCGTACAACAGTCTCTCGTACGTATCGAAGATCCTCGGGGGACCAATATTACTGGCCATCATCTGGTCTCCGTAACGAAGAGTCCCACAATAATATCCTTCCTTCTAAAGTAAACCACGGAAGAACCCCAAAACATCCTTAATGCATCGCATCCACGATTACCAAGGAAAATGTCCTAAAAATTCTTGAAATAAATATCTTAATATTTCCTCGTTCTAACGATCTCATTCCCACGATCGTCGTCATTTTTCAGTCGTCTACCATAATTTTTCGACGAACTCGTATCGGGAGACGCGAGCAATAAAGTAATCAAGCTGCTTGACGTTTAATCAGCTGGTACGTCTTATCTGTTATCAATATATATGCCTGATCGGTATCAATGAGACGTACGTTTACTTCTTGCGTTTTCTAAAAAATTTGATTACATCTAAAATCAAAACAAGTTTTTTAGTGTTTTTAGAATTTTTGACAAAATTAATAACAATTCTATGGTGAGGTAGTCTAAATACGTTGTTATAAGATGGGAAAAATATCTTTTTGAAATATTGCTTTTTCTTAGTTAGGCAAAAAAAAGTTATCACTAGAATGTTTATAAATTTTTTGAAAATAATTTGGCCAATCCCTGCTGCAGACATTCTAATTGCAATATTCAGAGCTTCAACATGTAGTAGGGTCGATTACACTGCCATTTTTAGCGATTTTTCACACATTTTTCAACGACCCTTACGATCCTTCTATTCGAATTATCCCCACGCCATTCTCTAATCCATACCTAGTCCCGATCGATCTGAAACGAGGGCTAGATAACGTACCAGATTAGAGCCGGACCCGGTTGAACGAATTCGCACTTGGAGAGATGCCCAAAATAAATTCCGTTCCTCATCGAACAATCATCCCCCTTTTACCATCGAAAACATCCCCCACAGTCGCATTTCAAGTTCCGGTTGAATTATAAATCCCAGTTCTCTCTCGAGTGACGCAAATCCGTTCAGAGAGAGAGAGAGAGAGAGAGAGAGAGAGAGAGAAAAGGGATGAAAGAGAAAGATACAGAGAGTCACAGAGGGGGCAATCGCGCGTGGAACAGTCGCGCGAGTAAACCCGCGGGAGTTTGAGCGCATAATAATAAAAGCGTTAATCGGCCGATACGTGAATATACGCGAACATAGAAGCGGGCATAATATGTATATGCGCCAATTGTACGTCGGGTCTGTACATACCGTACATAGCGATAGTTGATGATGGTGGTCCGGTGGTGCGAAGCATCGAAGGGTGACGAGGAGAGCGTCGAAGGGCGATAGAGAAAAACCTGTGGGGTTATTGCTGTAGAGAGTGAGAGAAAGAGAAAGAGAGAGAGGAGGGAGGGGGATATAAGTGAACCCATGGAGCGAAACTCTCGTAGTGCATGCGTGTGTGTAAGAGAGAAAGAGAGAACGAAGGGGGGGGGGGGGGGGGGGGGGGGGGAGGGGGTGGGCCGGTGCGGGCCCTTTGTCAGGGCGCGTGCCCGTGCACGTGTGCACGACCAATGCCTACGCACTTCTGTTGCGCACCATCCACGTCGATCTTTCTCCGTCTTTCTCTCTCTCTCTCTCTCTCTCTCCCTCTCTCCCTTTCTCTCGACGTAGAGCGCCAAACTTTGGGCACAGAATAGAAAAGGGTCCGAGAAGGATAGAACTATGAAGCCCTATGACTATATGGCACGGTCTTTTATATATATATATACAGCAAAGCACCCTGAATATAGCTGGTAGCAATACCTCGTAACGTGCCCAGCACGTAGGTGCTCGCCATTCAATTTTCGAAAGGTAATTCTACTCCCCTTTTTCCCTCTTATTTTCTCTGTACTTGTGTATACAGAACGATAGAGAGAGAGAGAGAGGAGGAGAGAGACCGAGGGAGAAAAGAAGCGAGATTGATACTTCCATAGAATAAATGTGTACCTTTTCTCTTTCTCTCTCTCTCTCTCTCTCTCTTTCTCTCTCTCACTCTCCCTCTTTCTGGTCTCTCTCACTCGTACAAATTTCGCTCCCAAATCAAGATCCTCGAGGGTGGCCCATATATTGTACAATGTGCAAAATTATACACGATCGGACCATGTGTATACCGAAACATACGCGTAGTCCCGTTTCTCTTTTCGGTATATTAAGGTCTTCTGTATTACCGTACTTTCTATAATGCAACTCGCACGTTCCGGCACTCGTTGCGTGATGCCACGAGCACCCCGCTAACGATACGAACTTCGATACTGTATACAGTTCGTCCGTATGTGTAACATGCTGTATGCGTTGTACGATCTGTTACAGAAAAAGAGTAGTTCATCGTGAGCCTGGAGAATGTCGAGAGAACGCTTTTGCCATTGTTTGGCATTCTCTCTCTCTCTCTCTCTCTCTCTCGGTCTACGAGCGTGGATAAGTGTGCCGGAGGTGTAACTTTACACACGCTATCTCGATATCACATCTACGATTGATTGAACCGAACCGGAAGTCGTTTCTCAATGGGGTTTGGGAGGAACGAGAATTTTTTTCTCGAGCAACCCTACAGGGGAAAAGTACAAAGAAAATACACAAATAAGTGTCGATCATTTTTATACGAAACGGGGAAACATTTTGATATTGGAAATATAATTTTTGTTATTCATCGGTTTACGACACGTGGCACGAAGTTTGATAGGAAATATTAAAATGGATAATTTCGTTTTTTTTAATTGTTGAGAGGTAAATTAATAATCGTAGCTTTATGAATTAATTCCCGATGAAATAACGTTTCTTTTAGTTTCTCTTTAAATAATGTTCTTCATTTCTATATTAAATTATGATTCATTTATATCGTTACGGATTCAAGAAGTGACAAATAGCTATTCTTAGCGCCGGAACAGAAGAAATTCTATACGAGAGGCCTGAATTTTTTTGTCCGTCCCGGCTATCATTGGGTCGGACAAGATTCACTTGTGCAAACGAAATACACCATTGCGCATTCAGATCCGAGAAACTGTGACCTGATTCACCCTCGATTTTTTGCTCCTGCCGTTTACATTTTTCGACGACGACGACGCCGACAACGACGGGTCCGGATGCCACCACCGGCGTACGCTCTCGCTTTATAACCAGAAGAATTTACGAGGAAGAAGGAACAAAAAAAACGTAAGGAGAAGGAAGAAGCCCAAATATTCCGGGAATGGTCGTTTGACTAATAGCCATTGGTGGTAAATGCGAATTCTTTATACACAGCGGTCACTACTCTCTCGAAATGTATATATATGTAAAAGCATCGAGCTGTAATTATACAGCTATATCGAGGATACATCTCTAATCTGGATTCCAATCTCCATCTCGAAAACATCGTGGTCGTTCGATCCACGCTCTATGTAGCATTACCCAATATTTTTTCAAAGATTCCAAGGATAAAATTAAAAAAAGAAAATCTTTACTTCAATTATCAAAAAAAAAAAAATTGTTACCACCGCGATTTTTTTAAATAATTTGCAAAATAAAGAATCTATTCAACTCTCCAAATAGAAATCGGTCGAAGTTATAAACGAATGTTAATTAAACTCACAATTTAAGAATCTATAATCAACAAATATGAATTTTTGAAAATCTTGTTTAACGAGTATTTATTTTTCGTCCATTTCCTATCGTTTTCAATTTTATCTCCGCGTCTCAGTGAGCGTTGATACAAGCCAGAAGTGCGAGTATATGTGGGTCTGGATTAGAAAATTGGCTACAGACATAAAATTCCAAAAAAAAAAAAAACGTATATACACACACATATACACGAAAGTTTGATTTTTGTTGCTTCTCCGCTTGGTTCATCTCGCTCTTGTTCCAAATCGTTCGGGGTGTATTAGAGTCGTATGAGTCGCGTGTCCGATAAGAAAATCTTTAGGTACTTCAATTATCAAAACAAAAAAAAAATCCACCGCGATTTTTTCAAATAATTTGCAAAATAAAGAATCTATTCAATTCTCCAAATAGAAATCAGTTGAAGTTATAAACAAATGTTGATTAAACTCACAATTTAAGAATCGTTATTCAACAAATATGAATTTAAAAAAATTTTGTTTAACGAGTATTTATTTTTCGTCCATTTCCTATCGTTTTCAATTTTATCTCCGCGTCTCAGTGAGCGTTGATACAAGCCAGAAGTGCGAGTATACGCGGGTCTGTATTAGAAAATTGGCTACCGACGTAAAAATCCCCAAAAAAACGTATATACACACACATATACACGAAAGTTTGACTTCTGTTGCTTCTCCGCTTGGTTCATCTCGCTCTTGTTCCAAATCGTTCGGGGTGTATTAGAGTCGTATGAGTCGCGTGGCCGAAGCGTGGCTCTTCGTCCCGGGTTCTGGTGGCACTCGTAAGCGTGTAAAGAACGAAGACAGGTGATGGAGTTTCTTTGGCTCGAGAAAGAGAGAGGGAGAAAGATCGAAAGGCTCCGTGGTCCATGGCAGAGTAAGACCAGACGGTAAATGTGAGCGAGAGGAAAGAAGAGAAGGAGAATCTGGCAGTCGACGACCAGTGGGGGAAAGAGATAAAAGATCCCACCAACAACATCAGTGAGAGAAGAGAGCGAAGGAACGAAGTGTGTGCTCCAAGCATCTGACACTCGGTCTTTCCCAGCTGCCCCTTTACTCTTGGCCGCTCTCCTTTCCTATATACTTATACGTGTATATACACCGAGAGATGTGTTTGGACCAAATGGAATCACGTTCGACTCCGGCTCGCGACAATACGGTAATAGTCGATGGCTCGTTATTCAACGTCAGTCGATGGACAGTGACGATTCTTTAAAGGGAAAGGTTCTTTAAAGGGATTCGCTACCGTATACATTCATTTTTCTTATATCATACCTACGTGTATAATTTTTGTATCACTCGCTACCAATTCTTGATATCAAACATATCGAGGCAATTTAAAAATATTTATTTAATCGAGCTCTATCGATACCTTGTTTTATTTTGAGTTTCGATTAATTTGCGATTAAATTCAGTTATTTGTAATTCGAGAAATTTGGAATGACACAATTTTCATATTAAACAAAAAAGATTTGGATCACAGTCCAGTGTGAAGTGTGACCCGTCGCCTCTGCAAGCAGCAACACTGAAAATTCATTTATTTTCTTCTCTCCTCAAAGCCTCGCCTACTAAATTTCTATCTCGCTCTCGTCCTCGGCTAATTACGAAAACACTCTTGTTCGCAGCCTCGGTGTTTCTCTATCCTTCTTCTCGCGGGTGTCCGGTGGTGGTTGCCGCGAGGGTGGTTGCGGTGGCGTTGCTCGGTGGCAGCGAAGCTTTACCCGCCCACGAGAGACCCATTTCCGACTTCCTCGGACTCTCGAAACGCACGGACCCTCTGCGTTCGCGTATACGTCATGGTTCGCCCTCTTTCGGTTGTCCGCTTTTCTGGCACTGCGAGAGAGAATGAGATAGAGAGAATGAGAGAGGGAGAACCCGGGAGCACGCCGTTCGACTACCACGGTCCGTATGTGCGCAGAGGATATAACATATGCGGGCAGATGGTTGACCCTCTCACCGTAAATTCTATCCATCCCTCCCTCGCCCTCTCTCACCCTCTTTCTCTTCCTCAATGGTTCTTTCCTACTTCTGTCCTTATCGTTCCCATCGCGGAACTTGGCTCTTTGCCACCGACACTCTCCAACCAACATACATATACGCCACGCTCTTGCGGCACGATCGAAAAAAAGCCCCCGAGGCACCCTCCACCCGAATTCGTTCTCCTCCTTCCTCGCTCAGTCACTCAAACGCACGTACATTGCCGCATGTTGAAGGTGAACGGTTTATTACCGCCACTGGCGAGTCATTTCTAGCGGCTATTTTTGGTGAATCGGTCAGTTTCATCCAACGTACTATATCCGCGCAACCCTGCAAATATAGCGACCAGTATCTCTCCGACAACCACCGAGGCACTCCCTCCACTTTGTAGTCCCTAACGTGCCGAAAACTCGTACGTGGACGCGTATGTTTCGCATAACGCACAGTGGTTCTCCACGCCCCTCCAAAAATTGACCTCCTGAAACATCATAGCTGTATATACGTGTTTCTTGGCAGGAAGTACGGCAACCACTTGTTGGCTATCGAGAATTTCCTTTTCTTCGTAACAATGCCATCTCGTGTGTCACTTTTGCAAATCACATCGTTCGCTCGCTATGAGAATTGACACTCACAGAAATTGCAATTATATAACGATGGTAAAAACGCAAAATTGGGTAGGAAAATCGATTGTAACGTAATTCGTTCGATGGGAGGACGATTAAAATATTAACTCGTATTGGCTGAACGGAAACAATGAATATTGCTCTTCGGGGTCAAAGGACTTTCTGTCTTTGTCTCGTACACGAGTCTTGCAGGATCGATCCGAGACCGACCACTTGTTGTGCGCGCAACTACCACCCGGTTCTACGTATCCCGTCGTTCACTCACCGCGTGACTCTAATGCACTCTCGTTCGCTGCTTTTTTTGTTGGGTTTTTTTTCTGTTTTCTTTTTTTTTTTTCGTTATCCTCGAGCACGTAGCGCGTCTCGCGTCAAAGGGTTGACTGATGGAAAGCGCACGTGAAACGCTGCGGCGTGTACACACGTGCGTGCCCGAATTTTGTTCCGCCTAATGACCCGACCTCGGTTTAAAAAAATTATTTTACCGAAAAAATATGAAAATTTTATTAAAGAAAAGTTCCTGATATTATTGTTATTATTATTACAGAAGATTTTTCGCGTCCTTTGAGCGACTTTCTGTCGGCCCGAGACGGAAGTGCAATACCAAAAACCGTTCGATCAATCATTTTCCGGTCATCGAGCGTTGTTTTAGGACAAATTCATTCGTGCGTCGAATGGAATGTGTAAAATATAATCTGAAATTTCGATGCCTGCCGACGGTCTTTCACTTTATTTTTTCGTACCTACGTTACGAGAAGGCTGGATAATGCATAGAACAGGGTACGGCAACCTTGCACAGAAAACCAGCGGGGCAACACACATACGCTCATACGCACGCGCATGAGAGTGAATTTATTTAGGGGTGAATCAGGGAAGGAGGGTGGGAGGGAGGGGTGGGGTAAAACCGGAGGGGAAACCGAGGGGCCCCCTTGGCATGCGACGATATTCTTTTGTGCCTTCGACCCCGTGCACGCACCGGCGCTCGCGCTCTTCTCTTTTCATCCCTCCCTACTTCTTTTCCTTTTTTTTTTCATTCGTCCTTTTTACTCGGGGTCTCTGTCACCCCGTCTCGCTTGTTCTCTATAACACTCTCTCTTTCTCTCTCGCGCGTTTCAATGCCTCTAGCATTTTCCTTTCTACGCGTACGAACCCCTCCATGGCGCACGCTCGTGCGTGCTCTCGCGAGGGGTGCCCCGACTCGAAGCAACCCCTCGTCGTCGGACGGAATGCCTGCGCATGCGCGCACGCTCGCACGGTGACTCTCAAACGTTCTCGAAAAATCATAAAACTCCCGTACGCCGCGATTTTACCAAATATTATTCATCCTTCTCGAAACTACCCCTGGTTTCGAACAAAATCAAAAATCCATTATCAATTTCCGTTCGATAAAAACGTCAATTCGTAGGAACATCGAAGAAATTATTAACGAGCCGGATTTAATATTTTCTATTTAATTCGTAGTTTTGTTCGAGAGTTTTTGTTTTTTTTTTTTGTATTCTTTTTGGAAAATTGACAACCCCTGCAAGACCAAAGTAGCGCGAGATCACTGCAGCTATGCCGGATCACGGCTCTCGGCACGGTCTCGCATGTGTGTGTCCCCGACATACGTTCAGCGTATTCTTCATCTCACCCTCTCGCTTTCTCTCTCTCTCTTGCTCTCTCTTGCTCTTGCTCTCGACATATGCCACCTGAATGCCGAAAAAGCCTGGGGCCCCGAGTGCGCGAAGAACGAGCCACCAGTCAGGTTTTTGGATCGAGTCGAACTCTCAGAATGCAAATTGAGATTAGCCGGTCGCACGTTCTCGTACGTCAGCCCCAACAACGCTCCGCATCGAACGTACGCGTGTGGGTAAAGTGCGCCCCGTAACCGTACACTTACGTATACGTACGTACACGCTGGAATAAATTCGAATACTCGTGCAACACGGATTTTTCATGCAAATAATAATTTGACGAGAGGGGAGAGATGAAGGAGCGGGGGGAGGGGGAAAACCGGGGTCAAGCACTAAGAGCTAGGCAAAGATTATTATTCTCGTCCCTCGTTTCTATTACGTTCATCCATATGCGCATATATTTATTTCATTTTTGTCCATAACAACAATTCCATTCGCCTATTTTAGGAATAAAGTTAAATCGATATACTCGTTATTTCTATGACCTACATTTTTCTCGATATTTATTTTTGTTCCTTTATATGTTTACTGCTGGCCGAACGACGAGTCAGACGATCCAGGAGTCTCTGTGAAAATGATACGGTCGTTAATTTTTTTGAAAAAAAAGGAAGAAAACAGAATATATACAGTCGAGTAACTTTTGGACATGTGAGTTCTCATCGTCGAGGTTAATTCCTCCCTTGTGTTCTTTTTTTTTTTACGGGTTCTCCGTTGGAGTCCCTTTCACGCGTGAATCGTTGTCTCCTTTCATTTCTACCCCTGACCCTCTCGAAGAAGTGTCCTCTCTACCGGTATTTTCGATACAATGAGGCGTATGTGCGTGTGTGTGTGTGTATAAAGTCGGCAGTAACCGCAAACCGCTGTTGCGCGAGAGACGGATGAGAGGAAGGAAGAAGACGAGGTGGAAGAAGGAGGAAGAAGAACGATGGGACGTAGGACGAAGAACGCGTGGAAGGACGAGGGTCCTTGCCACCACCACAAGCGATGAAAGCCGATGTCGAGAGAGAGAGAGGGAGAGAGAGAGGGAGAGATCGACGCACCGTACGATATAAGAAATGGGTATCGGCATGACGCGATCGATTCTCGACAATAGCGTCACGATCGACAGCGGGCATTTTCTCTCTATTTTATTTCGCTCCTCCCTCTCGCTACCACGACGATCCCGAGTTCCAACAAACTATCGTAGCCCGGCAAAAATCTATTCGACATCCGCGGAGAGAAATAAATCTCCATATCTGACGCGGGGAATAGTTGGCGTTTTCTTGACTGTTCTCTCTTTTGTGAAAGGAAAGAAGAAGAAAAAAAATTGAATGGCATGAGCGAACGCGTGGGGGCTACGAGACGCTCGTAAAAGAATGACGAAGAGGGATACCGAAAAATCAAAGAAAAGAGACGAAACTGCGAATGGAGTGCGGAAGAGTGAGAAAGAGAAAGACAGAGAGAGAGAGAGAGAACCATGCACGCGTCACGGAGGGTTACTCTCAAAAGAAACCCGATGATTTCTTTCAAGACGTATGAAAAGAAGCCCGTGCTGCTTCTAGGATCGTAGAGTAAAGTCCACAAGGTACGCAAGCGCGAGGAAGATGAGAGAGAGAGAGAGAGAGAGAGAGAGAGACGAAAATTCGTAGTCGGACCTGAAACACGGTTCCCGAATCATCGGGGCACGGGGACCGTTTCGAATTCATGTCTTTACGGTGAATCGCCGCGAGGATCGTTGGATGATACAAGAGAGAAGACGAAGTGGAGAGCAAGAAGAAGAAGAAAAAAGAGGAGGAGGAGGAGGAGGAGGGAGCCGTGAATGATCGTGAAGAGAAGATCGAGTCTATATCGTCTACCGGGTGGCGACGTGACGCTCCGCTTCCTCGTCTGCCATCTCCGTCACTCCATGGAAGCCTCGTCGTAAATAAATGACGCTGCATTGACGCTAACTGTACACTCGATTATCCGTTTGCCCCCACACGCGCGTCGGGAAAAATCGTGTTTAACTTTGTCGGCTACTGGTCCATAGTCTTTCTTTCCTTTCATTCTCATTTTTTCTTTTTTAAATTGGCCTTCGTCCGAACTTCGCTCTTGTACGATTATTCGTGGATTAATGTCCCTCACTGTGCCTCGCGACGAAAATGTAAAACCGGGCGGACCAAAATAATTGGGGCGAATCTTTTCAAGGCTATCGGTCTCGAAACGGAAACTTCTTCAAATTTCTCTTACTTTGTCGGGCTTGTTTCGATTCGCGTTTACATATATTTGCAAATTTCTTCTGTTCTAAGTTGTAAATCTTCTGTTTTTAATTACGATTGACTATTATTGTTCATTTTTACTTAGGCACTTATTCGTTGTCAGGAAATCGTTAAAGACTAATTGAAAATTCAGACTTAACTCCGAATTACTTGAATCAAAAATATGATTATGTTTAGAACGTTATCTACGTGACAATAAAAAAATAATAAAACAATTACCTACAGATAATGTGAAAAACAATAATCCTAATAACAATTCCAAGATCCATGACGTTGAAAATATTTCGTTCCTACGGGAACTTTTTACAGACCGATCGATCGAAAATCGTTATTTTCAATAATCTCGTAATAATTCTTAGTTGGATCAAAACAGAAACGCATATATCAGATTTTGCGCTTTGCGCAATCCTCGACGCATTAGTCAACAAGGAAGACAGAGAATCGCATTTGTCACACAGCGGGGAGCGAATAGACGCCAAATATCTCTCTCCCTCTCTCTGTAACAACGCTCTCGCAAATAGTAGCGACGATGAGAGAAGATAAAAGAAGCGGGGAGACAATCTCTCTAAGCTACCGGATTTCAGCTCCCAGTCGCATTCGTAGCGAGAGAATGAGATTCGGTTGTTTGAACATCGGCTCGACCGAGTAAAGCTAAACACGCGATCGAGGTATAGACACGAGTGTGCACTCTCCCATTATACGTTTATACTTTTCTCGAACGATGCTTGCATAGCTGCGACAACTTCCGTCTTTGTGAAACTCCGGGATTAGTGGATGGTGAGGGTTGAAGATCGACATGTCGATATCGTGATTCGACGGTAAATTTGATCGATGAAAGAACGATCGATCGGTTAAATTTTATTTAACGTAAAATTAACAATTTAAATTATATTTTTCTCCTTCGATCGATCGGAAAATTGAGCAAAGATCGTAAACTTTATAGACGCTTATAGTTACGATGTATAGAAGGCGCGTGGTCCGGTGGGCCAGTGCGCGGGATCTCGCGGCCCCCGTTCGGGGCGGGTGCGGGGGTTCAGAAAGTCCAGGGGCAGCCGAGAGAGGGGAGACAGGTGCATCGTACCGCCAATTATATTTCGGAAGAATAAAAAACGACTGGTACGCAAGGCTACGAAAGAAAGAACAGAGAAAAGGGAGTGTGCGCCATGGCATCACGTTCACTCCTATACACACACTCGCATTCACACACGCGCTAATATATATGTATATTACACAGGTATTGAACATATCCTATAGAATGTTTAGCTCTTACGTGTGTTTGTTGAACGTTACGCTACTTTTACGGGCATAAGATGCGTATTTATGTGTATACAGAGTAACGCGAATACGCTCCGTTTTATAGTTTGTACTTTGTCGAAAAAGGGAAAGAGAGAAACAAAATCGTTCTCTCCCTTCCTCCTTGTCTTCTCTCTGTCGAGAAGATAGCTGAAAGTAAAAGAAGAAAACAAAAACGCAATGAAGTACAAACTGAGTGAAAGGTACATTATATGGGCCCAGAGAGAAAGAAAGAGAGAGAGAGAGAGAGAGAGAGAGAGAGAGAGAGAGAGGGGGGGGACAAAAAATGAGACAGAAGGAGCCAGTGAGAAGAACGTGAGACAGCAGAGGGGAGGAGAGATGAGTATCTTTATGTGAGAAAGAAAAGATCGATGGATCGATAGTTTAAGGATAATAGGGTATGAAAAATAGAAGGCAAAAATACACACATCCATGTATAGCTATACGTATGCGCTTGATGCGAAAAAGATTTTTCGTCTCGATAGCGAGAGGTCTGGTTGGGTCCACGTGCGCTCAATGTCCACGTGTAACGTATATATACGACATGTAACAAGATCGATTTGATACTGTCAAATTCGATTCTTCAGTCAACTCTGGTGTACATCCACTTTCAAACCGAAACGTCGTAAGTTGTAATCGATCGAACGCCCCTCTCCCCTTTTCCAAGGATATCGACGATTTCAAGGCTTCAATTAAAAATCCAGCAAAAGAAGAATGACATATATTTCTTTTTACGTTTTATCGACTCCTGTATCTGACGCGATCCGAGAAAAGCGACTTATCAGACAAAAAATCATTTTTTGGATTATGCGTTATGTTAAAAGTTTTTGAATTGATCTTTCGTGTAGTGCAATCAGAAATTTTGCTTCTACATAATTTTGCAAGATATAAATGATTGAAAATTGTTTTACTCGAGCGCGAGCTTTGATTTTCATTTCTTTAATCGCTTGTCGTGAAAAATTCCTATTTTGCCTCGTAGGTCTCTTTTCTCGGATCGTGTCGCATATATTTATCGCTCTCTCCCTTTTTCCAGGGATATCGACGATTTCAAGGCTTCAATTAAAAAGCTAGTAAGAGAAAAATTACATAAATTTCTTCCTACGTTTTGTCGACTTCTATATGTGGCGCGAGAAAAGGAAGCTACGTGGCAAAAAATAATTTTTTGGATTATGCGTTATGTTAAAAGTTTTTGAATTGATCTTTCATGTAGTGCAATCAAAAATTTTGTATCTACATAATTTTGCAAGATATGAATGATTGAAAATTGTAACACTGGAGCGCGAGCATTGATTTTCATTTTTATTATTTTTAATATTATCATTTTTTGGATTATGCGGTATGCTAAAAGTTTTTGAATTGATCTTTCATGTAGTGCAATCAGAAATTTTGTATCTACATAATTTTGCAAGATATGAATGATTGAAAATTGTATCACTCGAGCGCGAGCATTGATTTTCATTTCTGTAATCACTCACCGTGAAAAATTCCTGTTTTGCCTTCTTTTCTCGAATCGCCTCATATATATTTATCGTTCTAGATATTTTTTCCTTTGTTTTCAATTTCTAAATACAAACCTCCTTTCTCTCGATCCAACGTATACGCTTTGTATACGTTGTATATGTGTGGTTTATGGAACGTATGTATCGCGATACGAAGACGAGACTCTTCGTCTCGAGTATCGCAATATTTAATTGGGAAATTTCGCAACTCGACGAGGACGATGAGAACGCGAATAAGGGAGAGTAGGGTGTACCAACGGCGACGACGACGACGACGACGACGACCGTCGCGTTAAAATAATTTAGCGCATTACTCAGCGCTCTCGTCCATTCTCTTCTTTTTCACGCGATACATGCGTATATGTACATACATATATACATATAAGTATATAAACGATGCATAAGACAACGGCGTTGTTAAATTCGCGAAAGTATAACGAACGTGGGCCGTATGCTCCGAAAAGTGTTCTCTCGTATAACGTGCGAGTGTCCACGCGCACGCCCGTGTCTCTTTCGTGCATCCTCGTCGCGCGTGTTTCACGGCAAGGTGAAACATACACACACACACACGCACACACACACACACGCACACACACTTATGGAGGAATACACACGCGAGAGATCAGCGAAGTAACAAGAGCGCGTGCGAGAGAGAAAGAGAAAGAGGGAGGGCTTCGGCTCGCGTCGCTTTCGCGTTATTTCTCTTCCCTCGTTTTAATGGAAGAGCGGTGATAAAGAGAGCAGAAGAAAGAAAAAAAGCGGCGATGTGTACGACGGAGACGAGGGATGAGAGGGAAAAGAGGAAAGAGCTGGGAAGAAGGTTGGTGGGATGGTGAGGTGGGGAGAGGGGCGGGGGGAAGACGAGAGGAAAAAAGTTAATAAGCACGGCACGCGCCCTACCCACCTTCTCCTCAGCTCGAACTGCCTCGCGCCGGACTCCTCATCGCTCTCATTCGTCTCGTACGTCCAACGTTTCTCTCTCTCTCTCACTCTCTTTTCTCTTCTCTCTCCCTCTCTGACTGATGCCACGAGACACACACACATGCGCGATATTAGTCTCTCGATCTCGTTCTTTGATCTCCGCTTTACTCCCTTCTCGCTCGCACGCGCGCGAAACCATCGCGAGAGTGACATCGAAGATCGGTCCGGTTTTACGTTGTTGATGTCCGTGATCGGAGAGAGAGAGAAAGAGAGAGAGCGAGAGATAAAGACGAGAAGCGAAGGAGAGGGAATGAAAAAATGAGCGAGAAAGCGAAAGCCGTGTTAAGAGCGAGGGGCAAGGACAGGATTTGGTAACGTAGTGGTGTATACGCGTTGTGTGGTGGCGTGCGAACAGCAGGTGCACGACCTCTTCATATACACGAGGATATCGCCGTGAGGAGCCACGAAAAGCTTTCGCGATCTTCTCCGTTCTTCCTTCTCGTCTCGTCTCTTCTTGCTTTCTTCGTCCTCTTAAAATTTTCGTTTCTGTCCATCGCTCTCTTTCACCCTTTCTTCCCGTGCGTCTTTCGCGTTTTCCTCTTCTTTCGCTACAAACAACCCTTTCCTCCCTCTCCCCTCCCTCCCTGCCCCGGTTTCGTTCACTTCCGAATTTCGTTCTAATTGAGGGGTGTCCGAAACCCGTCCGGAATTATTGACGTGCCTACCGTGCGAAAACCCGCCGGGCCGCAACGACTCCACCGCTTTGCGGTCTCCAGAGACGATGCCAACGTTTATATGCAATCGCGGTGCACAAACAAAAAGACCCGGCACTCATCTCGTCGTCGAGTCAGCTACGTTTATCGGGATTGTTCGGGAGTAACAATGACGAGAACGCGAATACCTGCGAATAAAAATTCGCGACGATAAAAATTGAAATATAACGAATCAAAGAAATCATAAACATACCTACAGCCTTCTACATCGTAAAATCATCTCGACAACAACAACAACAACAACAACAAAATTGAAACAAATTAATATTAAAAAAAAAAGATCGACGTAAACAAAATTGCAAAAATGCGGAAGTTCTCGTGAAAAATTGCGTCGCGAGAACGCGTGCGGGTAAGATAGACGCAGTTTTCTTTTTGGTAACGAGACGTAAGGATCGTCGGCGAGTCCGTCTCTCATTTCGCGAGATCGACAGGCACTTTAAGTCGCGGCGAAAGTCGATGGACCTCTCACGAGTAAACCGACGAAGAGTACATATCTCGCGTTGCCTCGCTGAACATGCTCATCGAGTGCACTCCCGAGTAATACATTACATCCCCGTGTATATACACACACGCGCGCGCGAATATTCGAATATTATGCATTCTCTCTCTCTCTCGCTTTAAACTCCATCAACATTGCTTATATGAACCCGTCGGACGTTACTAACACGATCACACGTCCAAGGAGTAAGAAATATACCGTAGAAGGATGCAACAACGCCGATAGGGAAATGAGCGTGAAAGGTGACCGTTTCACAGTCGGCGCGCGATCGTATAAAACTTTTGCCCGATGCAAGGCGAGTCTCGTGTCATTCGTGTTGAACGAAAATAAAAACTAAAGGGGAATCAAGAAGAAAAGGAGAGAGGGAACGAAATAAATAAATAAATAAATAAATAAACAAATAAAGAAAGAAAGAAAATGAACGCGATCGGTGCGAGCTCGCCGATAGGACCACGCCTCGTATCCTCATCGTCATCCGGGCAAGACGGTTTAACGAACGAAACGCACGAGCGAGCGAGTGAACGCTCTTTTATAAAGATCCTTATATCTATATACATATATATGCATATATACAGATACACATAAAGAGTACTGGCGTGCTCGTAGCTCATTAGCTCACTATCGAAACGAAAGATCGGCATTCGTTTGGCTCACGCACGCGCTCAGGCTCAATCGTGCATTTATATTATGTAGTGTTACATACATGCATATATATATATATATATATGAATATTTTTTTAAAGACGCTACATGTGCAAGTGTCGATATATATATATATATATAGAAAAGTAATATGGCGTATATTAGTATGAATATATATGTGTCTGTGTATGTAACTATGTAGTATATATATATATAACGCCCTGACGTGGACAACACCTTGCCATCTCGCGACAGACAGGTGCATCTGGAATATCGTTCTCTCCCTCGAACCGATCGCACTCCCCTTATTACTCTCTCCGTTTCCTAGCTCCATCCTTGTTCCTTCTTTTCGCCTTCTATACATTCTCGAACGTGCGCGGGCCTTGCCACACATACATACACAGGCAGATACCATAGAAGTTCTCTGGTCGCGGACATCGTCCACTCGTCGTTCGATAACGAGAACGCGCCTCTTCTTGGTGAACGTGTGCCACGAGAAAGAGAGACGGAGAGAGAAGAAAGAGGACAGGGGGAAACAAGTGAAAGGGAGTCGGATGGCACGTGGCGGGAATCCACGAAATTAACTTTTGCCTAGACCCTGCACGAAAGACCTCGATGTTATTTTATTTTTGTTTTTTGTTTTTTTTTTCTCGGGGAATGGATTTTTAGTGTATCTTGGCTTGTAATGAGAGAAGGAAGGAGGGAGAGGGATGGGATTTTAGGGAGTTACGGGAATGGGGTTGGGAGTCGCGAACGGTGGGAAGCGACGGAGGGAAAAATTGTGAGGGTCAGGTTTGGATAGCAATCAACTTTTTCTTTCAGCTTTTTTTTTTGTTAGTATAATAAGACGGTTGGGCATTTTTTCGAAATCGAGAGCAACAGCGAAACGGCCCCTGGCGAACCGTAACCAGTTCGGCACCGTCGGACGTTGATGCGCCATCGACCAGGAGCCTTGCGAATTTATTCATCAACGAGTCGTATTCGACTTTACACGACGAGTGATATTTTGAATAAAAATGAAGATTAAAAAAAATTTAGAATCGTGGAGCGATAAGACGACGAAGTTGTTTTATTTTTGAACTTTTTAACTCATGAACAAAAGTCGATGCGCTCGGTAAAATAGGTCGCGAGAAGCTCATTCACGATGGAGAGATAAATATTGGAGGTGGGGAAATGTGTAAGAGGGGAGGTTTGAGTCAGTGATACTTAGGTGGGCTATGCCGTTATCAGGAGAGCGAAGAAATGTCGCTCATTATCATGATTATCTCATTTGATCGAAGAAAATAACGTTTCGGTGACTGGATAAAGCGATAGAGATAAGTATAAAGTCCGATAGGCTCTTCGTTCTTTCGACGATCGTTATCCGTTACCCTGTCATCGAAACACGGCGTGCATTACTCCAAGATTAATTTCCAATAACCGGCTGGGTATTAATCGAACTTACCGAAACTACGGACCAAACGAAATTCTACAATTTCGTTTAATCGACGATAATTTTAACACGACAAAGTTCATCGAGGCAAAAAAAAAATCGCAAATTGCTCAATCGCTGTCCCAATAAATAATAATAAAATTGATTAAATTTAGTTTCATTGCACGACTTTTTGATTCCTTTTTTTTCAGAACTCCAACGCCCGGTAAATCGCCTCTTCTCGGTTTGTCCAGGGAGAAAAAGTTCGATGCCAGCATTACGTTTATAAGCGAGAGAACGAAGTAATAAAAAAAAAACAAACTTCGTCCGGGCGAAAGAAAAGGGCAAAAGAATTTCAATTTAATTTAATTGCCGAAGGTGGGTTAATTGAAATCTCGGATAATTAGTTCCTCGCGCGAGTCTCCGAGAGTCCCACCGGCAGCTTTTGCCAGAGTTTGCCTCTTTTTTCTCTCTTATATCCGTAAATATATATACATATATAAACGCACACATATTTATAATACCGCATTATACACTTCTGCACTGCTCTGCTTCTCCACGGTTATGGAGAGTGTATAATACTGGCGTATACTCATACCACCAGCGGTTCAAAAAATATAGTGCCGATTATACGTTATGTCGCGCTACGTTATTTCCAGTCTCCGAGGCGAAAGACACACGCCTCGCGAAGACTTTTGCACTCGTTAACATACATTCGGGAAGGTATGCCGCGGTATACCACACTACGAGGACTATACGGCATGTAATAAGCGAAACAAACCGCCTATATGCGTAACAAACACACATACACGCGTAAATATATATATATATATATATGTATATGTATATATATATATATAAATATATAAATATACACAAATCGTTATATCCTGTTGCAATATATTTCGTACGAAATACAAGAGGAGACGCGATTCTTTCGTCGAGATCGAAAGAGAAATAAAACAAAACGTAACGTTTCGTACGGAGTCTCGGCCAAAAGTCGGATACGATATATAGCGAAGGAACGAGCGAGATAGAAATATACGTTATAAAAGTGGGGCACACTTCGTTAATCGATTGTTGCGATAAAATTTTTTTTCGCTCCGACACAGAAACACACGCACACGCGCCGTAACGACATGGTGGATGCGGCGGACGCGCACGCTCAGTTCGTCCCGTACAATTATTTACGGCATCAATTTTTGTTCGCTACCTTGTTTCGCTGGTAATTATGCCGAAACGAAAAGACGAATGACGTTCTTTTCTTTCAACGTACGTTAACCGAGGTACGATCGAGCGTCCCAATTATATTATCGACCTCATTGAAAATGATCGAACAATATCGAGGTTGATCCGACGATCGGGGTTGTCAAACGCGACGGTATTAATTGTCTCGTAACGACTCATTTCTCGAAGAATTTGAGAAACGTAAAGAACGAGGCATCGAAAATTGGGACGACGAGTCACGAAGATGCGAGGCGATCGGTACGTTGGTGAAAACGATTTTTCCGAAATGATTTTTACGTACGAAATGCTGGTATAGGAAAATATTTAAAGAGACATCAGGATGTGTCGTGAGTCGTGAAAAACTGGAAGGGACCACCTTCGGTGCATCGCGAAATGAATTCTTTCGCGTTGTGAGTGTCGATTTTCTCGACGATCATTGACGACGAAATCCCTTGCGACGAGACGATACGCTGACAATTCTTTTCAACGCGAAACGAATCATACATGAGATCTTCGTGCATCATAATAGCTCTCCTTCCTCCACCTTTCTCTCACTCTCTTTCTCCAAGGCAGAAAATACTTTTGAATGGCGAAGAAATTCAGTGAGTTCTTTTGCGTGAAGAAAGAAAGCGCCATAATGGACTATAGGTAGAATGAAAAGGTGAAAGATACACCAAGGACCGGTGTAGGAAGAACGAGAACGAGAAAGAGAGAGAGAGAGAGAATTGAATAAAGGGTGAATCGCCGATGACACGACGGACCTCCCATATTCGCTATCCTACAAGAAACGTCCCCGTGACTCTTAGTCACAAGGACATCCCTGAAACACTCCTTTCGATCGTCATTTTAACCCCTCCCATGGGAATATTCGACGATAAATGGGAAAAATTCGTCTGCCACTGTCCTCGCCTCGTTCCCCAGGACTCCCGTGACGATCGGCGCTGCTACTACCGCTGCGTGACCAAAACCATCCCACCTTCGTATATTTCTCTATATATAGATACGTATACGCGTACCTCTATATACACGATGATCATTTAAGGGCCCCGCGGCACAGCATGTTCCGTCGAACCGTAAACTCTTCGAATTTTACGGCATTATAATTTCATAAAAATTCTCCGGTGTTACACCGGATGAAGCGCGGTCTCGTTCGAGCCAAGCTCGTTCTTTTGGCGCGCGGCATCGTGGATAACACACGTATGTTACACACTTATACGAGGCTTTCCTATACTCGCGCGTCCTCTCAACGTTTTATGCGTCGTTACCGAGTCGAGGATCGTTGTCGTTTTCCGGCTTTACGATTTCTCCTCCCGGCCTTTCGAAGATCCCGCCTCGTCCGCGAAACGAACGCGACGCTCTCCTCTGTCCTGTGTGTCGCGCCGAGACGAGGATGCCGAGATGAAAATTTGTAACGCGAGACGCAGCCGAAGATATGCGAGTACGCGCGGCAAAGCCGCTGACGATTACGGCTCTCCGTATGAAAGGCGTTTAGAGTATCTGTGACATTTTTTGATCATTTTTTGATCGATTTTCAAAAAATTATACGACATTTTTTAATCCGTATTTTTTTCAAGAAAAAATGAAGATGTGAAATTATGATCGTGCGCGATGCGTTTCGGCACGCGAAAGCGCGAGCCGCGCACGCGCGCTTTAACGGTACGTAGATATATATATGTATATATATATATGTATATTCGTATATGTATATCTTGTTTTATACGGCATCAAAAGCCAGCAATTCTTTTCAGCGCGAGATTAACCGATCACATTGATCTTCGCGTTGAGTTCTTAATTATGAGCTGGTCGACTCTATTATGTATATTCATGTCTATATATATATATATATGTCTTCGAGTACAAAACTAATTTAAAAGTGTTGTCGAATGTTTCCCGCAGCGGCAAAAATGAGTAGCGATATAGTCGCGAGAAGGAAAATTTTCTACAAAAGCCGAGAAGTCTCGTCACGTAATTTCGAGACACGGGGAATTGGTCAACCAGAGAGAGAGAGAGAGAGGAAGAGAGAGTGAGAGGGAGAGAGAGAGACGAGATTGGGATAGAGAGAACGGAGAGAGAAGGAGCACGGAGAGATAAAAAGATATTATAAATCGGTCGGGCTCGATTATGGGCTCCCCGACGCATTCTTCGAAAGCCCACACGCACGTATATATACATACTTGTATACGCTGCTGTTTCTTGTCGTATCCACCGCTCGTTTGGATATTTTATATTCCCTAATTGAGTTACACAGCCAAGAGCCATCGTTAACGCCGCTTCTTTCGATTCCGACCTCGATCACGAAAACTTTTATAGATACATTAAAACAGGACGGATACCTAATCGATTATTAAATCCGCGATAAATAACCGTAGCGCTTGTAATTAGCGTCATCGAATTTCCAATACATTTCGACGAAGTATCGTCGAAAATCGATGAAACGCGAATGGGGAGGTCGAGAATAATTCAACACAATTTTGTCAACAAGAAATTTTCCTATTTGTTGGAAAAAGACATAATTATTCTTATTTATTTTTAAAAAATTCGTAAATTTCATCGTATTTTTGCACGAATAATTTTGAATTATCCCAAAAATTGATCAATTTTACTGTATTTTCGCGTGAAATAATTTCGATCGTATCTTACGCGTTGCGGTTTTTACGCGCGCGAATTTTTCTCCCTCGTGGCACCTTGAGGATATTAAATATTTATTTAATACAGAGATGCGTTGTCGAGCACGTAAAACTACTCGAAGCGTGGCGTAAAAGCGTCATGCGAGAATGAGAGAAGAGGAAAGAGCTACGCGAGTAGATCCTTCGAGCCTCGAGGGTTCTTTTTGCTTACGGGGGTAGGAGGAAGGGAAAAGACGAATCCGTTGTCAAATTGTCTAGCAGCGGGGCGTTATTATCAAGATTGTGGTGCTGGTCCCGTCTGTTCCTGCTGGTCCTTGTGTACCCATAGCCATTTTATCCATACACACACACACATACATATATATGTATATATTTATATGTATAGACAGCTTTCGAGCTCCCTTGTAAATCGAGGTAGTATAGCGAAGGTACTACACGTTCGTGGGACTTATCGCGCAGAGATCATCTCGATTATCGCCGCATGCGTCGAAGACCGAGAGCCGGGATGCTAGCGCCACAGGTACGAACTTTCCTCCTCCCTCCTCCCTTCCTCGCGTCTTCGCCCATCGTTTTTTTCTACAAAGCTATAGTAAAAGGTACTTTTACCCTCGTATTCTCTTATCGACTGCCGTCCCTCTATAAACGTGTGTTTTAAAGTCTCGAAAAGCACGAGGCCACGTCACTTCGCTTTTGTCAAGATTGGTGGAAGAAAAGAAAAAAAAAACGAATACTTATTGAAAATATTTCGCGAGTTACGAAACAAAAATAAAAAGTCATCAACAGCGAGGGAAAATGATACAAAATTGTTCGTATTACGTGTGCAATAATTCGCGAAATGTAAAAAGTCTTTTCGACCGGATGTAAAGAAAAGAAAGTACAAAGTCGACGATGATAAATGAATATTCGATTTTTATTCATTTCGGGAATGAAAATTTGCTTTGAAATGGAACGCGCACTCTCGGGGCTTTGGGGTGAAGTCTTTTTTTTATTTTTGAAGCATCGGCTATAACCCTTTTGCTTTTATGTTCGGTTTCTTTCACCCTCTCTATCTCTCTTTCTCTTTTGCTTCTTCTTTCTCCCACTTTCTTTCTCTCCCTCTCTGTCTCATGGGCGCGGTGTATCATTATGGACTCGCGTGCGCTGCCCCCGGTCATTCTCATCTCGTCCAAGAGAGCCCATCACTCGCGAGATGAAGAGAGAGAGGGAGATTTTTCTGCCGCAAGGCTCTCGCGAATCTCTTACACGCTCGCTCCCATCGAGGACTTCGTTCTCCATCTCGCTCTTCCGTTCTTGCGTTTTGTGCTCCACACCGTTCTCTTTATTTTCTCATACGCGTGCACGTTCTTTTTTTCTCTCGCAATCCATGAAAACGCGTACATCGAGGCAAAAGGAAGAGGGAGAAAGAAACGATGGCAAGAGCGAGAGCACAGAAAACGCCCAGTGTCAAAAATGCGTAAGCGTGCTGGATCATCACATTTTGTCCCGCACACGCGAACCGATGACATTTCGTGGAGCCACGAGGATATTGAGTAACTAACGTATAATTTAACAAAAAGAATTTACGCCAATGACGTGTAAACACTGCCATATGGTAAGATTAAAAAAATCAACTCTGTGAATCAATTTGTAAAAGATTTTCTGATTTTATCGATCTCTTATCATCTTTGTACCGTTTAGTTGACGTTTGAGAATTTAGAATTTTTTTGAGAGTTTGTTACCTAAATTTGAAGAAACTCACGAAAAACTTTTGATGTCAAGAACTAAATTTTTGTAAAAAAAAAACAAAGGAAAAATTCGGCGGTAACGTCGTGAATTATTTCGAAATTCAAATAAAAAGATCCTTGGTGCTTACGTTTTTAAGAAAAATAACTGGAAAACGGTTTTAGGACTAATTATAAAATCGTGTCATTTAAAAAACTTCATTATCTTCGACTTGCTTGGCACGAATGATTTCCCTCCTTCTCCCTCGTATCTCCGCAACGAGAAACTGTAGACCGACCGACCGCATAACCGAAGCGGGTCGGAGCAATTTTTGTCGCCGTATGAATTAACGATCCGGTTTTTATCGAGCGTTGCGAAAGAGACAGATGAAAAGCTTAAAATGTATTTCGATGCGGAGAGATGAATATCTGGCAATGAATTTCGTTCGTCCCAGTTTTTACTAAAAACTGGTTCTCATTTATTGGCAAATATCTACAATATTAAAAGAAAAAAGAAAGACAGCGACAATAATTACGAAAACAAATTGAACAATTCAAACAACTTCGTCGAGGAGGAGTGAGAAAAATGAGATTAAAGTTGATCGTACGGGGGAAAAGTGCGTGAGATACGAAAAATGGGCCGGATTCGCGCACGCTTTAAAACGCGTGCTGTACAGACGCGCGAGTGAGCGAGCGAGCAGGCAACCCGCGAGCCCTTCGGCGTTGTATACGAGAAGAAGAAGAAGAGGAAGAAGAGGAAGGCTCGCGAGAGGATCTTCGAAGGGATGAGAGACGTAGGACCGGAGGCAGTGTGGGCTGCACACACACGTAGAGAGTCCGGTGGGAACCTGAGAAGTTGCTGCCGCTGCTCCTGCTGCCGCTCTTCGCTTCTGCCTGTTGCGAAGCAACAGAAGTAACAGAAGACGATCTCTCTCTCTCTCTCTCTTTTTCACTCATGAATCTTTGAAGCCTCCTCGCTCTTCATCTCGTGCATATACGGGGCTGTTCGAAGGGCCCGGAGGCCGATACGAGCGGAGGAGGAAGAAGATGAAGAGAGAATAAAAATAAAACAAGAAGGAAGAAAGACGAAGGAGAAAAAGATGAGAAGACGCGAGGAGGGCGAAGGGCGTCCCGAGATACGCCAGAGGGAGAAGCAAACGGGATGTTGAGTCTCTTCGCGAAGTAACGAGGGAGCGAAAGAGAGATAGAGAGAGAAAGAGAGAGAGAGAGAGAATACGAAGGATCTCCCTTGGCGGAGAGACAAAGGTGCGAGCGAGACGAGAAGCATCGTTTTGCTCGTGAACTTGGCGCGAAGGATAGAGAATCACGTATGAGAAAAGACGATGCGAAAAAAATGCAAAGAGAGAGACGGAGTATACGTATAGTAAAGTATACGAACAGATGAGAGAAGGTTCGGTCTGTCCAGTGTCCAGACGTTTCCAACGTGCTACATATATATGCACGTCGGGTATGGCGAAGGCGAGGGTGGAAAGGGGAAAAGAAGCTGGGCACGTCTCGCCTTTCTCATGAGGAGAAGATCAGCAGCAGGAGCAGCCAGCAGCTCAAAGAAAGAGAAGGAGAGGTACGAGAGAAGGTCGAGGCGCGCACGTCGGTCGCGTGGCCAACTCGCGTCCGCGCACGCGCAGCGAGCACGCGGTCTCTTCCTTTTTGTCTCTCTCGCGCGCATGCTTTTTCTCTCTCGCTCGCGCCATCTATATATGTATATATGCCGCATACAGTGCTCCATTTTTCGATCATAAATCGATCGTTTGGGTAAACGCTATATATAGTTTGCACGTACGTCTTCGATTCCATAAAACGGGATAGCGTTTGGTCATGTGATCGCGGTAAGCTTTTCCACGCTTCTTTTCATACCACCGGTTCCTGTAACGAAGTACTACCGGTGTACGCTCACGGTCCATCTTGATGACTATATATAAGTCAATATATGTACGCGTATAGATTTATATGTATACGTATCGACGGCGAGAAAGTTACGTCGCGGCCCGACCGCAACCAGGGTCGTTACGTGTGTACTTGCACCGTGATCGGTAAAACGAGTAACTATATAAGTCGATGATACGTGTGTATATATTTTTTTGTACGAACCGATGCTTATATGCATTCTGGATCACGACTTATCGTTACCGTATCATTGAAATATTAGTGGGTCAGTAGTTTGAAACACCGAGAAGAGCATTGAGTTAACGATTTTCGGTACGTTTCGAAAATCATACGCATTCGGTCGATGTAAAATATTTTTTGAAAATTGTATTAATTAGATCATGTACTGTAAAACGGAGTTATGTTGACATTACAGATAATTTTGACAGTTTTTTAAGTTTGGTGTACATGGGTTTGAGGTGGAAAGGTCGAAATACAGAATATTTACGTAAATTGTAAGATATCGAAATTATAATGGCGATATTCGTGTTGCGCAGGAAATTTCCGATTCCGTAACCTCCAATTAAAGCCTTTTTGGACGAAAAAATTTTTGAATCCTCCCCAGGTGCCGATTCGTATTTTACGTTCCTGACTTTGGGGGCTTCAGAGGGGTCAAATTTTTTTTTCATGCAAAAAGCCTTTGTAGCATCATTTCCGAATCGGAAATTTCCCGCGTAATACGAATATAATGAAGTTAAGGTGTTTTTGAGCAAACAAAATTTGACCTCATTGCCGAGGCATTTTTTTGCAGGTCCCTTCCTATGGGTCCCAAAAATCGCGATTTTCAAAGTGGCGCCACGGCCACAAAAATTGAGCTAGCGGGACGATTCTCAGCTGATTCTCGAGTGCTCGGGGAGCTCTTCAACAAGATATTCATGCAATTTTCTGTCGGACGAACGAGAACGGCGATACAGCATCGCGAAAAGTCGATTTTTCGAGGTTTCGAGAAATTGCCCATATTACATTCCGGCGAAATTTAATCCTTTTCCAAGGTCTACGAGCCTATGTTGAATGCAAATTTCCCGTACAGCAAGAAAATGATGGTTTCGTTTTCGAGTTTTGCAATTTTCTAGACCTTAAGTGGGAATCCTTATTTCAGTTTTTTGTTTTTTTCTCTTAGAATTAGAGTTTTTAAGATATCAGTAAAAATAACGCCATAATCTTTATCAACGATAAATTTCCGATCGAATAGGCCCATTTTCAATCATCCTCGTCGAGATTTTTTAAGAAAACATATAAAAAATAGTGAAGGGCGACTTCACTCTCTTATACATTAGACAACTCCAGAACTACAACTTATTCCATTAGAGCAAAAAAGTTGGAATTTAAGATGTTAAAAAAAATATCTACAAAAAACTTTCAAAACGTGTTGAAAGTAACTTCGCATGACGGTATTTATTATGACGTAACCGTTTGTTTCGAGTACGAATACATCTTTTTTAATTTATCGTTACTTAAACGGTACCTTCCATCGTTACTTCGTACTTCATGAAATCGGCCAATCGGCCCGAAACACAAAATTTCGTCCGAGAGACAATAAAGATGAACGTTGAACGAATTATCGCGGAATTCGCACAGTTTTATTTTCGTCGAGTAATAAAACCGATGGGCTTTTTTCCCCTGCACATTCGTACTTGTTCTTCGCTGTTGTTTTTCTTGTTTCTCTTTTTCCGTTCGTTGAGACAAGTGCGTGGCGTCGCAGGTAGCCGACGCACGTTTACGGCCGCGTTTAACCTACTCGATACGGCACGGTATTACCTCCCGCAACGGTATTTATGCTCGGTCGTGCAACGGCATGGATTAAAAATAAATGAACGAGTTTAAAGAAAAAGTTTAAAAATAAAAGAAAACTCGGTTTTGCCGTACTTGGAGTCGTATCGGCGTTCTCGCGCTCGAGCCGCAAATGAGAAAGGAGCGAGGACTCGGGTTCGCTTTGGTGCATGCCTTTTATATATACGACTCTCGTACATACTCGGCCGCTGACCGTTCGCAACGGTACCGAGAGTACTACGTGCACGCTCGCGTACGTACTCTCTTTTCTTTCATTCGGCGCGCTCGTGTGTGATATGCCGTGCGCAAGCACGTGGCCACGGCCGAGAAAACGTCGTCATCGTCGTACCCGCACAAGGAAGAGAAAGAAGAAAACACCATAAGGCGAAACGCGACTCTCTCATCGATATGCTAATCGACAATTTCAAATTAAAGATGCAACGAGAAATTTTTCATTTGAATTTTGCTTTTATTTTTGTTTAATTTTCGTCGACGCATCGGGAGAAAACTGGAAGACGGCGCACTTATATATGGATATTCGGCGCGTACATGCATCGGATAAAACACGCGACACGATACTCAAAACGGGGTCTTGTATCTCGGCCCCCGCGCGCGAGAGCGCAACGTCTGGTGACGCCGATACAACACGGCTTTCGTCGACGAACTTCCCGTAAATCAATATCATCGTCGAGAATAAAACGAAGTATCGATACGCGCGAAAGTAACGTGAAACGCGCTGCGACCATTAATCGAGTTTTACATCTTTTTTTTTCTTAATCGTCTCTTTCACTTCGTACGAGAAGCACGAGAAATAATGTAGCCGCGAATTTAAATAAATTTCTTTCGTGTCGATCTTAATCTCAAAACTTATATTCTTCATCCCTCTTTCTGCAAGTTATTACCGTTGGTCGAATATCGACGATGAATTAATGGAATTGAAAGCGGAGAAAAGAATATAAAGGCGACGTTTAAGGAGATGCGTGACATACCTTCTTTACCGTCAAAGCGGTTCTTGCATTTGAGAATTTGCTATTAACGGTTGCGAATTTCAGAATCGAATTAGACTAGAAATTTGGAACTGATCAAAAGTTTTCGGTTCTCGGCGGCAAATTTGAAACTCGAATTATAGCGATTGATCTACCTATTTCTCGACGTGCTGCCTGCATTTGCCTTGGGATTGTCGTTTATCGCTGAGACATCACCTTCTCGGCTGGCATTGGCTACGCTCGGGCCTGGGCCCCTCCGCTTACACTGCCATCTAACGGTAGCGCTTAGCGCATAATGTTTTCTACTATACCGACCGAAATTTTTCTATATCTTTTCTTTCCAGCTTCAAAAATTTCGTTTTCGTAATTTTTTATTTTTTGCAACAGTTAACAACAATTTAACGATCAAAAGGTCGAAATACGGCGATATACGTCGGGAAACAAATTTATTTGAAATTTTATTTTCAAATTTGTTCAAAAAAGAAAGTTTTTTTACTAAAAATATCAATAACTTTGTAGAAAAATGGTCTGCCGAATCTGCTGTGTGTGCAACTGTATTCGTGACTATTTAAGCTTTGAAAATTCACCAGGTTCCATTACCGAAGTAATGGAAGGAAACATTTTAAACGGTTTTGTCGTTAGCCCGAATAGAGGTCAAAGGGTTGAAGTAACCTACACCGAGGCAACGTCAGCCGATTCAATTTCGACGTTTAATATGTCTTCCTCTCTCTCTTTCTCTCTCATACACGAACAGAGAGACTGCACGAAGGGACTGCATGCGCGCGGTTCTGCACTTACCTTAGCGGGTTGCATTACGTCGGTTCTATATACCCAGACCCCCGAAATATGCCTCACGGGAGCTCTCGTTACATTCCCTCTTGGCATTGTTTACCGCATACACGTACATACATACCTATACACATATATAAACGAACACACGCTCAATACCAATTCTCCTCGACGGTAAGAAAGGTCTTCGTCTGGAAGTCTTGTAATACCGCGAGGAATTGGTCCGCGGCGATGGAACGACGGAACGGTAAAATAAGAAAAATGGATATACATGCGAAAGAGAATAAAGAGGAAGTGAAAGAAAAGAGAAGAAAAAAAACAACAAGAAATGAAAAAAAGAGGAGACGAACAAAAAAAAAATGAAATGGTACGTGCTTGTTCTCGGTCCACGAATTCGCGAGTTTTAAAGCAATCGAGAGCACGCGCGGTTTGTAGGTCCGTGGGCCACGGGGCCAGTAGGTAGTACATTTTGCACGCACATATACATACACATACACACATACATATATATATATACATATATATGCGTGTGTATATACATTCATGCACTTTCCGCGATTACAAGCCTCTTTCTCTCAAATATCCTCGTGTACCTTTCCTCTGTCTCTCTCGCTCCCTCGCTCTCTCTCTCTCTCTCTCTCTCTCTCTCTCATTCCCTCTCACTCTCTCCGCACCTCCTCGTGGCGCGTAAGTATGCACGTTTCGTTTTTAATTTGAAACTGGTCCACATTCGGTCAGCAAAAGCCATCGCACAGCCTCTTCCATCTTTCTCCTCGTCAACTCACGCTGTGTGCGGTTGTTTCTTCGTGTTCGTCTCGTACACGCACACGCATATACATACATACGTGCAAATTCGCACATATGCGCACGCGCACACTCGTTTTTCTCGTTTAGTCGCGAGCTGCCAGAGGTCCGTAAGAGCACGTTTCCTGATTCGCGACACTCCGCGAGACGAGAGCTCGAGACCAAAAGTCGATGGATTCGTTATATAGATATATGTATAAGGGACTCTGCGAGGTCTGGAGAAACGGCGGGAGGGGGGAGGGGGCAAGCCCACACAGACTTTGGATCAAGATCGACGTTACCGAAAGATTCTCCGAGTAATTCTCTTATTTTTTTGGTTCGTTTTTTTGTTCGTTCGTACGGCAAACTCTCTCGCGCACACACGCGATATAATTTTTCCCTAAAGATTGAGACACGCGCGCTTTCGAGCGGTTGCCTCGCGGAGCAAATAAATATACGCTAAGGTATATATTACCAGATTTTAATACACTGGCTCTATGGAAAGAGAGATAGCGAGACGGAGGGAAAGAGAGAAAGAGAAATTAGCATGTGATCCGATACCATAATCGCGAAAGCCGGCGGGATCAACATTGAAGATGCGATTTATTTTTGTTATTATTAGGAGGGCTGTAGGGTAATGTACGAGTATCTCGCGATTACGCTGCGATATAAAATTCGTCAGTGGTGAAATCGCGGTAGCCGCGCCCGTAGCTGGCGAGGGATCGAGTTCTCGATAAACACATCCTGATTAGCTTGCCTACGCGAGGCTTTTTTTGATACAACGCGCGGGCTTCCGGCGCATGCCCGACGTTTAAGAAAGAAAGAAAATAAGAAAAAGGGAAAGGGAGAAAAAAAAACGAAACCATAGGAAATAAAAATAAAATCGCATCGGACGCCGCGTTCTCGGATCATCGTCTTCTTCTTCTTCTTCGGTTTCTTCTTTAGTCTTCTCGTTCTTGACTCGCTCTCTTCATCCAGCCGAGCGATCTCTTCGCGAAGCGCGTTCCAACGCCCGAGACCCACCGCGACTATAACCCCCTTATATCCCATCTCTCTCATATTAATAATTGCACCGCCAAAACCTGTCCGGGTTTATATTCGGGCGCGCTGCGCTTCTGAGTGCACCGGGAGCGCTGATCGCGAATGCTCGCGCGCGCGCTCTTGCTTCGGCCCCGGCTCGCTCTCTCTCTCTCTCTTGCTCGCGTAATTGCAGGTGGACCAAAAGGGCCTCACCAACGTTGAATATCGTGGATCTCTCGTGCGCGCGAGCGAAGTTTCTACGCTGAATCCTCTCGTGATTTCCTCTACGCGCTTTTTTTACCCGACGAAGATCGCCTCTCTCACTCTCTCGCTCTCTTTTTCTCGTCCTTTATATTGCTCTCTTTGAGATTAGTCCTGAGTGGACGCGGTCATAAAAATGCCATCGAACTCGACGTTTTTTTTGTTTCTCGTTTTGGCCCGTACGCGCGGCCAATTTTCATTAATTTTAGTACCGAAAAACGAAGGTCCGCGGCATTTTTAAGATATTAACTCAAAACGCTCGATCGCCAATTGATTATTTATCGTACGAGCCGTAGAATTTTATGTATTTGTAAATTACTAGTGCATCGTAGAGCTAAAAAGCAGGATGTAAAATACTGCAACTATCTATATATACACATACTTTTAATAAAAATGAAAAAACAAAGTCTTTTCGGTATCTAATTTTCGAGCAATATCCCCTCTCTACAGATTCGTGCGCCATTAAGCTCGATATCTGCTCGCGTGGCGTGCGCCTAGCGATTTAGACGCACGTGCACGCGTGCTCGAAGAAAAAACCGCAGGGTGTATAGGTACCCCCTATGTGAAGACTAAAGAAGAAAAAAAGGAAAACATCGCGGAGCAATTTCTTCTTCCATCTCTCATTTCTCAAATTCACAATTCGCATTACGTCTGCTCCCGAACGCACACACACGGACGCGTTAACATACACGCCGTGAAAAAAAAAAAGAAAAGGGAAAGAAATCTCGAACGGCGCAAGAGCGTATTAGAAGCTTTTTTTCGTCGGGTACAGGTTCCGATCTCGAGATCCTCGCAATCGATAATCTGTTTCTCTGCCTTTCTCTCTGCCTATCTGTCTGTTTCTTTCTCTCTCTCTCTCTCTCTCTCTCTCTCTCTCTCTCTCTCTCTCTCTCTCTGGGCAAGGAACTTGGGGGTTATATTCCAGGCAGACCTCTCGTGGAGGAAGCATATTTCTGCCGTCTCGCAAAAAGTGCATGCTACACTGCACAGACTAAAGTACCATAAGGGGTCGCTATCAACCGAGGTGAGAATTAAATTAGTGACCACACTGATTTTCCCTCACTTCGACTATTGCTGCCTTGTCTATCATGACATCACGGCAGAACTGAACGGTGTGCTGGAGAGGTTGCTAAATTGTTGCATAAGGTACATCTTTGACCTGCGACGTGATGTGAGAATCTCCCCATATCGTCATAGATTAAAATGGTTATCTGTGAAAGGGCGCCGCAATTATTTTCTAGCGATCACAATTTACCAAGCGTTGTTCTTACGCGTCCCGCCGTACCTGGATGAGCTGCTGCCTAGGGCACTGCAGGGCATCAGAAGGTCGGAAAGACTGGCCGAACAACCGGTCTTTCACATCCCATGTCATAGGACAACCACCCTCCAGCATTCATTTCGATTGTCCGCTGCGTACCTCTGGCGGTCACTTCCGTCTGACATTAAGGAATTGTCATCGCTAGACACGTTCAAGAGTAGCCTTATGGAGTACCTCCTGATCTCTGAGCAGAGCGAGCAATAAACTGAGCAATATACTCATTAATCTGATTAATGGTGTTTTCCTATTCAGACTCTGTGCTTTCGTCCTTTGGTTGTTACGTTCTTCTCGAGTTAAGGTCATAGATTCTCATTTATTTGCTATCTACTTTTCTTCATGTTAGTTTCTCGTTTATGTTTTATTTTTTATCTGTGCTTCTGCCGCTAAGCACCGCCATGGAAATTCTCCATCTTTGGTTCTGTTTATGCTATTTTTAGTTTATTTTTAGTTTATTTTCATTTTTGTTTTCACTGTTATTTTCATTTTTATTTTTACTTTTATTTCTATTTTTACCCTTATGTTTAGTCTTACTTATGATTGCTATGTTTCACATCAACATTCTATCTTTAGTTTAGTCTATCTTTATTTTTGTATTATTCTTAGTCTTAGTATTAACTTTTACATTGTGCTTTATTCTGTAATGTTACCCTATAGCAATGCTACGGTATAATAAAACTCTATCAATCAATCAATCAATCTCTCTCTCTGTCTCGATTCGGGAATATGAGTCCCCGAGGAGCGTTACGGGCCCTCGGCATTATTGACGATAGGGAAAAAAGAAAACTTACGGATTTTAGGGCTCAACGGTTCTCGTATATATCGTTAAATATATATATATATATATATATATATATATATATATAATCGAGTCTTGTACACACAGTAACGGCCAACTACTCGAGCTAATCCCAAATCGCATTGAATAAAACTCCGCTGTTTCTTCGCCGGATTGGAAAGATCTGTTGCGGTGGTGAGCCGTACAAAAAAAAAAAAAAAAATTGCCAGCGCAACGCGCGACGAATTTCTCTTTTTTCTCTTTCTCTTTCCAATAATAATAATAATAATAATAATAATACATATATAGGAGAGCTGTAGCCCAAGGGATGGCTCGCTGTTTGTACAATCAGCAGTGAAAAAAGGGATGGGAAAAATTCCAACGACGAGTCCTCCGTCCCGAGGATTCCGGAAGAGCCGAAAAGTCCAACGATGGAAAAGGGAGCGTCCTAGGAAAATATTATCGCAAGTTCTCGCGATCCTTCGCAATGGGGTGCTCCTCTCGTATAACGGAGAGGAAAACGCGACTCGAGATTTTACGTACCAAAATCCTGGCGTGCTACTGTCTCTCTTTCGTCGCTCGTGTTTTGTTACTTCGCGGTGGTATACAGGCTCGTACGACCAAATGTATATAACGCATACAAAATGTCGTTCTACCATGGTCCACGATATCTCGTGACCGCAGTCATACGGTCTAAAAGACGAAGAATGGGATAGAAAGCGATATTACAGAGAAAAGAAGAGAGAGAGAGAGAGAGAGAGAGAGAGAGGGAGGAAAAAGACAGAAGGTGAGAGGAACAGGGACGAAGAAAGAATGAATCGGAGCAAAACGAGACAACCCCCGTTGGTCTCTCTTCCTCAGCATTTCGGGTTCTATATTAGGGAGAGGCGCGAAAGACACCAGCAGTCACCAGACCACAGAGAGTAAGAGTGAAAGAAGGAGGCGAAGAGAAAAAGAAGGAGAATATATATATATATATATATCTGGTTGCCTTCCTCGTTTGGTTACCATTCTTTCACTCCATTCAAGAGATTCGCATTTTCACCAAGAACCAAGAAGTAGAGAGAGGAAGAGGGATCGAGTGAGAGAGGGAGAGAGAGAGAGAGAGAGAGAGAGCGAGAGAGAGAGAGAGAGAGAGAGAGAGGAGAGAGAGAGAGAGAGAGAGCGAGAGAGAGAGGAGAGAGAGAGAGAGAGAGAGAGAGAGAGAAAGAAGACTCATAGAAACACGACAATTCTCTCGTCTCGAGACCGCTCTGCGTGATCGTCTTCTCGCTCGCACCCCCTCCCGCCGAGAATGTTCGGTCCTCTCACGCCTTGACGGCATTGACCATTGGAACACACGCACCATTCAAACCATTTTGCCATTCTCTCGCTTCGACAGGGGAGAATAACCTCTCTCTCCTCCCTTTATATTGTCGCTCTCGCGCCCCCACTGTTTTTTTTCTTCCCTCTCTCTTTTCTCGCCATTCTTTCCACCCATCGTACCCAGGATACTCATAGAAGTTCGTGCGCGCATACATTTTTCTTCCTTTTCTCTCGTCCTCGCTTTTTGCCGTTTCTGACTGTGGGCGCGCGCGTCCTCGAACCTCGAGGGATATGTTGCCCGTGAAAACTCGGAGGGCGACGATAGCCCTCTCGCCATGATGGACACAAGTTAGGGTGGTTTTTAGAACGTGAGACGATGACCAGAGATAGAAGAGGATAGATATATGGAACTTGTTCGTGGAAACACACCCTTAGCTTGCGGTCAATTCATCCCTGCTCAATAGAATTTGCCATTAGAGACCTTTCTAACGTTTCAAATTCGCCTTTTTTCTATATATACGTATACCAAAATGCCGAATTTCGAATACGTATGCAGCATTGGTTCTGCCCTCGATCCGTCCTCTGTCTCTTCTTCTCTCTCTCGCACAACCCCCACCCCTCGTACAACTCCCACCCCTCGTACACAGCAGTGGCCCATTTATACTTTCTTATTTCTATATAGGTATATATACGCTGTATCGATGGACGAGAACACTTGCGAAAAATCACGCCCCTCTCACGAAAGATAAAGTACGACGCTTCTAACCTCTGGATCATCATTCTGGGCTTCAACGATCCCACAATGGGACACGATTTACGGTGGACTTGTATAGCATTATGTGACAGAAAAATCGAGGCTCGCGCCTCCATTTTTTTCTTCCACTTTTTCATTCTTCCTGGCTCGTCGTTACTCATCTCGTTCGACGTTTTCTCTCGGGAATACGATCGTACAAAAGGAATTACCCATCGTGTCCTCGCGCTGACATTCGGCCCGTCGTTTCTCGATCTTATCGGAAACGTTGTTACAAAACCGCGAAGAGACTCGTGCCGCACGAGGCTACGATATAAAAAAAACGTACGAGACGTCGCGGGAAGAGGGGAGAAACTTTTTTTGTTACAGAGGGGGTAAGACTAAAAGTGACCCGGAAACCTCGAAAAGTTTGGGATTCATTAACGATACTTCGATAATTAGCGCGGACTCTCTTTGAGCCGAGTGTAGCAATTAGTGTATGTCGAAGTTATCCACGGTTTTGAGGAGATGGGTTTGGGAAAGTAATTAAAACGGTGGCGAGGGATTTATTCTTCCTCGTGCTACGGTAATGAACGTACGATCGCGAACAAATATTATAATTGTTTTTACGGCGAAATAATTATCGAGGTGGTATCGACATTAATTATTATTTCGTATTTGATTAATTTGTCGATTATTAAATTATCGGTGTATTAATTCCCTATAACTTTTCATTATGAAACGATGTTATATTTGTTACGAAACGTAAGTGAGTATCTAATATAAATTCCTTTTTATTTTCTGGAGCGATTCTTAACGAATAAGATTGAAATGAGTTTTTTTAATTTATAAAGTTATATTTGGTACGAAACGTAAGTGAGTATCTAATATACATTGCTTTTTATTTTCTGGAGCGATTTTTAACAAATAAGATTGAAATGAGTTTTTTTAATTTATAAAGATATCGGGAGTCTTGAGCTGACCCATGTGTTACATGCAGCTGTAAGGCATCCTCCGTGTTACCCCTCCCCTTTTTTTAAATCTCTCTCGGTACGTTTCTAAGGTCTCTCCTCTTTCTCTCTTATTTTCTCTTTCTCTCAGGAGCAGCAATCCCGCCCCCTATAATACCGTTCGTCGTGTATATTTAGGCTGGCATTAGGCCGTCCCTAGTGGGATCTCCGCTCGCTTATTAGCGCTGGCTCCGGGTATATTGCCTACCGTGCGTTCATAGCGATCTCCCCCCACCCCAATCCCAAACATATACACAGATTGATCCAGAAACACGTGGTCTTTACTCAGATTGAAACAAGGCTTTACGAGGCTCCCGAGACAGTGAAAATTAGTAACCATTTAAAACAAGGCAGATTCATTTATATGATTTGCAAAAACAATGATAAAACCACGCTAAACAAAAATCCCCAAATTTTCAAAAAATCGATCGATCATAAAAATATTGAATAAAAAAACATCAAAGGATGATCGATATTATATTCTCCTACCGAGAGGGACCGGAAGTCTTTCAGAAATCTTATCAATCCTGTTAGCGTATCGACACGATCGTGTCTGTAGAAATATAAAATGAAATTCCGACGAACTAGAATGGGAAAACTGCTTGGTAGGAGAGTGGAGCGAGGAACTGGACTCTTGATCAAATATTTGAAGTCACTTCCTGTCTACCGTCATCCTCGAGGTTTCTCACGTGCCCGAGTATATACACGTATCTCTACGAAGTGGAGAGCATAATACCGGACTGCGAGGTATAGTAGAGGTTGGATATAAGCCCCATCCGAGTCTCGGATTGATGGGAGCCCATGGACGAACGATGAGGGATGGAACGATTCTGGTTAGCGGGTAGAAGAGCTCATCCAAAAAAAGATATACGTCGAATGCGCGTTCGATTTCGATCGTACCTATAAGACCCAGTAACTTCGATCGACCGGAGGCAAAAACGATTTTCCATCTCTTTCGTGAAGGCTCCGGACCCTAAGCCATCGATACACATGAATAAAAATATCTACACATATACGTATATATAAATATTTTTTTCAAGCAAAGTTTGTCCCACGTTAGTCCCTTGCATACGCTCGAAGCGAGGGAAGACTTCGCTCCCTCGTACCTCGGGTTTATGTGCTTTTCTTTTACTCTCATTTCTTTCTTCCTCCTCGTTTTTTTTCTCGTTTTTTTCTATACCTACCTCCTTCCTCCGGTTCTTCCAGCGAGCTCGACAGGGTTCATAATTTTATTTGATTTTTTCTCTCTTCGCCGACCCCCCCAAGCATCGTTCTCCAGGTGGTCCGCGAGCCTCGAATCCGTTTAATCGCTCTAACGATCATCATCATCGGTTGTACCGGCGCGGCTAATATCGTTGCCGCTGATTAAGATCAGCCTTGAGCAATAGCCCGGGCGCTTGATTTTTCCCTTCGTAAGATCGTCGATGGCGCTTGTATTTGGCAAAGTCACATCCTACGCACGCGATGTTAATGGTGAGGTAGGTTCGATGCTCGGGCTCTCCCGATCCCCATGGGAACATCGTCGGTGCGTTGATTAGAAATAAATTAGGGAAAGTAAATCCCAAGGGCGATCGGAGATCGTTGCCGTACACCGGAGGTAAAAAAATCGACCTCGTCATTGACCGGATACGTCATCTTCATCCACCTCAGATTTTTTCTCGCCTTTGGCATTTCTGGGAGAAGATTCGATCCTTGGATACCATAGAAAGCGTCCGGGACATTACATCGAATGAAAAAAACGTACGTGTGCTTTGAAATTATATCGATGCCTAGAACGATAACAAAAAAAGTGTGAGTGAAAGCTGACGAGGGATCGCTTTTCTTTTCTTCCAGACTCTTGACGCACATCATCGTTCACGCCGATGGATATCAATCACGAACAATCAATCATAGCTGCAACATAGTCGTAAGAAAAATTTCGATATAACAATATAAAATTGACAATTATCATTCAACAAATTTTTCGAAAATTGAAAAAAAAAGGATTTTTGATTAGTCGCCAGATTCGTCTCGAATAAATACCCAAAACTTCCTCGACGAGTTGCCCGAATCGATTTCGTGCCAAGCGTTACTTTGACTTTCGCGAAGGACCAGAGGTGAGTGGACAATCTAAAAATTCTAAACGCTATGAGGTCGTCTAGTTTCACGAGTAAACTGAACGAAAAAAAAAAAGAAAAAAAGGAAATCAATGGTGAAAGAGAACCGAAGGGTGTAAAAGTATCTGTTGGTGTCTCGAGGTCGTACAAACTACCCCGGAGTCGGACGGGTTCTATGACCACGTATATTGCCTACGAACGGAAAAGAGAATCTAACGAGACCGGGCAAGCCACCGGTTAAAGAGATGGTTTTTCCTCAACAATGAGACGTACCCTGTGGGGGTTTGAAGCGAGACTGCGAGACGCCGAGTGTATGTGTCTGACCGATGGAGAGCCCTGCGGAGTTTCGTTACGGACGTCGTGTCGAGACTATGTATATACATATAGTAAAAAGTGTCCGGTGTAAAGCGGAGGAGGGAAAGGGAGAAGGGGAGGACAGTGCGAGGTGAAAGGGAAGGAAGAAGGTCCAGGGTAATTGAAGTTAAACGAGATAGCTCGCCATTCACGAGAACGAAATCTTGTACAATGAACCGCTCTTCTTCTTCTCTCTCACTATGTCCGGTGCATATCTGGCATTGACTCTCGTTGAAGATGCGAGACGCCTCGGGCGACAGACAATGGCTCTGCTGGAGTCGTTACCATGAACTCAGCTTCAACACGATATATATATATATATATATATATGTATAAATGAACATAGTGGTAGATTTAGCAATTGCTCTTGGCACCCCGCGAACTTACCCGAGTGAGTGGAAACGCGAGTTGCGTAACCACCGAAACATTTTCCAGACGTTAACGAGATGAAAGAATGAAAAGAAGAAGAAAAATAAAAAGAAAAAAAAAAGATAAAAAAGTGGTATGAATACACCAAAAGTCTCGTTTCAACAGCCAATGAATAATATATAAAGTCGAATTTCGAGGGGTTGGTCACTCGTAGATTCGGTGGCACAACGATTTCCAAAACCAATCGATTTCTTGTGATTCCCACCGCGATTCCCGTGGTTTCCGAATCAATAAGATAACTTACAATTTCACATGATTTTTTAGTGATTTCTAGTTTAATTTTAGACGAAGTGGTTCACTGATTTCTCGAGTGACTAACCCCTTGCAAAATTTGGTACCAGCTCTAATTTTTTGGCAAAACTTATCGTTTTCTTTATCGCTGCCGATAAATGAATTTAATTATTATAATAATAGCGTTAAGACGGCGCGGCGTTTGTTCATGAGCGTATGAGGATCATTTGTTTTTATTATTTTCGTTCAATCGTTGCCCTCCCCCCTCGCCCCTTGATCACAGGCGTGGTCAAACATATTTACTACCGGACGGAGTAGACGTCGACGTGTATATACGGCGCCCGTTGTCTGCCTCTGCTGCCGCTGCTGTTGCCGAGACTCTCACTTCGTATCCCTCCGACTCTCACACTCCGTAATCTTCGTTTTTTATCCCTCTGGTGGTACAATACGTATCGATGGAACGGATAATCACCGGTCGATGCGCTGGCGCTCCTACCGTCCCGTGATTTCTAGCTCTCTCTCTTCTTCCCTTTCTCACTCTCTCTCTTTCACTCTCGTTCTTATACACACAAGCTTAAAACCTCTCTTCTTTACGCATTTAGTTTCTTACTGTATTACAGTATAACTATATATATATAATACATACATACACGAGGTCTCTAGCTTCGATCGTTGTAAGGTGGTATCGACGTATTTTTATCGGTGTGTAAGCTCTCGATACTTACGCTCAACGTCAAACCTATATTATACAGATGTATATATATATATATATATGTATATATATATAGGGGGGGGGGGAAGGGCGAGAGAGAGAGAGAGAGAGAGAGAGAGAGAGAGAGAGAGAGAGAGAGAGAAAGAGAGAGAGAGAGGAAGAGTGAGGAGGCATTACATATATATATATATATATAGGAATGATTTAACAGTATGTGTATACGAAAAAGGGAACGATATATATTCCTCGTGAAGGCTTTTAACTTCGAAAGGCGTTCGGTTCGTTAGGTCGGACTATCCCTTGAGTAAGTGGCGTCGATGTATATTCAACGAGTAGGCGTTCTCACCACGGTTTATATACGTCTTTCTGCCTCTTCTCGCTTTTCTCACTGTATACGTCCATACATATATATATCTATATATGTATATCGTTTTCACTCATACTCATTTGGTTCACATAGATATTCAACTGCATTTCTTTTTATTTATTCCCTTTACATATATGTGTATATATGTATAATGTTGCGCCTGCTCGTTTCATGCCGCGTCGCTGCTGCTGTCTTCAGCGTGTCGTACGCCAAGAGTCGATGTCTTCGTTATCTCGCTTCGTGGGGTCCACGAACGAGGTCTCTCGAGCAACAGCAGAAGCAACAGGTACCTCGTTCACGAAGAATCCGGGCTCTCTCTCTCCCTTTCTGTCGCGCGCGCGCGCGTACCCTCTTTATTATTCGTCCTTTCGTTAGCACCGTCCTTCTCTCGTGACTTTGTCCAGTCTTGTATTCACTCGTGTACGTATACGTTTGTGCGCATCGACACTGCATACCATAACCGAAGATGAGGAGGTGCGAGAATGAGAAAAAACGAGCGCTCATGATCGCTCTTTTACCACACGCGAGGGAGAACCTCACGAAAGGGTCGTATCGAGGACCGAAGGGAAGAGGGATGGGGAATATCTCTTCGTTTCTCTCGTTATGTGTCGCACACCGTTCGTCCTGCCTCGCTTTTTACTCTCACTACGTCACTCACGGCCCTATACTTGTCCGTATATTTATACGGGAGAGGGCGTAACATACGTTCGTGATTCGATTTTTACATTACCTCGTGAACGGAATTAATTTCCGTCATAAAAATGATGTTTTAATTTTAAAAAATACAAAAAAAGAATATAAATGCTGCCTATACGTTTTTTTTTCATTATTTTCTGACTGGAAAAACGAAAAATTTTGTTCTGTTTATTATACCCGGCTTGCATCGTTAAACTCGTGGAAAGAATAAATATCGTTTGCGAAAACGATGTTTCAATTAAACGAGAAAAGAAGATAAATACTGGCTATATAGTACTTTTTTGTTGTCAATTATCCCGCGACTGGGGAAACCGAACGTTTTTCTTTCTTGGTTTATTACACCCGACTTACATCGTTTCTTAAATCTTTATAACGTGGAATTCGAACAACGACACGATTCTACGTTCAAAGACAATGGATAATATTGTCTTCGTCGTTGATCGAACTCGGATCTTATCGAACGATCGAAAATTCGAGCACATTCCCGTTTCGTTCTACCGATCGTCCGACGTTTCGAGACACAAAAAAATGTCGGTGCTTCGAAACGTTTTTTCTTTTCATCCTTTTGTTTTCGTCATTCGACAGTGCAGAAAGAGAACCAAAAAAAAGTACGGTCTCTCACGGTATAATTCGGAAACATCGGTATCGATGTATTTTTCGAAATAGAATTGGCGCGGTAGATGGTATTTCTATGTCCGTCGTCGTACGACAGCGTCGAAACGAACATCGAGCTTTCGGTCGTCGTCGCTTTGATGATCGCGACTATCGATTACGGTACCTTAGTAGTTCATTTGTTGAGCAACCGTGCGATAACGATCGACCGGCTCTTCTCGCCGACGCACGCGCTACTGTGCGTGCGATTCGAAGCTTCGCACGCGCTGACGTAGGAACCTCCATGCTGGGAAAACAGAATATCCTATATATACATGAGAAATTCTCCTAGGACGCGATCGTCTTCGCATCACTTCGTTTTCCGTTCCCTTCGTCGCTGCGTCTTGTCCATGAATTCTACGCGAGGATACCCCTTAATAGAGACGTCGTCGAGACGCTTCGTTAAGAGTGGAAATATTTAAATGAATCGCCTTTTGCGACCTTCCGCCCTTGGCTATCCCTGCGTCTCGGTAACGATATCCCCCCAACCGATCTCTTGTACGAAAATCTTCGCAGCGATCCGTAGGCCACGATACTGCGATCTTGAATTCTTCCGACCCCTTGGGAGTTTAGATTTGGCCTTGGCTTCTCGAAAATCGTACTACGTTTGATTCGTTCGAATAAATTGAAAATTGATTAGATAATTGTATTTCCTTTAGATTCGAAATTTACGCGGGAGTTTTTATTTATTTTGAAGTTATATTTTTATTGAAACATTCCTAATCGATTATAATCGATCCAATTACGAGATTTTACCAATGGCACGCTTAACATTGAAATTTAATTTGTAAATTTCTTCTTTTTCTGTCGTTTTGTGAAGAAAAAAATCGTCGCATTCCGATTTTCGAGTTACACAGCGTAGGCGAAGGGAACGCGAGGAATCCGTGATTTCGATATTTCAGGAATGCAACGAGGTTCGGGTGCGGATCTCGGAGAATCTTCGGGCGTATATCGCGCTCGCCGCACGATACGGACCCTCCTCAAGGAGACGCTCTCGTGCACGCACAAAGTGTCACCCAGAAAAGAACGAAAGAGAGAGAAAATATTCAGGACCGAGAAAAAGATCTCATTATCGCCATGGCTGCGGTATTCACGGTTCTTCCTGAGAGAAAAATCGCCGAGTTATCCGCTATCTCGATCTCTTCCTCTTTCTGGCTCCTTTTCTCTTTCCACAAAACAAAAAAAAAACAAAAATATCTCGGATAACTCTCGCAGTGTCTCCCGAGAACTCTGCGACTCTTAGATTTACAGATTAATACTCCAGTTTTCCGGCATTTCGATGCGTCGAAAACGAGAATCAGGAGAAAAAGAGAAGGCAAAGAAGAGGACGAAAAAAGAAGAGCGAGCGAGAGCCATGCTCGTACGGAGCATCGATGTCCCGCAGAGGCTCTAGACCTCCCTTAGAGTCGCGAGACAGATTCGATCTCTCTTATTTCTAACCTATCCTTCTATCCTATTTCTATCTAGCTTGCTATCTCTTTTATTCGGCTGTCGTGCGTTCGTCGAGAAAACAGAAGTGGGAACACTAAACGGGGGAGAAGGGGTAGGGGATTATCGGGGGGCGGAGGGGGGAGGGGCTTTCTAGCTAGATAGAAATGAAGATGCTCGATGGCGCTATCGAGTTTCGCCCCGTGTCGTACCGTTGCACCCCCGGGACGAGGGATGACCGATGACCTTCTTGCTATAGAAAATCCTACGTAGTCGTTTCGACGGAGATAACGATCCTCATATACACGATAGACAGAAACTATCGAAGTAACAAAAGAGTGAGAAAGTTTCCACGTTGGTACTGCGTCGTACGATTATATTTTGTACGCGATGTTGTCCGATCAATCCTCGTGTCACGCTGGTCTTCTCACCTCGCTGGATTATAACGTCGCGTTAATAGACTCCTATTATTCAGGATGTCAGGAAGATCGTACTTGGAGAAATTTGTCTAAGCGACAATCTTCTAGGTTTCCTTGGCGTGTACGTACGACCATCAATAAAACAGACTCAGAACCGGAAAGACTTCATCATTTTTTTTCAGATTTGATATCGCTGGGGGAAAAATTTTGAGTTATAATTTATGAGAAACATTGTTAATCGATTTCATAAATTAGAAAACAGTAGAGTCATGTGGGGCAAGTGTGCGCACTTAAGCTTTGAAATGCCATAGAATCGAAAATTCCAAGTTTAATGCAATAAAACGACGTTAATTGGTTAGAGTGGTTATTAAGCAATAACTTGACGATAGAAATAATATTCGTCAACGGCACGAATTCTCAAAAATTGACCAAAACTAACATAGTCCGAAATGCGTACACTTACCCCAATATAGGGGTAAGTGTGCGCAGCAGTGTAGGTAAGGGTGCGCAACATAAAATGACGAGATTTTTACCTATTAAATAAGTATAACCAGACGCAGGAACATGGCAAATTTTTATTTATTATTATTAGATGTTTTAACGGTACTAATAAAAAACAATTTGAAAACAAGAATAAATTTCAAAAAGATGAATTGTAACGAACATTGACGGCGTTGATATTGTACCTTTCGATCCTGAAACTAAATATTGCAGTATTAATACGAAGTTTCTAAAACGGGATAAGTGTGCGCATGCACACACTTACACAGCAAGCATGTGCGCACACTTACCCCAACCCATCAAAACGGGATTTCATCAAAATAGTTCGGGATTGCGTTATCTCAAAAATTGAAAAATTGTTACTTGTCAAACTGAATACTACGTAGTACTCGATGATAAATATGAAACGTCCAAAATGGGCACAAGTCTACAAAAGATTGGACGCTAAAAATAGCAAAATATCGTAACAATTTGAGCAAAAAAATTCACTTACCTGCTAAAACAAAACGGCGGATTAGGGGCTACTAAAAATCGACCTCTTCGCAGGACATCGCACGGGGCACTGAATATGGGAGGTGCGGCGCTTTAGTTATAAATCGTTTCTGAGATATTTCATATGCGCACACTTACCCGCTGCGCACACTTACCCCACATGACTCTATTTTTCTTGTATTTAAATTTGTGACGAAAGTTTATTCTTTTTTATACGTAGAAATGATTTTTATATCAACGGTAGAACAAATCTCGAATATTGTATTATTTTTATTATTATCATACGTTGATCGAACCTTGCATTTTTATTTTTCGCGTTATTATAGCGTAAGCCGGTGTTTCAATGAAGAGACGCGATAATAAGAAAAGTCGTAAATACGAATACGCTGGGAAGATGAGAGGTCGGCGAGCAACAGTAGAAACTGCGAGCGTATAACGTCGAAGCAGAAGTTAAGACGAGACGGACGCATACGGGGTACGGACGAGATGTTTCAGGGTACGTTGTAATATCTCGTTCCCATCTTTTTGCGGTTGGAGACACACGCGCTTGCTTTTTATATCCGTCTCGCTCGGCCTCGTGCCCCTGTCTGCCATAGGGGTGCGAGAAGAACCACCGACCGAGAAAACTTTGTCGTACTACGTACTGCGAGAAGAGTGTGCGGGCTTCATCTCTCTCTCTCTCTCTCTCTTTCTCTCTCTCTCTCTCCGTTTCTCTCTCACCCTCGCACGTGTATTCCGGTATATTTTTCGGACCATCACTGTCCGAGTCGCATTCGGCCCACCCACGGGTACTTCTCTCGTGTCAAATTTGTATAAAGGAGAGGCGTGCTCGCTTGACGTCTCGATCTTTTGCTTCTTTCATATATATACATATATACACGTTATATTCTTCTGAATTTTTTTCTCGTCTCTTTTCTCGGTTCTCAGTTCGCTCGCGAATGATCCCGTTTCCTCGCACACATTCCTGCATACAATATAACGCGTTTATCAACGACTTGGAGCCAAGAAGTCGTATATCACGCGACGAATTATGTCATATACGTCCTTCTGACGTTTAACGCTGGATACAGGGTAACCCGCAGAATAGCTTGGTAATATATACGTATAAGAACGCTCGCGGAGTGACATTTTTTGTAATATAGTATGGTTGATAGATATATGTAGATAGAGATCGACGCGAGAGAATCGCTAAATGAAATCGAAGGTAAGGCCGCAAAGCTCGCGTGAAACGTTCCCCCGAAGCAAAAGTCTCGTCAGTTCGACTCAGTGTGAGGACCACCCGCGACGGCCACGCGAGGTTTCGACCCAAGTTTAAGGCAGTTGGGGTGGGAGGGGGAGAGAAAGAGAAGAGTGCGCACAACGGCATTAAGCCGCCAAGCTGGAGAACTGTTGGTGAAGAACCGCAAGCGAAGGTGTTAGACGTCTCATTCACACGGAAAAAAAGATTCTTTTTTTTATTCTGTTTTCTTTCTTGGACACATGTATATATTCTGGTTTCTCGCTTCTCATTCTCGATTGCGTTGTTTTCTTTTTCTTTTTGGATCCTGTTGTATTCCTGGCAGGAAGCGAGGAACACATATATACGTCAGATCCCATCGTCTCCCATCGAGTAGAATCGATGAAAGTGAAAATCAATTTCCGGGACAGTGGATGCATCCGAACCGGGAATAACAATATTATATTCCGATTGTGCGAGATATTTTCGAGTTCCTAAGTCCAAATATGCGTGTTTTCATGAGATATTTTTTGTATAATACGAATGGTAGATTCGTTTTTGAAGTTTGATGCATTTTGTCGGCCAAAAGCTGGAAAAATTTAGTTTTTTCTTTTTTTTTGACGCTATGACTGCTAAATTGCGATAATATCGGGATAAAAATGTGATATTCGTGTTGCACGCGAAATTTCCGAATCCGTAACCTCCAATTAAAGCCTTTTTGGACAAAACAAAATTTGGCCCTCTCCAGGTGCTGATAGTCAACATTCGTATTTTACTTTCCTGACTTTGGGGGGTCTAGAGGGGTTAAAAATGTTTTTCCTCCAAAAAGAGTTTGTAGCATCATTTCCGAATCGGAAATTTCCCGCGTAACACGAATATGATGAAATAAAGGGGTTTTGGAGCAAAAAAAAATTGGCCTCATCGCCGAGACGTTTTTTTGCAGGTCCCTTCCTATGGGTCCCGAAAATCGCGATTTTAAAAGTGTCGCCACGGCCACAAAAATTGAGCTATCGGGACGATTTTGGGCTAGTTCTCGAGTGCTCGGCCAGTTCTTCAAAAAGTTATTCGTGAAATTTTCTGTGGGCCGAACGAGAGCGGAGATACAGCTTCGCAAAAAATTGATTTTTCAAGGTTTCGCGATACCGATCGAAATTGGCCATATTGTATTGCGGGGAATTTTAATCCTTTCCCAAGCTGTAAGAGCCTATGTCGATCGCAAATCTCCCGTACAACAAGAAAATCACGGTTTCGTTTACGTTTTTCCAGTTTTTTTTTCCGATCTGACGTGAGTAAATCGTTATATCGATTTATTATTGCATTTTTGTGAAAAATGACGTACATTATCAAAATTTCCATAAAAACCCTTTTAAAATCATATAAAACATCGCAATCTCAAACTTCGGATCATGCACGTACGAGAAAAAGAAAACTAAGGCCTCGGGCACAAAAAAATAAGGACGCAAATTCAAAAACAATATATCTGCCCAATGCGGGCAAAAAAAGTGCGTTCAGCGTTCGTCTCGGGAGGGATGAGATTTGGCGAGCGCCACGATAGCAGACACCAGTGCAGCATGCGGATTGAAGATTATTCTTGGGGCCGCAGGAGCTCTTGGATGCGCGTGGTTCGAACTCGGGTCATATATATAGCAAGAACTTCCTCCTAATTATCCCCCGGGCTTAGCAGCGGCCAAACTCCGTCACGCACTTGAACGTGTGTTGCATGTGTTATATACATACATATAAAACACACATGTCACATAAGTATACATATTTGTCGTGTACGAACGGTGAATATGTAACAGCAAATATCCTATATATACATCTATAAACCTTGTACCGTACAGATAATTTATTTTCTCTCTCATCTCTGTTTTCAACCCTGTCTCTCCCCCTCAAGAATCTGTGCAGCGTTCACCACTCTAGCGGATCGAGGGAACCGAGCGATATGCAAGAGAGACAGAGCGAGAGAGTGCGAAACCGGAGTGGGAGGTGAACCGGCGAGCTCACCGATGCAACGGAATACATTATAGACCCGTTCCTTCGGATCCGGGCTTTCCCCCTTCCTACGCTATTAAAGCATCTCTCCCTCCTCTTTGAGCAAACGAGAGATCGCGCGTCTACGTTTGCGGATCTCTTACGGAAAGAAACAGCGGCTACGCTCCATGGTAGACAAAAAGTGGAACAAAGAATAAGAGGAAACGAAGAACAAGAATGAGAACTTTACGATAGAAATTCTCCTCATTCTACGCGTTTGACGACGCGTCTTGGTTGAGCGTAGACACAAATTGAAAAATCGATACAACGATCCAGAGATCGAAGTGGGGAAATTGAATCCTCGAGGGATGGGAAGAAAAACCTTGGATGACGATTGAAGATTTTCGGTGCCATGAAAAAATGAAAAATAAAAAAGACCTTTGTACCATCGCTGGATCCATGGAGACGGTAGTTTCGTTTTCGCTTCGCGTTACGACGAGGGGAACGTAAAGAGGAGAGCCTTATAGCTATGTGTATAACATGGATATACACGGAGGAAAACACATACGAAGACATACGTAGCACACAAGCGCGAGCGACCTACCGAGCGACTTCAACGGTCGCACAGCGCGTGGCTGGCGCGTTCCTTGATTCCCCTCCACCTTTCTTTTTATCGCTCCCTCGTTTCTTCGATGCTTTTTTTCCATCTCGTTCTAACAATCACGAGAGAGCCTCGTCCTCTTTTACTCTCGCACATGGACCAGCTCACGTTTGCACGCTTCGTTCTGTCCTTATCTTCCGTCTCTTTCTCTCTTCCCTACCCAAGCTCTCGTTCATCGTATTCGCCCCACTTGGGATCCTCTTGGCTCGCGCACTTTGCTTCGAAAATTCGGAGGCCCCGACCCCTCTATTCGGGCTTCTTTTCTCGGAGCCCAGTTCCCATTCCTTTCAACCCACAAGCTCTCCAATCTTCGTGTATATATATATATATCTATATCCGTGAACACATATGTACACCTATGGCGTACACCCCGACGAATCCTTTCAACGTAATTAAAATAAATATAATCTCGAATACATTATTCAGACATTACCTATCCTATCGTGCATAATGAGAAACGACCATTCGATTATTTATTCGAATAATAATGATTTTTGGATACCGAGAATGAGGTTGTTAAGCACGTTGCATGTGTTAGATCGAACATTGTGGTGAAATCTTTGCTTTCGTTGATTCATGCGTGTGTGATTCGACGATTTATGGCATACGAGGTGGAAAAGACACCAAAAATTGTCCTGCGCCTGTCGCAGATCGGAAAAAGAACGTTTACCAACGTTTTTTTTTTGTAATTGAAATAAGAATTCATTGATATTGTAATTTTTATTTGTTCGTACAGAACGTGTTTACACGCTCTGCGTATATCTGTAATCTGTATTCGGAAATCTGCAATCTCGATATTTTTATACGCCAAGGTTCGGTTATGTAAGATTCGGGAATAACCGACGATACACATAAATATAAATATAAATAAAAATATAATTATATATGTGTATATCGTCAGTTATCCCTGCGTACATAACCTATACACCGTAAATACAACTGTTAAAAGTGCAAATGTGTACGTGGCGCGTATGTGTATGCGCGCGCACGCGTGTGAGATAATGTGCGATCATTTACGTATGACAAAAAAAAATAAATAAAAATTACGAAAGATTTTCACTCGCCGAGTAGCATTTTCTCGATTGCGACCGGCGCTTATCGTGCAACGCGTTGGCGAAAAGCATGTGAAAGGAAAAGAATTGATGGGATTGACCTTTTTCGATGCGTTTGTAAAACCGCGAAGATCTCTGGCGGAATCGTCGATTTCACACCGTTGGCTCTGAATGAATGTCCTCGACTTCCAGCGTCTCGTCGCTGGTCATTTTTTGCGGCACTTTGATTCTACACGATTCATCGAATCGAACTAACAAATATTGCCACTCAAATCTTGAGTAAACTTGCATGTCGAATTTATATAAAAAATATACATGTGACATGAAATATAGATCGAGACATTTTTTACGTTAAATATGTGAATATCAAAACATTGTTGAAACAAGTTAAGTCATTGGAGCGTTCGAATTGAATATAAACGAGCAAATTTGCATCCCAAATAAATCGAGATAAATTTTCGATCGTCGTATCTTTGGGGAATCGATCGTCTCGATTAGATAAACATTTTTTGCTAAATTAATATTTTTATTCGCACGAAAAGCGTTTCCTCGAGGTCTATTTCCCTTTCTCATCTACGTCGGTTGAGTCAGAGCTTGGTAAGGTGATTTAGGATCTTGAGCATAGGCGTTTATATTTTGTTCTCTCTTTTCTTTTTTAAATCCGGAGGGGTGCTGTTCGAAAACGTTAAAAACACCCTATGGATTTCGAAGGGTGCGAGAATAGGTGTATGGGTGTAATTCAGGTCCGGGTCGAGCGTGCGTGTATGCTCGCACCAGCGGAGAAAGTCATGGGACTTAAGGCGAGATCGAAGAGCTGACGAGATCAGCGAGGGAGCAACCAGAAGAACGACCGAGAATCTATGGCGGTGAAACAGCGAGAGAAAGAAGAAATGAAAGGAATTGAAAAATACGAGTAGTGTGTACAAAAAAACCAAGGGACTTACCTGCCCTGAGGGCTGGCAACCCTCCTCTGACTAGTAAACGGGAGGAAAAAACGAGACAGTATCGTAGTAATTGAAATAAATGGTAATGCCGCGTGACGAGTCGATCGAAAGTTCGTTCTGCTACACCTTTACATTACCCTCCGCGCAATTTTCTATATACAACGTCTCCGACGCTCCCTTTTAAACGCTTCAAGGAAATTATCCATTCTGGAAAATATCATCGCTTATTATTCACCGGGAACAAACGACCGTTGATCGATACAATGTTTATGAGACGATCGTTTGACGTTCTATGTAGGAAAAGAAAACTCCAACGTTTAGTCATCAACGACCCAAGTTTCTCGGATATTTATAAAAGTTGCTGTTGTAATTCAACGCGAATTATAGTTTAGTACGACGTGGCTTCTGCAACGATACTCACGGTATAGAAGTACATTTTTTAGTTGATAAATACAGCGATGGAAATATTGGAAATTTATGGAAATACGTCCATCGGGACAAATCCAACGATGAAATTGTTTGTTGGTAAGTGGATAATGATTGTGCGTGAAACGTTTTAACAAAAAAGAAATAGACTTTTCGATTAACAAAAATTATTACAAGAACTTCGTTATAACGGGTTAACTTTTTAAAAATTGTTTTCCATACGAGATTAACGTTTTTACTTTCGCCTGGCTTATGTATAGTTCCGACTCTTTCGGAGATTATGCTCGAAAATAGTGATTTGAAAATTTGAAAAGAAGAAACTTTTGTTGAAAAGTTGATAATAATGGGGTACGTGATGAGGGAGGATATAAGTGGAGCTAATTTTCCAAACTGGAGGTTCGGTTTTTCCTCGCGTTTCTTTGACTAACGGCAACGCGGTTCGTTGCGTCGAAACAAACAAGATCTCCCGTGTCCTTTTTCAGTTTTTCATTCGATTTTTCGACAACTCGTCCTCGCGCGAGTGGGAATTCGGTTAACGATCCTCGTACGCGCCCTTAGCGGTTCCCCAAAACGTCATTATCCCCGTCAGTGTCTCGTGTAGTTTTTCAAACAGCAAACTCAACCAACGGAATTCGGGATAATCGCGCGCGAACGAGAGAACGACACTCCGGGTAATAGCCACGAAACGAGATATACAAAGACGGTTTTTCGTTTTCGTGAACCGCAACACGCCCATAAGATCGCGTCTCTCGACGAGATGAACGATCGTCTTGAAAAAAAGAACGAAATGAAGAAAAAAAGAACGAGAGAATCGCGAAAGAACGTAGATACGAAAGAACGAAGAAAAAAAGAGGATGTCCGACGTCTAAATCTTCAACGCGGTCCTTCCGGTCGAGTCCCTGCGATAACTTGCTCGGCCCAGATCCATTTCTTTGACTACGTGCATTATAATAGGCATCCTGCGAGATGCAACAAAACGCGCCATTTACGTAAAGAACGAAAAAACCTCAAACCCAAAATTTCGACGTTTAAGAAATCGCGTGACTGTCATACGGGACCGCAAGAGGTGACGGACTGTGAGAAAAGGCGGTATTGAAGTCAAAGCACTACCGGAAAAAGAAAATAACAAAAATTTGAGCAGCGAGGGAAGTTTGTATTTAGGAGCGTGTAATTCCGGAATTATCGGAGACAAAATTCACAGTGTGCAGGAAAGATTATTAGGGTCGTGTCACTTGTTAGGATCGCTCGTCTCGTTCTTATAAACGTCGATCGTCGACTTCCTCTCCATCGACGAATTTCAACCGCAAGGAAAACAATATTAAGAAAAAAAGTAAAACTGTAAACAAAAATCTTATTAAAATTTGTTATAAATGGGCGAATTAAGTTTAAATCAACTAATTCATTAGCGAATAATTGTAAACTATAATTCGCAATAACAAAAACAATGAAAACCAGAATATTGAAAATTTTATTATCCATTGTTAGCATCAAATATTCGGAATTTTCAATCGATAAATTACACCTTACCTTCGCTCGACGTAGAAATAGCTTCGTCCCCGATAGTTTCCCAATCGTTGCACGAAACTTCATTGTAACCGTTATAAGTATCAGGTTGGTAACCCGAAAACTACCTGGCTCTTCTAAAACGTTTGTCTCACAGTCAGTGGCATACGCTTAAATCGTCCCCTCGCTCTCGTGTCGATCCGTACGTTTTCGCAAGACTGCATCGGCATGGAAATACGCATCGATGGATGGATCGATCGGATGAGAGAGAAGAAAATTGAGAAACGTCCCGAGTGAAGTGTTCGTTTCATCCCCTCCTGGCTTTTGCAGCGCGTTTCTCGGTGAATGTACCGTTAAAATCATCCCAAAACCCGTCAGAGTTAGTAGTACTATAATATTACAATGAGTATTCGAGGATTTTGTTGTACGTGAGCTCAGGGCGATGGTTCTCTCTCACCGCGGGTATCTCTCGAAGGGGCCGCGGTTGTACACTTTTCGATCGACCGTATCTTTTTCGTTGTATACATATATACAACGAAAAAGATATATATATATATATATATATATATATATATATATATATATATATATATATATATATATATATATATAACGAAGTTATTTTGTACTTACTCTACCTGACTTTCGTCTCTCGAGTCAGGTGTACGGAGACCAAGATGAGTAAACCTGCCCCATGGATCCCTTCTTTTGCATTTTCACCGATATATAAATAAAATTGGCCGCTTGTGCATTATAGTTTGCCGGTTCTATAACGGTCGATGTACAATCGTTTTTGGCTCTCCTTACCGTCTATCTCTCTCTTTATCTCTCTCTCAGTTTATTTCTTTCATCGTTCACCGCCTCGATATCCGTTTACCAACGACTTTAGTACGCAACTACACAATGACGAACGAAATTACTGCATATACAACGTGCAATTAAGCAAGGTGCATTGCCACCTCGTTCAATGAGCAAAATCTCTTTCCTCTCTTTCTCGTTCCTTATGGTCATTTCTTTTTCAAGCAACCCCACACCTCGCTCTCTTCTTTTTCTCTCTTTCTCGTTCCTTTCTACCATTCCCTCGTCGTCGTTGCACTCGTCTTTGTGAACGGTGGGCAATAAAACTTGCTCACCGACTGGTCTTTCGCGTTTGTTTCTCGACTTCGGTTTTCTCTCTTGGGAACTATCGAAAGTTTCCTCCGCGCGATATTGCACGAGAGTTTAGGTCGTGTCTTGATGCAGAAAATTTTGCGATTAAAAAAAAAGAATCGTATTCTCAATTTTTTTGTTGAACTAGGTACAATAAACGAAGTGTCGGAAGTATGAAAAGCTTCAAAGCTCGAGGGAGGAACGTCGAAGTGGATTTTCGTTTGGTGTCGGCCGGCGCAAAAGTACTTGTGCTCCGCCTAGAATCTCGAGGTGTCGAGGGAATCGAGAAAACCTCCTTAGAGCGTGTCCCTCGAAATTCATTCGGTGAATTTTCAATGCTCTCAGAGAAAGTCTTTTCGAGGTGAAAGGACGATGCGAAGTTAAATCGAGCCCGTGCTATAGAGCCCAAGCTTCGGGGTTATTCGAGGTGAAAGGGATATCGATGGGAATTCTCAGGGTTGATTCTTAATGAGGAATGGGCGAAAAAAAATGGATAACATATACGATATCGTGATTTATATGTTCGTAACGTTTCTCTCATATATTTAACGAGTTTATCTGGCCGATATAATAGTTTACACGATTTTTCCGTTTTGTTCGTTCGTTTTTTGTTTTCTTTAAGGCACTGGCATATTGGATTTTTGACGAAAAAATTGTCACACGTTATTTTTTCTATTCTTTCTCTTTCTTAGTCCCACGTACCATGGAACGTGGAACGACTAGAGAAAAATTATGCTCGTTCGTCCACGAGTCTTTCTTTCTTCTGTATATATATAACTGTTTATATATATATATATATATATAGATATATATTTATATATTTATATAAATAACTTACTGAGCGATCAGAGGGCGCGCGAACACACGCGAGAATGCCTCGGGCATCTCCTGCCGTACGAAAAAACGATTATGCGAATATAAATTGTATGTTTTTCATTTTATATATCTTCGCGATCGCGATCGATCTCAGGGAGACTCGAGACAGTCATTGGACCTCTCGTATACGCAGGATTATTATATCTCGCGGCGCTCTTACTTTCTTTCACTCGGTCTCTGTCTCTCTCAAGAATCTTAACTTCGTAAAATATCTTAAACGCAACTAAACATATACAATATTTATAAAATTATTTACAATTTTTTTCTTCTTCTTGCGTTCTTCCTCCTCTATGACAATCTTATTATCCTTCGTCTCGCACTTCGTAATCGCGATGTACGAGTGGATCTTGTTTTTAAATTTTGTTTACTTCTCGATCGTTATTCGCAACGAGAGAATAATATTTCGTCCCGTGCGAATTTTTGCTTCTGTCGTTTCGTTCCTTCGACAACGCGACGGTCTCCGGCAAAACGAGTTATTTGTTGTTGTCGTTTTTTTAACTATGTAGTTATACTTAATCAGTATCTCGTCGATCGGATCGTCCGTTCTTGTACAAAGAGAGAGAGAGAGTTTATGACTAGATCACAGTAGATGGAACAGCCGCCGTTCTGTTTCGTCGCTGACTCGAATTCTTCTTGGCGCTGAATTCCTCGCGTTTCTTTTTTAATTCATCCTTTTCACTCGCGCTTGGTCATTTCTGCAAACAGAAAAAAAAGAAGACGAACATTAGTACCGTTGAAATGCATAAAATCGATAAGATCGAGAAGAAAGTTGACGAGTATAAAATTAATATCGTCGCATCGAAATCGTCAAGAATTCATTCTCGTGGGATTTCTCGTGTCGCAAAAGCGTTACGATCATCCAGACTTTCAGGGTCGAGAGAATCGAGCTACAGGTATATAATGTGTACACGTATATATGCACACACACAGAAACACAAACATAGAGTTAGGTGCACGTATAGGCACGTGGAAGTGAGAGGACGATACATGGGGATGATTTTCAGGTAAGGGCGGTTTTACGAAGGGACTCAACGGGATCCCTCGGGCGGAGACGTCGAAGAAAAGGAGAAAGAATGGTGTACCGGTTCAAAAACCGACAAAGAAGGGAGGAGATCGCTAGAGAGAGGGGAGGGGGGGGGAATACGACGACTGGTATATCCTGAAAGATGCATTCAGGTTAAACGCAGCGCGCGAGACGAAATTGTCCTCCCCGAGCCAACTGAGGAAGAGAGAGAGAGAGAGAGAGAAAAGTGAACCAGGACTATACACACATATATTTATATGCGCGTATGCTTTATATACACTGCTGCATATAGACCGAGGTGAAAAAAATGAATAGAAAAAAAGAAACCGAGAAAAAGACAGACTGCGAGGGAGCTCGGATTCTTTTTGGAGCGACGACTACCGTTTTGAAGAAGAAGAAGAAGAAGAAGAGAAGAGAAGGTCCGGCGGAACACTGAACGTTGGGTTGGCTCCGCTATCCGATGAAAACTGGAAAGATTACGCGTTGGCCAGGACGAGGAGAAGCTCGTTTTCACCATTGTCGAACGATTGCCTCAGTCGTATTATAGAACCGGAGTCGTTTCGAGATTAATGTCCCCCCTTCTCCCCTGAATTTTAGGGTGCTTCGATATTACGAGTCGAAACTTTTCGTCGCGGTCATTTCATCCGAGAATCTTTCAACGCGTCGAAGAGTTAAAGCGTGAAACCAATGATTGGGAATATTTTCTGATCTTATCTAGGATGAATCGTGTTATCAATATTGGTTTGTTCGATCGAAATTCATTTAATAAAAATTTGGATCGAATAAACCAATGTTCGATTGAAATTTATTTAATAAAAATTTGAATCGTACAAACCAATGTTCGATCGAAATGTATTTAATAAAAATTTCGATCGAAATTTATTTAATAAAAATTTGGATCGAACGAAAGATTGTGTAATCGAGAGAAATACATATATTTTAGTCGTGTCGAGGTTGTGTCGGGTGGGTCATTGTGAAGGAGTGTAAAATGGAACGAGGAAGAGGATGAGGAGGTGGAGAACGAGGAATAGGAAGGAGGAGAACGAGGATGAAGGAAGGACCGAGACCGTGAAAGAAATCTTGCACAAAAGCGTTTGCTTCACGGGACGTACGTATATACACGCGAGAGAGTTCTCCCTCTCTCTCTTGCCCGAGCTAGAGAACCGGAGATATATGTATATGTACACTCTCATAGAAAGAGAGAGAACTGAATGGAGTCTGCGATTTGAATGGTGTACGCTGCCGGGGTTTCGCCGAGGGGTCCCGTGAGATGTGCCATTGTTAGGCCAAGGTCACAAATCTAGCCAAGAGAATTTTCTTCGGGACTTCCTACGAGAGGAGGACCGCCTCTCGTTCTCCGGGTTATCGAGCGATTTACCGAACAAGTATTTCCATCGATTCGCGGCAACGATACGAATACCAAGAAATTCAAGTTAAGTGGGGGAAATCGATGACGAAATTTACGGATCGATAGGTGTCTCGATGAATGGTCGACGAGGAAGAGGTTGGGAGAGAGGCGTGTCACGAGATAGCGAATAAAAAATGGTGATAAACAAGCGACGAATCGTAAAGCGAGGCAAGGTTGGTCATAAGAGGGAAAAGTAAGAAGAAGGATTTCGAGAGTTATGATAGAACAGAAAATGAAAATTGATGCGAACCTTGAGAATAGTGAAAGACCCAGCGTTTACGGACGGGTTGACAATCCGCGAGAAGATCATCGTTCCTCATTGGCTCTGTTGCCACCACGAGATAACGTCGAGAAGTTCCTCATCCTCGGGACTCATCGGCTCGTAATTGTCGTAGCTGTCGCCATGCGTCGTATAAAGTGGACCATTCGTCGATGTACTTCCGTAGCCCTGGCTACCAGCTGACGACGCCTCGGACACGAAACTCGGCGTTGGCGAGCTTGATGCCTCGGAACAGGGTGGTGGCACGAATGACGTCGGACTGTCGTTCTGTCGCATGTGCTGATGTCTAACGTTTACATTGTTGGAACTGTGATGTACATCGCTGGTAGTTCCATTGTTTCTAAGTTCGCCGCAGTGGGACGAGTTGTCGAGATGATCGCTTCTCGAGCCTGACGACGCGATACTGCCGGAACCACAGGTCGAGAGTGCCGGCGAGGAGGAGGTCGAGAGCATGCTCGAACCGTCCGTACCGTCGTGATCGTCCAGCAAACGTTGCAAACTCCTTATGTACTCGACCGCCATTCTAAGCGTCTCGACTTTGGACAATTGTTTGCTACCCGCTCTTGGACCACCGTGGGTACCGGCGGTCTTTCCACCGAGTGCCTGCGCCACACTTTGCGGTATGTGTTGACGCAACGTAGCGAAACCGTTGTTCACCTGTTTCACCCTGTTTCGTTCGCGTGCGTTTCTCCTCGCGACCGAGGCCGGCTGATGAGGTCCTGTACCGTATGGAGTCGATTGATACATCTTCGATCTCTTGCAAGCGTTTTGCTGTTGCTGATGTTGTTGCTGTTGTTGATGCAACGAAGCTTTGAGATCGTTCGTCGATGACAATCCTCCGGTCGAGACGATCACGTTGCCACGATTGCTCTGGCCGTTGTTACCCGTTAAAGGGCTCGCGTTGTTCAAACCACCGTGGATACCCACGTGATGATGGTGGTGATGATGATGATGCTGTTGCTTAACGCCCAACATTTTCGGCAATGCGTTCTCGTCGTTTCTCGTCAACGTTCCCACTAAGGTCATATCACACAGAATTTTTTATTCGCACCGACACCCCCACCCTTCCTCCTTACCACGTATCTCTTGGCGTTTTTTGTTTCGCCTCGTTTCGTCACGTCGACGATGTCGTGATGATAATGAGCTTTTACGAGTGTGGCTCTCTTGCACGTCGCGACCGAGTCGATGGCCACGCGTGCACGAGGACCTTGACGATACCGGCACGCGATCGATTTATATTTTACAGTCTTTCTGTCTCTCTTTCTCTTTTTCAGTATCTATCTCCCTCTACACGTTGATTGCTTCTCGATGATCGTTTCTTCACAATTGTTCCGTTGTACGAAGATTCGATTTTTTTTTCATAAAAATCAAAACACCGGTGTAAAAAAACGATCGTTGTTGTTTCCTTTTTCTCGATATATACGATCGATAATTGAGATTATCGAATATTACGATTTGTACGATACGGGAACTGAACGCGAACGTGATTGTAATATTTGACTGAGTGTTGTCGTGAACGTAACGAAAAAACAACAAACAAACGAAAAAGCCCGATTTTTAGCACCCTCGATGCTTGCGGTACGGTAGTGGCTCCCGAAATGCCTTGCTGTTGAGGGCTCTGGGTCTTATATAGCCAGACGGGCACGCGCCGCTCCCCACCATGGGGTCCCATATACTCGATCGGGCCCTAAACCCCCGTGCTCTCTCCCCTCTTTCGCTCTTTCTGTGTTCGACTCGCCACCGCCGCTTCTGCCTCGTCCTCGCTGCTCTCTCGCACCCTCCTCTCCTCTCTCTTTTGATATCACTCTCTCTCTCTCTCTCTCTCTCTCTCTCTCTCTCTCTCTCTCTCTCTCGTCTCTCTCTCTCTCTCTCTCTCTCTCTCTCTCTCTCTCTCTCTCTCTCTCTCTCTCTCTCTCTCTCTCTCTCTCTCTCTCTCTCTCTCTCTCTCTCTCTCTCTCTCTGTCTCTCTGTCTCTCTCTGTCTCTCTCTCTCTCTCTCTCTATCTTTCTCTGTCTGTCTGTTTCTCTCTCGCTCTGTCTCTCGTATAGCCGGACCCCTCTCGTCATCCCCTCCCCGTCTCTTTGCCCCAAAGGCCCTACGAGACGGCCGAGATTCTCATCTTTACGAATTTTTACGAATGGTCGTATGTATCGTCATTTCACTCTCGATGGTTCGAACTCTTTTAACGAGAGCGCGACGAATCCTTGCCTAATGGCAAATCGGTAATTTATGGGGGATGAATTAGAATTTGAAAATCGATCTTCTTAGAACTATTTTGATTTGACGTGCGTTTGTTCGATTGGCAGGGATATTTATTCTATTTATATTATTGCTTCTGTATTCAGAAAAGTATCAACAAATTTGCGGTTAAATACGAGGATTATGGTGATTTACGTATTGTTTGCAACAATGGCAAAAGGTCTTTCATTATTGTACGTTGAAAATTACATTTCAAGAGAACCGGTGTATCATTTCGCAATCCATTACGAAGCAAATCAACCCCGGAACATTTTTTTTTTCGGATAATCGTCCCATTTGCAATTTTCTCAATTTCCGGTCATTCTCGGGGCAAATCGATGATCGAAGTGAAATAAAAAAACGCCGAAATCCTGTCGAGGCTTTGTAACATTTGAGAAACACTGCAATCGAGAGTTTGGCCGTGCGCGCACAGAGGGTCTCGGCATCCCCACCGGGGGCAGCAACAGCAGCAGCGAGCAGCCAGCAGCCAGCATCAACAGCGTGCCGAGAGGAACGAAATTTGAACAGTTACCGCGCCGGGAGAAAGAATAAAAAAAAGCTTGGCCCGGGCGCGTTGCGTTCGATCTCGTCGTGCGAGCGGGGAAGCCCGGAGGGGATTGCCGACGAGGCCCACGAGAGCACCTCGCTGGGCCCGTGAGGCCCCGATGTGTGTACGCTCATTGTGCGCATGTGTGCGAGCGCGAGCGAGTGCGCACACGGACGAGCGAACGATGGAACGCGCGCGAGGGGAAGATGCTGGAAGAGACGCGAGCCATACTCCCCACTCCTGGACCGTGGCGCGCGCCGTACCACCAGCCACCGTACCCCCACCTATCGCGCAGCCTCGGGCCTTACCGCGTGCGTCCGTCCGAGAGGCATCTCCCTCGATATACTTTACTCTCGGCGCGCGCTCTCCCCTCTCGCGTTCTTCGGCGGGAGCGAGACGGCGCGATAGAGCGTGCGCCCGATACACGAACGCGCGCACACACACGCGCCTGTGCGTATACTCGCACACTCGGCGGTCGGTACGCGCGAGTGCGTGAGCTTCTGGCTTGCGGGCTGACTCTACGTATACCGCGTCTCCCGTCTCTCCGTGCGCCTCCTTTTTTCCTCCGATAACTCTCTCCCTCTCTTTTATCTTCCTTTTTTATCACTTTTTTTTCGTCCTTCCTTCTCTATCTCTCCCGCCTCCCCCACCCCATTCTCTATTCATCATCCTTCTCTCTCTCCCTCTTTTGTTCATCTTCGGACCTGTCTCTCGCTTCTCTAGTCGACCATTTAGCGTTCGGCCGGCTAACCGAGCTTGACGGAGCAACAGGTACACTCTCCGTTCGCTATCTTACGCTAAAAAAACTTTTCGGTCTCACGGGAGTGAAAACGAAGATAGAGACAACAGATGATTATGTCGTTGAGCGGAGAGTGTCCTCTTCGACGTTTGCACACATTCGCGTTCCTCTTTCGCTCGGGATAACCAATCACGGATTGTTCGCCGTATTCGAGAGACTCGAAAGTGAGACGGAGACGGAGAGAAAGAGAGAAAGAAAAATACCGAACTAATCGCGACATGTTTGCGAACAATGGTAGAAGTTAGCCGTCGGCGCGTAAGAAGATCGGCCGAGGGCTTAAAAAAAGAAAGGGCGCAAACGTAACAATCGACGCCGCGAATTCGTTGTTCCGAATCGAGAGAACTTTTTTCTTACCCACTGTGAACGAGCTCTCGTGTATGCGATATACGATATGTATATATGTATATGCCGAGGGCCTTCCGCTGGCTTTATATGGCACGGTACGCCATTGGCAAAGAGATACCGCGCGCCTACCGGTACGAGCAATAAATCGGATGGCACTCGGAGACAAAAGCGAACCGAAGCGAGAGCGAGCGCGAAGCAAAAGCGTTAGGCTCTCACGGAACGATTCGCGGGCTTCCATCTCTCTTTCTCTTCCTCTCGTTCTTCGATCTTACACTCTTTATTCTCTTGCCTCTTCGTTTTTCTTTCTCATTTCTTCTTTATTCCACCATCGTATACGCGAATCTCGAACGTTTTATACGAACGAGTTACGCTGCGAGAGGTAAATTTGTGATCCGGAATTGTATTAATTCTTTCATTTATGTATTTTATTCGTTAAATCTATTTTGATACAACGTACGCGAGATAATTTCGGTCCATTGAGGAGGTAACAGAATGTGGAAGAAATCGTTAGAGAAATTCTTCGTGAAGAGAACGAGGGTTAAAAGATTTTTTGGATTTTAATTTATGATTCTCATTAACTTCGGTAATTTTGTACGACACGGGTAATAACGGGGTTCGGTTGCGAGAGTCTCGTAGAGTTCAATTGAATTTTGGCTCAATGGGCCAATGTCGAAGGTAGACAGTTTAGTAAAGTGTTCGTTCCACGAACGGAAAAGTCACCACCCATAGAGGTTCAGTGAAGATACGGGGATGTACGAATCTATGGGTATACCATGGGCAAAGTCATCGACACATACACACATACACACGCACATACATACAGAACATAGGAACCGGCAAGAGTCGATACAATGGGGGTACCTGCTTTTGCGGTTAAAAATTTGTCGCGCTGCACGAGAGAATTTCTTCTCCGTCGTCTATCGACTATTTTTCTCGGTGTGCTTTTGCGTTAGCCAGCGAGACGAACCGAGTACTCGTAAATCTTCGAGACCCTGTCGAACTTGAATAAAGTCAAAATCAGAAACGGTGTCTCGGCCTCGATGCGACTGCAACAATTCTTCGACGTCGATCGATAAACGAAATATTTGAAAATTATTATTACAAGTGTATTTAACAATTTACCGATGAATTTTTTTTTCATTTTAAATTATGATAGATAATAATAAATAATTTACAAGAAAAATTGCAAAAATAAACTGGAAAAATTGATGCAATTTTTCGTATCGTGATTTAAGTTTTGTATTTTAAATCGAAAATACGGAAGAAATAGTTGTAAATTTTGAACAAAAAGGCAACGATCATCGAGCCTCTTTCACCCCAATGTTACTCGATTCGTGTACAATGGTCTTAGCCGGGTGTTACGCGAAGGTGTTCGCTGCGACACGAAACGCGATAATATACAATCTCGTTCACTCGTTTTCCACTTGTCGTCGATCGCCCCGGGGGTGAACGTTTGAGACATTTACGGCTTAAAACAGATTTTGCGGCCGGACAGGAGAAACAAGAGAGAGAGAGAGAGAGAGAGTTTACGAGAGATTTCACAGCAGGGAGCGCGTGTGCCACGCCGTCTTCTTCGGCTCGCCGGAGACAAAACTGGGAGATAAGAACCGAAGCAGCAAACCCCTAATCGCGCGTATTTTCTCCTTGTATACGTGTCTAGCTCGTCAGGGCTAATTCCGAGGCTCGTACTACCTAAAAATATATATATATTTATATATATATATATATATATATATATATATATATATATATATATATATATATATATATATATATATATATATATATATATATTGATATTTATCCCATGAGAACCGCGTCGAGGATTGTCTTAACGCATAGGCAAAAGTATTGCAGGTACCGACCTGAGCACTCTGGGAAGTGGTCGTTCGTACCAAGAAACGAGGTCAGAAAACTCTGCGAGAGACCTGCGGCTAATTAGTCGTTCGAGCCCTTTGCCCACCAGACAATACCATAGTTTCTACAGGCCTATTCAGGACTGGGGCGATTTTACCCATTTCTATCCTACGAAAAGTAAATGTAGGGTGTACCATTGTCAAACACAATGATTACCCATGAAATCGAGTATTATCCGTCAAATATATTATTAATCTATCAAATTTACTTCAAACTATTGAAAAATATACGTTTTATATGCTTCATGAAATAATCCAGAATCTTATTAATTAGTCTTAATAATAATCATAATAATAACAGCAAAACAATCTTAATAATAATCATAATAATAACAGCAATAATAATAATAATAAATTGAAAAGTAATATTTGAGGAATTTTGAAACGACCGGTAGTGCTCACTATTTTTAAAAAATAATTCATTCCGCGGGTGTGCGAAGTAAAATGTACAATGAGGGACTCGTACGGGAGGGAAGCAAGGAAGAGAACAGAATGAAGAACCGAGAAATTATGAATAATAATAATATGGACGAGAGAAAACTACATTGGTCGCGGAGAATATATACGAGTAACAAGGAACACACGTTGATTTCTTATTATTTTTTTCTGTGTTTTAAGCGCCGACATTAATGGTGTTATTATCTGAAATATACGACCTTGAGTCTAGAATATTTATATCATAATTATAATTTCCTCCCGGCGAGATCACAAAGAGCGAAAGGACGACGAATCTCGTTTTTATTCGGTAAAATCGAACGAGGAGGAAGTACAGGACGACGGAGAGGAAACTTCGATGGCAATTATCGCAAAATTAATTGCCATTCGAGTGGCGAGATGAGCGATATCTTTCGGACGGTCTCGCGGCCACGGAAACTCCTGTTCAAACGCATTATGAACATCTCATCGAGGCTCGCGAGATTCTTGAAACCCTCTCGAACGGACCACGTCGCGTCGTAAACGACTTGCTTCGCAATAAGAGAAGTCACCGATATCACTGCCAAAGAGAATTTCTCGTTGTTGTAGTGAGTATGGCAGTGCATGCTCATACGAGAAATGAAACTCGCGCGTTCTGTCGTCTCTCTTTCTCGATTACATCGAGATTTCGATCTTAATGATCCAACGAGCGCGGTCGACGTGCAGTTTTTTCGTTTGTTTTTTTTTCGTCAACGCGCGTCATTTTTTGAATTTATTTTGCGCGTATCTCACTAATTATGCGTCAATTGGGGGGGGGGGGGGTACGAATCTTTCATCGCGAGGGTGAGACCATTCTCAAATATGTATCGATTGGATTCTTCTTACCAACAAGACCGACGTCATTACGATTAAATTAATTTCACGAATACTTTCCCTCTTAACAAAGTACGAAATGTAAAGTCTACCTGTAAAAGAAATAAATCGATGTTAAAAATAATGTCTCTTGAATAACGAAATAACTCACACGCGGCGAATAATTACAGATCACCCGTGCCGCTGTAATAACACACGAAAAGATCGGAGAGACGAGACGTAAGGTGAAATTTGCCGGTCAATTTGCGCGAAAGTTATATCTTCGATACTTTGTCACGTGTTTCATTGACTCCCAAAGAGAAGAAAAAATAAAATTAAAGAAAAATAAACCGATGAAATCTACAACGAGAAAGTATCATTCTCACCCTCGCGACAGGGAGACGATTATTGGATTTTAAAAAATTGCGCCATTGGACACCTGCCAAGCTGTGATAGTAGTCAATTAGTAACAAGTGTATCCCCAAGAGTACAAAGTGAACTGTGCCAGCACATATAGATTCAGCGTCGTAACGAGAAGTAAAACAGCAACACAGGGGAGAAGAGTTACTTTAAAAGAACAACGTATATGTATAGTTCATTATCTCTCTCTTTCTCTCCCTCTCTCTCTCTCTTTCTCTTTCCCACCGGCTCGTTTATTATTCTCTCGGCAAATTCGTGTTGTGCAGTATTCGATCTCTCGTCCCCTCTCGCGCCTTTTCGGGACGTTTAATTACCTCTACTCCCGATGTCCATGTGCCAAGAGATCAACACACATACACACACACACTCATATACAATATATATTTGAGGCGGTTATTCTCACCGATCCCGAAACGAAGAGTCTTCTCATTCCCGTTTGGAGAAAGTGCCCTCTCATCGAATCTCTCGAGTACGCGTTTGCAAACGCGTATTACACTCACGAGATTATGTACAAATATATATATATGTATACATCTCGAGCCTCGAGTTCTATCATGCATGTCCATCGATAAACGCAGAACGATCGGTATACGCTTAATTTCTCCGAAACAAAAATTATCGATTTCCAATAAAAACATTTAAAAAAAAGAATATCGCTCCATCGTAACGAAGGAATAAATAAATATTCAATAAAAAAAGAAATTAAAACAAAAAACGAGGTAATATCGTTAAGGCATGCGAAAGTCGTGAAAATAAAATAAATCGTCGTTAGTACGGGACGAATCAGGTGGTACACGAGACACACGGTGTTTCGTACCTGTTCTCGTGTTCTCTCCGCCGAAATATTGATTTTTTAGCATGTGTGTCAGTCTTGGTATGTAGAAATATAATGTTGGTGACGTTGGCCAACAGAATCAAAATGTATATGGCAAAACACACCGGGCGTTCTGGCATCTGCCGCGATGCGGTGCGAGCCAGGAGAGCACAGGTTACTCGCTCGATCTTCTGTAACCGAGGGGGCTCGACATTTATATATATATACACACATGTTGTATATAGAAAACTTGCATACGTGTTCTCTCGTAGAGTTTGAGACCGAATAGTCGGAGCAAGGGAAAAAGGGGGAAGAATCGCACCATACGTTCTATCGCTATTCCCTCCGTGTTATATTTTACATACAGGCGGTGATACGTGGGATTGGGGTGGCCTACGGCCAGTAGATACTTGGTCACAGACCCCCTGAATAACGTACGTCACATATGTCGGTGCCATAACGACGCACCGTCTCTTCGTTCTCTTTCTCGATATTGTCGGATCTTTCAGTCTCCCTACTACACCGCAGGTTGGTCGAACGATCGCCATTTGCATATTTCGATTACGTTATCGGCGATATCGAAATGTAGGTACTAATGTATATTTCTTCTCTTTTAATTTGTTTTTTTTTTCAACATTTTTCTTTTCTATTTTTGTTTGATGATTTTTATTTTTTTTGGAGAATCGTAACTCGCTGTTTTATCCAACCGAGCAGATCGGAGATACATAATGCGCAGCTGGTATATACGAGTATGTAGACGATGTCACTCGAAGAAAACATTTTAAATAACCGGGAGCATATGAAAAGTCGAGTAGCTAGCCTTGAAAATGCTACGTATCGAACGCAAACGCAGTCTGCGAAGTACTGTTGCGTACGCTGGCTGCAGCTTTGCGGTTAATAATCGAAACGCATAATCCTCCCTCGCTCGGTTTTTTTTTGTTCGTACGTTTCCTTCGTGTACATTCGGGCATTAAAGACATTTTTTCATCTCGTTAATGATCGCTTCTTCGGGCCTGACGAGTCGCTTGGAACGTTCGATCGGAGAACACTCGAAGACTAATTAACGCTAATTAAGTCGATTTTAAAGCGCATAGATTGGTGCGAAAGCTCGATCGGGGCGAATGCGACCGAATAATTTTGTTTTCGCGAACATAATTCTGCGATATAATAATACTAATGATAATAATAGTCGTAATAACAATAATAAAATTAAATCGACGGAAATATTTGATTCAATGAATTATTAAATAAATGAAATAAAATTTAATGTTTCAATTAATTTAATTCAATTTTGTTCAAACGAATTGAAAATTGGGAAATGAAATTGAATTCTATGCAAGAAAAACAAATTAATTGCGAAAAATCCGTATCAATTAAAATTTGATAAAATTCGTCGATTCTAGATGAATTAAACGTTTGCCGAGGGAAAATATCTCCACGAAACAGGGATCGAGGCGAATGTCTTGGTCGCACCTCGCGGGCGCGTTCCTGTGATTAATGATCCTCGACACGTAGAATAATACGCGTGCTCCCACGCGCCTATAGCGCCGGTCTTTCAAGAGCGTGCGCGCGTTAAAACACACGCGGGCGTACGTCCTTGCGCGTCTGATCCCCGTAAAACGTCGCGTTGTTTCCTCGAACGACGTCGATTCGAGGTATTTCTCGCGCGAATGTGCGTGAATAACTGCATTCCCGATGGCAAATTCTTACCGCGCGCGCTCGCGTGTAGCCAATGAAAAAGACAAAAAAATACAAAAAAACCAAGAAAAAGAATACAAAAAATAAGAAAAATTCCTCGAACGTATCTCGCGCCGCAGTTCTTTTGTATCGAAGCAACACGATTCGAGTCGATGATCGATGATTTTATAACGTTTTAATCTACCGCGTGTTTGGCTCAGTTCGTACGAGTCGCGGCATCGTTATAATCGACGCACACCTTTGTTATTCTCTTATTTCTTTTCACGGACAATTATACGAATTAAAGAATCATTTTTCAAGGCTTAAGAGGCGTTCAGCAACGGTCAGCCGCTGTTGGATATATACATATATATATATATATATTATAGCTATATAGGATACACGATGATCCTGCGTATCGTGAGAGCCATTTAAAAAAATCGTGTGCGAGCGAAGTATTATATGACTATAGCGGTATATCGCTATTAAGATACGATTCGTGTGCGCGTCGTCCTCTCGGAATAATCCTTGAAGATCGCGTGCACAAAGCCTCGGTAACCCCGCGGGATATCGAAAATCCTTTTCACGACTTTCCGTCGACGTCGTTTTTTCCTTTCTCTACGTTTTTATCGTATTTTTTTTTTCACACGTATTGCTCACGCGGCGAAGAGATTTTATTTGATTTTCTTCGAACTCTCGTTACTCGAGTCTCGTTGTATTTTCGGTTCGTATAGAGTACTTCTCTGTGCGAGTATACGGTCGGCTTATTGTGAGAGTCAAAAGAGCGCGGGAGTGTCGCGCGTGCGCGCGCATCGACGCTTTCTTACTTCGGGCGATACAACACTCATTGACAATGCTCCCATTCATAAATGCCGTGGAATATAGTATTCTTGTGTTACAACCGCCTTATCGAGGGCGACAAACTCGCGAGAAAAGATTAAATTATCGATCAGCGTAGACGACAAAAGCAGGAACCGGAGAATTCACACAGTGAATAAAATCGACGTGTTTGATTTGAACGAAATTTAGCGTTGATTTATACAAAATAAAAATTGGAAAAAGAAATTTTAATTAACCTTAAACCGACATCAATTATTTTTATAAATGCGAATGAACATTTTTTCCCTTGTACAAATTTCTTCATTTTAACACCTGTTCGTTGTTAAACGAATATTTATCGTAGTTTCGATTTTAAGAATATTCGACGATATTTCGGCAATGGTGAAAGCGATAAGGATGGTTCTATGTCGAAAATTTCCAACTTCCTCGAGAATCGACGTCTTTTTACGACTTGTACAATACCCTTCGATCCTTTATCCCTATACAAAAAATAGAAAAAAAAGTACAACCAAAAATCCCTTCCGTTTCCTATTTTATCTGCGTGAACCTGTCGTTATCGGTTCAAAAAATCGCATGCGAGAAGGGAAAACATTCAAGGATGTTCGATGACTGGGATTCTGGTAGAGCGGTAGTCGGTTGGCAGCAAGGATGACGATGTACGTTGCGGGGTTATCTAAACAGACCGTGGAGAAAGGAAAAACCTCTGCTATATATATATATATATATTTGTATATATGTATAGTCTTTGGCGGCGGTGAACCGGAGAAATCTCGGATACGTTCGAGATAAGTTTAATTACCCGCCGGCACATTGTAAAGGGTCTTTGCGATGGTGGATGAAGCATCAGCAGGGCGAAATAAGAGGAGTCTTCAATCTCAAGCCGCAATATGCACACGCTATGGCGTCTCTCGTTCTTCTTCTTCAGATTTTTCTCATGCCCGTGCGCTCTTACAGCCTCGATTCCCGTTTCATCCAGCCCTATATCACTCTTTCCTTTCTTCGCATTCATCTCATTCGACTTTACGGTGCCTTCGGGCAGCGAATTGTGATTCTGCCGGATTATCGCCTTTCATTTCTTTTTTCACGCAAGGCTTTCCCTTACAACATTGGGTAATTGGCGTACTTCGTCGACGAGTCGCCATTCCCCAAATTCAGAATATTAAAGCCTTTCAGTTTTACGTTTATCTCGAATCTTGAGGTTCGTAGTTTTTAATTAAATTTAGTTTTTGTTACAATTTTTAATAAATGTAGATTGTACGAATTAAATGTGAATTAAATCGGATTTATGAGGATGATAATTATTTAATCGAGCGTTGCATACCAAATATCGATAAGAATAAAATCTTTGAACAAAGGTAGTAATTAAAGTGCATTACGATTTCGTGAAATTTCGCTCCGGGATTGGAGATAAGTTCGCCGCGGGACACCACGCTGATTTTATGCCTTAAGCGTAGTATGCCCGACGAAAAGTGCACATGCGATCAACAGTTTGCGGAGAGAGATCACGGGTGAGATATGTCAAGGTCGAGGAGGGTCAAGGACGTGCCCGCAGTACGTCCGCGTCCTCGACACTTGGCGCTGACCCCTGGGACCCCGTGAGTGCGCATGCGCGACCCACTCTCCCTCTCACCCTCGTTGGACTCTCAAAGAGGTAATCCCGAGTCCGTGATTAATCATCGAGCCCCATACTTAAGCTATTTTCACTTTCGCGCAGAGTTGCGCGCGTACACGCGGCGCGACCTCTAAAAGTCAGAAGGGCGCGTGCTCGAATCGTTCGACATGCAAAACGATTCTAGATACGCCTCCCCTTGACTTTTACCGAACACGCGCTGCGGTCTCGCGTTTATTTCTCTTTCTCTCGACTCGATGCGGTTCATCCGGCCACACGAGGCTCACACTGTGCTTCTCTCTTTCTCTCTTTCACTCGTCTTTTCTTTCTCGTACCCGATGCAATAAAACACCTCGATAAGACCTCGTGAAAAATCCTTCGCGGTATTATCGCCCGAATGAAAAGGTGAGCGAGCGCGTGCGCCAGCACACGCGAACTCGCGCGCACCGTCTCGTATCTTTTCTTTCCTTTTTTCGACTCTCGCGCACATTTCGCGAACCTCGTATCGAACTTATCCCCGTGCTTCGAAAATCTCTCGCATAAATAAATACATATGTGTATCGAAGAAGTTTCTCTCCTCTCTCGCTTCCCATCCGTATACGTTCTCGCGGACTCTCATCGTTTGCACGGGCACGCGCGAATCTCCCGCTTCCTCCTACCCGACCCTCGAATCCTGCTCCTTGCGAAATTCGCGGCAATTCGAACTGTTTATAGCCGCTGGAATGCCGTTCGCACTTTTGCACGAAAGTGAGACAGAGAGAAAGGCGAAGAGAACGAGAACGAAAGCGTACCTGCGCCTCCTTCGAGATGATGAGACTCTGATCAGACGAAGCCGCGCCTCATTTCGCGCTTCTTTCCTCAGCATCCGTGCATCTCACGCAAGCCTTAACACGACGCGCTTCCCTGGCGCCTTCTCTCCTTTCCCGCGTTCCGATCTTCCCTGCTATTTTTAGACTTTATCGTTATTAATTTGGACTTCGCGTTTGCGATGGACGACGTTGTTTCGAGAGAAACAAAATATCTATGTGTAGATGTTTGGGTATGTGTTTTCGCGTGTCAATGCGATAGAGAGAGCGCAAGTATGGGAAACAAGGATGTAAGAGAATTGCAACTTACGGACAGATGTCTGTATAATGGCGAACGTGAGACCTGTGTGGTATCTGTAAGGCCATTATAATAATACGGCGATATCGCTATTCCCCGCTTGGTTTCGATTAATATATGTGTTGACGATAAAACGTAGAGAGATCTTAATTAGGGTACCACCCCCTGTTAATCGGACAATTTGTAAGGCCTCGATGGACATTCTTTGCTATTCGCAGAATTTATGCGTATGTATATATTTATATTTATGTATAGGGGAAAGACTGCTGGAACGAATCACTCGAGGACACTGGCTCGAAGATTCATTCAACTCTGAATAAATGAAATTTCGGCACTAGCAAGGATCTTTGTAAGAAATGAGTGCACAAAATTATCAGCTTCTTATTTAGATAATTTGTTGTAGAGATAAACGATCTGAGATCGTAAGTAAATTGTTTTTTTATCCGAAATTATAAAATTGTAAATTTAGGCAATTTTTTTCTCTTTTTTTCAAATTATTAATATATCTTAAGGATAATTTTGATAATTGGCTCGAAGATTCATTCAACTCTGAATACATGGAATTTCGGCACTAGCAAGGATCTTTGTAAGAAATGAGTGCACAAAATTATTAGCTTCTTGTTTAGATAATTTGTTATACAGATAAACGATCTGAGATCGTAAATAAATTGTTTTTTTTAATGAAATTCTAAAATTGTAAATTTAAGCAATTTTTTTCTCTTTTTTTTTTAAATTATTAATATATCTTTAAGATAATTTTGTATGTATCGAAAGAAATGATTTACCGAAGTTTCTTTAAGAAAGTTGAGTGGTCCGTTGGCGCACCCGGTCCATCATTGCTGTCCTTCCCAACAAAAATACATATATATGCACAAAGGTGAATTACTATTCGGATTCCGACATCGTTTTATTGGATATTTCGTTGTTAAAATCTTGTTGACACGGGGCTATGATAATTTTCCATCAGAGTCAAGTCTCTTGCGAGAGATCGGGATAATAAATTGGTGGTTCTCGCTTTGTGAGCGGCGCGCGTCGCTTAGTTTAAATGTGCTGTGGATACATCTATACGTATATATGTGCTATATATGCGCGCGAGTGCATCGCGAATCCGGTTTCCTTACGTGGATACACACACTCACCTGTGTGTGTGTGTGTGTGTGTGTGTATAGAGAGAGAAGGAGAGAAAGAGAGAGAGACGAGAACCTCGTGTTGTGGCTTTTACTGATGAAGACGGGCCGATGGACCACCGGCGAACAGAGTTATCAATCCGGGCTACGAGGTTAATCTATCGTTTCTCGGATTCTTTCTTTTCACCGTTCCTGCCTCTTCCAATCTACGTAGACGATTTCGCCTTCAATTTTGGAAGCGACGAGACACGCAGGAAGTCCGATGTCATTCGTTTCACGAACGGACTAGAATGTTTACCAATTATGCGCTCTTTCTGTCGTGCGTGGTTTGGTTCTCGACGTACGAGGACATTGTTTCTTTTTTTTGTCATCGTTATTTTTTTCCCCTCGTTGGCGATAAAAATCAGGTGGAACGGAGATAACGAAGAATACGAGGTTTCTATGGGACTGTGATGTAGTTCGTAGCGTATGAGAGCAAAGGGTGGTCGTTTCGTCAGGAGCTAATTAAGATACGTTAATCGAAAGGTTCGATAGTGCAATCGGCTGATAATATAAGGTACTAAACGATTTTTTGTTTTAAAGGATACGAGGCTCGACTTTAACAGAGATGTTGTAATCCGAACGAAGAATTGTTTTTTTTTCATTATTTTTTTTGGGTGGTCCGAATTTGTCGAAGTTCTTCGACCGAAAGCAAGAGACGATCGGGATAAGAAACACTCTCGGTGTTTGCGGATTATGTGAAATTCTCGGCGAGATAACGTCGCGCTCTTGTCCTTCTTAGCTCCCTGGGAAAGGAAAAACTCCTTTCAACGTTATTGCGACTCGGTAACCGCGGAGGTGTCGGCGAGTTAGGTTTTCTTTTCTTCGGCGATCGTAGTTTTGCGGCTGTCGCACAGAAGCACTCGTTCCCCTCGATTCGGATGACAAAAGAATGCCGACATCGAGAATGATTTCTCGATGCTTTTAAGCCGGTCAGCCCGGATTTCACGCGAGACGTGTGCGACTGATTGTTTGTGAGAGAGACAGAGAGAAGAGAGAGAGAGAGAGAGAGAGAAGAGAAAGAGAGAGAGAGAGAGAGAGAGAGAGAGACCGTGTGAATTTTCTTCTCACATCGCATTTTATTTATTTTACCAACTTAATTTTCAAAATTCAAAACATTGAAAATAAAATTAGAAGCTAAATGAAACATTTGGATAATTAAACGCGTTCCCTTCACGGATAGGAAGATTTATCAATTTCATCGATAATTAAAATCCAATAACGAAGAAGCCATTAGTCGAAAACAAAAAAAAATCGTGTCTGCCCTTCGAGAGCCTTACGAGGATTCCCGAGCTTAAAGATCGTTCCAACGATTGATAAATAGTACGCTCGGGGAGCAAAGTGCTTCTGGTCATCGCGATGCGAGCTCGAGATCCTGAAACGGTCGAGGAATTCGAGCCAAATCGATACCAAACCATGCGCGGTCTTCGTGAACGAGGAGAATGAGAATGTGATGACGATGCCGATGTCCATGAATGTTGTGTCGCAGCTTTACGCGCGGTGGGCCTTTTCAAATGCGCATCGCGATGCGCTCGCGCCCGTGTGTGCGTACGTCTTTGAGACGGCGATGCCGACACCGAATTCGACGCGATCTCGATCGGTGCAATTTCATAATCGCTGCTTGACTTATTAACTCCGCGAGAGGGATAATTATGATTGGTCGTCGGTTAATTAGCGTGTCCTTAAGCGAGAGGTATAGCGCCCAAAGTACCAGAAATAACATTAGTCACTTTATATATATATATATATATATATATATATATATATATATATATATATATATATATATATATATATATATATATATATGCACGATCGTAAGACGAAAAATCGAAGATGAAGAAGGGAACCGAGGCGGAGGGATCAGAGAACGAAAGACACACTCCGGTCGCGAAGGCTATCTCAAAAATCTCTCCTCCTCCCTTTTACTTTTCGTTTCTTTAGCGTTCGCTTCTTCATCTTCTCCATCTCCGTTCGTATATCTCTCTCACCCTCTTTCTTGTTCTTCGTCTCTCGCACCTTTTCCACCCGCTCCTTAGGTGAATCGGCAACACCGACCGAGGAACTCCTGTAAGACCTTCGTGCTTCTCGAGAACGAGAGTACCAATGAGCGAGTCCTTCGACTCGCCGTCATTCCGACGTCTTTATATCAACTTAATTATTCTTGGATCGTTCGACTCAATAAATAGCAATCAACGTTACGAGTGATGCGTGTATATAAGTCGTGTCCAGTTTGTTTTTTTTCTATACACGATACGACCCATCGTACTTTGCGTCCCTTGCGGTTTCTCATATTCGTATACGAGTAAAATCGGTTGAGATCGACAAGTTTTCCAGCGATAATCTCGGAATTCGTATAAATTCGAGTATGCTGTAAGTACTGTATACTCGAATTTGGGACGACAAAAAATCCAAAGTTAGCTTGAAACGTCCCCAGATTATTTTTGGAAAATCTAATAGGAAATTAAAAATCTTGAATCTAGCATTTTTTCATAATAATAAATCGCACGATATATCATTGATAGCGAAAAAGTTGCGAAAGTCTTTTTGTAGAGGATAAATCAACCCTCATATACATATTTTTATTGTGCGATACGATTCATTTTTCGAAAACTTTTCCGAGTTTTGATCGAAATTTTGTCTGTCTAAAAATCGACCTCGTACTATGTTAGAAAAAAGACCTTTAATTTACAAAAACGAACCTTGTCATCGCAGATTGTAGAACGTACACAATTTTGAAGAAAATTATAGATGATACAAACGGCCGTGACAAACCGTTAAAACTTGAAAATCTTCGAACTATTAGCAACATAAAAAAAATTGTCGATTAAAACTACTCCATAATTTTTTGAATCCCTCGGCCTGTACATCGTACAATGTACGCGTCTATATACAATACATTGTAAAATATATAACCCGATTGGCAATCACAGGAACGGAGTACACGATCGGTTGCTTCGCTCGTTCGGGCTTCTCGGAACGAAACGAATTTTATATCGATATCGGATCATTCTACATTCAGGATCGAGTGTCGAATCGGATGGGAATGATCGTGTTCCTGTTACGTGTTTAATATCGATCCTCCCATTACTCTTTGTGTTTTCGACCCCGACACCGATATTCTCGTTACGAAACCGATCAGTTCCAAAAGTGTATAACTGTAGATTTGGTCAGGACCCCCGGTGCAATAAACGCGATGTACTGCGATCAACGAATATCGATATCTCTTCGTGTCTCGCACAGGAACGAGAGGGAGCGAGGGAAAGAGAGGGATGAAGGAAGGAAGCAGCAGTAAGCGTTTGCGTACCTTATAGGCAGCAGCGTGTCTCTCGTGTCTACAAGCTCGTCGCGAGAGACCCGAGTAGGTATAGGTACTGGTCCTTTCGCGGTCGCGAGAGTCCTGTACCACGATTTAAAGTCCCTCGTTGATCGTCCTCGTTGTTCCCCGATGACACGGGACAACAAATCGTAAGCGTTGTCGATTATTTTCGAACTTGTTTCAATGCCACTGTGCTTTAATTTCTGTTTCCTTCGATGTATCTACTTTTTTGTTGTTTGGCTTGTTGTTTTTTCAATTTCTCTTTCTTTGTCGCGAGGGAAACAATCGAGAATGGGAGAAACGTCGGTGAGAAGATAGAAAAAAGGAAAGTAGTTGGGACGAGGGAGAGAGCGAGGGAGATAAAGCTTGCAGGTAAGATAAAGCGAGAGAAAGAAGGAGCCGTGGCCTCGAAGCGAGGCGCGAACGGCAGGTGGAACTGACTCGAAAATTTACTCGCGTTTCTGGCTGAGCCATCACTAAAATATAGTATGTATACATGCAACAAACGAGTGCGAGCGAACGATAAATTTCACGTTAGGTTCCCTCCTCGGCACGCGGGATCTCTTCTCGTTCGGTCTTCTCTCCTCTGGCGTACCGCGGAGAGTGAGTAAAGCGCCACGCCGCCTCGGCGGGAGCGAGCACGGGCGCGCGTTTGCGACTCGCGAGAGATACCTTCACTTTCCGCGAATAAAAAACAACGCAAGAAGTAAGTCGAGATCGAGGACCAGACGGGTATACCGTCGATGACAAACCAACGAAGGAACGAGCGGACTACGTAGATCGAGATGTGCGAAAGAGAAATGGAAATCGATGGATATCAATTCGAATCCGGAGCGCGACGGTAATCTTGTCTCGCGACCGAGTAGATATTGCCTTTAAAAACAACGAAAACAAGAATACGATAGTTGTCTCGTAAACAGACATATCGAAAGTGGCGATAATTATATTTATATCGACATCGCAGAAATCGAAGGTGGATAACATTTGGAGAACGAGGGCAGTCAATTTTTAGTCATCGTCGATTATTCGTATTTCTCCAAGGTATTATTTATCGTCGCTCTTTAATAAATCGTATCCACGGATATTTTAACTCGATGCCACGTATATGCGTTTGTCATTTTTTTTTCTTTTCAATCGACAAATTAATTTTTTGCTTTTATCAAGATACACGCCGGTTTGGGAGAGAGGAAGGCGGAGAGTCACGAGCGAAGGGATCGAAGGGATTATAAACGACGCGAAACGATGTTCGTTGGACTGATGTTCGTACGTCCACCGCGTCTCGGACGTCAGAATTATTAAATACACCCAAACGCCCCTCTTCCCTTCTACCCCCTCCTTAGCCCCTCTCCACAACTCCTCAACCTCATCCCTCGGTCTTTTTTATTCGATGTATATACACGCGCGCGGCGGGTTCATCGTTTTTCGATACATCATTCGCGAGGACACCTCTCGCGAAGACGACGACGACGACGACGACGACGACGACGACGACGACGATGTGGAAGAGATGCGGGCCTCCGAGGCTACCAATTACCAGATTGCAGCTGCTCTGGCCTCTCGCGAAACTCGCGACACACAGAGAAGCCTTCTTTCTCTCTCTCTCTCTCTCTCTCGCCCTCTCTTAATCTCTCTGCGTGTGCCGACGACGATCAAAAGGCGAAAAGAGTAAAAAAAAAAAAACATAAATAAATAAATTATAAAAAAGGCGACGTAAATCGTACATACGCTCGACTACTACACGCACTTTATGCGCGAATGCGAGAGCTTTACCGCGGCTATCGATAACGAGCCCGCGAAGTATATTCAGAAATTCGCTAATCCTTCGTACAATTTTGATTCGATCCTGATTTCGGAATGATCCACCCTTCTTTTCGGGCGAGGTCTCCGATCGTTAAATTTTAAGAACACCGATAGGTATTCCCGAAACGTTTGAACCTTTGACCGCGAAACCGCGCCGGCGTGTCGCAACGATCGTTTCGGAGATCGTGAAATTTCGTTCGATTTTCATTTCTTTTTCATACGTCGAATACGAAATTCTCGAGGGAATAAAATTTTTTTGACAATAATTCGTGGTACGTTTTAGAATAAAATTTGTCGTGGCGACGCGTTTGAGACGCGGGTGTGTCGATAACGGGACGCGTTTTTCGCCCCCGGATAATGTTTCGCGGGATTAGGAATTTTTATACGTGTACGAGCGTGCGATATTGCACAGCGGGCGAGAGGCGTTAACGACGCGAGACCCTTGGAAAGGGTTAACGACGAGACATAATTTTTCGACGGTTTTCGCTTCGAATTCGCGCGTTACGAACACAGAGGATGACAACTAAAACTCCATATGTGTGCGTACCACCGATATTCAGAAACTCTCGCGGATATATGTACGAGTTATATATTTATGCGCGATGACGTAATATTCGTATCTTTTCTCGGGCGTGATCGCCCGAGAGGAGATGAATAAAAAGAAAGAACGTGAAAAGGATGAAGAAAAAAAAAAGAAACGAGATACGAGTAAAACGGGTACCGCCCGAGAGACGCTGGGGGACAGGTGCTCGCTCGCGTCTTGTGCGGAAAATATTAATCGAAGGGAAGAAACGGTTACTTTTTGTATCGTCGTTAATGAGAGTCTCGCGTCGTTCGAACTTTCGGGAGCGTGCTGCCGGTTCCCCCAGAGCGTTTAACAACATTGTTGCATATTTCTTTTCATCATATTTTCACGCCCGGTGTATACGTAACGACGAATGCGTTAAAGTTCGTAAATTAAAAGAAAGAGAAAAAACAAACAGTTTCTCGTATTCGATCACTTCAATAGTCAAAAATTAATTTCGTTCGAATTAACGATTTAAAAAAGTTCGATCGAGAATCGATGTTTTATCGAGGATAAAGGGGACAAGATCGAAAAAGCAGAGGAGAAAAAAAATCTAGAAATAAGGAGAAAAAGGAGAGAAATACACATAGTCCGGCGAAAGGTACAGGTGACGAGTCCGGTGGTCCAATCGCAATGTATATAAAGAGCCCTGGTCCTTTCCATCGATTTTATCCCTACCCCGCTTCTCGACATTTTTCTGTATGCCTTTACGTATGTCACCGCGTGGAGAAGGAAAAAAAAACGTCGGGATATCGTATAGTTTTCTGCAGGTAGAAGTGCTCTGTACCGCGTGTATAATACGAATGAAAAAAATGGGGGAGGGGGTTGGGGTACGAAAGTTTTGGGGTCCAGGGATATTGGACCTGTTAAATGCTGTCCGACCAAGAGAGAGAGAGAGAGAGAGAGAGAGAGAGGAAGAGAGAGTGAGAGAGAGGGAGGGAGAGAGAGTGAGAGAGGGAGTGAGAGCGAGAGGGAGTGAGAGAGGAGTTAGTTGGGACGGGGGAAGTTGCTTTGGTATTGGTAAAATTCCGTATACAGAGGGAGAGAGAGAGAGAGAAGTGCGTGTGCTTATGACGAGAGAGAATCGTAGTGGTGGAGGGCGCGTGGCACCGTGCCCGCAGCTGCAGCTGCCGGTTTCGTCCGCGCGCGCGCTCCACGACGGCGATATATTACTACACGCGACTTACACACTCTCGTCGATTCACCTATGTACGAGTATTAAAAAAATAAAAAAATAAAAGAGAGAGAAAAAAAACATTCTCCTTACGTGTTTGCGTATCATTCGCGAACGTCTCCGACGAAGTACCCGCGTGCCTTTACCCATCGATACGAGCCAGGCCTCCTCTCGAAACTACCACTACCATTATCCACTATCTCTCCTCGAACGTCCGCGTGTGGCGCGCGCCAACATTCATTAACGCAAAACTCGTCGTCTTGCCCCTGAAACACTTTCCCGCGAGTCTCGCTCTCTCTCTCTCTCTCTCTCTCTCTCTCTCTCTCTCTCTCTCTCTCTCTCTCTCTCTCTGTGTGTCCCTCTTTCTCTTTCTCTCATTCTCGAACCGGGCTCTTTCGTATCATCGATCCCCGTCTTCATTTATATTTATGAAAATACGGTTTTTTTTCTTGTCGCTTCGTTTTCGATGTTATCGTTTGATAAATTGTAAATTTTACGAAAAATCGGATTCTTCGGGCTATTTGTGATATTTGAGAGTGGCGAGAGATGGAAATTAATCGATCAGTGTCGGAACAAAAATTTTAATTACGTTTTATTTCAAGAACATTATTTTCAATTGAAATTAAAATTCTTCGCGGATTTTCGTAAAATGAATCTTATATGTGTGTGTGTATGTGTTTTGTCTCGTCGTTCTCAATTTTATAGTTTGATAAATTGTCGATTTAACGAGAAATCGTATTCTTCGTTACATTTCGTGATATTGGAAAGTGACCTCAGTTACAAATTAAAATTGTTCAGTGTTCGAATAAAAATTGCAATTACGTTTTATTTTACGAACATAATTTTCAAATTGAAATAAAAATTCTTCGCGAATTCGTCCAAAATCGAATCTTATGTTTTTCCGTCGTTCGATTCGTCAGAAATTGATGAAAATATCACAAATTTATATTCAGCGTTACGCTCGTTAAATATTGCACATTGTCGACGCTCTCGTAATTATAAAAAAAAAAAACAAGAAAAAAACAAATAAAAACGATAGTGTCCTTGTCAATGCCAAGTGAAAATACAGTAGGCATTCCGCGCCTCACGTTCTTGGTCCTGCGTACGTACACGACCGGAATATATACCCCCGAGTGGCTCCCTGTCCTGAATTTTAAGAGAGAAACGTACCGAAGGAATAAGCCAAAAGCGAAGCGTGTGTCCACCGTGTTCGGTCGCATTTCGCCGTGCGCCGATCTTTCGCGCACGGTGCCAAGCCGTGTATCAATGTCTCGAGCGGGCGCATATCCACACGTTTTCGGCTACCTTTCTTTCCACTTCCTCGACGATAATTCACTTTCATGGTTTTCTTTCAACGCACGCGCTACTAAACTACATACATAAATACGTAGGTATATATATATATATATATTTGTTTTTTCTTCGGCATGTAATACACGCATATATTTATATAGGTGGTGGAGAGGATTGCGTCGTAAGTTATGGCGAAAGGAGCGAAAGAAGAAAAACGAATGTCCGGGAGTGCTACCGTACCTCGCGCCTGGTATTTTGTGCGAGAGATGATAGCACCGCAGCAGCACGTTCCGCGCGATATAGAGATGTCCGGTGCGTTGATGGCGAGAGAACAGTAGCTCGGCATTTTCAGAGAGAGAAAGAGGAAGGTTGGTTGTCTCGGTGTGGTTTTCTTACAGCCTCTCGCTTACGACACACCCCCTCGTGTAAGAGAACCGCGAGCGATTGTTCTCTCGTGACGCGAGAGAGCGATCGTTCGTCAACGCGAATAATAAAACGACAGGAGCTTCCACGTGTTTAACGCACACGAATCTATGTATATATATATGTTTATGTATGTACGTCTATAATAAAGAGCTCACGATACCGACTCTGGCAGAGGCAATAATATCGTGTAGTACGAGCTCCCTTTCGTTTGAAATTTATATATATATATATATATCGCATGACCGAGGGATATACGAGAAGAGAAAGACGTTCGCGATGAATATGTGCTCATGGAATTGAAAATCATAATGGCAATGCTGGAATGAGGGAAGGGAGGAGGTAGATGAAAGAGTGGAGGGGTAGGAGGTTGGAGTGCTCGCGATTTATAGTGGGTGTGTACTTACGAATTACATCATTTATTGTACCCTCGACCAGGCAGTTAAGTTGAAGAGGAAGCGAGAGTACGACAAAAGAAATTCACGATACTCGACTATATGAATTCAAAGAATATACGAAAAAAATAATAATATAGGAGCCACGTGAGAAAGAAAGAAAGAGAGAGCGAGCGAGAGAGAGGGAGAGGGAGGGAGAGAGAAACCAAAAAATTAAATCGCCGGCAATTCAAAACCATGCAATCATCCACCCGATTGTATATTATGCCGGGAGAAAAATGATTTTTTTTTTTTCAAGAATAAGAGGAAGAAGAAGGGAAAGGACCGACGTCGAGGCAAAAGGAACTTTGCGTAAAATTCGAGACCCGTAATTCGGTTCGGACGAACGGTAATTACCGAAGGAACACGATACGAGGAAGCGCGCCGAAGATCGGATTTAAAAACTGTCCCTCTCTTTTGACTCGTATTCGCGAACGATGTTCGCCGTTGTGAATAACAGGAGAGTACGGTGAGATTTATAAGCGGATTATTCGGCACAGTTCTGAAACACTGGGCAACTCGATACAGCTTATCGATCCAGAGCAACGCGTGCTTTGATACAAAAAATTGAATGAAAAGCAAAAAAAGAGGGTGAAATATAAAAAGAGGATGATGGAAACAAAAGGAAATCTTATCGTTCCAGACTTTGGGTTCGCGCGAGAACGAAGGTAGAGCTCGAAGTGGAGACGATGGGGGAGAGTTAAGTTCTCTCGTGTCCTTCTCGTGCGAGAAAAGTGGGGATGGTTGATAACAAAAATCGAATGAAAAGCAAAAAAAACGGTGATAAATAAAAAGGGGATGATGGAAACAAAAGGAAATCTTATCCTTCCAGACTTTGGGTCCACGCAAGAACGAAGGTAGAGCTCGAAGTGAAGACGATGGAGGAGAGTTAAGTTCTTTCGTGTCCTCCTCGTTGGAGAAAAGTGGGGATGGTTGATAAAAAAAGTCGAATGAAACGCAAAAAAATGGTGATAAATAAAAAGGGGATGATGGAAACAAAAGGAAATCTTATCCTTCCAGACTTTGGGTCCACGCATGAACGAAGGTAGAGCTCGAAGTGAAGACGATGGAGGAGAGTTAAGTTCTCTCGTGTCGTTCTCGTTGGAGAAAAGTGGGGATGGTTGATAAAAAAAAATCGAATGAAAAGCAAAAAAACGGCGATAAATAAAAAGGGGATGATGGAAACAAAAGGAAATCTTATCGTTCCAGACTTTGGGTCCACGCAAGACCGAAGGCAGAGCTCGAAGTGAAAACGATGGAGGAGAGTTAAGTTCTCTCGTGTCCTCCTCGTTGGAGAAAAGTGGGGATGGTTGATAAAAAAAGTCGAATGAAACGCAAAAAAATGGTGATAAATAAAAAGGGGATGATGGACACAAAAGGAAATCTTATCCTTCCAGACTTTGGGTCCACGCAAGAACGAAGGTAGAGCTCGAAGTGAAGACGATGGAGGAGAGTTAAGTTCTCTCGTGTCGTTCTCGTACGAGAAAAGTGGGGATGGTTGGCGCGTGGCTCGAGAGGGTTCTTTTCCCTCTCCCTCCGTATCTCTCACCATGGGGAACGTTCGCGTTCTCCGCGCGCACGGCACGTTCGCCGCGCAGCGGAGCGCGCACGACGTGTACAAACGAACGAACCCCGGGGACTCTTGGGGAACGCGCGAGCACGAGCGAGATAGAAAGATCGAAAGTAAGGTGCGTGTGAGAGAGGAAGAAATAAACGAGCGTCTCGTGGACGTAGTCGGCGTTGCCGAAGAGTGAGAGCAGATGTAAGCTGTACGTACCGTATATACGCTTCTTTTGGCTCGGTCCGAGTTCTCTTACGATCGCGCGTCGAGTAGCGCGCGCGCACGCCACTACCGTCGTCGTTGTCGTTGTCGTCGTCGTGCCACACGAGAGAGAAAAGAGAGAAGAGAATAGCGCGGGAGAGGACCGAAAGAGCTAAATAGCTCGAGCGAGAAAGAGCGAGACGAGGAAAGACCGTGAGAGTCGAGCACCTGCCGACTTCGCCACCGCGCGCCAGCTCCAACTTCAACAATATATACCTATATGTATGTATATATGTGTGTGTGTATATACATACATATGTTGATGGGCAAACGGAGATGGCCCACAGGGCGCCCCTATGCCCACATCTTCGCGAGAGTGACCGTCGGCGAAGACGAAAAATCATCGAGCAACACATACGTACGAGACGCCAAGGCAAAAAGTTCTTGTCGTTACAAATTTATTCATTTCTAACCAACTGTAACGATTAGTTTGCCGAAACACGAGCAGGGCAGGAATTATTCGTTATGTTGATAGACAAATTATTTTTCTATTGCTGAAAAATATTACTCATCGATGACAAATTTATTTTTTTTGGTTACAAATAGTCCAATGTTTATCTATTGTTATATTTGAGATCGTTTTGATCTACGGAGAAAGTTCGTTTATCGTGGATAAATTTTAATCAACAATTTGTAATATATTTTGACAATTTATCTAGAACAGATGATTTTTTAGTTATCTATAACGGATGAATATTTAATCATTTAATTTTTAATTATTTAATTATAATTATTTAATTAATATATAATTTTTATTATTTGAGAGAGAACGAATTAGATAAATTTTCAGATAGAATAAATGTCTACGTGATACGAATTTCATGAATGAAAACGTAGAATTTCCATTTATTTAGTATCGAAATATCTCATTCGTGTATAAGGTTGTAAAATAGAATTTTGATCTACGGAGAAAAGTCATTTATCGTGGATAAATTGTAATCAACAATTGTTGATAATATATTTTGACAATTTATCTATAACGGATGATTCTTTAATTATTTGAGATAGAACGAATTAGATAAATTTTCAGATAGAATAAATGTCTACGTGTTGCGAATTTCATGAATGAAAACGTAGAATTTCCATCTATTTAGCATCGAAATATCTCATCCATGCATAAGATTGTAAAATAGAATTCGCATCGAAGATAAAGAACAATCGCGAGTAAGAATAATTTACCGCAAGGTGCGTATCGTACCAGGTCAGCTATTTCTGCCTCACGCTGCGCGAAGAATGCGAGTGGGTACACGCGGAAAGAAAGAGTGCCGCCTGGGGCAAACGGCGCGTGGACGTCTCGTTATATCCTCTCGGCGGCATCGTCGTCTTCGCCATCCTCCTCTTTCGCGTTGTACACAGAGATCACGTATAACGCATACGAGTACGACGTTTATAAGCTCGAACGAAAAAGGGGGGAATCCTTGAAGAGCTCGCAACATAACCAGCTTTGCACTTGGCACGTACAACGAGCTGACCAGACTGCGGCTAGACAGAGCGCTAGACCGGTCTCGCAAAAAAAGAAAAGAAAAAAGAGTATTCGCCGCTGCCGCTGTCTTCCCTCGCTTTCTACCTTTTCATTCTCTTTGCAATGCGTGCGCTATCTCGCCTGGTTAATCCGACATGCACGCACGCATTATATCCTGCTTCTACAGCTTTTTCCTCCTTTTTGTCCTTTCTCTCACCCTCTCTCTCTCTCGCTCTCTACGTATTCGCATCTTCTCGTATCCCGCACTGGGTTAGTGCTGCCTTCGATTCGAGGTGAACCTCTCGTCCTTCGTTCATTTTCTCTCGATTTTATTCCTTCCGACGATGCGGGTCCATCAGTCCTCCTGGCATGTGCCTTCATCCCGCAGCATCCGCATGGCGTGTATACGCTCGCAGCGTCTCATTGTGTATATCCAACAACCTGTTTCATTGCCACTCACAATCCCTTCGTCAACTTTTATTTTTTTACTTGTCTCGTGCTAACCCGCCTTTTTTCTTCCTACTCCTTTATTTCGTTACATCGGCTACGAATATCCCGGCTTGTTTTCACACCGACACCTCGTACAGTGTGCAATTAGCGAAGAGGGTAGAGCGTGCGTGCTCGCGACAGTAGATCATATTTCTCGAGTACAGAGAGAGAGTCGAGCTCTTGGTCGATCGCCGATAACTGGTTGGGGTAAAACGGGTCATCGATACAAGCGCTTATAATAGAGCCAATACTCGATACTCCCGCTGTTTTACGTTTCGTTTCTTTCCGTTTTGTAAATAAAATCGTTCGTGACACATTCGTTTTCATGCAAACTTTGCGAATCGGTAACGTGCGCGAATGCGACACAAACATGAGAGAAATCGGTGGACGGTGGGTACGAAACATTGCTTAGAGGAAGAAAAAGTCAAACGTATTGGCAACGGTGTAACATTGTACGTACGATTAGTTTTACGCCTGTGTTTAAATATGCGAGTACGTTGGTCCTGTAAATATCACGAGCCACCCGCGCGTTCGGCTCGAAAGTCTTGGGCTCGGGACGTTAGAAGGGGGTGCGCGCGCGGACGTCAGCGCGGGGAACGGGGTTGGTAGTCAGAGGTTGGCGCCCCGTCCTGATTACACTCGGCATCACCTGCCCTCTGCAGGTGGTTGCATATCCACCGTACTTATACACAACCATACGTACATTATATATATATATATAAGCCGGACCCGATGCACGCATCGGATTTTATCCCCTGGTCGATCGATACCGCGAACCACCACCCTGCCAACGATCACACCGAAACAACGCTTATATTTCTGTTAAAAAGAAAATTAGGCCCCTGGTTTTAAACTTGCACCCCTCTTGAGCTTATTGGTCTATTGATAATTCATGAACGATGTTCACCCCCGCGTGACCGTTTCGCGCAGCTCCGATTCTCGTGCGATCGAACGCAACAGGAATTACTGGCGTGAGGGGTCGAGTTTGAGAGAAAATGAGGAAAATCGAAGAAAAAAAGTTGACCGAAAACTGATATAACAGGATCAGGATAACGAAAATAAGTTGTAGTTTGAAATAAAAATGGCGGCGTGACTCTACGAGAGGGTGTGTTCTCGATTTCCTCGTTTTCCAGGAATCAAATTCGAGAAACACGCACGCGCGACTCACCGTCTCGACGACGACCGGTAAAGTTTTATTTGATCTACGCTTCTCTCTCTTTCTCTCTCTCTCTCACATACGTTTTTTGTTATCACTGACCGCGGTCTTATGCAGCCAATGTGCAGTAAACACGTCACGTGTTGCACCGCTCGTGCCATCGGTATCCCTGTGCATACAGATTTGTAAACTCACCTCCCCTTCGGAATATATTTTTTTTCACAGCTACCCTCCAACCGTCGCTCTCGCATACCAATATACATATATCTCCCAGTCATCGACAAACATACGCTTAGACTTGGATATGCGAACGGCGAGCGAACACCGAGCGCCCCCCGAGAAAGCGCCGGGCGTTCGCGCACCTGGCCACCCCCGCTAACAGGCGCGTTCCTACGCAGCCATGATCCACCCCTTTGACCACTTTGCCCCGAACTACGTATATCTACGGAAGCCGTAGGTACGTAGCTATGTTAAAATAGCTCGTGACACGTATGGAAAGTTTATTGAATGAACGAGGAGCAAAAGAGGGGAAATAAGCGACGGCAATGGAAAGAAAAAAAAGTAACGATCGACGTACGTTTCGAGAGGCAGATGCTGCATCTCGACGATCGGATCTATCTTCGCGATGATTTTTATACTTCGGAGGAACTGCACGCGAGAGCGGAATAATGCGAAGGGTTCCGGTGTTTGTAAAATCTTCGTCGACTTCCTACATAGATTCGGGCATATCCGGACTTGTGTTTGTGTATGTGTGGGTGTGTGTGTATTTGATCGACGGTACGAAACGCTCATCAACCCTTTCTTCGCGTGCTACAGGGCTTTTCCGGTCGAAATGCAAAATCATTTCTCAAAAGGGGTGCACAATCGCCTCCACCCTCGTTTTCTCCAATCTTCCCGCATTCTGGCTGTGCACACATATACGTATATTCGTATCTTTCTCTTTCGGTTTTTTTTTTTGAATATTTGAATGAGACGTCGCCTCTCGATGGAACGGAAGGTACGGACAGCCGGACAGCTGCAGCCACTGGCAGTAAACGATGCAGGTTTTTCACGAGTTTTTCTAGTCTCGTTTGGGTGTGTGCGTGTTTATGTAAGTGTGTGTGAGAGTATGTGCTAGGGTTAAAGATTTTTGCACTCATCGTGCGCGCGAGCGAAGTGCCCGGGCGAGCGAGACAGCAGGTGATGCGGGCACGCGACCTTTACCACCCCTCTACCACGACTAAAAGCCTTTCGTGTTTCCTCTTCACCCTTTCCTCGCCATTTCTTTTCCATATGCACGTATCTGTTTTTCTTTTTCGTCTCTTTGAATTCTCGGTGTCGTTTTTCATCGATCCCCCTTTCGCTCGACGCGGGTGGAACCCTTTTTTTCTTCGTCCCTCGATGCACGAATTATGAGAAAGCTCTCGATGTAGCGCCCCTCGTTTTTCTCGCTCGTCGAGGAATATGGAAAATTCAAAGTGGCGGAAAAGAAAGGTATGAGAAGGAAGGAAAAAATAAAAGAGAGAGAAAGAAGGAGTGCCAGATGCGTTCCGAGGGACCACCATTTTTCTGCGAGCATCCCCTTGCACCGGGGATGGACCACCTACCGGGCTCGTGTCAAAACAGGATTATTTCGTCTCCCGTAGATTTTTCAAGCATCGCTATACGCCGTATAAACGTTCCTCTCTCTCTTTCTCTCCCTTTGGGATGATCCACGAGTCCGATGCTCTTTTCTCGTCGATTTTGTTATGTATATTCACACGCTCTTCCTCTTTTGTTCGACGTATTCGAGGGTTGAAAAAATCTAAAGACCGAGCTCGATAAAATTGATTAAAATCCAATCTACGATAATACGTTATATCGTTATCTCGCGCGCAAAATCCCCATCGTTTCTTTGTATTGTTCGAAGGGTTGTTCTTTTTGTCGCTTTTGAAGGAAAATATTCACACGCCTTTGCCTTTGAAAAAAAGAAATCGTTTTTCGACTAGATCGGTCAAGTCGATAAGTACCCATGCCGTAAAAAAAATATTGCACCCTTATCTTTCACGCGAGCACGCTTTGGTTTCTTCGCGGGGGATGAAGGGTGGTCAGCGATGCGAGAATAGATGCGATTTCGTGATGGGGTGTACCCGTGCTCATAACAAACGTACATTCCCACGGTATTTGTTGCATTACGATCGTTTCTCGTGTACCGGCCTGTGCCGGTGCACGAAACTTTTCACTGGTTGCGTATACGTAAATGTGCGACACGAGAAATTATGCCCAACGTTCTCACCAAACGCTCGCACGCATTTGAAAAAAAAAACAGAGAGAAATAAATTATTCGAATTCTCGTCGGTGTTCTTCGTTCGAAGGCTACGTAAACTAATTATACACGTGTAGGTGGGCTACGTGCTATATATAATATTAGACGCGCCGCTTATATAAAAACGCAGCGAACTCGAACTACCCCCCCAGGACACACACGCTCGTGAACTCACAAGGACCCACCTCCGCCCACGCCATATGGCGATTTCTCTCGGTCTACATATCGTAGCTCGGGCTACCAACGGTTTTCAGAACTCTCCTTTCTCTCACCCTCCTGCAAACCCCGAACGCATTTTCGCTACTCGACGGAAAAAAAGAACTCGCTCCCGCGCATTTCTCACGCAAGCCAAGGTTATCTTAGTTCTATTTTTTTTTTTGTTGATTTTCCATTGTCGAATATTGTCACCCTTATTATATTTTTTACCACACCTGAGGTGGGGTATATTTTTTTTAGAACGATGAGATATATTTTTGTATAGCGATTGGTATTGTTTTCCGGAAAATACAATCGCGAAAAAGAGGCTCGTGGGGGGGAATTTTTTTTCACTTAAAAATGACTGCAAAATAGTGTTATTCGATCGGAAATTTCTCCCACATCGCAGAAATGATGGTTATTTTTACGATAGTTGGGAAGTAATGGGTGAAAATCCTAAAAATCTGTGAAAAATCACGTTTTTTCGATTTTTCACCGATCTTTTTCGTACGGGCGAAAAACTACCCACGAATTCAGAATCAGCGGGCAATTTGTGATCGACATAGATTCTAAGAATGTTTAAAAAATAGGAATTTAAAAAAGTCGACTTTTTTAGCCCAAGTGGGAAATTTTGAAAAAAGTTAAAAATAATAATATGAAAAACGAAAAATTACGTGCGTACTGAGTGTCTTGGACTCGTGGTTAGTCTTCGTACCCTTGGCAAAAGAGTTTTTTGCGTCTTTGGCCTAGGCACGGAGACACGAGCTCACCTATTCCGCCGATACGTATCGACTCGCTTTTGTGACGGAACACCGCAGAGTGGCAGACTCTGCAAATTCCTTCGCGTGAGACGTGCGATCGACGAACGTCTGTCCCGTGGACGGGGTGGTCTCGAGACCGCCGACCACATGTCATCGAGTCCTCGGTTGCAAAACTTATCGGTTTCGCCGACAGAGAGAAGAACGAGAGAGTGAGAGACACGAAGAGAGAAAGAGGGACTCGAAGAAACGCGACGCAAAGTCTGTAGGTAGCCGCACGAATAACACCGAGAACGAAAGTGACAATTTGTCGTTGTCGATGCAGACACGCGCTCGTGAAAGACGAAGAAAGTGAAAGCGAGAGTGAAAGAGATGGAAAAAGTGAGAGAATCGGTCAAGCGACGTTTATGCATCTTTAACGATCTTTCATGCTGAGAGACGTAGTAAAAGACGAGACTATCGAGGTTTCGTTTTTTATCTCTTCTCCTTATCTCTCGTCCCTCTTTTCTCTTCTCCATCACTCGTTTCTCCCCCATTTTCTCTCTCTCTCTCTCCCTCTCTCTCTGTCTCTCTGTTCGCCCTATTCTCCCTGGACAAAATAGAACCCGTGAGACTAGCGCAACGCGAAATAACCGTGGTAGTAAGATCGGAAACTTTTTGCGGTTTACAGCGAAGACCGTCCGACACGGGGTGGGCGAGACCGTGAGGGATAGTATAAAATAAACGCGTGTGGCGTGTGAAATTTTATGGCTCGTCTTCGTTTTTTTAATTTTCCTTACGTTCTACGTACACTCGAGACCCGATAGCGCCGCGCTTAAATAGCTCCGCGGTCGTTGGTTGTTGCCGTCGTTGTTATCTACTCGAGACACACGGTTATGAGAATCGGTCGATTCCACTGTGAATAATAGGCCGACGTTACCGTGCAAAGATGCGCGCGGTTACGCGGCTCGTAATGGTTAATAATGATACCAAGAGCCTTGATATATATATATATATATAATACGTTATCCGAAGACCCGGCTCGATAATACAAAATAATGCGAGGATGAGCATTACCGTAACGCCAATATTCTCATACGCGTTGCCCCTCGTACTTTCCCCCTCTCGGCCCTCTTTCCAACCGTTTTACACTGTTACGGGAAATTACTGACCGAGTTGAGCCGAGCGCTTGAACTTCAAGGCGAGAATTCACTTTTGTTTCGCTTATATATACGCTCTTGCGTTGCGTGTTAATCGTCCGTGGAAGCGACTACTGTGCACTCAACTTGTATATATACATTGATGAAGCGTATATGGGGCGCTCCGTGCTAAACCGACCACGCCGCGAGACATTTCTTTCCATATATTACCTCATACTCTATTACGTATTAATATAAAATTCACGATTTACACAAATTTTTACGATTTTTGTTCCGATCGTTGTAATAAAAATTGTTGTAATAACAACGTCAGCCAAGATCGAATTTTTTTTAATTTATCTCCAGAATTATTTATTGTAAATAAAATCGTCATTAGACATTGAAACAAATTATTCGTTATAATTTTTGTTTCGTTCTTTTTTTTACGAATAGATAAAACGACCAGCGAGCTTCACGTCTGTTTATTGTAATTTGGCGAACATGCGCGTGCCCTTCCACATCCGTATGGAGCCGAGATTAGCGTCTAACCTATTTTTTTATCGCTCTCTAATGCATTTGAAGGGAAAAATAAAGATATACGAGGGTCATGGCCTAGTCGATTTTGCCTCGCATGCCCCATATACCTACGTTTATATACATATATAGATATATATAGATCGTACTCGAGAATATAACGAAGGAGAGTCCAGAGTGCTTAAGGTCATCGCTACGGCGCATCGTCCTCATTAACTGCCCCGTGAGATCGAGAACTGTGCTGGAAGCGCGAGTCGAGTTAATCTTGTACTTTTATCGTTCTCCTCGAAGTATCTCGAGCTGTGGTGCGCGTGCGCGTCAAAGATCATCGTTTCGAATATCGGGGTGGGCAATTCTTCTTTTTAACTGCGTTTCTCCTCGTGTTTCTCGCGTTACTTCTTCGTAACGCTCCTCTACGGGTATTATAGTGGCGGCGCGCGTATGCCAACGCTAATATTCTCTGGCAATATACGTTATAACGGACGCGCGCGTTCGTCGGCTCGAGTTCTCGCTATTCCCCAATTACCCCTCGATCCTCGCAACAATTTCAACGCTTATGTGAACCAACTGGAAAACGATAATGGATTGTATTTTCATTTTTTTATTGTTATTATTATTTCATCCTTCTTCCTCCGAAGCGATACCTTTCGTGCCGTTCGATGTGTCAGTGAACAAAACCATTTACTTCGAATACAAGAGTTTCCTTGAATTCTCGTTGGTTCCGATATAAAGAAGCCTCGGCAACGATCTGGGAAAGTAATACGAAAAAAAATCGTCGTTAAATTTTATAAATTGGTTCGAAGATAGAATTTCCCATGACGCGAGCTTTAGCAAGAAGGTATTCTTCCCTCGAGTCTCGAGAGAGTAATGGAAGATCAGATTTTTCGAACAACTTAAAAAAAAAACCAAGTACAATTGTCCCGTTACAAAAAATTTTGTTTTGTTTTTATTTTTATATAAATCTGAGGTAATTAGAAATTTATCACTTGCCAGAGATCTTTCACGATCGTTTCCTGTTCTCCATTTCCACCCTTACGATCGCGTACGATTTTTGTATCATCGCGATCTCGAGTAATGGGCGAACGAGAGAGCCTGTGATTACGTCTCGCACGCCTAACTCGTGAATCTTCGACCAACATACGCTCATCCTTCTTCACCCTCCCGCCGTTTCGTCGTGCCCGTCTCTTCCTTTATTTTTTTACATGTTTATAATTCATCGAACCTCGACGCACTCTGGCCAAATTCTCGGTTGTCGAACAGACGCCGTACGAAAAAACAATGCGCAAACTCGCTTGTGGAATGGCGATGGGGATCGGATGGCCGGCTAAAAGGATCCAAGAGGATCTGGCTGCTGGTGGACCATATGGCGATGCGCATACTCCATATATCTATACATATATACACGTGAAAATAATATATATATATATGCACGTATGCAACATACGCGAAGCGGCTACGAATCGAATACCCGAAGCCACATATACATATAAGTATGACTTATACAATGTAACCAATTGAATAAGTATACCTATATACAAGTTAACATATTGCAACTTCGATGCGCACACAGTGTACCGAAGGTGTATTCGATCGATCGGATCTCAAAACCACGATACACGATACCAGCCACGAATCTAAGGACCCCTTGACAAAAAAATGTCTCCCTCGCGGTTCTTTCGATCGGTCCATGTTACACACAAGTACGACGAAGTGAGATAGAGAGAGGGGGGGGGGCAGAGGAAGAGGGACAGGGAAAGATAAAGAGGGAGAGAGAGAGAGAGGAAGAGCGAGAAGGAGAAAGAGAGGGATGGTAAAAAAAAGCTTCGAGAGAATTCCGCAGGACGTCCAGATAAGGAGGCGAGTGAACAAGACGAGAGAAAGATATTATTTATCGCGTCCTCGAAATTCTCAAAGTCTTGTTAAGAAAAGGAATGATCGAAACTCGATATATAATAACCGCTTGTACACTCGTCGTCGTATCTAATAAATCCCCCATACTTTCTTACCGTTTATCGAGAATTGTTCGTCGGGAGAATAAGAATATATACGTCGTGAAATATTTTATCGCTACCACTTACGTACGATATTACGGAGATATTCATACGTATCCGCGTGTATGTAAACTTACAAATGTCTCAGGCGCAATAATTTTCGCTCGGCAATCTTTTGTTCTGCGCACGTCGACGAAAGAGCGAGAACGCTCGTAAAATTTATCGTATACGCGCGTGACAAGAATTTAACGCACGACGAATATATATATATATATAATACATTTAATTTTTGTTTTTGTTTTTAATAATTTAAGTTTTATAGACGAAGAATTTTTATTTTTCGTCAAAATTTTATTCATGAAATACAACGTCTCTACGAAAGCTTCGCAGCTCGAGGTTGTATTCCTCTCCTGTATATACGGTCGAGTGTACCTCGTCGCTTATTTGGGTTTCGCAGATTGCGTCGGGAGAGAAAGAGCCGAGACCCCCGGGGTCTCGGCTCTCACTTTTAATTTCAAGCTCGAGTCGCTCTTTTTCCTTTTGTACATTTACATATATACCTATGTTTATGCGTGTGTGTGTATATACTTTGGGGGTAAAGCTGCGTGTTGTCGCGAGGCGCGTCACACGCTACGTCTCAAAATGCGCGTATAGACGCGCCTTACAGCCTCCGGTGGACCACGCTGCATCCACCGAGACGAGAGGAAAAAACACATACACACATATACTCGGAGTAAAAATCGTCGCGGTGCGGCAAAAAGTGTCGGACTGCAACCGGACGAGCGTGCGGCCGATATAACGTTCGCCCTCTCGCGGTTGGAATAATCCCTTCGTACGCGCGAGTCACGTCTAGATGCTCGGTTCGGCACGTGCAGCACGCGTGCTACCGCCCAAACACCGACAAAAGAAATTCGCGGAGGGCGTACTACACGCACTTTCTGCTTCTCGTCCGCGAGAAGCTCGACTCTCCGTTTACGAACCGGTACACTCGCGACGTGAACGATGAGGAGGAAAAGGAAAGAAACAAAAATTTGTTAAAAGAGAGAAAAGTACCAAAGCGACGCGAGCGTGTTACGAAAATACATAATTTGTCACGAGCGATGTCAAGGCCGAGGATCGAGACCGGAGTTATTTTTCACCGCGCTGGAGCAAAACGGATGCTGCGGACAACGAAAGCGTCTTGGAAATCCTCACGAACGTTCGTTCCTTTCATCGATCCGTGACTCCCGTCTCGTTGTTGCCGTCCGTAAATTTCGATCTCCGCCGATGTTCGATCTCTTCTCGGGTGGATTGACGCGAACTCGAGCGTAACGACGAATTCGATCGCGTCATCGGGATTTTCGGTTATTACGATTATTATTTTGTATGTATAAACTTTATACGATCTGGATTTAATTTGTTAGTTTTCAATGAACTTCCTGTCTTGTCCAATATTCGAGCGAAAATCGAAATTGCACGAAAGAAAAGTCTGAAATTAATTCGGTATGGATAAATATTCTTTAAAATCGAACGAATCGTTATTCATCCGTCGAGTAGTTTCATGGCCATTACGTTCATTGAGGTCGCCGTAGCAAGAAGCTTCATTCTCTTGAAATTTCCGAGATCGAAAGTTTAAGGTTATAAGCCACGATCCTCTCTCTCTCTCTCTCTCTCTCTCTCTCTCTCTCTCTCTGTCTCGTCTCATTGCAACGTCGACGGTCATTGCTCGCGCGAGGAGGCACTTAATTCTTTTTTTTTCCATTCGTTACTCTTTTGCGTTCGATCGCCTCGAGCGTTCGACGGACTGTGGCCGTACGCAAGTCGCTATGGTCGCTCGCCGTACGACACCGACGCGTAGCCCAGTTTCGGTGGAGTGATTTACAAGTCGTCACTCCAGCGTGAAGGCAGGTGAGCGAACGTCGTGCACGAGCGACACGACACCGAGTTCGATAATACCGAGGATATTCGAGCGTTAATGTTACATTATCGCGAGTCTTTTGTCCCGGTGGTTAGTCAACGTATAGTTCATAGAATTTCCGTATGACACGTGCGGTTGGTCATCGTCCGTCGAAAAAAAAAAATAATAATAATAAGGCGCGCAAATTAAATTCACCCCGGTGGCTAAATAGCCGGAAGTTTTACATTTTTACGATTTCGATCGTGTCGATAAGAATCGATTTATGCAAACGAGGATAAGAATAGCAGCTTGAAATAATTTGAACGAGTATTAATGACGAAAACAAAATCAAAATTAATAATTATCCAGTCATTCTCGTGATTTTCCATTTCGCGCCAGGAGTGCTTGTTTCTTTTTGTTTTCACGCGGAGAGAAGCGTGTGAGGTCTCTGGCGTTTCCACCCACGCGCTCCTCCAAGCCACGGTCAAGCGTGGCTTTAACCCAATTTTAACACCGAGAAACAAGAGGCTCGCTCCTTTCTCGTAATTTACAAAGCCGCGGGTGGCTTATGACGATGATAAAAAATCACGGACTCTCGCACCGCAACGATGACGTGCTCTTCCACGAAACCGAAAAAAGTCTACGCGTACTTCTGGTTAGCCGAGGATGACTGGACGATACACTTTTTTTGCCGTTCTCGTACACGCGCGCGGTCTCGAGAAAATATCGAAAGAGAAGAAAAAGACGACGGTAGAAGAAGAAGAACAAAAACAAGAACAAGCAAAGAGAAAGAGGAAGAATAAGAAGAAGAAGGAAGAGAGAGGGAGAGATGCGTTCGTGCGTAAAACAATCGTCTGCGGGGGTCCGGACTCGGCGATCATCCCCCCACCTCCTACAGGCCACCATCGAGGTCTCGACCAAAATCTTGCCCGTAGAAATAAAAATCAACGAAGAATCGAGATCCAGGAAAAAAAAAACAAAAAAAATCTCAAAGTCCGCGAACGCGCGCGTTCGTCCATCGGAAGGATCATTGATCGCACCGTTACGAGACACTGGAATTTAATTTTGAAACAAAATCCTTCTCTCTCTTTCCATGATTATCATCCCAGGAAAAAATGAAAAAAAGAAGCCAATAAACAAATACCAACAAATATCCCTCAACGAAACGAGTATCTCGAAGGACTTAATCGCGTTTCATTAATACACCCAGATTATTATTATTATCATCCTCGTTATCGCTATATTAAAATACAAAATGAAAAAATAAAACCGATCGTTCCTTCGGTGACCGGCGATGTATCGAGGCGATAAAGAGAAGTCCCGTGTACAAAAATACAGATATACGTACACGTTGCGCGAGTTGGAGGCGAGAGGAGATCGAAGAAACAAAATTGATGTACGACATAGCCCCCGTTCGTCATGTACGATCGTGATATTGCGTGATGCGCGGGTACGAGCTCTGCCCATGGATTTTCCTAATCGTGTAAGCCTTCCGATTACACGAGTCGTAACACGAACGAGAGACGAGAGGTGCGAGAAACGACATCGTATAAACACACCTACGGGCTGTCCCATCTCGCCCCCCGTCCTCCTCCTTCTCTTCCTGAAGACGAGAAGACGCGTTGTAAGTTCCGCTCCCTGCTGCTCCCGATGCTCGATGTTATATCTATGTATAAACGACTGGCGTGTCTGAGAGCTCTCAGCTTCTTCTCGCACACCGAGGAGCGAGAGATAGTGAAACTCGCGTATAGAGAATAACGGAACTCTTCGCACGGCACGCGCCTCTTCCTCTCACCTTCCTCCTTTTTTTTCATAGATGTTTCTTTTTTTCTTGTCCTTTTCCTTTCCGATGTTTCTCCCCCTCTCTCTGGCTTTTTTTTTCTTCGTTTCTTTATTTTTCCGTCTCGAGACTCGCGCAACTTGACGCGGGTCGCGTGGGCGGCGCGCGCTAGTTGATATCGAGTGTGTTATATATATGTTTGTTCGCGCGTCGAGCGGAAGAGGAGGAGAGGGATGTGGGGGAGAATCCTCGCGCGTCTCAAGGAGGAATACTAAAGCCTGAATCGTCTCGTTGTGCTTTGGCCTTACACACGATTCATCGCTATTTCTTCTTCTTCTCTCACTCACTCGCTTTCTCTCTCTCTCTCTCTTACCGATCTTTACTTTTCGCTCTTGGAAACTCCCTCGTGTACCGTAACACACCGGGATACACACAGGAAACGCTATCTCTCGGCAGCATCGTGTATATCCTCGCGGTCGTTTTCGTACGTCGCCTATCGGCACCGACTTCCTATCGCATCTCGTTTATTTACCGTGCAAACAAACCACCCGCGCTACGTTCAACGATCCTAGAATCGGCGTTGCGTCTTATCGGTAAAACGGCACGCGGCTGCGGCGCCCCGAGCCTCGATTCTTCGACAACGGAGTCGACAACGCCGATTACACTCGATCGGACGATCGATCGTTCGTAGTTGTGGTATAGCCCATTATCTCGTAGCCTAAAGACCGTTCGGGTCTCTCGGATACGATATTGTGAATGAAAGGCTCGTACGCTCGTCGACGTTTTATCAAGATTATTCGTTATCGATGAAAAATTCATCGAGACATTTTCGTATCAAAAGTCAGATGAAATTATCGTTTTTCTTCCATCTCGTTCAACACTTTGGATACAAAAATTCCGTAATATCACGAAGATTCGTAAATATTCAAAGATGTCTCGATGGATTTTTCACGGAGCGATCTTCGAATTAAAAGACAACTGAAATTATTATCTTTCTTCCATTTCGATCGATACTTTAAATATAAAAATTACGTAATATCACGTAATATATTCCCTAAGTATTGAATTTTTCGGAGTAAGTAATTTAATTAACTAAAGTGATTGTAAATTAATTTACTTTCTATCCAATTGAAAAACGAAAACAGTTTTCGACGATTCGCTTTATTTATGTATAATTCTTTTTTTTTTTCATTTAATTAGGTTCTCGAAGGAATTAGTATTTTTTTTCTCCCAGTCAATGCACAAGGTCGAAATGTGTAAATTGGTCCATAGCCGGGGGAATCGCGAAAGTCTCGGCTTCGTAATGTACACGAAACGGGGATGCTCGAATTAGCATAATGGTAAAAAAAGGGAGCTACTTGTGGCGCGAAATAAGGTCGCCTGTCTCTTTCGTATAAAGACACTCGTTCCCTCGAAGAGACTCGTGCCCGGATTTAAATGCATCGCTTTCCGCATATATATGCATAACACGAATGCACGAGTATAAAAATAAAATAAAAAAGTATTAAAAAAAAAAACTAACGAAGAGAATTCATAACGAGGCGTCACGCGATACGTAACGTCGCATACATTCGTATCCAAACGCGCCGAGGGCGGGTGGCACACGCGATACGCCGAAGATCAAAGCGACGAGATTTGCCCGATTAACGAACTGAATTGCAACGCGAACACTGTCGTCCCATTTTCTCATTTTATTCCACGTGACAGAAATTTCCTACAAAAATTACAACATAATTAGAAATACAATTTTTTTTAAATATAAATAATGTTCTCTTAAAGGCTGATATGCTATGAGGATTATTATCATTATTATGAACACTAATAAAAAATAAAGAGCGAAAGACGAAGCACGTGTTGAAAGAGAAAATAAAATGAAACTTCGAGGCCGTAATTTAAGTACGAGTAATAGACGCGAAACTCGGCAATACGTAAATCAGATTCGAGGTTGTAAGAATGGCAGCTGTGCCAGGCTCACGAAACAACATCGAATTATTGCTTGGCCCTTCGGTTGGCACGAGTACGCGATGTATAACACCGCGAGAGATACGAACTTGACGTACTGCCTAACCAACGTATTATGCAGTTGGTGGTACATAATTCTCGTACAACGATACGTGTATTCCACCAGGCACATCCGCATAAGCATATTGCCATATGTGTGTGTGTGTGTGTGTTGTAAGAAACAAGTGTCGTCAGAGTCGAGGGCCAAGGGCGAGGGTTGTTCTTGCCTCTGGAGTAGTCACGAGCACGTGAGCGAAGCAGGATAAAGTAAAAAGAGAAGAATAATAAGAAATGTCCTTTCTCTTCGACTCCTTCGTCTCGCAAACGATCTCAATGTCAAAAGATTTTATATATCAGTTATATCAATATTAATTTAATTAATCGTCTTCTGGATAATATTTATTCTTTTTCTTAAACAACGAAGGAAATTTGATGAAATTCTGTCAATGACTTTTCTGTCGTTACATTGTGAATATTTTTGTTCATCACAGGGAATGGTTGAATTTTTATTGAATGTGTTTGAATCGAGAATCGATTTGATCCAATTATTCCCTCGTTCGTATCTTGGAAGATTCGATCGAATCGAGAAATTTATATTTGACAATTACGATTCGCGTTCAATTATGCACTTATACGCGCTCATTTCGGTGGTAAGTACAGACCGAGGCCATTCGGGAGTCGAGACGAGCCCGTGGAAAAAAAGGGATCTTCGCTCATTCCGTGACTCGACGCCGTCTCGTTGCATCGGTTGCTCGGGCACGAGCCTCGGACTTATTCGATATTCTCAGCGCGATCCTCGAACGTTGATGCAGGGCCCTCCCCGATGCATTGGCCGCTGCGAAACTGCATCGACGTTCTATTCTAGCCGGCGGGCAATGCATTCGATGAATACTCGGCGAGACCTTCCAGAAATTAGTAAATTCCACACGCAGTCACGACAAACGCCGAGACGAGAAAATCGACGAGAGTCGCTCCTGCTACCGTGCTGCGACGAAGACCACGCTGTATTATGCATTTTGTTCGTTCTCCTTTTTCCTCGTACGTATTATAGGTACGACATCGAGATATGCAACCGGAATGGGAAAATTCATGGCACAAAGACGTAACCACCAGCGGAACGGAACTTGGGCAAAACAAAAAAGGTAATCCCAGGAAAATATCAAAGATCGCGACGAAAAGGTGGAATAGATCGATCTTCGGCTTCGAAACGAGGATGAAAACGAGTAAAGGTTTAAAATTTACGCTTCTCGAAAACGATTAGTACTTTTACACCTAATTTTTTTCTTCTTCCTCGTTTCTATCTCTAGGAACAAATCTATGTTTACTTTCTTTATTTTTCCTCGATCGTTCCTATCTCTCTCGTTTTCCTGGCTCATTTTTCACGACGAGACATCAGATTAGACGCTTATCTCGTCGAAGGTGACGACGACGAGATACGCGAAACCGTTTGACGTATTTTCCGAGGGAGGAAAAACTTGCTAAGAGGTCCGTTTGATTTTTCTTTCTTTCCGCGCGTGAGAGGAAACGTTGATCCATTGCGTTAGCGAAAGAAAAGATAAGTTTGGCAGGTTTATGTTTTCTTTTTTGTTTCGTTTTTTTTTTACTTTCTCGAGCGAGAAGCGTCGAGGAAAAATCGCCGGAAGCCAACGATCGAAAAAGTCGGACAGAAGGGTCAGGCGAGAAAACTCTTCCATCCACGACACAATGCGAGATTATCCTTGGAATTTTCGTGCGCGTAAGAATCGACGATAAGATCTCGCGTTATATTTGTAGATAGAGATCGCATCATCGAACTCTTCGAAAAGTGGTGGCGCTGTTTATTCTCCCTCGCGAGGTGAGAGACACACGTCGAATATCCGGCCATTGTAACATCGGGGTGTCGAGATCTGTCAAAGAGGGTGAAGAAAAACCATAAGATCCTTGGTAGATCGAAGATTCAGCTGTTCTCTCCCGTAAAAGGGCCAACAGTTCGTGCGCAACGGAAGCGCATTAGAGTTTCTGCGTTTTTTTCTTCGTCCTCCCTCTGTCTTTTTTTTCCCTTCGCACAACTTTTTTTTTCATTAAGACACGATCTCGTCGCTGCTCGATGGACAGCTTCTTCGGAAAATCCGTCTACCCGACAATTTTTTATAACCCTCTTTCTCGTTTCTTTTACCTGATCCGCAGAAAAAAATGATGGAATCTCCCCTTCGAAATAAAAAAAAAACGGGTGGACTCAATTTTTTTTAAGATCACGGGGCAAACCTTCCGATCCTTCGATCTTCCACTAGGAATTCTACCGCGGCGTTTATTTTCAACATCCCGTTAAGTTTGTTCCTGTACGATCGAGGAAAAAAACCGTTTTTTTATTCTTTTATAATTGTCAATATTGAATTCTTGCGTTTGCACGAATCAACATCTTTCTTTATTTGTTTCGAACGTTTTCGATTAAAGTCAAGCAATGGTTGTTTAATAATAATTTTAAAAAAACAACTACATACGACGTATTTAAAATGTAGTAAAAAAATTAATGCATCCCAGATTCGCACTCTCTATTGCAAATTGTTTTTTTTTAAGGTCAGGCCTGACATACGCGTCAGCCAAGATGTCGAAGATATCGAGAAGAACAAGAAACGTCTCAATAAAAATCTTAACGACGAACAAGCAATTAAATATAAAAATATGTATATACGCGTTCCCAATGTTTGTTGAATGTCATCGTCGACGAGTTGAAATTTTACGAAAGCGCGAGAGATCAAAAGAGCGAATTATGCATATTGGAACTCGATGCAAACAAGGTCACCAGGGGGTGCCCCAGTGGTTCGGTTATCATCGAGGAAAGAAGAGAGAAAGGTTAAGACCGATACGAAAATAGAAAATAAAACATGAATAGTCGAGGTAGGAGAACGCTTCTTGAGTAATTAATGAGTGAAGCTCTTGGGGTTTTTTTTGTTTTTTTGTTTCGAACGATATCGTACGGCGCGATCGCGCATCGATATATGCGGACACCCCGGGAGCTATCCGTAATAGAAGTTCGTAATACGAAAGAACGTGGCGTTAGTCTAGACGAAACGAACTTGGGATACTTCACGATTTCTCGTTATATATTCGAGAGAAACGATGCGGTCGAGTCGCCGCTGGAGAACCGTGAATTTTCGTTCCTTTTCTCTCGATTAATCTATATAAATATTCACGTCGGTTATACGTCGGTGAAATAATTAGCAGGGTTTTCACCACGGGTGCCAGAAAAGCCGCCGCGGACAAGAATATCTCCCGCAAGGAAACCGAGCGAAGCGAAAAAGAGTTCAGACGGGGGTGGGGGAAGAAAAGCTTCGATCTCCCGCGGCCTGAAAATTAGGGCGACTGCGTCACCACGGGAATCCAGTCTGGAACGGTTTGTCATACAGAGCGTTTGAAAAATGTTTCAATAATCCTTTTTTCCATCGGAGCCTAGTTTTGCTCGAAAATATTTCACGTCGAATGAACGTTTTTATTCAAATTTTTTGGTCGAGGAAAATGGGGACTAAGGGTGGAATTTATTTATTCTATTCTCTTTCGAGATTCTTTTTTCTCACGCATTTTTGTGAGAAATTGGAAGAATTTGAATTTCGAGAGTAAAAATGTCGCGAAGCGTGATGATCCGAATTCGCCATGTCCGGAATTTTGGTACATCAGAGGGTAGCGAGATGGCGGTCGCATGGTTCGTGAGACCATGTCGCGTGGTCCATCGATCGTGCGTTGTCGGGAATCTTCTCGTCTTCCTCTCTATCGATTCTTTGACGATTCTATATGAGAGAATTTCATTCTAAACAGGAGCACCGATGAATGGAGAAGTTGAAGAAGAAAGGGTGACGACGAACTCGTGTACCAGGTGTGGGAGCGCAAAACTTCCGCGTCCACGAGTCGGGACAAATGAAGTCGTTCGACAACCCGACGTTTCGCAAACCGCCACAACGTCCTACGGATACATCGTATCTTTCTTTTTCCTTCGCGTCATCGCACTCGTAGCTTTCCTTTTCCCGATGTACAAAATCCGAACAAATTTCCTGAATCGGTAAAAAAATTAATTCATTAAATTCGAATGAATTTTAATTAAACCGTGTTGAATGAACAAATGTTGTATTAATCCAAGTGAAATTAAAACGAATTCGCGATTTTAGTGGCGAATCCAATTTAATCAATCGAAAAAAAAAGGTTAATAAATTTCACTTGAATAAACAGAAAAATGTTTAAAAATCGAAGGAATAAATTTGCTTTCTCCGATAAGGAAGTAAACGAGTAATTTTAGGTGTGGTGAATGAAGCGAAGAGCGAAGAGCAGGTGAAATAACTTAATCGCTCGTCAAAAGGTATGCTTAAAATCCGCTCATTAATTCCTCCTCGCGCATCTTCGCATTTACGCATGCGCGTCTCATTACTTTTATTATTGTTTATAAGCGGGGTTCCTGTTACGGGAGAGACGTCGTTATGTTATTGCACGCACACACACACCCACACACTCTGCATCGGATTATCATATCGGTAGATATTCGAAGATAGCCGGTGCTGAACGAGGAACACGTTTTTCATTTACCTGTTTAATTTACTCGATCACGTGGAATATATATGTATATACGTATATATTGGTGTAGAAACGGGAGAAGCGGTGATCGCGAGGCAATTCCGCGAAATTCCTTCGACGCCTGTGGCCTATCGACGAGTCGCGATCGTTCGAAGCGAGAAATCGACGGGGACATCTCCAAGCCGAGACGAGACGAGACGAAAAGTCTCTCTCTCTCTCTCTTCTCCTTCTTCTCTTTCTCCTTAGCGTACGATAAAATTCGTATCTCGTACGCGAACGTGTTTCTTCGAGATGAATCTCCGATGCGAGATCTCCATTTTCGCATAATAGATAAATCGTTGGTTCGATGAAGCGATTAGGCGCGAGAATCGAACATGCAAGTTCATCAAACTTGAACCAAGATAAATTAATTTTTGTCTATAATAAAAATAAATGTTTCTTTTGTTTTTAGAGATAACGGTCGAATTTTATAAATTTATTAATTAATCACGCTATCGATTAATTATTGATTTATTTTTATTTATATATAGGTATATAAATATATATATATTTTTTGTTTATTTAAAAAGTGGGCAATTTCAACCGGTTCGTGTCCCGAGCCACGATAATGATTGTGTTCGAGAGTCTTTTAAGGGACCGGAGGTTCGCAATTGGTCCGAAAAATTGTGAACGCGCGTGCTGTTCGAAGAACAGGAAAACACACGAACGAGAGGAAAAAAAAGACGGGAAGAAAAACAGAGAGAAGAGAGCCGATCAGAGAAGCGCGCGCGTTCTCGTCTTCGTCATCGAGCTCTCGGCGTCTTGCTCAACGAGCCGACTAAAGAGTGAGAGAGAGAAAGAGAGAGTGAGCGAGTGAGGGAGGGAGGGAGGAGGGGACAGGAACGTCATATATAGCCATAGCGAGTGTTCTTGAATATTTTACGCGTAAGGCAGGCAGCTGCCCGGGGAGATCGGATCGCTTTCAAATTATCCGGGCGACTTGCCTCGAGTGCTCCCGCGTGCGTACGTTCGTTTCTTCGTTCTTCTCTTTTGCCACGTTCCTTCGCTGGTCTCGTTCCCTCGTACGTCAAACGAACGACACAATTATTGGCCACCTGAGCATCGAAGAAATACCCGCGATGATTCAAATTCTATTTATTTTTGTTTATATTCTTCATAATTGTTTTCTTACGTGAATGAAATTAATCGAGTTGCAATCGAGTAGCAATTCAATCAATTGGAATTATTACGAAATAATAATACGATTCGTTTTTATATTTCGGAATAATAATTTAATCAGCTTTAGTTAATTAACAAATAATATTATTAAGTTGAATTAATACAACATTATTATTTAATTAATGCTAATTATTGCAAGATAAACATTTATTTTAGATTCGCGTTGACTGACATTGGCTGTGTGGCCAATGACTCGATGACTCGAACTTCGTATTTTCCTCGACGTCGTTCTCTCTCACCTTCGCGTTATCGAGTGCGTGTACGACTCGCATTTATACTACGAAATATGTACGGAGCTCGTGTTCGCCGAGTTCTCCTCGCACGCGGATCTCTCTCTCTCTCTCTCTCTCTCTCTCTCTCTCTCGTGCCCAGTGAATATAGTAACGACACTTATACGCTCGCGATATGCGTTCATGCCCGTCCCTTTCATTATTTCAGCCATGACGAGGAAGAGGACGTGTAGTATGTGCGAAAACACGCGGTTGTTTTTACTTCTTTTTTTCTCGCTCTTTTTTTTTCTTTCGTTCTTTCTCGTTGCTCGTCTCGTGCGCCTACCACGACAGCACCGTGAGGATCGTGCGGGCAAGAAATGTCCTCACGGGGCTTCGCGGCTCGTGGCTCACTCGCCAAACTCATTTTTTTCCTTCCTTTCTTTCATCAGAAGTTACCCCATGGTATTAAGAGTCAACGTTACTCGGAGAAAAATTTCGTCGAGGCACCCTTCCACCCAGTAGTACAGAGCCCGCAATATTTTGCTGCGAGCGAATGAAAAACTTCATTCCCACCCAGCAACTTCAACATTTCTTCACTGATACCGCGAACTGTAATTTTTTTTTCGAAATTTCGAAAATAAAGTATCACGGTCCATTTCTGTGATAATTCTCTATGTGTTATTAAAATTTTAATCAGATCGGTCGCTCAATGCCCGAGAAAATACGAATCGTATTTTCAAAGCGCTCGTTGCCCGTAACGTCGACTCTCAACGGACGGGAAGACGCTTCGCCCAACGTACTTCACCTTGTACCGCAAATCGCGGGCACTCGATATTCGTGAGGCACCTCCGGTATTTTCTGCACGATACCTTATACGTAAGGTGAGGTATGATGTGTTTAAAAAATTGTCAGAGCAAAAAATCAAAAAAAAAGAATGTTTGGCACTCAGCAGGGGTGCCTCGTTCTCGTCATTATTTCGGGCCCGTAATTTTCGGTTCTCTCCTCTCGAGGAATTTTGTGGAACCTCAGCTGCCGCATCATGGTCCAAAGAAGATTGATACTCGCTAACAATAATAAATATATTCTTCCTCGTTCTTCGTTCGTCACTTCTCGAGTGGGAGATATATCACGTTACGTATCTATGACATACAGCTGGGTGCAGTTAGTCGCTCGTGCTACGCGGATTAGCAAAATCGTAGAGAATCGGTCCCGAACTCGCGGGAAGTCCGCAGGATATTAGTAACGGATATAGAGTGTCCTGCGTACCTTTTCGTCGGTGTTCCATTCTTTTTTTCCTTCGCTCTTGTCAAAAGAATCGTCGAACTTGCGTAAGACAATGCGAGGGGTCAAAACCGCGAGGGGTAAAGACCGGACTCGGGACGAGAAGTACGGGAGAAAGATAAAGCCGGTAGACAATGGTATGTTTGCGGGTATAGGCGACTACTGTATCTTGTGCGAAATCGATACCCTGGGAAGGTCCTCGAAGGGGGGCCTGCCACGGCGGTGCCCTTTGAAAATTATACACGTAATTCCGTTTAGTTTCTTTCCCTATCGTTTTTTTTCCTATCTTGACGAGAAAACTGGCAACAATTCTTCGCGTTCGCCTTTGATTTTTTTTAACATGGTAAATGAGAATCGTATACATAAATACATATATATATATATATATGAACGAGAATGAAATTTGTAGAAGGAGATAAATCGTCGAAGAAGATGGCGGGTGGTCCGGAAGTGCTTCGATCTTCTTCAACGAGCTTGAAGAGGCACGATACGTATAGGCAGGAGGGAGCTCAAAAAAAGAAGAACGAGCGGTATGCATCCGTGAAAAAGTAGAATACTAGGGCAGCATGGAAATATTGTATAGACGTACACGATACAGTGGGTTTTTTTTGAGAACAGAAAAGAAGTGTCTGAAGCATTTTTATTCCCGCAGTGTACGAAGAAATGTCTCTCGTTCTCACGATACCGAATGAGACGCGAGAATATTCCCGTCTGACACGACCGAGAATATATTTTCGCATTTGAATAATTGATGACTCGCAAATTACAAAGCAAAATATCCAGCTCCTTGAGCCGATAACGTTTGTTTCGTTCTGGTACGCGGAGCGAGATCCTTTTTTTTTGTGCTTCTGCTTTTTCTATCCTCGTATCTCTCGCTTGCGAAAGAAACGGATCTCGATCCATCAATTTATATCCCTTTCTGCTGGCGAGACCCTTTTCTCTCTCATCCTCACGCGCCTCTTTGCCATAACTTTACATACCATATATAAAGTATATGCAAATATTAAATATTTCACCTCTGCCTGGCATGCGGTTCGAGCGACTTTGACGGCGAAGGTTAGATAAAGAGACGGAGAGAGAAACACAGAGGGAGAAAGAGAGAGAGAGAGAGAGAGAGAGAGAGAGAGAGAGAAGCGAAAGGGAAAATAAAAAAAATCTTATTACCACGGTCTAATTATGCATTCCACGATCGCGAGGCGCGAGGTAGGGAGATCTTTCTCTCAACGTCGAGAAAGAGAGAGAGAGAGAGAGAGAGAGATCAAGAGAGAACGAGAGAAGAAAAAAAGTAAATAAATAAAGGGCACGAATTTAAAGATCGACGAGGTTTCGGGAGAAGATCGAGCAGGTAGCGGGAAATCTGCCGAGGGAATAATATTCAGGTCGTGAGCGATGTCGAGGCAGGAGGAGAGAAGGAAGGTGGCATTGTACCCTTGCATTGTGTTCAGGGGACTCGCGCGTCTCCGAAACCTTGGGGCTGCTCGCGCATAGAATGGCATTAGGGACTGATTCTAACTCCGAAATGATTTTGAGCCACGGTGAAATAAGGGCGGGTAGAGAGGGAGAGGGCGGGGGGTAAGGGAGGAGGGGGGAGGTGAAAGAAAAGAAAAAAGCTATAGTGAAGCCAAGAGCGTTGGGCAAAACGAGACGAGACCACAGAGGATCCGATCTCGATGTGTATACACCCCCCCCCCTCCCCCCTCGTACCCTCTACCCTCTATATCCCGCTCTCTCCCTCACTCTCCCTCTTTGTCTCTGTCTCTTTCTCTTTCTCGTTTTCTCCGGGCCCCATGACGCAAAGTTTCCAAAGAGTGAAGCCCAAAATATTCCTCTCGACTTACCTGACGCTCATGGACAGTACGAAAAATCGACGCACACTCGCGTGATCGTGTGTAGGTTTTGGCTCCGGTATAAAATCATGAAGGACCGAGGAGAGTAAAAAAAGGTCCTCCGAATATGTAGGTTATGTACGAGACCTCGCGGAGACCCTTTTTCGAATCCGTTGCCAAAGGCATATACAGGGTGGTTCAAGTTTGAGGACGAAGAATTTCGAACTACTCACCGTTTCATAGAAATTTTACTTGATAACAAGTTATCGAGGCAACTAAAATTGTTTCGATTTCTCGGTCGTACCTAAATATTCGTCTATTTTATTTTTCGCCTTTTATTACGAATGTCTTTTCAGCTAAAAATAATTGTTTTTTGAACAAGCCTGTATTTACGAATTTTCCTCTCTTTCTATTCAATCCTCGTGTAGCGTTCGCGAGATGGTGGTTGGCAGGTAGAAAAGTCGTTGAATGATATCCGACAGGCGCGAGTCACCAAAAACTCTTATACGCTTGTGCACCGAGCGATATTCGTGATCGAAGACCGGACTATGTCGGCAAGACGAAGCAAGAAGAAGAAGAAGAAAAAGAAGAGGAAAACGAAGGAGGAGGAGAAAGACGGGTGTGTAGGATTGAAAAAAAATGTGCTATAGCGAAAAAAAAAACAGGCTTCAGGTAGAACCGTTAGGCACACGCCTGCACCCCAATACATCGGGCGAACGAGAAAACACGACGAAGAGAGCCCGTACATAATTCGTGTCGCGCACAATTCGCGCAATTCTTTATGGGACAATTTTTTTCGTCTCCCGATTTTTTTTTCTGGGGCGTAACTCCTCGCTCGCATTAACAACCCCCTTGATTCGCTGGGGTAGCTCTTGATCCAACACTCCTATGGTGCAGTATACGCTCTATTATACGTTCGCGCGAATGTGCCAAGGACTCGAGCTTGTATACGTCTCAAAAATCTCTCCTATATATATAAATATATAGCCACGAATTTACGAGCCATCGAGCCAGTGTATTTAAAAGAGTCACGTGTCGTTGAACTTGCCGTACCGACCGCCTCGTAATATATATATACGACAATTTGTGAGCGTTATAAATTTCAATCACTCCTCTCTATTCTCGCCAATGGCCCATGCCTCGAATCATTCAAGATTTTCCGTTTGAATTAGTACATCCTTCTCCTTCGTATCGATCCGATCTTTATACTCGTCGAATCGTTTTCAATATTTCATACGTGAAAATAAAACAACAAATTATACGTTCGATTTCAATTTTTTAATTTTTTGTCAATTTCATTTATAGATTTTGGTAGACATTGTTTAAGGATCGGGTACACGAGAATTCGGGAAATAAATCAAGAAGTAATATATTTGTCAATTTTGGGAATAATTATTTTCATAACTTGCGAGAAAATATTTTTTTTTTTTTCGTTATTTCGAAAACGAACTTGAATCGCGCCGCGATTTTAATTCAATTCGAAAAGTCCCGAGGGCAGAAGAGAATTTCGGAGATTTTTATTGTCACGGAGAGTTCGCGGAGAACGTGAGAACGGCGGGAGGTTGGCTGATCCGGAAACAATTCGCTTTCGTGTATCGCGATATCGAGGAGGGATTCCTCGAGTTTAAACGTCCCTCGCCCCCTGCGGTTCGAAACGTCGTTTCTCGCCGAGAGTTTAGCCGATAGTTTACGAGAAACGCTTAGGGATATTATTGTACGTATTTCGGTCGCTCTCGTCGGTCGCACGTATGTAAAGCTCGTTTCCTACCCCGCGGGCTTGAAATCGTAACATTTTGATTATGCGAACGAGCGACCGTGAGCGCATATCGTTCGTATACTTATATTTATATCTATATACTTACGTGGAGCACCGCAGACACCAAATTTCGGGTGTGACTCTGAGCTGCGGATTTACGAGGTCGTAAGTCGAGAGAGGAGAGTCGCGTGGCGCTCTCTCGCAGACTCTTCGTTCTATCTCCCGTCTCGTTTCTCGTTATGTTCCTTCTCTCACTCGCACCCTTTTATAACATACCGACAGACTTATATATACATATATATGTAGTTTCGCTGCTTCTTTTTACCCGGAACTGGTCCTCGGAGAATACGCACGCCTACGGGAGAGAGAAAACGTTACTTTCGAACGACATGTTAATTTTCGGACAGAACGGCATCTCTTTTGTCGGCCCGCATATTCCAGCAGCACGCTCGTTTTCCAGCTCTGGACTATACGCGCGTAGATATTAAAATATAGAAAAAGGTTTAAGGATATTCGAGGAGGGAAAAAAGTGGCTGTCCGGGTGTGTGTTAACTATTTCTTTTTTTTTAGGGGTAGAGTGAAATGATGGGAGAGAAAAGGATGCATTTCGTTGGATAAATCGCCAAAAATTGTGGCCAACCCCTTGGTTGAAAGGGGCGAGTCGGATGAAAGAGGGGAGATTGAGGAAGGGAGAACGAGGGAAACCATTTCAATTAAGTCGCACACACCCTTTGGTGTGGCAAAACCCTCGTGGAAACAAAGGTGTCTTGTCCTCCCATCTCTAAGGGATGGGGGTTAATGCGTATCTCTCGAATCTATAAATTTATCGCCTATAACAAAGATTTTTGCCCTTACCTCTTTTCAACCCGGGGCGGAACGTTGGTATAAACAAACTTTGCTATATAAATCTTTTCAGCCACGCTAAGGTCTCAATTTATTTGAAATATTGGAAAAAAACGATCAACCCTCGTTTCTTCGATTTTAATGAAATAATTTTTTGAAATAATTAATATTTAATTACATCGTTGAAAAATATCGAATGTTATTAAAACGTGATAATTTTCTTAACGTCGAATTCAATTTTCCTATAGATTTAACACGCTCGATCGTAGAATTCTGTTTCTTTAGCGTCTGACTAATTGATATTTCTATTTTCTTCTTTGCTCTTACGTAACACACGTCGTACGGGCAGTTGGCCTTTGACCATCTTCGCGATGGTGTTCTCCCGAGTCTCGAGGGTGCCATTAACGCGCATGTAGAAAGTGTCCCTTCCGACGGAAGTCATCGAGGGGCTGCAGGGGGTTGGACACGTTCCGTTTGCACAGCCAAGACGCACGATTTTATTCCAGCACGATGCTCGCACAAACGACAGCGACAGGCGGAAGAGTCGCAGACGTTACAAAAGTAGTCGAGAAAAATGAAAAAAAAGTCATCCCTCGTGTCACCCCGAAGCCGCGTCGCACTGCGACGACAACCTTCGCGCGAGACAGACGAAATTCGAGACCACCGAAATATTCGTACGACGAAAAACAGATTTTCTTATTTTGGGGGTGGTGGTGTACATAGTGCGCTATGTTTACATATTACCTTCGGTATATACGAGTAAATGGCGCCAAGGCAAAAATGACGGTCGAGCAAAAAAAAAGGAATCACGGAAAAACATTTCAGTCCAGGGATCCTCGGAGCGCAACGATTCCCATCGACGACACAAACGGGATATCCCTCGTAACGAAAGAGTCCTGACGCTCTCAATATGTATATATATACGAGTCAACGAACGGATTTTTTCGTTTTGCATGAGCTCGAAAAGGCTACCGACGCGAGCTTAATTGATGCGACAATATTTGTACCGACTAAAAGTCGTTCGGTCTTCCGTATCGATTTATTTAGGACCTTAGGGGTTCTCCGGCTTTTCGAGGGACAATCTTACGTACCAACGTTTGTAGAACCCCATCGCGCTCGTTTCGTGTCGTTCGCTCCTGTGTCTCCCTTTTTTGTCTCTTCGTTTTATCCCTCGCTGTCTCTTTCTCGTTGTTCTGAGAGTGTAGTACCTGCGACAACGAGCTTCCTTCTTGGTTTGGGTACACACTGTCTAATACCCGTTTTACAGTGGTTGCTCAACAAACGGCTACTCCACTACTTGTACTCGTGTTTAAAATCATCGAGAGAAGAGGATCTTCTCTTGTTGTCTCTGTCCACCGGAATTTCCGGTTTCTCGTTCGGCCGTTGTGGGCACTCGATAAATATCTCGTTGGGATTTCAAAAGTCGGGCTATGGGAAATTCGGTGATCGCTTTTTTTCGAAGCCGATACACGTTTTGAAAAATGTAAATATATAAATAATTAAATAAATCAGGTGAGATAATCAACAGTTAAATAATGAACAATTAAATAAATAAATAATTAAATAAGCGAATAAAGCAAAACAAAAAAAAACTAAAAACTAACTAAAAGAAAATTATTCAGGATTTTAACAAATTCTAGCAAAAAGCTTGAGATTTTCGCAACACATCAATTCCCCTTGAGTTTCCTTTCCTCGGTCGGTTGTCCCGAAGTACGATGATTTTTTGCTACGTAGAACAGAAGAAAAATAATATAGTATCGAATTTTCGAGAAAAGCAAATTCTACGACCTATCGTGGCCACTCGAGCACGTGCGCGTAGAAAATACCTCTCTCATTCCCCCCGATGGACAAGAGGATTTCATTCCGAGAAAGGAAAACTTGTTCTTTTTTTTTACCGGCTCGCGCCTGGTCGGTATTCAACGGGGTTGGCAAACCTCTCCCCTCGTCTTCGGTCTGTTGAAACTACTCGCGAATGGGTGATGCAACACCACACTTCGTGAATATTTTGGTAGCTGAACAATTCCAGGTTGAAAGGATCGGATAACCGTAAATAATCATCTCACGTATTTTTCTATTCTTCTCTCGTTCGCGAAGAAATCTTGCAACTCAAATACGACCGAGAAGCTCGGCGAAACGGGAGAATAAACAAATATAATAATAAAAGAAAAGAAAGAAAATAATGATAATAAACAAATAAAGAATAAGAAGAAATCGTAGCAGAAAAATATAGTTAATTCGGAAAGGAAAAAAGTGTAGTCAAAGATTGGAAGATTTCCTGGTAGCAGGGCAATCAATCACGCTGTTCCACCCACAATTAACCCTTTCTACCTCCGATTATCCATCAAGATACATACCGATCGCGTAATATCATTACAGTCATTCGATACGAGCGGACGCGATCGGTATTAAGAACCATCCATCGGCGCGTTAATGAGGCCGGCATCGTCATCGCTTCTTTTTTTTTTATATCGAGAACCCATATAATAATGTACCCATAAAGTCCAACGAAGAGGGCACAAGGTTGAAAGGACGCGAGCGGACGCGCGAGTTCGATGAATTCATAAATCAATACGGGTCGATAGCGAGAATTTCCTTTGTAGTTCGGCGCGTGATTAGCGTCCGTCTGGGGCGTTAAAAGGGCCAGATGGTTTCGACGTTGTTCCAATCGACGGGTGAGAGGCAGCGAAAGGAGTGCGAAGGAATAAAAAAAAAAAAAATAACAGCGAGAAGAAAAGACAGCGAGGTGTTCGAAGTCCGGTCGATGATTCACGATAAAATTTCTAGTTTTACCACTCACCGACCCTTCGACGGCGTTTTAGAGCTCGAGATTGAGCTTTCATAATCGACGTTTTGAATATCGAGAGTGTGGAGAAAAATAAAATGTAAAATGGAGAGGGACGCGCAAGGGATGACCGCGGTCGCGTGCCACGCAACCCTTCGCGAACACAATCGATTCTCGTTATTACATTCCCCTTTTAGAGCGCCCACGAAAATTATCCTCTTTCTTTCCGCTAACCCTAGCTCGCTCTTTGATTTTTCGACTCTACAATTTACGCACGCGCGAGTTAAAGATACATTGTATCTGTGTCGAACATACGAAAATATACGACGAATCATTGGCAACGTGTGTGAGAGAGAAAAGAAGGGAAAGAGAGTAACGAAACGAACAATCGCGTACATCTGCCCGCTCGCGGGGGCGCATCTGCCCACCCGCTACCACCACACCTTCCCCTCGACGCACTATTGCTCCCAAACTCTCCTCAACACCGTACCTAATATACCATAAGTGGAAAGCTCGATTCTCTATCGATTCTACGGAATATATGTAAGTCCGTGGTCGTCCTGGATCGTTATACACACCGATGTGTACATATCGTTGAAGTCGATCTCCCCTTGAAGCTATCGTGTAAATTCGAGAACCCAAAAACCGACAGAATTGATCGTTGGAACGATATATAGATATTGGAACCAATGTTTAGGTGCTGGAAATATATTCATTGGCAAAACATGATTTTCTGAACATATCGATATCGATCTGTGGCGTATGAAATCGGTAATAGAAAAATGATATTTTTCCATTTTTCGCCACTGTATAATGCTCTTAAATATTTTTCATAATGCGTTCCGTACGACGTAGACAAAAATAAGTCGCATAAAAGTGAGCTCGGTTGATTTCCGGAAAGCAAAGAATATCTTTACGCGATCGCTCTTCATCGTCGGGGATAAATGAAAGTTTGTCAAAGATCGAAATCTTTCGAGGACCACGAGAGCTTTTGCGGTAAATTTCAGGATTTAGGAGGAAAGATCTCGTGTGGTCCAGTAAGCAGCTGCTTTTCGTTCTCGATATTCGTCGTTCGAATCCCATTAAATCCTCGAGGATTCGTCGTGATGTCCGGCAAGCGTGTAGGCTTTCTGGGGGAACGTGAAGCGCAAGATCGGACATACGGTCACAGATGTCACCGACTGCGATGAAGAAACTCGCTACATATATGTGTGTGGCAGTGTAAACGAGGAAGTAAGCTTTTCGGGAGCCTGATGCAACGAAGAACGTTTCGAGTAAAGCCAGGAGCCTCGAACTCTCGGCACGCCGCAAATCCGATCGGGGCGAGTGCGCAAAAATCGATTTCACGGCTCCTCGAGTTTCCACTTTGCCGCTTTTTTCCTCGGTCGAACGATCAATCGCGTGGCGGGCGCGCGGGCGAGATCTAGTGGCGTTTTTGCTCACGCAACTTATAGCCAGTCGTCGAGCAGCAATGGCAGAGAGCTCGCTGGACCGAACTCTTATACGACCAATGGAGATTCGACATGTTTTTACAAAGTGGTTTTAGGATTGCGAGTGTCACGAAAGACCATCAAGATCGTTACCGCATGGAGTCCTGTAGGCTGCATTTTCCCGGTATGTTCTGTCAATGTCCTTATGGTTGGTATAATAGTGTAACAGACGATACATTGTGACCATTACTGGATCAGAGGGCGAACGATCCGTTACATTTGCTGCGGGACAGCATTGTGTCTCGTTTCGCTCAATGGAAGATTTAGCCTTATAAATGGTACGAAAAGGCACCATTTTACTACTCGAGAGTCGACTAACCGCATCATTGGCATACGCAACTCTTTGCAAAATTCTCTCTTTTTCGTGTCGCATAGAGGGTCTTCGACGTTTCTACAGGTTTCGTTCAAAATTTTCCATTTTCTCTGGTTCATTTACTTTCTCCGTCGGTTTTCGCATTGTGGCGAAGCAACCTTTGGGATCTTGCCACTCTTGCGGAATACATTCATGGATCTTCCGACAATCGAGTCTCTCGAATAGTTGACCCGATATTGTAAGCGGTTCGCTGGGGATGGATCGAATCCTTTCGCTATCTCACGAGTTTCTTCGTGTTCTTGAGGAAAAACTGTCGGCAACTCCAGAAGACGCAACTCATCTTCCGGCACACTCCAAACATTCTCGCACCTTTTCTACAAGTCTTCGACGATGACTAGCACATGTTTCTAGCTCCTTTAGGGTTTTCCGAAAGCTTCATTTATGTACATATGTATTACAATTCTGGGTTTACTCTTTTAGCTTGACTAGTTAAAAAAAAGACTTTATAGGGAGATTGTTGAATCGAGCTTTTCGTGTATAACACGGCCTTTATTCTTGGATTATTACGATTTAGCAGTTAAAAAGTCGAAAACTGTAAAATGTTCTTTTCTTTTTAGTTTTGATCATTAAGGTACGGGTAATTAAGTGGGCAAAACAGTATTTCGGGTTTTTGCGTTTTTCCTCTAGAATTTTTGAGATATCGGCAAAAATAACGTGATATTCGTCATCAGCGACAAATTTCCGATTCCGCAACCACCTTACAAAGTCTTTTTGGACGAAATAAATTTGACCCTCGGGGGTGCCGATAGTGGTCATTCGTATTTTACTTTCGGCACTTTGGGGGGTCCAAAGGGGTCAAAATTTTTGTTCGTCCAAAAAGGCTTTGTAGCATCGTTTTTGAATCGGAAATTTCCCGCGTAATACGAATATAATGAAATAAAGGGGTTTTGAAGCAAAAAAACATTTTGGCCTCATCGCCGAGGCGTTTTTTGCAGGTCCCTTCCTATGGGTGCCAAAAATCGCAATTTTCGAAGGATCGCCACGGCCTCAAAAATTGATCGATTCGGATGATTCTCGACTAGTTTTCGAGTGCTCGGCGAGTTCTTCAAAAAGTTATTCGTGATATTTTCTGTCGTACGAGTGAGAACGGACATACATTATCGGGAAAAGTCGATTTTTCAAGGTTTCGCGATAGCCATCGAAATTGGCCATATTGCATTCCGGACAATTTTAATCCATTCCCAACTCTAATAGCTTATGTCTATCACAAATTTCCCGCACAACACGAAAATCACGGTTTCGTTTTTGAATTTTCAAATTTTATCGACCTTAACCCATAGAGACCTGAGTACTTTCAAGCTTATGTTGTCCGCAGACGTATAGGCTGGCGCATATATGCATCCTTAGAGCTCAAAGGGTTAAAGGAGTACATCATTGTTTCGGGATTTAAAAATAAAAAACTGAAATAAAATAATGCAGTGTTATAAAATTCATTCAATGTCAACTTCCTGCTCAATTTATATTTGTCTCAGATCCTATTGGCTCTTCTGTTATCCTTCTGATGTTTTGGCATGGACAAAAATATAGCGGGATAAATCTCGATCACGGTTTTTTTTTGTTTCCATCATTTGTTTAACATGCGGCATCCCACGATTCTTTCGCGATGGATTTGACTTTTTATCATGGCGCTAATCTCCACAGCAGCCTCTTTAATCACGCGTGTCTGTACGTTGAGCGGACGGTGTAGTTCCCCCGGGAAGTCTCTGACACGAAAAGACGCGGAACCAAGCATATCGTACTCGGCCCTGTATTGTGCTGTTTTCGAGGTGGCAATTTGTATGCCTTTGTGCTCTGACTGAGAGGACACGTAGGCGAGCGCTATCTGATGAGTGAGGAGATTTAACGACGATCTCTGGTATTCACGCGTATTCGTATGTATCCTCGCATGAGAAAAAGAAACAGCTGCCTGCAACAACGCACCAGCGGGAGTCTCCCTCTCTCTCTCTCTCCCTCTCTCGCTCTCTCTGTCTCGCCCTTTCTGATAGTTTTTGTCCAATAAAACATGCGAAGTCTCGCACCCCCGCGAGGCATCGCCGCTATTTTTTTTCTACTGTGAATTGCCCAACGTCATTGTATTCCAAATCATAATAATAATGCCAATAATATCTTTCCACCGGAATAATTTTATTGTAAATAAAACAAATTTTCGCGAAATTGTTTTTCACTGATTTCATTTGCCAACAATGCCCTTAATATTTCGAGATCGATCGGAATACCAATTTTTTCAGAGGTAGCGCGTTCTTGAAAATCCAACTGATCCTTGGGACCTCGAGAAACTTCTGTATGAGAAATAGAAAAAGCGAATACACGTCGAGGATGAAATTGTGAAAAGGATCCCTTTTTCATCGTTCAGTGGCAAATACATGATGCTTTCCTCCCGCACTAACACGAACGAAGTTACATCGTGCCTCAACCCTTTCTTGCACACACTCAGCCCTTCTCGCTCTCTCGACGTGTATATTCCACGTTCCCCTCTTTCGGAATCTCTCGAGCTATTGAGAAAAACGAGAGGTAAACGTTTGTACGGGATGTGCGTATAGGCAGGTACTCGAATGGCAAATAAGCGAAAGTCCCGAGGGTAGGGATATAGTGGTACGGTATATACACAGTGAACACTCCTTGTCTAGCTATAGCAAACGCAGAGAGATCGAGAGAGAGAGAGAGAGAGAGAGAGAGAGAGAGAGAGAGTTGGGATATTTCCGAACCATTGAAATTCACCTCTCAACCCTTTTCACTTTCTCATCGTCCCGGTCCTTGTCGTCGCTATATATACCTGTATGTCACGCGAAGGTTTCTGATTTTTCATCCCCCTCTCGTTCGTTTCATCGCATATGCCATTGTGCACTCGTGACAGGAGACGCGCGAGTTGCAATGAAAAATTCACGCCTCGACGGATCGATGCGGTGAGGAAGGAGAAGAAAAAAAAGATTTTGGTCCAGAACGCGGTCGATGGGAAGTATAAGAATTTTTGAAGGGGGCGAGGGAGCGTATGCGAAGGTCGAAAGGGTTACACGCTCGATCTTCGACAAAAAGGACCCACTCTTTTCAAGCGAATCGTTGTATCGATGATTTTTCCTCTGTATTTACGCGATTTATCTAGATTTTTCGTAAAATCGATGCGACGAACCAGGTAGAAAATGTGGGACGAGAATGGAGATCCTGCGGTTGAGTAAAAAAATATCGGCCTGCGAAGAATCGAGTCGAAAATCTCGACCTCGAACCATCGTGCCTGTAGCATTTTTGAGTTCTTCGAGCGTTTCTCGCGTTACGAGGTCGCATAGCTTTCAGATGGGTATCGACTAATCGCGTATACCCTCGCCGCGAGAGACCGCGAAGGAAAAAGGAGACCGACCTGTATTCGCTCGATCGGTTGGTGGAGCGATTGGGAGGAGTTTGAGAGTAATTAAAAAATTACCGAATAATCGCCGAGACTCGTAGGTACCTGTGTTAGCGCCATTATTAGTACATATATAGATATAGAAAGGTACAAGCATCGTGGACTTATCGAAAAATCGAAAAAGGTTTCGAAAACGCCTACCGTGTACTTCACGACCGATCGTCGTAAACCGGCGAATTCGATGGGAAAGGAATGATCGGCGAACCGAAACACTTAACGAATTTACCACCGTGCATTTGGTAAAAATCAAAGAATTTCTTCGTTTCACCGTGAATGATGCGACGGCGGATAAGATATTTTATCTCGAAAGTCTTTTCGGCCGCCGGCATCGACTTTGACACGATTTTCCCACGAAAAAACATTCATCGATCGAGATCCGATTGAACAATCGATCGGCTGTTCTCGTTCGACTTCGCGTATCGTCGATAAATTTTTGAATTCTCAAAGGAGGAATCTTGAGAAAAACTGAAAGTGCCGTGAAAAGACAATTAGCTCAAGCTCGGCAGGTTTTTTGTTCGTTCCACGCTTCGCTCCCGCTCGTCCGCGGTGTGCTCTGCCTCGTTAAAACAATTCCGAGACTTCGATCCTTCCGTTCTTTCTTTCCTTCCTCATCGTGAGAATCTCATTACATTATGCAAACAAAATTTATTGATATTTTAAAAATCGAAACAAATCGGCTCATAAACACAGAATTTCGCGTCGTAAAAGTATTCAAACTGCTGCTAACATTCGCTCTCTCTCTCTCTCTCTCTCTCTCTCTCACTTTGGGTCTCTCTTTTCTTTCTAGGAAACACAGAAGAAAAAAACAAAGGCGATGTATCTTCAGCGCGAAGAAGATCGAGACTCACAGCCAGCTCGTATTTATGTAAGTGATTTTTTATTCATGCATCTTCCTCTTTTATCGTTCGTCGTTCGTTCATTCTCGTTGGCGCTCTCACCGGAGCCTCTCTCGTTCGCGTGCGCGTGTGTCCGAGAGGCACCTGTGTTTTTTTCATATACACCTGCTCTGATCTCGTACGAGAAACGGTCGTGTCTGCCAATGCTCTTCTACGTGTTGTTCTCGAATTCATATATATATATATATATATATATTAGATATATCGTTTTGGGTGTGTAGCTCACGAGACTCGATCTCTCGGTGGGCCAGAGTAGCTCTTGCGTCGCATTCGCGTGGTCACAGAGAAGCGCGCGCGTGCCCGGTGGCCCTACCGATCGGTTCGAGTGATCTCTCGCGACTTCTCTTATTTTCTCTCTCTCTCTCTCTCTCTCTCTCTCTCTCACCTCTTCTACTGTAATTTCATCATCTGACTAAAACCGCATCATGGTGAAAGTCAAATTTATTGGATTTATAGAAATTTTCCGTCGAAATTGATCGAACGAGAAAAAATTGTTTAAATTATATAAAATTTGATCGCTCGTCGATGAAACTTTGTAGGAATAAAAGCAACTTATATATTTTTTTGTTGTTTGTGATAAAAAGACTAGATTTTATTCATTCGCGTTCACTTATTGTTGGAATTCCCCAACGATGAAATTCGACTCTCGTTGCTAAACTAATATTGATATAGCGTATCTATGATTTTTAATGGCTGGTACCCATTAGCACATTATCGTTATAAAGTACGGAGCCGTGTAGTACGAACCAGTCGCAATATTTTCGTGAAGCCAAGAAAAATTATCATCGCACGACGAAACGCGTTTCCGCGCGACGGTAAGGAAAAAAACATTTAATGTTTATTCAGTAATAAGAAAATAACTCCGTAGAAACGACGTCCATTTTTCATTCGCTCAATTCTCATCTTCGTATCTCGTTTCGTTCGATAATTAATTCCCAATTAATCCGAGGACCCGTCTCATCAAGATACACGATGCGACAGTCAGTTCGCGGTTTCCGTCCAGAAGGATTATTATACCGCGAAATCTCGCGAACGTTGGAGAAATTATATTCGGTGCAACGACGTAGCTGCTGCTTCGAAAGGAAGAGAGAGAGAGAGAGAGAGAGAGAGAGAGAGAGAGAGAGAGAGAGAGGGAGAAAGACGATCGAGAAACGCGACGGGATCTCATCATCGAGAGGTTCGTTAAGCCGAGAATTTTGGCGCAGCTGATGATCGGAGTGACGAGAGAGGTGGCACGAACACTCGCATGCGCACGAGTACCTACACACACGTATGCGCGCGACGTCCTCGTTCGAGGAATTTTTCCCGATGGTACGATAAATTTAATACTTTGCGCGAGATTTTTCGAATTAACGTAATTTCTTCGAGAGAACTTTGTCGGCAATGACGACCGGTAATACTCGAATACGATTCTTCTTATAAATATAAATACATGTGTATAGCGAGTCGACTTCCGCACAGGCACGAGTGTCAAATTATTGTTAAGTTCAGAGATGCACGCATCGCATTGAACACGTATAATGCGTGTCGGACCTTCGGAACATTCGTTGTCCTTCCATTATGCTTCCTCGTGTGTGAGAATGCACGTACGCTTACTTTCGAATTGCGAGAGACACAAAAATCTCTTCAACTTCGGGAAAAAAATCACGGGACACGCCCCAAGCTCGCACGTACGTACGTACGGGGTATGAAAAGCTCGAGGAAAAAAAAACAAGTAAAACGACGGGAGCGAGAAAAAAGTAGGCGCTCGCGAGAGAAAAAAAATCCCATTACCCCTTCTCGCAACGAGTAATCCCAGTATTTACGAGGATCGCGTGCCGGCCACACTTTCGTTGGACGTACGCGCGAGCGACGCAAAGCGCGTGTCAGCGACAGTCACAACTTCAGCGAGGAAGGACTCTTCCTTGCTATATCGTTCCTTTCTCTCCCTCGCGCATGAGATTCTTCCTTCTCTCTTTTTCTTTCGTTCTTCGAAAAGTCCTGCCTATACCTTTCCGCGGCTTATAACCGCAGCTTTTAAGAATGTCCCGGAGACGTGCGAGAGTTCTCGCGCGAGAGTTGCCAATTAGTCGGAAGAAAAAAAGCCTCGCGTTGAGAGGGAGGATCTCTCTCGCACGGGGTCTTTGGGTGACGACACTGACCGCGCGATGCGATATGCCGGCGCCCGACAGAGGACACAGGAAGAAAGGAACGTGGCACTTTTCAAATTGAAGGTACGACTGCGACGATCTTCCTGGCAAGACCATAATTTGCGGGCTCTTGCTCTCATCGACCCGAAAGGACATCGTCCCGCGAACGACTTCCTGCTCGAATTCTCCAATTCCTCGTTCTTATTTCGTCGATTCTTGATTTGCCGAATAACAACGATTTTTGTTTTTCACCTTTTCAGGTCAAATTAAAAATATTTTTGTATTTGTCATTTGTTTAATTTGGGCGGACATTTTCTTCGGCGATCACACGCGTGCATTTATTACATGATTTTTATTCCGATTGACATTCGTTGGCGCAAACTGGCAGTGGTTATTCGTACGAAAGTTGGTTTATTTCGTGGGAAACGTAAAAAGTATTTCATGGTCAGGTTGAATCATCTTCGAAGTCGTGCAACTTCAGCCTGCCAATTAGGCAAAAGAGATTGTTAGGCCGCTGGGGCCGGCGGCTTCCGAACGTGCACGAAGATACGAGCGTCACTTTTAAAATTGAAGTTGCCAGGTTTAAGATCTTCAAAGAAGCCCTTTGAGATCATAATTTCAGTGGTTTTCGTGAGCGCGTGCGTTTATCGACCAGAAAGAGAGAGAGAGAGAGAACGCACATTCTGGCGAACCCGCTCCGCTTGAATGTCGAACATCCGCCTCACGGTCGGTGGTCCCTGAATTGGAATTCGCGTCAAATTTTTGCATCGCGTAAGATATTAAATTTATCGTCAAATTGTGCTCTAAATTTGTAATCTTTCGACACAAGAGTTTTAACGGGCTGTATAAATCACCTGACATGCGTTTCGTTCGAAATTTTATTTAATTCGAAGTACGTGCTTCGCAATCATGTTCGCATTTCGAGGAATTGAACATTCCTGTTCGACCAGAGGAGATTTCGACACGAATTACACAATTTCCAGGATTAACCTAGAGGACCTTTCATCCTTGGGCTAGAGCACCCTCTTGAACCTGCCATATCGCCTAATCAATCGAGTCATTGTCAAAAACATCCCTAATCTCTTTGAATTGTCCACCAATTAATCCACCAACCAATAGGATCGTTATTTACAGGATTTCGAGTCCTTTTTCAGGTATCCTTATCCTAGGTTTGTTTTACCCCCAATTCTAACACTTTTCAGCAAATCAAAAAGCCCTGCGCACGATCTTATCTAACGAATCTTAGTTCTTGAAGGACGTACACTGATCATTTGTCTCAAGGAGTCGTGACGAGGATTCACAGGACACGATCTTTCCTTAATCAACCCTCGTTCGAGAACGCAGAACACGAAACGGACGGAATAACAGAGTTAAACGCTTCCTGGAGTGGCGAAGATGTTTCTTCCCTTCCATCCACGTTTGATCCTGAATCTGGCATTATCCGAACCGTGATCGACAGACCCCGGACGGTTCGAAAGAGACGAAATCACAGACCGGATGAGAGCCCGAGGCGATATTCCTCGCTCTGTGACGGGGTGGCAGCGGGTCCTGTCGATGAGATTTAAGAGTTCTCCGCTCTTCCCTCTTCTCTCGTACTCTCCTCTACCCAACATTCGAGAAGTTGGACGAATCTTAAACTGTGCCAAGACTCTCATTAACCACTCCGGTTACGAGCGATTATCAGTCCGCATCTACCTTGTTAGTTGGGTAAGCGCGTGAATACGAGAGGTGGTAGGCACTAGATTAGTCGGCGAAGAGTCAAGAAAAACGAAGACGAGGAGGAAGGAGCGATGAGAACGAAGAGAATATGAAGAAGGAGAAGGACTGAAGGAAGAAGGAGAGGAAGAGAGGTGAGATGAAAAGGATGAACCCCTTTTGCAGGGGGTTCTTCTCGCTGATCTTATCCTGAGATATTGGTAAGCCGACCGGTGCACCAACCGGCAGGAGCAACGGCAGCTCCCGAGCAGCTAGCTCTCTCCCTCGACATCGGCAGCCAGCAGCTCTTTCTGCTCTTTCTCTCGCACGGCCCACGCCTTACAAGAGTTCGCTCTTATGTATTTCGGGTGAGGATCGCGAGTGTAGAGGGCGAAGAAGGAACGGGATGAGCCTCTATCTCCGACCAACAACAATTTTGTTGCATGCATTCCGAAGGATATATATCCTTACGCCACGCTACCTTGGGAGCGCGTGGCCATCGCTGTTATATCCGTGGTCGCCAATGCGAAGGGCAACGTCCCACCGATAAGACACGATAAAAAAACCCCAGGAGAGACGAGAGAAAAGTCGTTGAAGTCTCACGACCGCTTCACGTCGAACATTTTCTCTCTCTCTCTCTTTCTCTCTTTCGTCGGTTGAAGTTGAGCCCTCGAAAAATCTTGACGACGAGCCTACGTCCTTGCGGCGTCTCTTAAAAAACCTGTATCCCTTACAACTCGACTGCGACGATCTTCACCGTCGTATTAACCGCCGCAAAGTCGACCACGATAACGAAAAAAGAAACCAGAATGGAAAAGACAATAAAAGCACGAGGGTAAGATAATGAGAATGCGAGAGGGAGAGAGACAGAGAGAGAGAGAGGGAAAGAAGAACAACCCCCTGCACTAAAAACAACTCATTAACGTGCGACTATGTGCGACATTTTATTATTTGATTTATCGGCGTTTATATTTATCGTCGGGGAGAGAAAAAGAGAGAAATAAAAGAGTGAAATGAAGGAAAGTGAATAAAAAACAAAAATCTGCACGCCCATTTCGGCAACCGGTTCCAGTCATCGATGTGGAAACAAACGGAGTCGAAATGAAAAATCAGGCCTGTCGAAAAGAGAATCAAGCTTCTGGGAGTTCTCGTACGTCCATCGCTTTCCTTCCGGACGTGGGAACAAGAAGAAAAATAAGAGCGGACACTCCCGGCGACTGTTTATATAGTTACGTTGTCTCTCTCGCTCTCTTGATTTCTTCAGTTACTAATTAAGACGCTGTCCGACGGACGATTGTCTCCGAAACCGAATATCTCTTTGCGGTTCTCGAGTGTTTCCGAGACTCCCCCTCTCTCTCTCTCTCTCTGTCTTTCTCTCTCGAAAGAGAAAGAAAAAGAGTCGAGGCAAACTCGCGCGGGCATGCGCGGTCAATCGGATCTACCGGTCCGATCGCCGTGTGGCGGCCGAGTGAATTAAGTCCTCGGTGGGATCCTACGTGGGTGGATCCTTTTGCGGCGTATAACGCGAATCCTTTGGACGTGTCTGTCTCTACCGTGGCGTCGTGAGAGCTCATGTCTCGTCTTGTATAGCAAACCAACACACTCTCATATACATATATATATAGTTCACATGCTTCTGTTGTATTCGTTTCTGTTACTCGCGCGCGCTTCTGTTCCTGTTGTGTTTGCTCTTCGTAGCTGGCAAAGAGAGTCGAAGAGAGTTTCGCGAACGCGAAACCTCATCGTGAGCGGTCTCTCTCTTTTTCCTGATGCCACAGGCCACACGGCATCAGCTTTGTCTTGTAAATGAAGCCTCGCTGATTCGTATCCGGACGTTGATAAATACCGGGGAGACCGAGAAGGGAATAAAGAGAGAAGCGGAGATGTGGAATACGGTAGTCGTGTATCGAGAGAGAAAGAGAGAGAGAGAGAGGACAGCTCCTGCGCGAAGAGTCTACTCCACTCTGCCGTCCTGACTGCGCGCTCCTTCCTTCACTGTCTTCCTTTCCATTGAGAGAATACGAGAGACGGCGAGAGGAGAGCATAGCCGCTACGTCGGTGATTCCTCCTTCCTCACGGCCCTCTTCTTCTCGTAACGGAGAGATCGCGAGTGTATGTACACTCGATCGCATCCTATCCACCTCTCGAAGAGATACTCTCGCGTGGGAAAACATCCCTAACCACGTGATGATTATGTTAACATCGAGGTCATTCTGTAACTTGGAATTATTTATCCAACGACCTTCAGGAATTGAATTTAAAGAATTTAAGTACGATGTTCGTTCGTAGTGGAGCGAATGGATCGTAGGAGATTTTTAAAGGCTCGAAACTGCAGTCACTATTCGATACGTGAAGTCTACAGCCCAGTGAGCTAGGCTGCAGTCGTATGCAACGCTGCGTTCCGGGTCGTCCCTTACAGGCGCCTCCAGTTTTCTCTCCTCGAGATCTGCATCAATATTCCTTTTCCTAAAGACACTTTCCTATTTTCTGGTAGAAGTTATATCGATGAAATATCCTCGAAGTAAATATATATAAATAAAGCTACTTTGAGAATGTATAGAGACACGATTGAGACTCTCGAACAATAAACGAACCTGTCCATCGACTTTTTTCCTTTCCTCGGTCGGACATCGCTAATAGCCCATCGATCGGACACGCCGAATCCTACTGAGAAAGAAGTTTCACGATTCTACTGTCTCTCTTTCGATCTCCTCGATCGCTACTCCGGAGGTCCGAGCATCCGTTTCCCTGGTACCTTTGATATAGCAAAAAATCCTGGAACGTCGTTTCGTTAGATGAAACACATCCTAGCTAGAGAACCAAGAGCGTGAAAGGTTCGTAAGGTTTTCGTGTACGAATCGTTGAACACCGATCTAGACTTTAAAAAAAAAGTTGAAAGTGAAATTTTCGAGGAGATGCGAGGACGTGTGACCAATGGGGTGAAAATAAAGAGGGTGTGGCGCTAGAGGTCGTTAGGCCGGAGGGTTGAATTCAATCATCGAGCTTGGTGGATAGGACGAATGGCCAGGGATGTTTGAGATAATTCTAAAAAAATTTGAACTCAGGGTACGATGAAAAAAAAATGAAGCCTAAGAATTTCGACACGTTGAGAATTTATCGAAGTTCTCGCTACCAGAAGTTTAAGCAATGGCGCGGTTAGGAGCGACGACGGTTCGAGGTGCCGGAAGAAGGGTGTGGCTACTCACATCAGATGTGCCACACGATGTAGCTAGCGTGGAAGTTGCCAGTCTGCTGAGCATATACGTCATCTGTAGCGGAATTCACGCGATAATAAATGGTCCGGGGAGAATATCTCTTGCGCTTCTCTTCTCGCGCCCGTCCGACCAGAGAACGGTTCTTTGATTCATGGAGCTGCAGCATGGCATAAGATCATTATCAGAAAAAAATTATTTTAAAAACCGCTCGGGCTTGATTACAGGACGCTCGATTTCGCGAAACTCTTGCCTTGTTTCTGTTTAACGATAAATTTTCACTTTCAACGACGATCCAGTTTTATTGAGTTTAATGACGCAATCATCGCCCGTGATAACTCAATTTAACAGTGACATTGGAACAAAGAATATCGATGATGTTTTTTGAGAGTCATAATTGATCGGAGGATGAAGCACGTTCGACCGGTTGAGATTGGACGAGGAAGAAGTGGAACTAACCGAAGACCTCGTTCAGACGAATTTTAGACTCGCGTGTGCAAACGCGTGACAAATCGTAGATAGAAGGGCCCAGGAATAACGTGAGTAGAATCGTGTAGTTCGGATCTTGGCGCCGAGCTTTTACGTCGTGAGAGTTTTTCGTACACTCAGTATAATAGTACTCGAACCCACTCTGTTATAGTCCCTTTTTTAACAGGCCTAAACAATGACCCAACATTTTTTTATCATTGTTATTATGCGCGAGAATTCGCTCGGATGATTAGCCGCGGCTAGCGCGGATCCAAAGAAAGTTGTACTTTTTTTAAAATTCAATTTACAAACACATTCATCCTTTCAATATTTCGAAACCAAGGTAAACAATGTTCCAGAACGGACCTTTTTTTATTCTTTCTATCGTGATTTTTCACTCTTGCCACAATGTTGCAACGAACCATTAGCGAAATTTCTATGCGAAGCGCATAATGACGAGATGCCTTTCATAAAGCCGAGCGTCTTGCATTTAGGGAGGTAAGGTCCTCGTGTAAAATAGGAAAATAAGAAGAAACTATTATAAAGAATCTGGGCGCACGCGTCGGTCAATAGTCAAAGGACTCGCTATTCTTGCTGCGATGGACTTTTCGTCTCCCGGTCGCGAAACGATCAACGGAAAAACCACGTGTTCTCAGTAACGTGACAATGAACAGAGCGTGTACGCTCGAAACGTTTCTCGAATGGCAGAAAAATCAGGATGAATGAAATAAAAATGTTAGCTGCTCGTTTTTTTTTTCTTGTCACTTTACGGAGTCGGACGTTTTTCGATACGTTGAAGACTGACCATGTTCGAATTCGACCATGAACGACCTTCTTTCGACACGAATATACACGTCTTTCCGGCAAACTTTCTCCCCACCCGTCGGGATTATCGGCTATTAAAGCTAGATTAAGAGCGAGAAATCCGAGAGGCTGTCTCGGATCGAGCGTATTTTGTCCCAACGAATTCAAGACTCTTAAACCAGGCTTGGAAAGATCACAGGGGTCCGGTTCTTCATACCGGCGCTACGAGCCTAACGAACCCTAATCCCGAATTAAAATGCGCGGCCGAGTATAGACTCGAGTTAATTTGAGATTTTCATCCGGTATTTACGTACGAGAACGTGCCACGTTCCTCAAACACCCTCGCTCCTGCGGATAAGTCCAAGTCTCTATGAGTATTTATCGAGGCGCTGCAAGCTTTTTCACATTCACGAGAAGATTTCTCGTGCGTTAATTCTAGCACCCTCTGGTCATCGTCGATCGTCGGTGTTCGCACTTGTTGAATAGCTAGAGGGTAAAGAATTAAAGGAAAAGAGGGTGAGAGTGAGGGGGGAAGGGGGTGCTAGGGCACGAGTATAATCGAGCCAAGGGTGTATTTAACAGCCACGTGCCGTGGACACTCAAGCGTCTTCATTCGTCATCGTTCGTGTTTATACAAAGTTTACACTTTTTCGCTGTCGCACAACGGTGATCGTCGATGGGGTTGAATAGGAACCAATTTGCGAATACATACTTTCGGACTTCTTTCTTTTCACCGTAAATTCGTGTATAAATCTGCCTTGGTACGTTTCCCATGTTTCTCGTCTCGTTCGTATCGTACGCGTGGCTCTTGCCGTTGTCTCGCTCCGGCACGAAGTATTTCGTATATTTGTCTGCATATACATACTTATATATATATATATTTATATGTGCATTGTGTGTATCGTAGCGAGGGCAACGTACGCATCCTGCTCTTCCTCTCTCGACCTGCTTCTCGCTCGCGACGAGAGCCAAACGGAAAGAGAAGGAAGAAGAGGGACGATAAGAAAAGAAATAAGAAGAAGAAAAAAAAGGAATAAGGATAGAGGGAGGTACGGCGGCGTATTGCCGCGGCTGTCTCTGTTCGCGCATATATACAAGGAGAGGCAGAACCGAGAGAACGAGAGAGGGATCTCTCGTACAAAGCGTATTATGTACAAAGACGTAAAGCGAAATGGGAGCGAGATATCCGACAGGGAACCTATACGTATATAGACCGGGTGTATGAATGGAAAGGAGGAAAGAAGAGGAAGAAGTTGAAGCGATCCTTGTAGAAGGCGGGTGGATGGAACGGGCCAGTCGAGGAAGGGAGAACGGTGCAATGCGCAGAATGATCAGGAAGGAGAGTCGGAGGGTGAGGACGAACACGGGGGCCTCTCGAGTCGACTTGCGTGAACGAGGACGAACGATCGAATGCGCACTCCCTATATATATATATATATTTGTATGTATGCGTGTGTGTGTATGCGTGTGTAAAAGAGAAGATTGCGAGGATCTGAATTGAACGAGAACGAAACGAGAGATTGAGCGAGAGTAAGACTTTGGAACCAGGGCGAGAGGAGGAGTGGGGAAGAACCGGAGTGGACCAAGGAGAGACAGAGAGGAAGGGGAATCGAGTTGAACGAGAGCGAAAAACGAGTAGTATAGAAGCGCCGAGACCGGACAAGAGAGAGGTGGAAACGGGAAGCAAGGAGCGTGGTGAATACGAAAGCTCGAAACATACACTGTCGCGATATACATATGTATAAAGATATCTAACATAGAGGACGATGCAATTTTCAAAAAATTTTTTGCATTTTTTTTTACGATAAAGGAAGAGTGATAATTATGGAAAAAAATAGTAAACTCGTTTTTAAAAATTTGTTTTTAATTAAGTTGTCATTTTAGTTGTATTTTTAATTTTCTATTGCAGTTTAAAATAAAATAAAATTGTATTTGGCTACGTGAGATTCTTTTTTAGCGAATTAAAGACGCAAATCGTTCGAAGCTTGATCGTTATTATTTATTGTAATATCGGGATTCATTATCAAGGAGGTTATTGGTCCATTTTGAATCGCTCTGTATATATTCTCTTTGCGCGGCTTACATATGGGAACGAATCGAACTTGATTTAGTGCCTCCGGACTTCGGTGCAGAGAGCTCCGATCGCCCGTTCCCCACCTCCATCTTCCTCCTCTTTTCTTTTTGTTTTCTTCTTCTGCATCTTCTTCGTCTTTGTAGCCGGCGAAAATATACTAACTCGGGAGGCTCATTCATTGCACCGTGCTCTCCGTCTCTGTCTCTCGACAGACTCGCGTATAAGTCGCCGCCACGGTCACTGTACCCTCTTTGCCACGCGAACTGGGACTTCCAGTTTCGTTTCCATCCATTTCGAACTTTGGACTTGATATCGTATATAGGCAAACGGTCGTGATAAGAACCGAACGATTCACTTTTCGTAAAGCGTACAGATAACTAAATTTTGTCCAAAAACTTGGAAATTTGAAATATTTTAAGAGATTTATTTTATATCGTCGACCTAGGTCGATCTAGATCGAGTAGAGAGGAATTTTTTTGAAAAATTTGAGACAATGTTCAAAAGTATTTTCAAGTCTCGTTCGCGTCCAAGAAACTGAACTACGTGATTGGCGCTCCGGAAAATAAATTTTGTGATCGTCGAAGCGATTTTATTTCTCTAACAAACACGCGTGCGGTATTGAACATTATGGAAAATAAATATTAATACTTGTATTTATTTTTAAATATAGCGAAAAAAGTTGGCCGCCATGTCTCGCGTGTAAAATGTGAGCTGGCTCTAGCGCAGGACGTTCGCGAGTTAAGACGCGCAAAATTTGAATCTCGTCTTTTCTTCCTCTTGTATACACGCGTATGTACTCGAAGGTAGTGAAAGAGTAAAAGATATCGCCGGGGTGAAAGAATATAAGAAAGGAAGAGATAGGAGCTCTCGCGCGCGGGAGTAAAAGCGGTCCCGCGGGGAGTGCGCGTTCCCAGGCTCTCGGCCGTTCCCGGCGAGTCCGATCGTATCTTCGCGAGGATTTATTGTTTGGTAAATCATTTAGTCGCTGCCAAGCTGCCGCGGGCGGCCCCTCGCGGTGGAAACCGAACTGACGCTGCGCACTCCCCGTTTCTTTCTTCTCTCTCTCCCTCGCTCTCCCGTTCAAGAGCGTTCACTTCTCGAGCCGTTTTCGTTTCAGCTTCCTTCAGCCTCCTTTTTTTCCCTCCTCTTACCTTCATCGTCCCCGTCGTCGTTCTTTTTTTTCTTGCATTTCGTTTATTCTCTCCTTACCCCGAAGCTCTTCGCTGCCGCGGCGTCTGCCGTCTCGCTCACCCCGTTTCATCTTACTCTCCGCGATCGTTTTTTCTTTCATTCATTTTTTTGTTTTGTTCTCTTCTCCTCTTGTCCTTTCGTACACTTGTCTCCATCTCTTTACTCTTTGCTCGGAGAGAAAGAGTTTACGTCCACGAAAACTGTTCGTTTCGATGAAACGAAAAAAATCGAATGATATATTTATTCCGAAGTGAAAGGAAGAAAAAACACAACAGCAAATCCTCTTTCCTCGATTCGGCGATCAAAGGGAGGGCAGAGAGCGTTCTAAATAAATTTTTCAACTCCTAAATAAACTTCTGGATTTCTAAATAAAGTTCTCGACTCCTGAAACAAATTCTGAATTTCGAAAATAAAGTTCTGCTTACATTACAATTTTAATATTCCTAAGTGTCCCTCATTTCATAACGTGTTTACTCTAATTGAAAACCTTGTATTTGATTTATATCGAATCAATAAAAAAAAAACGCGTGGGTCTAGAATACTCGCGAAACGAGTTATAGTTACCCGTTCGTAGAATTCGAGTCGAGAAATGCGAGAGGGTAGACGGTGGGTAGCGACGATGAATTTATATACATAAAGAAGTCTCGAGATCTCGTGGGTGTAGGGTATTACGAGAAAAGGGCGCGAGAGGGAAAAAGACGGGACGAGGGAGTTGCGAACGAGACGGAGAAAGGTAGGGAGAAGGTAGATAACGGTGAGCGCGCGACAGGCACGCGCCTTCTCTTATTCACGAAGCCACGGGTTCGCGAGAGCGAGGGAGAAGGAAAAAGTTTTTCGAAGAGGGGTTCGGCACTCGCACTGTTTTTTAAAGAGAGAGAGAGAGAGAGAGAGAAAGAGAGAGAGAGAGAGAGAGAGAGAGAGAGAGAGAGAGAAAGAGAGCGACATACCGTGTTATAGTAGGGAAGTAGAGTGGGGGAGGCGGGCAAGAGCAGATAAAAGCACGCGAAGAACCGGACCGTGGGTTACAGGTGCAACATCTCACCGTATATAGAAGCCGTTGCATTCGTGCATCGACTCTGACGAGGATCCACACCCCCTCGGCAAGTGCATCTCGTCTCTTCCTCCTTCTTCTTTCTCTTCGACCCCGTCGTATATAACGCAGCTTTCGTTAATCCCTCGCTTCCTCTTTCCTTCTCAACGGGCTATTCGCAATTTCTCGAAAATATTTTCTCCTCCCCTCCGAGAGAAATAATTACGCGATTTTGTCTTTAATTTCCTAGATAGTTATGTAAGAAAATGGAGTATTTGAGAAAAACAATCGTAAGGAGGGCGGAGAAGAATGTCCGTGCGACAGACACGCGTCGTCCACTTTTTCTCGTTCTACGAGCCGAGCTCCGCCTTGACGAGACGATACAGGTGCGGAAGTTTCGAAGATGGAATTTAGTCGTGCGCTTTACGTTGGAAATACTAAGAATCGAGGGAAATAAAAAAGATCGATGTAGAGACGACCAGAAGGAAATAATGAAAAGGATGAAATATGCAGCGATTCCATTGACAGGAGGATTGTTTTTTTTTGTAGATTTTTGTTTTCGTTTTGTGCGACACCACGTGAATCGATGTAAATGCGAAGCCGCTTAACGTCGATCCTTATTATACGGTTGGTCATCCGATCAACCGGATCCTCGCTCGCCACGATTTATTCGATTTAACACCCTGAATTATCAAAGAACGATTTATACATAATATTATCGATAGCTTTACTATTTTTTTTAAATTCTGGCACGAGTCTGAAATTTATTAATTTAGCTACCCTACAATTTAGCTAAACGGTCGATCAAATCACCAAGTTCTTCTAAGTACGATAAAAAATATTCACCCTGAAATGCGAATTGAAAAAAAAACAGTGGGGAGACTAGAGTGCGACGCTCTTCGCAACGCTTTCTAAAAATCACTCGGCACAATCTCGTCGTCACAACGAGACTAACTCAACCATGTGCGATCAAATGCCCTCGGTGTTTCTTCACGTTTCTTTACACCGCATCTCGTCCTCCCCGCAAAATTACATAATGGCCAAACTGATTTCTCGATCGAGCGCAATCGCTCAAGCTCGCGTGCTTCAAACCGCTAATTTCTGTTTGCTTTTGTTTCGTTTATCGTGATATCCTTATCCGCGATGCATTGGCGCGATGCCGAGCTATAAACGCCGTACTTTATACACGAGTTTATATATCGTCCGATTTTTCCGACATAGTTAAAGAACAAAAACAAGAATGAAAAAAGAAAGAAAGGAAGCAAAATTGGTCGTCTCGTTGTCTCTCGTTTCGATCGACGAAGCACGATCGTGGCGCACGCATCTTTCGTGATCGTTTGATGCTTGGTATATCATTATCTCGGCGTCGAGACGCTGCCACGTCTCTCTCTATCTCTCTCTGTCGGTATGGACCGGGCGTGGCCAGTGTCCTTGCCAGTACGTGTCCACGTTACACGACGTGATATTGGCCAACGATTCGCACGGTCCGAGATGTTAAAAAATGAAAGAAAAGATCAAAAATCCATCGAACGACACGCTACACATCGATGCATAAATATACATCTGTATTTGCGCATGAATATTTATAATTTGACGTGTATGTGAGATGCAGCTGAGCCTACTGCCAAATATATAAATCGATTGGTATATATAAATATATATATATATATATATTGGCATCGAATCCGTTAACGGCAAATGTCGGTCGGGGAAAGGCTTATGCTAATTGGATACGCTCTAGCTGTTGACGAGACAGGACCACTGAGAATGAGTCAGGTCGTACGAACGGATTATCTTACAAAATTTTATACGCCCCACACCATCCACGACAATGTCCAATCAAAAGCTGGATTCTTCGAGACGATCGAGAAACTATCTCGCACTTTGCAACGTATCACTTTTCCTTTCGCGCTCTTTATTTCTCTCTCTCTCTCTCTCTCTCTCATATACACGTTCGGGATTGCAATAATCTCCGGCATTTCGCCTCGTAAAAAGAAGCAAAACATATGGAAGAGTTTATCGCTCGAGTGTCCTTGAATCATTCCGCGATTCGAGTTAATACCGAGAAATATCGGCTCGATAATTTTCAATAAAAAATCGTCGAAGAAATCCGAAATTTCATCTTCCTTCGCGATCTTTTTCGATAGGATTTCCTTGAAAACGACACGAAACAGCGCCTTCCGCGTGGAATTCCATTAAGAAATTTATCGATGATCGTCGGGGTCGATTGTAGGGAGACGGCGTGTGCGAACTTCTTTTTCTTTGTTCGTTTTATTTTTTTGTTTTGTTTTTTCTTTTCTTCAAATTATCCTCGCGTCTGTAATATACGAGAAAACAAAACGCCGCCGTTGATCCGTGGCATTTTCGGTGCTGCCGGACGCAAAACCACGAATTTGTCCCGAGTCGAGAATCACCTAATATCTTTCAAAGGTTTCGACCGACCATCGAAAATATATAGGAAACAGCGAGATGTATCGAGACGTGGTGGTAACGACGAAGCGTGCCAGGGACCGACGGACAAAATTACGGACTGCTCTTGGGTTTCAAAATCCCAAAATATCGTAGAGAGGATCGTAGGAAATCCATTATCCATCGTTGAATGGCTTTTTTGCCGAAATGACATAGAATTTGCCACCATAGTCTCCTCAAAAAACCTGAGTATACAGTCTCTATATCGAAATCTTTCTTTCTCATCCCCTCTCTCGCCTCCGAAATAATTGGTAAATTAATTTGGAACTGTGAGTTTTGAAGTTAGCGAGAGTGCCACTTTCTCGCGAACGTGAAATCATCAGCGAACCTATTATCGAACTTTTCACGATCGAAGGGAACCCACTTCAATTTTTATGGGCGGATATCCATCGACGGAAATTATTTCTACCAGAAGAAGGCACGCTACGATTCCATGAAAAATTAGTATTTTTACTCGACTTCGAATCTCGATCAATTCCATCTCGAATCGATGATTACCCGTGCGTTGTAACGTGTAATTGTATATGCAATTAAACTCGTATCGACTAATAGTTCCTCATACTTTTTATCGATCGAATTCTTCTAATCATGAAAGTCGCTAATTTATTTCCCTGATGGGGTTTTTTATTATGTGGAGAAAGAGAGAGAGAGAGAGAGAGGGAGAGAGAGAGAGAGAGAATGATCGAAGAACTCGCTAATGCGAACGAGTTTCGCTCCTTCCTCTTCTCGAGCAAAAATCCGGGGATAACTTTCTACAGCAAATGTAATTCTGAAAGGAGAGTACACGTTATTGAAGAAGTTTACGCAACTTTTCGTCTCGTTGTCGTTGTCGTCATCGTCGAGTAGTAAGGTAATGATATCTCACAATGATAAATACCCGGTCGTGATTCGTTCTCTGATGTATCATTCGGTAACGAGCCTCGCCCATCCGCGAGACCCCGATTCACTTTTAAAAATCGTCTTATTCCACTTTTCGATAATTCGATAATTAGCGATAAATCGCTCGACTGCATCGATCAAGGGAACGGGACCAAGGAGAAGCGGGGAGACGGGAGAAGAAAGAAGGAAGAAAATTTGCTTTTGCCTTTCTCCTTATGCGCTCGATTCGTCACAAAATACGATCGAGGAGAAAGCGATTTTTCACCACGATTTAGCAATAATTTGTATACGTTTATGGATTTCGATGATTGATATTCATGAGATACGAATGAGCGAAAAGGAAAAAAAAATCTTGATGCGCGTTATTCGATGAAAGCGTCGACAGAGTTTCGACTTTCCCGGAAACCGTTGTCTTCGTATAAAAAATATTTAATATTCCATCGACGCTTCTATAACATTGATTTCCTTGCAAGAAACAATGAATATCTCTCTACGTCCGTATATGTTCACGTGATTTTTCTTTTTGTGTTTTGCGTTACCGTAACACGTGATTTATGATGGTCGTATCGAGCGCGTGTTCTTATCGTTCGTGGCTTCGTTAGCGTGCAATAATAAACGTTGATTTCGTTATAAAAACACGGTGGCATCTCGCTAATTCGTAAATATACTACGCTCTTCATTAAGTCCTAAATTCGTCGTTAATTGTACAAATTTTTACAACGATGATCAGCCTCGCGATTCGATAATTGACTAATTTATTAACGTAATTCCTAATTTCCCAAATAATGAGCAAAACAAAATAGAAATAAACATAAAGATACAGATACGTTCGCTCGCATTAGAAACCATCGCGTTTTTTATTCCATGAATTTCTCGAAAAACAAAAGTCACGATATAATAATTCTCGAAAAAAAATTCATTATTCGCCCGTTTCTTCAATGAAGATTCTCGTCGATCATCAACGCACGCACACCGCAAATAAAATCTGCGCACAAACCACCGACCGCAAGATCGCGCGAATAAAATAAAAATGAGAAGAAAAAAACGAATTGAAATACCGCGATAATTCGTTCGAAAGAGATTCGGGACACTCGGCGGTTATACACGGGGTATACCTACTCTGTCATTCGTCGGTATAATATTTATGCTCGTTCTATTCTCACGCGGACCAGATCTCTTTTTTCTTTCTCGAGCTTTTTGTTAATTTTTTTGCTTAATTTTACTCATTTCTCATTCTTCGGATCTCCTTCTTTTCTCCGACTCGCGCCAATTCTCGCCGCCGTTGTTTTTATACGTACCGGGGCGTGTTGTACCATCAAGACAAAACACGCGAGAGCATCACACGAGCAAACAACGGGCTCGCGCGCATCGTCAGAAAAGTGCTGTCCTAATATGGATACGCGAGAGAAAGAGAGAAAACGATGCGAATGAGCTCGAGCGAGAAAAAGAGAGAGAGAAAGGATCTAAAACCACCAAGCGAGCACATACTACGCGAGCGCAAGCTTTTTTACCCTCCAGGGGGAAGTAGCTGCGAGTGGCAAGATTTTGTGGTTCTACACACACTTATATACAACACGAGTGCGAGAGGCTAAAGCCGAGAAGTTGGGTAGAAGTATCCCTCGTATAAGCTATATACGCGCGTATAAAAAGTAACGCGAATTTTTCGGGGTACCCTCTACCTACCGCCGGGAGATCGGTAATTGCAGGTCGTTGAAATCGCGTGCGAGCGTCGAAGACGACGAAGACGACGATCTCATGCGGAGGGAATGAGGAGGAACCAAGCGTGAGGGAATAAGCATGCTCTCTCTTTCTCTCCCGCCAAAATTTACGTCCATCCCCGTTTGTACACCCGTATGTCCGTCCTCGTCTTGCCGTCAAGACAGACCGAGAGTGTAAGAATGTGCACGTGCCTTTATTTATTTTGCATAATTATCCGGCATTGCGCCGAGCTTGCTCGCGAGAAGCCCGAAGACCTAAGATAGCCCCTGGTTAAAACTCGCGCCATCCTTCTTCGTCTTATTCCTCATTCGCCCTCTCTCTCTCTCTCTTACTCTCTCGTGTCTTGGCCAAACCGCAGGTTACCGTATATATTTGTATATTGATGCGCGCGTCAATGTACGCGTCAAGTATAGATACGTTACGACCGACGAATATAAATTTTTAGAACGAGTAAATACTATTTGTTCCAGTACAATTTAGATAAACATCTATAAAATTTTTAAAGAAATCCTAAATTCCTGAAAAAATCATTTTTACGTTTAAAACAGATTTCCTCAGTAACTAGAGTCCTCTGAAAAATAGAATACTTTCTAGAAAGCAAAATCTCTCGAAGATAAATTTCAAGAACATTTTAATGATATGAATGTTCCTAAAACCACATTTTTTTTCGAAATTTCATAGAAAAAATTAATCTGCTGTACATATATAAGTATATATATTGCTCGCTTCAATTTTTTCTCATTGAAGCGAGATTAAAGCGTTGATGGATGCATCGCCGGCAGCCGCCATACGTGTATAATATAATTTCGTGAATGAGATTGAAAAATCGAAAAGCCTTCGTACGCGACTGCGAGGACCTCGAGGATATGATCGAGAAAAGATACGAAGAACGATGTAGTAGTGATGGCCACGAAATTTCGTATCTCTTGGTACATCGGCTTATAGAACAATAATAGCTGGGTATTTCGAGATTTGCCAGGGTTCTGCGGTCACCGCGATTCTTCGATTCCTTCTGCCTCGTTGCCTTCTTCTTCATATATATATATACACGTACATAGAAATACTATTCAGTAGAATATCGTATCTATATACAAGAGAATACACGGTCGTGTTGGAAATTCGAGCGAACCCGAGTACGAAATTAGTATTCATTAGAGGGTCCACGTGAGATTTTCGACGAGTCACGTGGAAATAATTAAGGTAAGTGAGGGGTCCGCATGCGGTTAGGCGCTCTCGAGTTCAAGTAGGTGCGTGTACGAGAGAGAAACAGAGAGAAGAAGATAGATAGAGAGAGAGAGAGAGAGAGAGAAATGGTGTGCCAGGGCGCCTAATGGCCATTGGCCTCTTCGTTTCCCGCCCGCTCTTTCGCTCATCTCGTTCCTGCCTCTTTTTCTTCCTCATCTTCACCATCAGCGCATTCTCGTACCTATACTTCTCGTCTTCATCGTCGCGTCTCCTCGTTTCGTCCACCGTGGGCCACCGAATCTCTCGCTTCGTAAGAGAGATTCTATATAGACAAGGCGAGTTAAGAGAAACCATGGTCATCGTTACCTTTACACTCTTCCTTTCGTTTCACCCTTTTCTCTATCGAACTTCTTTTTTTCCTCCCATCCTCTTCGTGTTTGTCTCGTGGTCCTAGTTCTCGTCCATTATATTTGCATATTCTCTCACAATTGTTAAATAACTTAAAAATATTTTAACGGTAACTGTAAGTTACTCATTTCCGCGAATTTGATCAAGATGACACAAATATTTCGATAAATAAACGAAAAAATATGCTTAATTTTAAAAAATGTCAGAAATGTAGAGACATACGTTAAATTTTGTATAAATAGACAGTAATCGAATGGCAGGTTAGGGCTCTACGATGCCGTTATTTTTTCGGGTCTCGGACTCACGTGCCTTGATCTATGAGACAACGCAAGAGCGTGGCACCTGTCCCTTCGTGGTATAAGCACACGTGGCATCTCGCTCGAGCGATCGCGCGACAACCCAAGAGGGCTCGTGGACGCGACGCCGCGTTTCACAACTGAACGGACGAATTTTATGGCTAGTCTAATGAAGTCGTTTCAGAAACTCTCGCGCCACCCGAAAGAACCCAAGACGCGATTTTATCGGCTCTTAATTGGGAGCGGAGAAGAGACCGGCGAATTTATGGTCAACCCAAATATGGACACAGTACTTAGATACGTGCACCTATATATATATATATATACCTATATACATACATTTTACCGCGTGGATAACAAATTTCGAACTTATTGAATGGCCACGAATAAAACCAACCCCGTCTCTCTATACAAATGTGTATTTGTGTATATTTTTTTTCTAAACCCCGTTCGGGTTTAGGGTGAGATACGTGCGTGTCTTACAAATAGCTTTAAACCCCTGCGCGTATACATACGAGTTGTAATATATATTTGTTGTACGCAAGGAGTAAGAAATGATTGCTCGGAGTTCAGAGAAACGAGCTGGGCGACTCACGCAGAGAGAAATACCCAATCACGCGATCGATCGATTTGATTTCCAATCATCGCGTTATAATATCGAAGCTCCCGACTGGGTAACACCCAGTTTTGCTCGTCTCGAGCGTGTACATATCGTCGGTGTTTCTCGTCTTCAATTTACACTTGCGCACTACGTGTTCTATCTCGCCTTTGCCGATATACATCTCGCACTCGACTATATACATCATATCGATTACCGATCATCCGAAGATCCAATCAACACGTACTCTCGCGAACGTACGCGAGGATGTGAAGGATATATATCGCGCGTCAGCTTACCGAGATTTAAGTCACGAATTGGCGTGCCTCATTTCTACCCGAGATTCGCGTCGACCGCAAGGATTGTTTTTTTTTGTTTTCGTTAACATCGCCACGAATCGTGCACTCTCGTGCTACGGAGAGAACGATGGGGCATGTTCTTGGGAGAATTCTGGTATCAACGTTTGAATTTCTGTCGAAAGGCTCGGGATTGATTCGGGCACGTTTCTTGAAATATTTCTGAGATTTTGCGATGATATTCGTTTTCTCTGTTTTATGTTGATCCTCTTTTTTCATCCCTTAGTTTAAATTTTTATCGTATTCTCGTTCGATCTATTAGAGTCCCCTTTTTTCACGTAGATCTTCTCCTTCGCTGGCCCATTTCCGCGACTATCGGACTCTCGTGTACGCACACAACAAACACAGAGGAAGAGGGAATATACCGAGAGGTGAGTCCTGCTCGAACGCTCGTTAGCTCGTGCACCTGTGCGCCCGCCGTCGTAGCTACCGCCTCGAACCAACTCAAATTTTTCATTCGTTCCCCCGACACTCTCCTTGCTCGTTCCTTTTCCTCCCCTTTCTTACCCTCAACGTCCCTCCTACCTACAGGAAGATACCCTCGCGTACCTTCGCGGTTACGCACACACACTCGTGAAAATTTCGACGTTTCTACACGGGATTCGAGCGAGAGAGAGAGAGAGAGGGAGAGAGAGAGAGAGAGAGAGAGAAAGAGCGAGACAGAGAGAGAGGAAGAGAGAGAGGGAGTATTGTGCGCCGTGGATACTTGCAAGCATCTCTTCTTCTTGACACGCGCACACGCCCTCGAAGAAGGACGGCTCGTACGATATTTCGAGGATTGTTTGTTTTTTAATGATTTATTTTTATTCTTTCCCGACTCTCGAGGGGTGATCAACGTCGTGGCTCGATCAGGAAGCCGTCGGCATCTTTCCTTTTAATCACTTATTTATGAGATGCACGGTCCTTCTCGAATTATATGACTGTGCAGATTATCCTAATTATGAAATTCTCCTTCGTATCTTATGTCAAAGTGAAAAATACGTTTCGTGATCGAATTACTAATCGTTACTAATCATCAACGACGATATTACTAACAACTCCTCTCCCTTACCTTCACTCATAATTGTCGTGATAAATATCCTCTTTATTTTTGTCCTGTCCGAGGACGCGTGTTCGTTACATCTATCGAGTTTTCTCCTCGAGAATAATTTTCGATACCAGACTCATTTTGTACCCGCGTAATTGTACGGATAATATCAATCGGTGATTGGAGAATGATAAATCATTGGCAAGGTTATATGTCGTTCGTGGGCCCATTTCGCGTTATCGCACTATCTGGTCCACCTTCTCGGCCATCTTTACGATACGTACATACGTAAATCTGTCATCTGATCCTACAGCCGTATACAGTAATACGTGTTTACGCGCATCGAAGCGTTTTCAGTCGCTCTCGCTTTTCGCGCGACACTCTATCAACACGAAGAGAGGCACGAATTAAACCACTCTCGATGCCTGGGTTCACGATGGACGAAGAGTCGAGAGCCGCGAGTGTGCGTCCGGCGCGTATATCGTCTCGCGCGCGCGCGCACACGCTCAACCCAGTAAAGTAAAACTCTCGCGGCATACACCTGTCCATTGCTTCCACGCGTCTCTTTTCGCTCGAGACAGAGAGAGAGAGAGAGAGAGAGAAAGAGAGAGACGCACCGGTCGTTCGCGTCATCGCTTTCCTTGGACACGAGAAGAGGGACACCTATGTACGCGTTCAAGAATTTCTTATTTAGTTTCTCGGTTAGTTCCATCCTTCGCATCGTACGCAAAGGGAATAGTCGCGTCAAGGACCGATACTTTCGGAATTTGGCTAGAAATTCGCCGACGCGAGACTATTCTTTCTCCTTCTCGGTATAATTTTGTAGCTTCGCGGTGTCGATTCTGTGTTTATATAACGCTCCAAAGATCGTGACAAGATAAGACGCAGCATCTCTTCGTTGAGAAGGACGAAAGTTGCTCTCGACGAAGAGAATCAACAAAGAAATGAAAAGAGAAGAAAAATATCGACGAAATCCGCGTGAAACGAATTCGAAGGAGACGAGAGGGAGGAAAGAGGGATGAGGATAGGGCGCGAGGTAGAACATCGATAAAACTAGGTGGAAGTTCTCGTTGTCGGAGTCTCGTGCCCGGGCTTTTAGTCGAGTCGTGGATCGTGAGGGACCGGAGTGGCGAGAGGAACGAAGCAGCGGCGAGCTACTCGCGTCGCGGAACACGAAAATGAAACTCTCGTGCACCTGCCCCGCGCCGTTCTCCGCGCCCCCTCCTTCTCGCGCGCCCTTCTCACCAAATCGCCATCAGCACAGCATTTCTCTCTCTCTCTCTCTCTTTCTCTTCTTGCATCACGATATTACTCTCGTCTCTCTCGATCTCTTTTTACTTTCTCACTCTCGCACGTACGCCTCTCTTTTATTTTTTCTCAAATTTCTTTTTGTCTTGTTTATTTCGCTCACTCTTACTCTGGTATTTTCGTATCATTCGGTCCTTCTTCGTACGCATGCGCGTCTCTCTCTCTCTCTCTGTCTCTCGCGGCTGCCGATCTCGCGCCCGGCGCGCACGTGGAAGAAAATATTACCGGCATTCATCCTCTTGGCCTCTCGACCGGGCTCTCGTTCTCGAAGGGAGGAAGAGATATTTCGCTCTGGCAACGAAACGCTCTCTAGAGAAGCGGAGAGACACGAGAGAGCAAAACGAGAGCGGCCAGAAACGCGAGAAAAGAACGATCTCGCATAGGGCAAACGCGCGCGTAAGTGCCCCCGGGCTCCTTCGAATGTGGCTTCACCCTTCTCCCTTCTTCACCCTTCTTCGCCCGTCTTTCTCGTATTCTTGTTCTTCTGTTTCTTCCCTCCTCCTCAAGTTCTTCTTCTTCTTTTCTCTGACTTGGCCAGCCCCACCAAGAATCCTTTCATACGCGTGCCACCTAAAAGCGAACGCGCCGCTCGCTCGCGACTCTCCCAGACGCACCTCGGCTTCCTGAATAAAGACACACCAACCGAGGCCGCAGACAACGAGACGAAAAACCAACACGTGCCATATGAATTACGTCGCTTTGCTGCACCTCCGATTACTTTCAATGCCACTCGGCCGATCGATTCAATAATTTGACTTTTTTTTCTCTTAATTCAGTTTTCTCCCCACTTGTTCGATAAAACGTATCAAGGACGTTTTTCGAATCAATGCACTAATTGACATATTAAACAACAGCAATAAATGACTGTTTTTTTAAGCTCGATTGAATCGATCAAATTGAGGTTTGATATCGAGCTTAAGATCTGTGTAAAGTTTACAGTATTTCGTTAAATAAAATCAAAACTTCCCAGGATTGTCCAAATTTGTTCTCTCGCTGCATAATATTGTCTTCGGCTGTGATTTATTTATTTTTATTCAATCCAATTTGTGACGAAATTTTGAACGTAAGAGAATCGTATCCGAACTTTCTATTCGTTTCATAATTTATGAGCTTCAATCGAGCCAACGGAAAAACCGTGTCCGACTATGTTACGCGGTTTATTTCTACATCAAAAATTTTTCAACTCTTCGCTATAATTATGAGATCATGCATTTTGCCAACCAGCTGCCTCTCCCGAAGAAACTGCTATGCACGTAACTATATATCTACATATACACAAGTACGCCAATCGTCCTTGACGAAAAGTGCTCGGGAGAAATTATTGCTAACAGCGAAAAGAGTGAGGAAGGTATGAGTGGCTTATAAAACGATATGTCGCGGTATCTAATTATAATAATCGAGTCTGTCGGTACCCGGCACCTGGTTCTGCTCACCTTATGAATTTATATCGCTACATACGTTCTACGTAAAACCTGCGGTATTATAGGTGCTATACCTATGAACATACGACATCGATCATTTTTTGCAAACACCAGGCCCCCGTTATTATTTCATTATCTCAGCTTGGCATTATTGCTTCGCATATACGTTATTCAGTTGTCTAAACATACGTTCATCTTTATTTTATATACGCCGAGACAAAAATAATGTTACGTGCCCAATACCGATGATACGTGTTATTAATCATCGCATAAAGAGAATATTGGTGAGAAACATCTGGCTGCTATTGTTATTTCTGGGTCGAAGACTTGTCTTGAAATCTCGAAGCTTGGAACACATTTCGACATTTATAGATATGTGTATATTATATATTTTTTATTTTTTTTATTTGTGGGAGTTTTAATTGCACACCCTCTCGGGTTTTTGCAATCTGTCGTCTCTCTTTCTCTCTCTCATCTTTCTTTTTGGCTTCCCCTTGCTCTGACGGCTGCAGCCGCTTCACATTCTCTTTACTCTCCCTGTATCGCATTCGCCATGGACGGAGGGAAACTGCAGAAAACCTCCGCCGATACAGGTCGGTACGTACCTAGTCTCCCCCAGCGTCAATGCGAGTAAACTCAAGCACGTCCACCAGAGTCGCCTAGGGCCGGCACCTCCTCACTTGTGATGCTATGGGATGCCCGTGCCCGACCAAGGCGTCACCATCCGCGCGATGAGAACCGCCTTGCGGAAGCACCAAAGCCGAACACCGATCCCCCACTCATCACAGTGAGGTTTTGTTGGGCATTTGTTTTGGTAGAATCCGAACCGCCAGGATTGCAGAAAAAACACGTAGAAAATTTTTTTTCCATTGGTGTCGGCTGCGGAAATCGAACCCGGATCCGCTGCGTGCGAACCCGAAGCTCTATCCACTGAGCCACTGCGCTCCTTGTGTATATTATACACAATATATATATATATGTATATATATATACAATATATATATATATATATATATATATATATATATATATATATATATATATATATATATATATATTCTTTATCGTTGATACAAGCTGTGTACATTTTTCAATAATTCATTCGGGGATCGTATCGGCCTTTGTAATTTGCGTCATTCTTTTGATTTGAAAGAAAGCACGAAACATATTTTCATTTTTTTTATTCTGTCGATGGTTATAATTTGAGCTTGTATTTATCTAATTGTAAGTACCGTATTAAGCTTGCTCTAAACTATACCGCACGGACCGGCACGTAACAACAATGGCACGTTGTGGCATTGATAGGACAAGTTTACTTGTATATTCAAATTGCAGCAGGCATCAATCACCGACCAGCAAAAGATTTGCGGGAGCGCACGGTCGAAGTCGTTCCCCTAAGTTGCCGGAACGTGCAGGTCGGTTACTGCCTAGTATGTGCACTCCCACTGATGTGAGATCCATGCTACAAACATTTGAAGCAACTTATTGTGGCTAATTTACGATTCTGTAGTTCCTTATAAAGTCCTTTTGGACGAAAACAATTTTGACCCCCTCTGGAGCCACGAAAATCTCAAAAGTAAAATACGAATGTTAACTGTCGGCACCTACCGAAGGTCAATATTTTCTTTTCGTCCAAAAAGTCTTCATGAGGTGATTACGAAATCGGAAATTTAGCGCTGATAAAGAATATAACGTTATTTTTGCCGATATCTCAAAAACTTCAGACGAAAAAGGGGAATAACTCGAAATAACGATTTACCCACTGAAGGAGGATAAAATCTGCAAATTCTGAAACAAAACCGCGATTTTCTTGTTGGACGGGAAATTTGCGATCGATAGAGGATCTTAGAACTTGAGAAAGGATTACAATTCACCGGAATACAGTACATCGCATTATTGATGGATTCGCGAACCCTCGAAAAATCGACTTTTCGCAAAGCTGTATCTCCGTTCTCGTTTGTGGGACAGAAAATGTCACGAATAACTTTTTGAAGAACTCGCTGAGAATCGGCCGAATCGCTCAATTTTTGAAGCCGTGGCGATCCTTCGAAAATCGCGATTTTTGGCACCCATAGGAAGGGACCTGCAAAAAAACGCCTCGGCAATGAGGGCAAAATTTTGTTTGCTCTAAAACCCCTTTATTTCATTATATTCGTGTTACGTGGGAAATTTCCGATTCGGAAATGATGCTACAAAGCCTTTTTGGACGAAAACAAAATTTGACCCCTCTGGAGCCCCCAAAGTGCCGAAAGTAAAATACCAATGTCGACTATCGGCACCCCCCAGGGTCAAATCATGTTTTCCGTTAAAAAAGGCTTCAATTGGAGGTTACAAAATCGGAAATTGTCCGCGCAACACGAATACCACTCCCGTAACCTCGATACATTGCAATTTAGGGAAATATTCAGTTTTTCGACTTTTTTGCCGACAAATACAAAGCACACGACATTATAACCATCATATTCATGTTAAGGTTGTCTCCGACTATACCGCACGGACCGTCACGTATTAGCAACGGAAATCACCAGCACTGACGCGACAATTTTACGCGTATATTCGGATTGCACCAATAGCCACCCGTCACGGATCAGCAAAACATTTGCGAAAGCGCCTGGCCGGAGTCGTTCCGCCACGTTGCCGGTACATGCAGGTCATTATCAACTAGTATGTACACTCCCACTGACATTCATACTACGAAGTTTCCTATACCGATGTCGGTACGTGCCGTTGCCGTTACGTGACGCTTCGCGACGTATAGTCCGAAGTAATCTCCGAAGTCTGAAGTCGTGTGGCACGTGCCCCAAGGTATTCTCGTTTTCTGATTACCACTTACTACGGTGTAGCATGTAATAGGTATAAAACATATATATAAAAATATATATATATATATATATAATTCTCGTTTATTAGACGTGGTACGTGAACATAGATACCGCGGTACATTGCCTTCAGAATGCACGACCTACTCACCTACCGAGCGACCGACGGCGAGGTAAACATAGAAAGAGACTGAGAGCCGGTTTCCTTCTACGTTAACTTGCAGAAGAGGAAGGAGATAAGCCTTGCGAGGCCAGCGATGCATCTACGCAATGCAGACCATCCGGTATTGCCGGAAGCCAAGCAGGTTGCATACCTCGAGGGTTCGACTGTACCATAGACGCATCAAATAAGAAAATCATCCTCATCGAACCCACAATTTATTCGAATGATCCAAAAATTACTGAAATTACGACAGTAAGATGATTATTTAAATTGCACGAAATTGATTTCGATTAAGCTAATTTGTTCGTTTCCTTGCCACGTTTCAAATATTACCCGAGGTCACCTACTTGTCTCGTTGCGTTCGCGGTAAATCATTCGTATGACAAGACCGAGGTAGCGAGGGGCTCGTCGAGCCACGCGCGATCGCGTCCGCGCCACGACATCGACTTTCTGGGTCGTTGATCGAGAACTCGCGAGACAATTCGACCCGCATTATCGCAAGTCCTCGTCAATCTCATGCGTTGTATGTGAATAAACGTCGCCTATGTTTATCCATTACACCATATAAATTCTATAATTTACGGCCCGACGGTGACACGCGTCGTTGATCATTCGACCGTATCCGTTTGCTCAAAATTTAGCATATAGTCATACACGCGATAACGACGGTTAACAAACCGAAAGCTCAGCATTTGCTGACCCTTCCATGTCGCTTTATCTCTATCGATGCATCGGCTACGTCCATTCCATTATACGTTATGTCTTTCCAATGGAAATCAGAATTTCAGTATGAACCGAAATGATTTAGGTAGTTAGAATTCCGTAAATGCGATAATACGTCCAAACTGTAAGGCCAATAAACACGAAACCTTCGAGTTTACGATGCTTATCACGATTCTAAGAAACATTTGTAATATCATAATCGGCGTTTTAAATGAGAGTTTTGTTGTAACGCGCGTGTTGCTGCTTTGACTTAAATTTCACAATCAGCCGAGCGAAAAGCCCTGTACACAACACACAAACACAGACGCATCCTTCGAAACCGGGTATCGTCGAGTCCATACGAATATGGTTATACACGCAACGTTATAATTAAAGGTTATATAGCGTTGAGTTGGCGTACGATTATTATGAAAAATAGAATGATTAATTAACTCGGAGTATTTAATCATAAATCGACTATCAAATTATGTCAAGGAAGAGATAACCGACGCTCTGAGTTTTCCTAGAAATTGATCGTCGAACCGCATTTAATGAATTTTTTAATTACGTGAAAAATACGTGTTTACTTTTTTTTTTATTTCCAGGTAATTTAGATATCGTTAACGGCACATTTTTCAAATTATTTTATTTTATCCGTTTTCTCCGTTTTTATTATTCCGTACCATTATACGATACGAGTTTAAATATTTAACATACCTCCGAAATAAATACATAGATATACTCTTTTTTCTTATCTAATGTTTATTTTTGTGAATTCCTCGGACATTTACGTCTTCTTCGTTACGGCCAAAAGGAAATTTACCGTGAAAAAGTTGTACGGAGAAAACAGTGAACTTCGTGCTGTTGCAAAATCGAAGGGAAAAATTATTAAAAACAAAACATGGAAATATAAATTATAGCGTGATACGCGATTCTTGCGATAATTAGCTCTAAACACTCGTCTGACGGTGCGCATTATCGCAGCGGTATAAAAACTCTCGCACGGTACTTGGAATTATACACATAAACGGAGAAGAATGACGAAGGAAAGGGAATCAGAAGTTGAGTTCGGCAATTTTGTATTTGCTATAGGCGAATGTAGTTTCTATTCGAAATAAGTTATACACAATCCAACGTTACAAGAACAAGCGTAATCCGAGCATTCGTGATTTCACGATAGCCCGTCACGCGATGAAAAGTTTTTAAGTCTTTTTTTTCTTTCCGAAGACGAGAAAACTTTTGCTATTTTATCGAAAGTAAAAAAGTAAAGAAAAAAGGCTCCGAAAAGGCCGACCGTAACTCGCCGATCACGCAACTCTCATTGTTCTCGGGTTCTCGAGTTCGAAGGGAGAGTCAGGTATCCCTCTCTGGAAGTTATTGCACTCAAATCTTGAAAACTCTCGATTTACGAAGGGCCAACCAAGTTATATCTCTCAATATCCCACTTCTCTCTCTCTCTCCCTCTGTTTCTTGCCCTGTCTCTTCTCGAGGTAAAATTTATTCATTTATACGATTTTTCGTTGTTAGGGTCCGATAGTTTAGGTTCGGTTTTTAAGTGGGTGTTGCTCCATGAAAGATCATTCGAGATCACGAAATGAAAGAAGCGAGAAAAGCGGCGGCGCTTGAATGAAACCCATCTCGTCTCATGATCCACTCTATATAATTCCACGTTCCATCGAAACTGGACCCGACGACCCTCATATTTTTACTGCCCGTACCGTCTTACGTATCTTCCATCTCGCGTATGTGTATATATATACATATATAAAAAGAAGACACAAAAAAAAAGAATCTCGAATATCCTTTTTCTTTTAACTGCTCGATTTTATTCGTTTTTCTTTACGGCTCAATTGGTACCTCGTTTAACTCGATGCGGGATGTTTTTGCTACGGAGCTCGCTGCCGATAGCGCAAGGTGATAAAAACCGGTGAAAATAAAGCGATAAAACCGCCTCGGGCTCGATGAGACGAGAGAACACGTTGGTTTACCAACGTCTCGATCTCTGATGTACAATCGTATCGACGTGTCTGTGCACGAGTCTGTGCGACACGGAAACTACGTGCTTGATTCCATGTGGATTGTGGCTATACACGCCTACGTTGCAATACATACCGAGTGTAATACGTGCATGCAATAAGATCCGATAATATATAGCCTGCCAAAGTACTGAAAGTTGTCGAAGTTGTCGTCGCGGTCACGACATCTTGATTATTAATCTATTATGGTTGGATATACGTGTATTTTACGTGGTATTCATAAGTAAACGATTCGGCTTCCGCGCTATATATTATCCAAGATGTTATTCTTTCGGTTAGAAATAACATTCATTCGCTTTTCATTCAACTTTATTTTTTTTTTTAAATACGATATCGTCACATCCTCGTTCGTGTTATTTTCAGACATATATAAATACAGATATATTTGCGGGAAAACGTGTGTGCAAATATATATATAGAGTGAGAGAGAGAGAGAGGGAGCTCGAGGCTGAAGCCTCTGGGCTTGATTTATAAATTTCGCCCGCGGGAACTCGCCAACGCGTTCTCTCCTTTACCTGGACAATTATAATCATACGATCTGGACTTTTCTTCCTTTTATTTTTTCCGTTATCATAAAATGTCCTAATGAACGAATTGGTCCTTCTCGAAGAAATGCGACTCGTATAGATACGTCACTCAATGATGAAAAAAACGGTAGATCGATTGACAGAATGCAACAGCTAATTCGCGTTGTTGATTTGCGTCACGAATCTGCTTTTTTGTTTGACAAATTAGCTCATTCGCTATTTTGATTAGTCTTGCTATATTCCACTTTCTACAATTATTCTGATACATCGATAAATTTTATGTTCCGTATTATGAAATCATTTTAATTTAATCCTCGATTTAATTAATTATTAATTTACTCCTAAACGACTTGTATTTATCTCCGTTAGATCGTTATATTTTCCACCCTCGTAATTTTCCTATCGTAGATAAGTGTTCGCATCTCGTACGAATTTGGTATCGAGTACAATTTCCTCCTTTCGTTAAACTTGTCGAACGATAGTGCAATCTCAATTATACGAAAGATTTTTCTACGTTGTCATCGCTGATCTGCTCGTTATAGAAATATAAAAACTCGTGCGTCAGAATGCGTGCGAATCTAGATAAAAATAAAAGAAAAAATTATCGGCATAACTGGCTCAGCGAAGTGTCATGGGGATTATGTTGGCGGACCGGAACGAGGTGTGAGATATTTATTTTCCTAGCTGCAAATGCGTTCCACTTTCCACGCTTGATCACTGGTGGCCTGCTCCAGACTGACGAAAGAGCGCCGAGGCTCGAAAGCCGACGTCATTGAGCCATTTACGGACTTCGCTAGCCACGAAATTAGTACATCTGAATTTAATATACACAAGATCGTTCTGTGTTTACCAGCTAGAAAGAGACAGAAGCTGAAAGAAACAGGCGGAGAATGTGAGATGGAATTTATTTAATCACGCGGGCCATGGTTGTTCCCCTATTATTTTTTTACAACGTGAGATTCCTAGGAAACAACACAAGCTCTGGCTAGTTTTCTCGAACCCTTAACTCGCTATTTCATACACTTCTCTACTCTTGAACCGTTCACACGGTTAGCCAGAAATTTGTTATTTGCGTTGAAATAATTTTGCGCTACGTGTACAAGTTACAAACAGTTTTTATTTCAGCCCCGGTAACGCTTGTTAAAAAATCGGTAACGGTAACGATCAAATGATTGACGCAACGCAGTCCTAACGCCAAACAACTTTTTGACGTTTTCGAACGTCGATTCGCGTCGATGGACGTACGCGTCAATTAATCCGTCGATATTTACATGCAACATCGCGTCTACGCGATTTCCATGACTTCAATCGTATACCCTGTACATTTATCCTCGTTGTCCGGCGAATAGCGGATAATCGCTCGAACCCTGATATGGATTAAAACGCGAAAGTGATGCGGTAAAAACAGCGAAACTTTGTACAACATGCGACGAGATGATTGAAGCAGTTCTCTTAGCTGAAGCGGATTTCCTTGCCTGTAGCCGAAAAGGAAAAGAGAAAACGTTAAACGTCTCGATCGATACAATGTCATACAATCAACGACGAATTCGTAATAACCCATTATGGATACGAACGACGCACAGAGCGAATACATCGAGAATTATATGCAAATATTTTCACAACTGAGGCACGAGCAAAAGATTTGCCAAGACTCGTGATCCGCGATGGTTGTCTGAGTCACGACAACAAATGAGATTTTTGTTGTCGTGACTTCGAAACGAAGCGACGAGGCAAGGTTCTTGATGCGATTTCTGTTATTCGCGTGGAAAGTCTGTCGGTCTTTTGGAATACGGAGATACTATTATTACGCATAATGAATCCCCTTCTGGCAATACACGATTTTCCAGTCCGGACGTAGATAATTACGAGCTCTCTCAACCAGAGAATTCGATCTCGTACAGTTGTAATAGGGCAACGACGTAGATTCGCTCATTGCGTTTTACGATGAAAGGAGGAAACTACGCTCATTGCTCGCATGACAGCTCTCGCGGGATCGACATTGGTACAAGTGTTACTGAACTTCGATAGGTTGTTTTTTGTTTTTCATATATTCTTTCTTTTATTTTTCATTTTGTTATATGTTTTTGAAAAATAATGTCTTTCACGCGACACTTTTAATAACGTCTTTCCAAGGACGTTAAATATTGTTGGCGCGGTGATTACCCGTCCCTGAACTGTTGTACGTCAAGGTAGGTGTGCTCCTTATTTCCAAAGCGATTATTCATACAATTGGTACCCGTCGAATAAATAAAAATTTAGCTTCCTGATTAAAAAGGTTCAAAATTTGCGAATAATGATAATAAAAATATTTTTCAAAAAAATGGCAAATTTTATTCAAGGTGAGCAAATTTCAATTTCCTGAGGTTTTCGTTACATTAGATAATATTATCACTGTGATAAAAGATAATGCGAACGTGAGTAATGCACTGAAATAATATCATGGAACACAACATCGTCTGCTCATAACGATCAACAAAGAAATTTTCCATTCGCCATATCGAGCGACAATATTATTATAATTAATGAAACACTAGGAATTTGGTCGAATTAATCGATTTAACTAGGATCGATATTTAGGCCGATCGTAAGAGATTACCAAAGGACGTATCGGGCGAGGAATAACGCATGAGCGACTCGAAGGATCGAACCGAGTTATGTCCCTACGTATTTACCATGCTTCGTTTGACACCGAGAGACAACCATTAGTATTTCGATGGATAACTGATAGAGTCTTTTGAACTATGAGAAAGTGGTCCTGTAGGTGTCTCGATACAAGCCTCCATATATCAACGCCCTTGCACTGGCACATTAGTCATGGACACACCCCTCCTACTCACACAAAGCCACACACATTTAAATACATTAAAAAATAAATGTTTATATATGACGGTGTACCGCATCAGCCAAGCTGTATCAACTATATCACACACGGTGAAAGGTTTATATTTACGCAACGTATAACACCACACCAACGTGCATTTCTTTTTCATTTATCCAGCGGTACTCCCAAACACAGGATCGAGGCGGGAACTACGTGTAACGACGACGTCGCTTACATATATATACAACCTCTATTTGAGGAGAACGCTCAGTATCGTGTCGACTCGACCCGCAGGGCTGTCATCATCAAACTCGTGTGTTCATTTAGTCGTTTTTTCACGATAAAGTCTTATTTCGCAATTAATCATATTAATTGCGATTAATTCGTACTCGCGATAAATCGAGATAGAAATATGAAGGGAAGGCCGATTTTACCTCGTCCTTCGTGGGTCATCGCGATACTCATCGCGCTTGTCGGTATATCGTCGGTTAGTGGCTATTACGGCGGTCGAGGACGTGACGACGATTACGGCGGTCGAGGACGTGGCGACGATTACGGCGGTCGAGGATGGGCATCGCAGTTTGGAAGCGCCCAGCTACTCGAGAGATTTTCATGGAAAGTACTTGACTGGGCTTTTCCCGATGAGAACTCAAAGGAGATAGCCATTGCCAACGGCGAATATATACCCGAGAACGGACTTCCCGTTGGTATAGAAGTTTGGCGCAACAAGCTTTTCGTCACGGTGCCAAGATGGAGGGAAGGTGAGAAGCGATTCGCAGTCCGTATTCACAATTAATAACATAAAGTTGCATTTAGCAAATTCGACGAAACGTTCGTATGAAAAATAAACCGGACAAGCCTTGTCTCCGGTTTTGGGGGTGGTTTATCCTTTCTTTCTCTCTCTCTCTCTCTTTCTCTTCCTAGTCTCGCGAATCTCGTCTGGACAACTTCCGGTGCTGTGACGAAATAATACCGAAAAAAAAGATTCGTGACGTGTTTGCAGGTATACGCGTTTCTTGAATAGAAATTCACTTCGCGAATCTCGAAAACCGCGCGCTCTACCCCGAGGCCCCCAGAGCGAAGAATAATCTCTCAATGGGAGAGTTCATTCGCTCTTTCCGTGCTATACGCGCACCGTTTACACTTCTATAGTCGTCTATTCCGGTCTCTCTTTGGATTATTCGCTTCTTATTCATTGTACTACCCTGCATTATTATTATTATTTTTATTATTTCTATTACTATACAGTCAACCGAGCCATACCTGCGATTTGTACGATCCATTGTCACTCTCGTCGGTGATGAACAATGAAAGCGTCGACACGCTGTGCACAAAACGCGACAAATTGATCGAAGATTTTGACAAATTTGATTAATTATTCGACCTATTATTAAATTCAAACTAACGATTAATCAATGTTTAATTTATCTTTATTTTTTGTCGTCCTATTTGTCCGCGATAGTGATCCTAATCCCAAGCGAGTCTCGTACGAGACTCGTAAAAAAGAGATTTCGAACGAAACTGTTGACGAGTTAACCGAGCCGGCTATGAAGTTCGGTGATAAAATAATACTTTATGCTACACCTACGTAGTCATCCTCTCGCATTACCCTCATTCTCGTTGACTCGGAAGAAGCTTCATTCGTCCTATCGGCGAAATGAAACGAGACGAGAAACGAAAGAAGAAGGAAGAAAAGGGAGTCATCTCGATGCCGCGCTCTCTCGCGGTTTAAGCCTAAAGGTTTTACCACCTGGCCTCACCCTCGCTAAGATGGCCCTTCGCAAAGTCGCGTTCTTTCTCTCTTTCTCTCTCGGGTATCCTTTTGCGTTGTGATGCAAATACCGCGAATGCAAGTAAGCGCGAAGAAAATTCCCCCAGCTTTCTGTGCTGAGATGTTGCCTCTCTACCTACCGTTGCCCGCCGTGCGACAGCCCGCGGAAAGATGGTCTCCTTGTAAGCGATAAGAGCAACGAGAGCAAGAGAGAAAGAGAGAGCGAGCAGGAGCGAGAGCGCGAAAAGGGTGAGGGAGAGAGAAAGGAAGAGAATCACCACCACCGCATATATATTTCAAACATTTCCTACCGCACGCGTAAATACGGAAACGAGTTTAACATCGCGGAACCCAAAGACCGCGAGAAAGAAAGAGCGAGAGGGAGAGCGAGGGAGAGGAAAGGAGAGATGCGTTGCTGCACACTTTTATATGGTGCCCTCGAGTGACGTAGTTTTTACACCTGTATGGTCCGACGCACTCTCAAGGCTTCGGTGATCTCCTTTACGACTTACCGAAATTGCCAGGACGAGCTGAAGAAAATAATAATAATAATAATACGAAAAAGAAGAAAAAAAAAGAAAATAAAAGATAAAGAGTCCTCGAGGATTCTTCCTATAGTTTCGCGAGAGGAGAATAACTTCGTTGTCTTCTTTTTGTTTTTTTTTTGTTTTTTTGGAAACCCTTGCGGCAACATCGGTTACGGGACGAAAAGAACGAAGCAAGCGCGTGGGCGGATAAAACGCGACCGTCCCGAGGCAACGTAATACTCGCGAGAAACGACTGTAAATATACGTAATCTGAGAGAATTTATATTTTTTCTTCTAAATTTGTTCGAAAAAATGTGAAATATTTCGAGCGTGTTATGTATATACGATTCGTATCTATTCGAAATTATTTCGTATCTATTTCTCGTTCGTGATATCGTGAAGTATTTTCATCGGGGAGGATTTAAATGAAACATCACCAATTTACAATATCGAAAACACGCAATTATTTTTAACGAATCGTAGTCGCGAATAAACACGGTGATAATTATCGTCGAACTAGTCCGACGAGATCGGTAAAAAAAATGAGGATATTCATAAAGTAGAACGATTTCGATCTACGTGTGGAATTGAAATCCGTTGGTCGTTTATGAAAACGTACGAATGCATGCTCGACTTTGCGACCCTAGATCTAGTTTTACTACATTTGGTTTCATCCTATCAACGAGTGAAATAGCATAAAGAAGAAAAGATTGTTATGAAAGAGACAAAAACCAGTTTCGTTAAGGACAAGCTCGTACTACTTTGCTCGCGAGACGTACACGTGAATTCTTAAATCGTTTCTATATAGATATATATGCATTTATTCTATTAAAATCATAAATTCCGCGAGAGCAATAGGCGTAGGAGAGGCAAAACCAGAAGCAGGTTTATGGTACGATCATACATCCGTGAGAGTCTCGATGCAAGATCGCGTACGGGCCCCGGGACGTCACGTCACGTCGGTAATTACGTTGGAATTGCAGTGCCCCGAGGAGATTATAGCGAGGATATTTCCACGAAGAAAAGCGAATGCGTCCGTGTTCGTATATTTGGAAGTGAAAGAAAGCAAAAAAAAGAAGCGAAGAGAGAAAGGGACGGGGAAAAAGTGCGTTGTTCGTGACGATGATTTTCCTCTCGTTATAACGTGACGCGGGGCTTGAGGAGGTAGCGGGGAAGAGGAAAATCGTCGAGACTTTCACAGGACGTAGAATCGACTTTAGCCACCGTGAATCAATTTCACTCGCACCCCTTATGGAATATTGATAAGTGTATTCGGTTTCCGGCTACCAATGTTGGGACTCGAGGCGGACTCGCGACTGGAGACGAACTTATTTGCATAAATTGCTCAAATAGCCGAATAGGTATTTTGTTCGGTCGTTTAATCACAGACATCCGTGACAGAACGAGGTATTAAATATTGTATCGGAAATGCGGTTTTATATAAATGATGATAGCGTTTTATGACACTCCGCCGATTTCTAGCCAATGGCACTCTAAGTTTGATTACCAATCGAGCATTAAAATCGCATAATTTTTATTTAATTAGGCTATTAAAAATGTTATTTTACACGGATGTGAACGCACATAATTATCGATGCGATAAAAAGTAAAGTTAATTGACGTTTGGTATTAATTTTTATTTACTCTGTGATGGACATGTGCGTTTAGGGCGATGGGTGAAAGCGAAAGGTATGCGAAAATCTTTGCACGTTTTCTATCAGAGAACTTTCGTCCGGAGCAGTGCAACAACCCCACACTCTCGTACGCCAAAAAAAGAACAAAATGCGAATTGCACCGCAGATTCGTACATATCCGCGTGTATAAAAAATATTGTTGCGTGTTCTCTGCCCCCCCCCCCCCCCCTAAACATTCTAGTGAACGTTCACGGTATGCAGTTCGTGCGAAATCTCGCGTAATTATGGTATTAGTGAGAGTAAGTAGTGTGCATTTGTACAAGTATGCCCGAGGAAAGGCATGGCATTAAGCTACGGAGTTTCGTCCATGGAAAGAGAGTTTCAGAGGCACGTACACACGTGCCTAGTGAAATTCTGAGATTATTTTCCTTAAAATAAGTGTTAAAATCTTTATATCTTGTGTTGCAGGAATTCCCGGAACTCTAAATTGGATAAATCTGGACGAGAATCTCGGGGGATCACCCAAATTAACACCGTGGCCGTCCTGGGAACAGAACAGACAAGGAGCTTGCAATAGCGCAATTACCACCGCCTACCGGTAAACATTGATCGAGACTGCAAAAAATAATTATTCTTCGTAGATTTGTTGGATTTTCACGTGAACTTTATCGTTCGTCAAATAGAATTCACGCTGATCAGTGCAACCGTCTTTGGGTCCTTGACACTGGTACCGTCGGTATTGGAAACTCTACGGTCCAAGTTTGTCCCTATGTCCTCAATGTGTTCGATCTGACGACCGACACGATCATCCGGAGATATCCATTGAAAGCGAGCGACACTAATGCGGTAATTAAACTGTCAATAATTCATGTTATCATGCAACCAGCTGCCATAACTGACTCTATGCAGAAAGCTGGCTGGATACTTACAATTAGATCGATGATAGACACGCCAGCCGGATCGAGAATAAAAATAATTGTTTTTTTCTTTAATCATCTCTTCAACGACACTCAACCACACCTCATATTTTCAGAATACCTTCATTGCCAACATTGCCGTGGATATGGGAAAAGGTGGTTGCGACGATGCCTTCGCATACATGTCCGACGAACTCGGTTATGGTCTGATAGTTTACGATTGGCAAGCGAACAATTCTTGGCGTATAACCCACAGCTATTTCATGCCCGATCCCCTCGCTGGTGATTACAACATCGGTGGTTTGAACTTCCAATGGGGCGACGAAGGAATCTTCGGAATGGCTGTCTCTCCCCTCGCTAGTGATGGATACAGGACTCTCTTTTTCCATCCCCTTAGCAGCAACAGAGAATTTGCAGTTTCTACACAAATCCTGCGGGACGAGCAACTCGCTCTCGATAGTTATCATCAATTCCAGGTAATGAGAAATCCACATTCTCATAATTATTTTATAATTTTGAATATTCCCTCAACTGTTTTCCATTTTTGCAGCCTCTCGCTCAGAGATACATGGGTCACTCAACCGCCGAGCTCATGGACGAGAATGGTGTCATGTTGTTCACTCTGATCGACCAAAATGCTGTTGGTTGCTGGAACTCGCGTTTCCCTTACACTCCTGCTAATCAGGCAGTTATTGCCAGGCACGACGAGGCTCTGATATTCCCTGCTGATGTCAAGGTGGGTTTCGCTAAGCATATTTTACGTCGGTTCATGATTAAGCGTCATAAGTTTTTCGTTAACCGATCGTTTCGTCATCTTTTAGGTTACTCGTGGTGTCGTCTGGATGATTTCGGATCGTATGCCAAATTTCCTCCTGTCGTCGCTCGACTATAGCGACGTCAACTTCAGAATATTGACAGTGCCTATGCAAGAAGCCATCGCTGGCACGGTCTGTCAGACGCAGCCGTACAGATTCGGCTCCGGGAATAACGCACTCTGGTGGGATCGATGATAACATTTACCAGTTTCGTTGTTAGATAACAACTGAAATAGTTAATTACGCTAAGACAAGAAAAACAGTCGTGTTATCTAATAAAGGCAAGCTTACAGGAACTTCGCGCGGCGATCGATTGATCGTCTCGGTTCAGCCAGTCTCTGTTGACTTTAATATTTTTTTTAAACGATTTTATTATAACAGGTAGAACAATTCAACGAGGTTTTTCGTCGACGTAACGATCTGTATTGTTAGAAAATGAATTAAAGTAACATGTGACTTGCCTAAAACAAAAAGAGCGCGAACTGCTCGAGTATTGGTACTTCTGTGTGAAATACTATTCAATGATATTTTATTTCGTCTCTTTGTCTCTTTATTTACTGATATATCCACGGTTCGCCACTCGAGGCTCGAGCATCGTGATATCCGAATACAATTGGTCGTTTACAACTGGTTCTTGGGTGTATCCCAGGCTCTCCAACAGCGGCGTCAATTTTACTTATTGTCAAACTACCCCTGCTACTTCGAGGCTGGTGAGAATCGCTTCGATTGAATGTTCACGAAAACTGAAATTGTATCGATGGGTACGAGCATACAAGCTCGTTAGTATCGTTGGATACGAGCTCGTCGTACTGGTTTGTGCATATGCACTCTGAATTCAAGCACCTCCAACATTGATATCGTGTTAAGTGCAAAAGACCATCGCTGTACAAACTCTCGATTCACTGTGTTCGCTTCGCAAATTTTGTCGCAGTTGGTTATCGTAAATATTCAAGATTATTCGTTTGAAAATCGAGGCTTTTTGTGTGAGTAATTCAATATATAACATTATCCAATGTCAACAGAATGGAATTGTTAATAAAACGAGGCATCAATGTTGTTGCTGCACAGGTGGCAATTTCCGATGAATAATTAAAACAGAATTGCTTCTCTTATTTTCGCAATACGTTTCGGTATTTTTCAGCTTACCACGAAGGCATAAAGAGTCAAAAAGGAGGGATAGAAAAATAGACCAATGGGAGCTTGAAAAAAAGAGAATAAAGATTCACTCATCAATAATTCATGAAAAAGCGAGGGAGGAGGCCCTCCTAGAAATAATAACACACTTGGTCACGTTATGGTATACGGGGCACTGGGCCTCTAAAGAGTGGACCCTCGAGGCTGGCGACGTGAAAGAATTGATCTTTATCCACGTGTGCCGCTCGAGCGTTTATTGCGGTTCTTCCATTCTATATTATGCACCAAGCTGAAATCGATCGACATCTATTTTCAAGCACGTCTTATGCAAGTAATTAAAAACACACAAACAAAACCTTGTTCACGATTAAAAAAAAAACAACTCCAAGAACTCACACATAAGAATTTACAGTAGTTATATAACAATCCGTTTATAAATTAGAACCAAAGTTATCACCTGAAAAAAAAACACTTGGGTCAAGGCGAGTGATTCTAAGACATCAACAAAATTCCATCAACTAACTCGCGTCGTCCACTGATCGAAAAAAGTTTATCGGGATCAAGTTGATACTCCGCGATCGCAACGCAACTCTCCATTATTTCGAAAACGAAATAATCTCGATTGAATCCTGGGTAGAGTTGTTTTTCGATCGAAATATTTTCTGGCATAAATGTAAATGTGCCCGGGTGAAGGCTCGTTAGCATCGTACAATCGAATCTAAACGGTGTATTAATCACGTGTCCGGAGGCTTGGCTGGAGGGATCGTATCGGCTTGTGTACAACACACGCGCGTCGGAGTTCCGATTTGCGGTTCTGACATGTGGCTGAACATCTTTGGTAGCGGGAGTCCACCGAAACGCACAAATAAACCGCTAGCCAGGCACCTAATTTCCAACGTTTACCGCGTTAAAACGAGGCTGATCCGTAGCACACAACCACAATATTGATGTATATAGTAATATTAGTATTGCGTGAATCAGCCCCGCAGGACCAGATGGTCAAAGAAGAGTTCCGATCGTTCTTCGTTGCTGTCCGATATTGGCTGCAACAGCATCACCGGGGCTAAAAGTTTTCGCTGCTTTTTGCGAATCAGCCTCGAGAGAGTGTTGTTCACTCGGGGCCGTTAGTCGGGCCCTCGTTTCCGATAATTCGAAGGTAGCCTCGGTAATCGGTGCCTGATATACGATCGAAGACGAGACCGCGTACGCATATACGTACGCGATCGCTTTCTCTCGCACCTTCGAAAATTATCCGTTTCACGCCCACGCACTGCGTAGCCTCGCGCGTAAAATATCGCTACGCCGTTGCTGCCGTTGCTGGTATAATACGGGCCTAATATCTCTTATCTTTTCTCTTTCGTTGACCGGTGCCGCGCTTTGCCGTTCCGTCGAACCGTGGCATCCTCTCGGTTCGAGCTCTCCGGTGTGTACTAATCCGCTAGGTGGCAGGCATTGTGCCGTTCAGCGACGGTGTCCAGTCATAAATCGCCCGATTCGAAATTTCCGAAAAAGCATAAAGTGTCTGCGTAAAGTGTCGAGGTTGGCCTTTTTATTTGTATTTCTTTTTAGTTTCTGAGTCCCTTGGTGTATAATCTGTTTTAGTAATCTTGTTTCCTTTTTGCTACATTCGTCACACTAATAACCGAAGCGCGAATTTTCTAGCGCTCGGGTGTGTGCTCGCCATTTACAATTCAAAGCGAGGGCTTTCTTGCAACGTTTTAAACACGCGTCGCGTGTTAAAATATACAAGGGACGATCCTCGCGGCTAGATAAAAGTAGAAAAAACAGCAGGACTGTCGAGATTCGAAAGCCTCCGCGAATGTGTATTTGGCCGATTTCTTTTTCCTTATTTTTCTTATAGAAATCGTTGTACTCCCGAGCTAGATCGGCGAATCGCGAGGGTTCGTCGAGAAAAATATGTATGTATATCGATGGGAGCTCCCGCGCACACGAGAGAGCCTTATCGGGGAGATCGGTGATGGGAGCGAGAGCTAAGAGATTCACGCCTAAAATGCTAATTTGGAAGATCGACGAACGCCCCCGTATCGAACACCCTCCTAACTGGCGATTAGCGGCTTCGGGTGTCCTCTTTATCTCTGCAGCTGATCGAACGAAATTGGGGAGGTCTTTTATTCTTTTATGAGCGTCGAAAAAAATATACTCGAGATTTTGTCGTAAAAATGAGAATAATGGAAGCGAGGTTAATCAACCCTCGATCTCCACCTCGTTTCGAAGACTTTTTATTCTTTCACCGTTGTTGTGAAAAATAAAGTTTTATAAAATGGGTGAAAGCACTTCGATTAAATTTCCGGAAGGATAATCAATGTGTTCATGTTATTTGATTTTTTCAATGTTTACAAGGAGCCGATAAATATTGCAGGTTCGCACGAGAGCTTGAACATTGAATTTTTTCACGCCAAAGAGCAACTGCTAAAAATAATTAAATTCCCAATAAAACGATAATCTTTCGCCGGGCCATCGTACCAGGTCGTCCCAGCCAGTAAATCTTGCCTCCGTCTTCGTCGTTCTTTATTAGAAAAAGCACGAGGACGAATCGCGCGCCCGCTATATTCGGAAATAAAAATAAAAGGAATCAAAGGTGCGAAGGAAGGGTTGGTCCTTTTGGATCGTCCAGAGGGTTATTATATTTAAAAAAAAATCTTACGAAATCACCGGTGCTGATTACAAGGTAGGAGATGGTGGAAAGAGGTGAAAGACGAGAGTCGGGCCCGCGTTATACTCGTCGAAGGGCCAAGAGCATGCGGTGGACCAGAGGAGAACTCTCCGTATGCCCGCTGTTCGTTCAACCACACATACACCGACAGAAAAGCAGAGCAGGAGCAACGGGCACCAACAGCTTCGAGCGCAAGATTCACACTCTCCTATACTTAGGTTTGTTTTGAATTAACACCTCCCCGGTATAATGCCCCTTTCGTGGACGTGCTCGCTCACGGCACGCTTTAACACCTTTTTAAGGCCCAGGCACTCTTTTTATTTTCTGCCTTCTGCCGTGTGCTGCCGTTTCTTCCCCGGTCATCAATCGCCTACCGTGCTCGTATGCTTTTTAAAAATCCACACAACCCCACCGACCCGCTGTGAATCCCTTTCGCAAAAATTCATCTCGCGAATAATTACGGGGCTGGGCAAACAAGCGAGCGGCGCGGAGCAACGGCAGCCGCGCGTTGTATACTTTTTTGCCGATCGAGCTTCGACAAACCCGCGACCCGGTCTGATTGGTAACCGGTCACTTTTTGGCTTGCGTCAACGAGATGCGAGGAGATGCGGACTCGTTGATTTTTAAGTACACGGACTGAGAAAATAAAATCGTTCCAGACTTTATTTCTCCCGAACGAGATAATATATTTCTTTGTTCGCTGTTCCTGTGGTTTTTACGAGACAATGTGAAGGTGAAGAATAGGATGGAGAATAACGGCCAGATGAATTTTTCTCCTGTTTGAGATTTAATCTTTCAACAATTTTGTCTGACGTCTGTTAGATCCGAAGATGAGTTTGTTTGTTCGTTGCCTCCGGTGTTTTTGAAAACGATCGTCGATCTTATGAAAAAGACGCGTTCCCTTCATTTCTCGCTATGTCGAGTTTGAAAACGGAAATTCGTAGCGCAGTGGCGGACGTTTCGAACACTTCTCTCTAAAGCCAGCCTGCTTTGGTTAGAAGTGAAAGCCTGAAAACGTGACAACCATCGCTAACGTAGAAGTCGTAAGAATCTTTGTCAAAATTTCCTACTTTATCGACGGCCGATAACAATTTTCTCTCGAGTGACGCTTTGATCGGTGCTGCCTCTCGGAAATTAAACCCATTTTCCTGTTCAATAGTAGAAAATCGATTCGATACAAAGAAGCGCCGTAAACTTTCTACGGTTCAAAATTTTGTTAACCGAAGTCGCTCGCGCACAACTCGAGTCTCTTGTCTTCCTATAAAAGTTTATCACAAAATAGTACTAAACGTAACCAACTTGAGATAAACAGGAGAAGAAGGTTTATTCGCAGGGACGCGAATAAAATGAAAGAGTTTTTAACGCCCGGAGATATAAGGATGAGCCTCGTGAATAATTCATTTTATTCTTTTTTCATGTTCGCGCGCAAGTGACCCGTTATATCCGGACTATACGACGTAATAGCGACGATAACAATGATAAAAGCGTGTATCAGCTGCGCGGCAAAACAAAATACGAGAAGGAACGAAAAAGTAAACGAAAAATCCATTTTCCAAGGAAATGCGAGCAGCTCGAATGACGCGAATAACTTCCCGGCGTTCCAACGTTCCTCTTCTCCGCAATATTAATGTAAATAATCTCGTAGATCAGCGAGTATGCTATCTAAAAGAATAAGAATTGCTCCGCAGAACGTCGTTGAATTAAATAGAATTTGGAGAATGGTACAATATTTGCGAATACAAAGTATGTTGAGATTTTATTTATGCCAAAAAAAATGTAGAAATGCGAAAATTTTATGAGATTCTGGTTCTATTCGGATAAAAAAGACCGGAAATATACATAATCGTATCTACGGTGGACGCTATACGATCATTTTCAATTTTACGAGACAACCAGATTTTCCTTAGACTGTCACTTCCTTGAGAATTCTCGTGTTTGTAGAGGTACACGACTGTATAATAATTATCCTTCGTGACGAGCGTGCAAATTATCGTAGATGGGTTGGCATCTCCAACGTCGTAAGATCGGGAATTGCACTTAAGGGAAACGCGGAGCCAGAAGCTTCGAGTATATTTTGTGGAAAATATCTTCGAGGATTTACGATTCGTGCAAGCGTTTCTGGTTTGGTATTTTGCATCCTAATGCCATAGTCCTATATATCCCTCTACTTTCGATCTTGTCCATCAGACCAGACGGCTGAGAAAAACCAATAAATCGAACGAGATTCTTCATTCTTCTCTCCACTACCCCTAAACGTTTTTCTCGTTCACTTTTGGCCCAGCTTGTATATTATGGAAAACAGAAATTGTCTTGTTTCTCAGGAACAACAAAATTCGAATGAGAATGTTCGATCGAACATTGGCGAAAAATCGAATGCTTTTGAAAAAAATTGAATATTCTCTTTCTCGCATCAATGTCGAGACGTCTCGTATCAATTTAGGTTGCATTTCTGTTATCGGAATTTCATCTGCGTGCCACGCCACAAGCGACGGTCTTTGAACAGCTGGCGCAGCATTTCCGAAGGAAACGCGAGAGATTGATAAGGCAAATTTGATCGATGCGATAACGCACGTGAAGTATAAATATGTTTTTGGTTTCCATTTCGAGAAGTTTAATGTACCCATTTGCCTCTTGGTGTATCACAAATGACATTGCTCCTAGACGATACGGGGGAAACGATAACGGAATGGACCAAGAACATCACGGAACATGAACGATTGAACTTTATACGCGCGAGCGAATTGGTTCGGGATCGATTCAATTTGCTTCGACGTTCTCTCGCTCTCTCTCGCTCTCTCTCTCTCTCTCTCTCTCTCTCTCTCTCTCTCTCTCTCTCTCTCTCTCTCTCTCTCAGAGTAGGAAGGAGTGTGTTAGGTGACGTCCGTGATTAACGTCTGATATTATATGATTATTAGTGCAGTGTGACCTAAAAAGTCGTGGAACAGTTGCGTGGATGGTGATGAGTGTGTAGAATAAAAACATTGGACATAAACTGTGGACATAGTGGACAAAACGAGATTTCTGTGCGTTGTAATATGATCGATAAAGTGCCGGTGTCACAGTCATGTTAATATGACTTTTCTTCAGATAGTCAGCTGATACGCGATATTGGACTAGGTCAGTTGCTTGAAGTTGCGCACCGTGGTGGTAATTATCTTTGGAAGACAAGCCGATAAGCTAGGCGGCCGCGCGTGCAGATAACGATAGATAACGACGTCGATGTGGATAACGATAGGCTTGAAGACTGGCTTTTATTCGTCACACTAATTGACTTTTATCTTGTTACTTATTATTACTTGTTCTCATTTTTCCATTATTACTTTATTATTACATTGTCTTATATATTTGACTCATATATTTATTTTATTTATTTTATCGCCCGACTAAGTTTTACTTATTGACAACATTTTAACCTATTTTATATTTATCGACCGAATTAACGACTATTTTATTTATTGCAACTCTATACTTTGTTGACAACTTCACAGTTTATATTATTGACAATTGTATATCTTATTCTACTGACAATCTTATACCTTACTTATCTATTTTCTTATTTATTTGACAACTTATGTTCTTTACATCTTATTTATCTATTTATTTATTGATCTGACAGTTCTATATCCCACTGACAACTATATGCTCTATTTTGACAATTTGACATTCCATCTCACTCTATACTTTGTTGACAACTTTACAGTTTATATTATTGACAATTTTATATCTTATTTCACTGACAATTTTATATCTTATTTTACTGACAATTTTATATCTTATTTATCTATTCACTTATTTATTTGACAACTTTATATTCTTTATATCCTATTTATTTATTTATTTATTGATCTGACAGTTCTATATTCTACTGACAACTATATGCTCTATTATGACAATTTGACATTCTATCTACTTATTCATTCATTTGCCTGTTTATCTACTTATTACTGCCTAACTCTCTCAAAATGCCGGCGATTAATTGCGGGATCTGCTTTAAATTTGTGGCAACCGACGATGTCATACGCCTGTGCGCAATTGACACGCATGGGTACCACAGCGTATGCCTGAAACACAAGCTCGGTGTAAACGCTATCTCAGAACTCCCGTCAGGACGCAGTGTTACGTGCTATACCTGTAAGAAGCCCCGGAGGTCTACTACTGACTTGCAGTCTCCAGGTACCATGGGGGGTGACCAAAGTATTGCTGGGCAGCTGCAAAACCTTGTTCAAGCGATAGGTACTATTACGACGGACATCCGGGGGATCAAGGGCGACGTAGCGAATATCAGCACGGTGCGGGATGATGTGCGTAGTTGCCTTGACAAAATTACAGGGATATCCGATAGGTTAGGAAAAGTAGAAGAGACACTAGCCATGAACACGCGGGATATTCAGTCAATCTCGGCAAAACTCGCTAGCACTGAGGTCACTCTTGCCACCAATAGCAAAGTGTGCAGCGAGTTACAAAAAAGAGTCTCCACACTCGAATCGCGTCCAAGGACGGTGACTCAGCAGGCTGCGGATCCTAGACTAGCGGAGCGTATTCGACAATTGGAGCGTAGCAGTCACCTTCACGAGCTGATCATCGGTGGCTTGCCAGAGGCGGAGGACGTCAACGATTACGACTTATTTCTGTCGCTCACACGTGTTCTTGGGGTCAACGTGTCGCGGTCGGATGTCTCCGAGATCAGGAGAATGCGACACTCCGGAGAGTCCTCACGACCGCGTTCGCTTTTTGTGGCACTAGGCTCGCGTTCCCTCCGCGCCGAAATCCTTAACGCAAAACGCGCTAAGGGGAATCTTGACTGTCGTGCTATATTGGACTCGTTTGCCGTCTCACGCCCAGTCTTTGTAAATGAATTCCTGCCACCGGAAACCCACGCCGTTCTTATGGCCGCTAAAACCATGGCTAAGGACGCGCACTACCAATTCGTCTGGGTCCGGGATGGCAATGTTTACCTAAAAAAGGCGAGCAACACCCCGGCCATCCATATCCCAAACATCGAGCAACTAAAGGAGTTACAACTGTGACGCCATCCGACCGTCTCACCGACTATGGCCAACTCTATCCGTCCGGGAACCACTACACTGCACTCGTTACGTATTTGCCACGCTAATGTGCAGTCCTTGGTCCCGCGATTCCAGGAGTTTGCACATTTCTTCGCAACGAACCCATATGACCTCGTGCTTGTTTCGGAAACATGGCTTAAGCCGCACATATCGGACGACATCGTTGCCATGGATGGCTATCGCCTGCTGCGGTGTGATAGAGTTGGGAAAGGGGGTGGGGGAGTCAGCATCTACGCACGGGACTCGCTACGGACATGCGTCATTGCCTCATCGACAGCCACCACCTATACCCCAGGACTCGAGTACCTGTTTATCTCAGTGGCGGGGCTCGGCGGCGGGAACATACTTATCGGCGTAGTCTACAGGCCACCAAAAATCGCCTTCGCTAACACTGCCGAAACGCTCCTTGCGACTTTCTGTCAAGACTATGTGGGAACGGTCATCATGGGGGATTGGAATTCTAACTTCGATACGGTCAATCCTGACAGTACATTCCTCCGACGGATTTTTGAGAGCTATGGCCTCCACGTCGTGCCATATCAACCAACCTATCAAACGGCCACCGCTGCTTCATGGCTTGACCTAAGTGTGGTCGACTCGTCGGAGAAGGTCGTCGAGCGAGGACAATGCACTCTACCCTTTGCCCCGGGACACGATTTGATTGCCATCCGGTACAGGCTTCTGACCGTTAAGCCTCCAGTTCCGACCGCGCAACATCAACGTCGTTGGAGTAACCTCCACGACCCTGACTTTTTGAGGGGTCTCGTAGCTATCGACTGGTCTGCTGTGGAGGCATCTTCTGACTCGAACGAAAAAGTGGAACTAATAAACTGCGCTCTCACCGACTTACTTAACGCATACGCGCCGTTCCATCTATACGCTCCACGTCGACCGCCCATACCGTGGATTTCACCAGAGTTACGAGCACTAATTCGTTCGAGAAATCGGGCCAATAGGAGGTATAGGTGCTCGCGAAACCCGGAGGACCATCAGGTATACAAGAACCTGCGATCGAGGGTAAGAACCAGTCTTCATGAAGCGCGTGCTTCGTATATCTCGCAATGCCTCTCGCGGCACACTGAACCGAGATCACTCTGGAGTGACTTGAGGCGGCTTGGAGTTGTTCCCGGTAAGGCGTCTGCTGCCATCACACTGCTCCCTGAGGATCTGAATACCTTCTTCACCGCTGTCTACGTCAAATCTACAGTCAGTCCTCCTGCGTCCCTGCGGGATCCGCCCGTCTTCGATGATGCACAATTCTATTTCGCGCACGTCACGCCGGAATCCTTTCGTCGGTCGCTACGTCTACAATCGTCCTATGTCACTGGTCCTGATGGTTTACCCAGCTTCCTCGTCAAACTTTGTGCTGAACCCTTGCTCCATATTCTGCTAGACATATTCAACTGCTCGCTCACTACGTCTACCTTTCCGTCTGCCTGGAAGCGTTCCTACATTGCACCTATACCCAAGATATCTCAACCCACCGCGCCGTCGGACTTCCGGCCAATTTCACTTCTGTGCAACATTTCAAAGATCCTGGAGCGCATTGTACACGCGGACCTCACACAATACCTTCGTCGCACGGCTAGACGTGACCCGGATCAGTTTGGATTCGTCGAGGGCGGGTCGACGCAAGCGGCTTTGATTAAAGTCCTCGACTCGATCAGGCTTGCAACTGACCGACGTCAAGTTACGGTCCTCGTGTTATTCGACTTCTCCAAGGCCTTCGACACTGTAGATCACAACATTCTGCTCCACAAACTATCGCGCCTGAACCTTTCGCGTTCGGCACTTCTATGGTTCCAGTCGTACCTCTCCGGTCGCACTCAGGCTGTCCGGACATCCGGCGGTGTGTCGACGTGGACCGCCGTCACCTCAGGGGTTCCACAGGGGTCCGTACTTGGGCCGGCACTTTTTGCTCTCTACGTCGAAGACCTTGGAACTGAAATCCAGCACTGCTCCGTGGTGAAGTACGCAGACGACCTGCAGATTTATGCCCATTGTGACCCGGGCAAGCTGGACGACTGTGTCGCCGGCATCAACCAGGATATTGTTCGGATCTGCGACTGGGCCGACAGAAATGCGCTGAGACTGAACCCTGTCAAAACCCAAGCAATGATACTTGGTTCAGCTCGGTACGTAAATAGCACCAGGACCTCTCAATCAGCCGCAGTCGCAGTGAGGAACAATATAATCCCGTACTCATCGCTGATTAGAAATCTCGGCTGTCTTATCACGCCCACGCTGAGTTGGCGCGAGCACGTCACGTCAATATGCAGTCGCGTTTACAGGGCACTCTATCAACTCAAAGCGAACGCGCGTGCACTCACCGCTGACCTTCGCCGTCACCTTGTAATCGCGCTCATTTTCCCGCTGTTCGACTACTGCTCGATTATTACCTGCGACATCACGGGAACTGAGGAACTGAGACTTCAGCGCGCTCTTAACGCCTGCGTGCGCTTCGTGCTGGGCGTCAAAAAGTATGAGCACATCACACCATACTACACGCGTCTTGGATGGTTGAAAATCCCTCAGCGAAGACAGTATTTTCTAGCATTATTTACTCATCGCGCAATCGTGTCCGGTGTCCCATCGTCATTCGCTGAGGGACTCGTTTTACGCTCCACGGCCGGAGGTCGCTCTGCTGCGCTCCGCGGCGCCGTCGACTCATCGAGCCTCATAGTCCCTCCTGCCAGGACGGAGGGCTATCGGAAATCTACGATTGTGACGGCGACGCGCGTGTGGAACGCGCTGCCCACCCGGATCCGCGATATAACCTCTGCGGGCCGCTTTCGCCTGTCACTGCACGAACATATATTTGAGCAAGGTGCCACGTAGCTAGCCCTGCAGAGTGTAGGGATTGCCCTCCAGTATGACAACCATTTTAACCCACTGACTATCTTACCTTTCCTACTGCTTCACCGTCATCTTGTCTTTCCTACTCTGCCTACTGTTTATTATTTTATTTTATTTTATTCTATCTTATTCAACTCTATTTCATTTATTGGTACTACTATTTATCTAGACTATTTACTTATTCTATTCATGTATGTATTTACTTATTTAATTATCTACTATTTATTTTATTATATCTTATTTTATTCAACTTGATTTATTAGTACTACTATTTATTTATTTTGACTATCTATTTGTTTTATTTATTTATATACTCATGTATTTATAATTTGGTGATACATTTTTGTCCACATTTACCACGTACTTTTATACGCAACGCTTCAAGCATGGTATAATAAAAATCGTTATCTATCTATCTATCTATCTCTCTCTCTCTCTCTTCGTCACTAACTTCTGTTCGAAACCTCTACTTCGTTCATGCAATTACCCAACAAAGCCTTTCGGTTCGTTGTTTTGTCAAACATCCTAGTGTCGAGAACTGCGTCTGTACGTTTGTGTGTTGGTAGATTCGTTGATCTCGCCCAGCCAGTTTGCCGGCGTAACGACCGTGGCATGCAACTTGATTTATCTCACCGGCCGAAAACGTGAATGCTTTCGCAACGACTACGCGCAGGTCTGCAGAAATGTGTTTAGACATGTGTATGTGATTGCGTGTGGGTGAGTATGCGATGAATGGAATGCAACTCGACGTGAGTGGGATGTGCTCACAGCGATTTGCTTCTGGTTCTCCCAATTCATACAAGAGAGACTGGTTGAGAGCGAAAGAGAGAGAGAGAGAGAGAGAGAGAGAGAGAGAGAGAGAGAGAGAGAACAAGAGCGACAAAGCAGTAAAAAAGTATTTCCAACCCCGTTAACATTTATGCCGATGCAAATTTGAAAGCTTCCCCGTGTACAAATTGTTATGCTCGACATCAAATGAGTATTGTCAGTGGCAATGCCACAGCGACAAAAATAAATTTAGTGAAAAAAGTTTATCGATCGTTCTACAAAATTTTGCGTTATTATTCAATGAAATACACTTATACAAACACACAGACGTCGATATATACCTAGATGGATGTATAGGTTTTCGATACATAAAACTCCACCATGTATGTACAACACGTGGCGTTATCGTAGGTTATATATATATATATATACATAAATACTTATGTGACGCGATCCGAGAAAAGGGACCTACGAGGCAAAATAGGAATTTTTCACGGCGAGCGATTAAAGAAATGAAAACCAATGCTCGCGCTCGAATGATACAATTTTCAATAATTCATATCGTGTAAAATTATGTAGATAAATAAATTCTGATTGCATCACATGAAAGATCAGTTCAAAAACTTATAGCATAACGCATAATCCAAAGATAGATGTTTTACCTCGTAGGTCACTTTTCTCGGATGGGATCACTATATATACACACATATATACACATATATATACACACATATATACACACATCTATCTCTATATATACGATAGCGAATGGTCGTAACTGAAAGGGTAGCTCGCCATTTCACTGTAGTTCCGTGTTCGACCAAATTGACGATACCGATCGCGCAGTGAACGTGATAAAAGTAATCACGTAGAGTTCACGCTTAGTTGTCATTCGGTCGCTGGTACAATGCATCTATATCTTCTCGTTAAATCGTATATATATATCGTATATCGGAAATGTACGACATGGACGTAAAGTATGCTGACCCGAATGCTCCTCGTAGGCCTATCGATCGGTACATCGAGACGTATATCGAGAGATCGTAAATGTATTCGATATATGTTCCCTGTTTTATACGATCACACATATCGTCCTACAATTGTTTGTGGTCGACAGGTTTAATCAACGAATGAGGAAAGTGCATTATTTATCGTGTTTCAAAGAGAATCGTATTGAAAAAGTGTTGTTACTCGATAAATATACCGTCCTGTTAATTTTCCATTGTAAAATTCTTTCCACGTATTCGTGTAAATTTATTTAACAGTCCGTAGAAGAAAAAAAACTCGGTAGTAGGTAATTGTCAACGCGAATGTAAATAAAACGAGAACGACGCGTACGTGACCATGTTTTTTACCAGCCTGGGTCGATTTACAATCGTATCAATTTACAGTATTCCGAAAAGTGTCAGATTCCGGTATTAAACGTAACGAGAATATTCTTACCGCTTTTTCGAGTGTATCGTTACGACATGAGAAAATCCATGACTAGCGTGGTCTTCCCGATTTTACGAAAACCATGAAAAGCACAACCTACTCTTGTATAAACGAAAAAATAACACGTAAGTCATACAAGATTTTAACAAGTAATGGAAAATTCACGGTGTAACGAGCGTTTGTGGCCCCAGGGCGAAATGAAATTTCGCAAAAAAATCGTGGGAAGCGAATATCAATGTTGGATGGAAAATATTGTTTCGAGAGAAAAACTTGTCAAGAGAAAATATCCTGATGCACGATAATTGGACTCTCCGCTTTTGTTCGTTTATAATGAGTAAAATCGTTTGGTATACCTATTAAAAGGAATGAATTTGGGTCGGATCGCGAAACGTAATGTCGGAAAGAAGCTTTTCTATCGTTTTCACAAACTCGTTCCACTCGTACACACACTTACGCTTTTTCAAGAGCGTCGGTATACGTGTATATACCTAGGTGAGAGAAGCTGCAGTTATCGAATCGTAAAGCGTCCATGCCGCTGGTGCATTCGACTGCGGAAAGTCCGTGCTGAGAATCGATGAGATGCGAATTTGTAGAGGCAGATGTTGAATGTCGTTTATGGGTTCCTTTTTTTTCTCTCATCGAGGAGGGTGGGTTTTGGCATTGGGGCAAGTTACGACTTCCACGAAACTGCACACGATGGTAAATCCATTGAAAATTCGATATACCCACTTGTCTGTGTTATATTTATCGAGTCAAGTTTTCCTCGAGACTTAACCTTTTGCTGGTGACGTGGTTTTTGCATTTATTATGTTTTGCATGACCCGCCCGACCTGTGAGATGTCACGTCATCAATTAAAGGTTCAACGAACGAACCTTCGCACGTATAATTTTCGAGTGATGAGACATAATACACTGCCGATATTGTTGAAGAGTTCCGGGAAACGATCGTAGTGACGCGAAGAAAATATACTTCGAAGTTATCAAGACATTTCCGATAATCGCCTAGAACAAGATCCAGTTCGCGTCATCAAAAGTGGGATTGAGAAGTGTACGTTGGAAACTGTAATTTCACTTCGGAATATTTTAAGTAGCCTCGTCAGAATCGTTGAAACAGAACTCGATAAAATGGACGCATATAACACAGAGCGAGTAAACGTTTATGGAGAGAAATTCGTTCGGATCGAGAATACGTCTTGTCAATAAAGTGCGATTGACGACACGGTAGATGCCGAACGAGATTACTCCCGTACAGTTAGAATCGTTCGCACTGTTCCAACTCGGACGAACAAATTTGACCCTCGGCAAGGAAAGTTTTCAACAAATAATCCACTCGGATCCGTGAACGAGATAAACGAAACGATGAGTGTGCGAGTATTTACGTGGAATTACACATATTTCTCATCCTTCCACCCTACGTACCAAAACCCCGCCCCTAACCCGCCGCCGATCAATTTCTCTATATCAATAGAAATTGTAATTATCCAATTCAAAATTTTCGAGCATATCTATCCTCTTCATACGGAAAACTTTATAGACGTTCGCGAAGCTGAATCAACGTTATTTCGAGTCTGATTGTGGACTGTTAGACAAGGGCGGTATATAACAATAGAAATCTGACTATTCCACAGAAGCGTACCTACATCGTACGATGCATGAACAGACAGGAATGTGTATAATTCGATTAACAATCAGTTCTATCGTGATTTGGTACTCGGTATGCGTTAAACATGAGCCAATGCGAACTATTCGTGGCGTGCGCCACAACAGTACATTGACCATGCATCGTAAACTGCGAAGTTAATGTACGAATCGGATACACGTAGCTTAGAACGTATTCAGGGATAGAGGGACATCGGTTTTGGGTATATAGAGTATTTCTCGCGCGTATCCAGCCCCACTCCCCAAATCCTCTCCCCCCACCCCTCCACGAATATAAGTGATAGCTCAAACGTGAGCGGAATTTGGACGATACGAGTTAGGGCGGACGCGAACCGTCTGCGACCATTGGTGACTTCTTCACAGTGGTCCACGATCAAAATTCTCGAGTCGAAGCTGGACATTTGTTTTTATTCCCTTGTACCAGAATTTCTTGGTTGTTTTGTAACGATACCAAAGAGACCACTCACGCTCGGTGGCCAATCGTTCGATCGGACGGGAAAGCACGCGGACGGAACGTAAGAACGAACGATTTGCTGGAAAATACATTTTACGATCGTTCTACTCGTTGGAACGTTGGACAAAAGTGGTGTTTAGGAAATTTACGTCGTCCGACGATAAGTCTTGTCATATATACTTATACGATATTTTATTGACATCATCGTGAAACGAATGCCCCGCGCTCGCGCGAGCGAATAAATCATCAAGAGTCATGACAATGAGGACAGGGACTGTATTTCTCGCTTGATCGATCATCGACCCTCCCTTATCCTCGTTCGTGTTAACGACAACCTCGTAGCGTATGGTTTATCGTCGATATTCTCTGTGATATACGCTCGACATAATTAAATCGACGAGAGACTATCGCATATCGTGTTAATGCGATATACATCACTCGACTCTTCCATGTAACCCGAGAAAATCAAAGTTCAACAAGTGTAAGCATCCTCGATCACGAAACGCGACAACGTTGAATATAAAATTCTGCGATGTCGAGACGAGAACACACCTGACATGACGATCGTTGGTTCCTCGTAAATTCGTTTCCAGGATCGAGACTAGATATACGCGTCTGTAGTTCGAGGTCCGTCGATCAAATTCACTTCGAGAATGCCCCAAGGTAACCGAACAAGAGAGATATGAGAAAACGATTGTATGTCGCGAAGCAAAGAAACGTATCATCTCTAGAGTCGATACGTATATTGAAAACCTATAAACTGCACGTTTTTTATGACAAATGGCGATGGTCCTCGTAAAAAAAACCCTGGCTTTGAAACATTTTTCAATCTCTTCTTTCTCATTCTCGAAGTAAGAATGCGAGCAATCGATACGAAGGAAAAAAGGATGTAAAAGCCGACAGATCGATTCCATGATTGTCGTAACTGTGCCTGATTGTCTCGTACAACGCGCGCGCAATTTGTAATCACCTTCGAATTCCCGCTACAAATTTGTACAGCATTTATACGTGTCGATTAAAAATTATCCAGCGTATCGAATTCCCATAATTACTTCAACTTCTCTATAGCAAACATTTCGCATTCAACCATTCTCAGGATAAATTTTTCTAACCGGATACGCGATCGAAATATTGCCGTGCCAGAAAAAAAAATATGTGCAAAGGGAATAAAACGTGTATAAAATTTGGGGCGGAGAGTGCAACGAAGAGAAGGTCCGTGGCGAAGAAAGGACGCGTCGCGAGCGGAAGCATGAGTGGCGGATGTCTGTGCGCGGCGGATAGCGAGGGTTGAGCGCGCGTAAAGCCTTATTCGTGGACCGAGGGGTAAACCGGGCGGGGGCGACGAGGGAGCGAAGTAGGATCGGTGAAGAGAGGGTGGAAGAGAGGATTGTTGCGGCGCCGGCAAAGCTACCGGGCGGCAACCCTCGCGAGCATCGGGAGAGGACTGTTGTGAGAGCGCGGGCGAGCGTACGAGCTTCGCGTTCGACAGGAAGTGAGCGTGGGAAGCGCCGTCGTGATTTCTAGTATTGTCATCGTAGCGAGATTATGTACCCAGCATAGAGTCGATCTAGTGCTGGAAAAGCTTTCGTTAAACAAAAAACTCAGCGCGTTAATCGGAATTTGTGTACCGAATGGAAACGATTGTTTTTTTTTCCCTGGAATTCGATCAAAAAACTTAAACGAAAGTAAGCGACGAGAGAGGCGGGAACGTCTATATATCGATACGAAACGTGATACAACTCGATGGTGTAGAGTCGGTTGGGTAAAACTCGATAGACGCGAAGTGCAAAGTTTACACATCGGTACGATCGTCAGCCCGAGTTTGATTGAGAATTGATAGCGCGGAATAAAACGATCGACGATAATGCAGCGTATCGCGAGGTATGGATTACGTAACTCGAGTTCGAGTGCGAGTGACGTACGACGAAAATGTTTAAAGGAAACGTGTCGAGAGTATCGTGACTCGGAGATGATTCGAGTATAGTGAAGTGACGTTGAATCGTACGAGACAAAAATCATCGACTCGAACACCGAATTCGTGAATTATTATTATTTCTTTCGAAATAAAAGCTTATTCCTTTATCACGAAGTTTAATTTATAGAAGATACATATATGTGAGTCCTTTCGCACATTAAGCATTTATAATCCGATTTCGCACTTCGCATCGAGTTTTTAATTCTACGTGGTTTGGCCGCACGAGAGTTTGCGCATGTTACCCGAAGCCATTAGTTTCGCGACTGTAAAAGCTTCCTATTAAATCTTAATGGGGAAGAATATATTCCCAGTGACTATTTTAATTAAGGTGGATTACCAACTTTTGCCAGGTATTCGCATTTGCCGATGAAGCAGTAGGATACCTTCGTTTATTTCCTGCGCCCACTATCGCCAGTTATCCCCTCCGGCCCATCCTCTTACCCCTTTTGACGATCCGCGAACCGTGGCACTGAATTCAATTATAGGGCGCTTCAAAGCCCGCGCGAGACATCGGCTCATTTTCATATATAAACACGGGGAACGACCAAGCCCGGCGATAAAGTGAAATTAAAAAAGAGAAGAAAAAAATAGTCCCGAGATTCGAAAAACGCTCTTCCGATCATTAACGAAACGCAGTGATATCGTCCGTTGGAGAAATTAGATCGATGAGTGTTTCCGCTAGCTTCGTACCGTGACTGAGAAAAACGCGAGAGGGATATATATATGACTCGGTGGATAAGGATAAAAATAAAATCGCCACCCTTTTCACGATAAAAGTCCTCGGGTACGCTTGATGACGCAATTTATAAGCCACGGACGTGCGAGAAGTTTGGCCGAGTTTGTCGCTACGTCCGGACTGGAGAGCATCTCCACCGATCTTTCTCTTTCGTTCTCCATCTCCCGTTCGTTCTTTTTTTTTTCTTTCTCTTTTTACGGAAAAAAAGTATTTTCGACTTGGTCGCGCTTGCCAAAAGACTTCGTACACCATGTACGTACGTCTCTCGTATCTTGGACTCCTTCGGAACGACGAATACCGAAGGAAGAGTGTACGACAACGATGTTGTCTTGTTCTGTCCACTTTGGGGTAAAGTTTTTTCGATAGTTTGTGCGCTTGTCGTCTCTTCGTAGTTTCTTGACGACGCGCTACAGTCAATTGGACACAGCGGTCTCTCATAACCCCAGCGAGAAATTTATGTCACGAATATATATATATATATATGTAGGTTTGTATATAGGTACACTCGAGGTTCCAAAAAAATGAGACGATATTCAGGAGAAATGAGATTCTCTTGTATCGTTGAATTCGTTATTACGATAGACGAGTTTTCTCAAATTGATGAGTGACCTAATTTTCTGCGAAAGGTCATTTTTTTCTTTACTTTCATCAATATGTCATTAACAAAAGGCACGAATTTTTCCATCGTCAATAGGATGTTGACTAAAATATGAATGTATATGTACACAAAGCATCGAGGTAACCGACGCATAGCGCTTCGAGTATTTGGAGTTCCAAAGGTGAAAACTTTCTGCATCTTGTTAACGAAGTTTCTGGAGGGAGATCGAGAGAGTTGGAAAGTGAAAGATAGATAGACAGACAAAAAGGGAGAAAGAGAGACAGAGAGACAGAGAGAGAGAGAGTGTGGAGTACGAAAATTAAGTCTTCTCTCCGTGAGTTGATTGAGCAAAAAATAATGCTTAATTTGAAAGTACCCGAGGATGAATACTCGATAAAAGGGCAAGCAAGAATTTCCATCAACAGCGAAAGTTTACATTGTGTACTCGCGAACGTGACTAATTAAAATTGTCGTCGTTGGATAAAAAAAAACATTGTCGGTTGCAAAAGGATTATAAATGAGAGAACGTAAAAAGAGACAATGTTGAACGTAACTGTCGCAGGATTTGCCGAAGTCGCGATCTTGAACTCGACGACGACTGGTATGAAAAATGGAAGAAATTTTTGGTGGGAAAAGGGCCGAGTGCAAATACCGTTGTACACGATAATATTTTTATTGGCCGTGATCGGTAATTCCTTGGTTATATTGACACTGGTCCAACATCAGCGAATGCGAACGATCACCAATGTGTTTCTATTGAATCTCGCTGTATCGGATCTCATGCTTGGGGTTTTGTGCATGCCATTCACTTTACTCGGCACGATATTGAGAGATTTCGTGTTCGGGGAAGTTATGTGCAAGCTCATACCATATTTACAGGGTAAGTACGATTTAAATTATTCCGATAATAATTTAATCGATTATCAATAGCTCATAATTATCAAGTATGTTTTATCACAAAGATTTATCGGACGATGATTATCTAATGAAACTCGTATCGATAACTAATCGTTATTTCACAAATTATGGTTTAACGATCAGCGTTACCGCGGATGATGAAACTGTTGTGGTTTTAAAGCGACGGCGCGTTTCGTTATATGGAGGGGTCCAAGCGGAGACTGGATAGTTAACAAACCATAATGAGATTTAGTTGGATGATTCAGTCGTTGCAGTTATTGAGCAGAGTTTCATCATTAACTGGCGAATAAATAAACGTACGGATGGTACGCCGCTAAATATACAATGTTACATAGTACGAGTACATACACCAATTATACATATTGTATATATGTATAAGTCATGTACTACATATATATATAGGTCTGTATGCGTTTGTGTGTATATATGGGTGTGTATATCGTAAATACATATAGAGATTTTTAACTGCAACAGCAACTGGTAGTCGATTTTATAAATATAAAAGTCAACACTGAATTCTCGATTTATCAAGATCATCAAATTGGGCTTGAGCCGTAGTTTGAAGAATATCAACGATATGCATCATATTTTCATTTCGCAGCATATGTGCTCAACAAAATTGTGTATGAAAATGTCCATGTGAAAATAATGAATCATCTGTGGAAGTGCTTGTGCAACCAGATTGTTATCTTTTCGTCCTAATCATTGTTCCTTTATTTGCTGGAGAATCAATTATAATATTAATGTCGTTATTTGAAAAGGACAATGTTGTCATGAATACAGGATATGCTTTCTCTAGGCATTGCCCCAGATCGGATTGCACTAGCTGAGATGTTGCAACATGATGAATTGAAAACTCACCGAGTGCGACAGATGAGAATTCTTTTTACAGCAAACCTAATAAAACTTATTCCGGTCTTTCGTTCGTCCGTTAAAAGTACGAGTTCGTGTCTTAAAAATGAAATTTGGCGTGCAAAGTGTGTCGTGAAATGTATCTATCGTACGAACCAGGGAACAATAAGGTCTAGATAAAATGATTCCCCGGAGCTCTTATTTTTCGTCATGAATTATTAACTCGAGCAGTGTCACGCGTCGCCACTGGATAGTCGAGTTGCACTTTTTCCTAATGATCACATTTCACGAATGCCAACGTTGCATCCGGTAAAATCCGATTTTCTGGTTTCTATCCTTGCTTCAATCATCATAAAAGTGAGAAAAGAAATTCGTCCTGAATAGAATTACATTGAAACGTTTCTCTGATTAAACTCCGTGCACCCGTTGTCGAGAAATTATGTTCAAGAAATGTCTGTATTTAATTAATTAGCGAATCAATGAATCGTCGATTAATTCTCTCAAGGCACGCGATTGGCTGGCAACGATGGGAGAAAACTTCGTTCTTGAAAATCAGCGCGATCGCGTAGACGGTTCAGAGTTCGAAAATCACCGAACTTTCGTGATAAATATGAAAGGGCCTGTGGTCCTCCATTTAGGTGGGGATTTTTTGTCTCTTTCTCCAACGAACTTTAACAACTTTCAAATACTTCGGCTGTACTTACTCTGCTGTACGTATCGAAATAAAAAATTGACAAACTCATTTACAATTTTTCACCAACGTACCGAGCTTAGTTGTATATCCACAGTAGAAATGGTAAATATTGATCAGACACTGGAAACGAACACGCCATGCAAGAGCACGGTTAGCGAAGGATATCGGATTAACGACAAAATTAAATAGATATAGTTTATCGCATTTACAGCCAAGAGTATAAATGACTATCGTCACGAAAAGATCTAAAGCTTGCGGTATGTGTGGTTTTGCGCTTACAGTGGCAGAGTGGGAAAACGTCCATTTTCCTAACTGACACTTCTCGGACTCGATACCCGAGTGCTCTCACCTCTCTTTTTCTCTCTCCATCTGTGGTTGAAGCCGAAAAGTATTCCGTGCACAGTTGCCACCCCGAGGGATATATCTCGTTGAAAGAACCACTTTTATACACCACAATACGTATACCATATGTAATCGTCACGCTTTCCCGAGTCCCGCGACAACCCCACTGGCGCACCCGGTGAAACTGTCGTGGGTGAAGATGTACGATTTCGTACGTTGGCTCGTGAAATGCATCCGTACCGCATACAAGCGAAGCTTGAGATCGAGATTTGCGGAAGAAAAATCGCCACCCGGCCACAACGATTACCCCCTTATGTGTCCTGGCGGTGGCAGTAACCACGCACCAATCTCTCTGCCTCGGCGTATCACTGAGGTGTATGCCACTCGTGGAGAAGATACATGTATAAAACTTACATAAGCCCACTTTCTTCAGCTTGGAGGAAATTCTACGCGCCCCAAGAACTGCAACTTTTAAACCCCGCTTATCGGACCCACTGGGGCTTCGCGCGAAACTTATTTCGTTCAAGTGGAAAATGCACGCGGGCAAATCTTTTTGTTCTTGATGTAAAACATGCCATTGACGTCTGGTTCAATTTATGGCATGTCTTCTTTAATTCATTGCCTTAAGATTTAAGTTACGCTCCAGAAACCAAAACGAGATTGTCCAAACTAGTCGAGCCGTTCGACGTTGGCAGACGTTCCAAATTGTGCAAATCGCATCAGGAGCAAAACTCACGATACTCTTTATTTGGTGCGATTGTCTGACCACGAGTCTCATGAATAGGTACAGGGCAAAGGATTAAGTCCAGAGAACCCAGATTCGTGCAATACCGTGCGAAAAATTGGAAATAGTCGTAGGTGTCGTCCGGTTGAAAACTTTTGCTGATTACGAATCTAGTTAAGATATTGTGCAAATTTAGATAATTACGCTTTTTTCCTTTTTAACAAAAAGAACAATAGATCACGGTGTATACATGTCTATGAACAAATGTATCTTCGTTATTTTCGCTTCGGTAATTTCGTCCGAGCGGAGCAGCGACGTGTAGAACTAGATTCCCCAGTAACCACGTCTGACCTGAGGCGGACCGTTTCCACTGATCGAGCCGCAATAGTCGAAGTAGCGGACGGTAAATAACGGAGTTCCCAGAGCGGTTCGAGCTATCCCTACACCAAATATATTTCGGACTGTCTCGTACCTTGGTCGAGTTTTAGTAATTTCTGCCAGCAATAAACACGAATTCTCAAAGCTTACACTAAAAAAAAAGAGATAGAGAGAAAATCCTGGCAAAAACAAGTATCCACGGAAAATCGTGAAAGGGATGAAAAGAAAATTATTATTAGCACTGTATCGCTGTCGGTGATGATTAATTAGAAAGCTCAGGCTTAAACTCCTGAATGAGTGAATGAAAACAAAAAAAATATATAAATATAAAAAATATAAACGCTCATAGATGGAAACTTGCCAAAGCCTCCTTTTTACGACGGAGGAGGCACGTCAGGAGTGTTTTCCCAAAGGCGATGAGGCATCGAGCGTGAACTAAGCTCCGTGTATGGTTCGCACGAGGCGTATATATACGCGGGAGCTACTACTCGGGACTTCGGGTTTCAAATACTGTCGAGGATTCGACGAAATCCGACGAAAGTCTTCTATATAGGCTATCCTGGAATCCCGATAACGAATCTCAAGAGGAGCGATCCAATTTGGAAGGAAGGCTATATAATACCAGAGATATATTCGGCGTGATGCTGATGCTTCGCTTTTCTTTACAACCAGTTTTCTTGGCCATCGATAAATTTTTTTTTCTGTTTTCCCACGAAGCGGGCCACACCGCGAAACACACGAGGGAATTCCCCGATTTTCTGTTATTCTCCCGGGGACATCGCGATCCAGACAAACCCATCACCCAGACACAAATGGCGTTTCGCGATGGATCAAGAATATTTCGTCCCCGAGCGCTCGAACCTGACAATTTGCGAAAGAGATATCGGACGATAATGATTTCGCGAGATTTTCTCCAGTCGCGAACAACGTTATTCTCGTCTACATTTAGAAAGCAAGGATTCTAAATTATCCAATTATATACTTCGAGAGACCATGTAATGCGGTTATTGACCTTTGAGTTTAGGTCGTCAGGAGTTGACCGAGAGAAACGCGTCATGAACTAGGATAATTGAACATGTCGGTTGGCTTCTTTGATGGTTTTCCTGTCTCTTTGCGAGTGAGACGTAAGTGAAAAATTATTTTCAGATTCTCGTGTGACATTTACTCCCTCGTTCGTGCGACACGAAAATGGTGTCCCTAGAGAAACGGACAGAAAGACACGCTTTTTTTTTAATACACGAAATTACAACGCGTGTCCTTTGAATTAATTCCACAGCTGGGACGGACGATGTTGTCGTGATCTTTAAATACCACCGTATGAAAATTGTTCATGGGCCGTACATAGGAATTCTTTTTCATTTCGCAATTCAGCAACAGAGCTTTTTACGACGAATATATACTATAAACAATTTTCCGAGACTTATGGAAATGTGTTTTCCCCCATTCTCTCGCGTCTGTTTCCAGTCAGCCAGCCGGATCTCATGACTCCGTTCGTAGAATATAAATATAAATGTCCCGCAGTTATTTTCACGAATTCGTGCACGCGAGAGTTCTCGGAGAAGAAACTTTCCTTTTTTGTTTTCTTTACTCGCTTCCATTGAGCGCCTCACCGTCTCGATTACTTTTCTCGTATTTCTTTTTCCTTTTTACTGTTTCTGCAAATGTTTTTGAAAGCAGACTGTTATCTGGTGGTGCCCGATCGGAAGCGAGAAAATAAATTGTAGTCCACCTGGCGGATCGAAGTATGAGTAATACTTCTCTTTTTTTTTGTTGGCCCGACCTACAGTTTTCTTTCTATCTTCACCAGTTCGTTATTTACATACAAATGATTATGAAGGTAAGCGAGACTTTAAAACCGAAATCGAAAGTTTCGTACGATATTTTACGGTCTTCACAATTTTACGCCGGACCGTAGGACGATTTGTTAAAATGAATGTCACGTTGAATTTATTCATTTTGATCGATTTTGTTTTGTGCAATAAAAAATTTCATCCAGTTTCATATTTGATAAAGTAACGCTGCAACGCAACGCTTGCGACACGGAGTGAAAAAAAATAATAACTAATTACAGGTCGCGGCGTTATACGTCGCTTTTATCTTATCCAAGCTTCGGCCCTGGCACGCTACCTCGTGAAACAAAACGAATCAATAGAGTGCACGGTCGATTTCACGTTTGTAAACTCAACCGAGCTAAAAGACCGAACTTAAACTCCACATGCCGGACGCAATAACCTTTTACGCTCCCTCGTCCACACATTATTTTAACGGCACGCCTCATAAATTTCTTCGCTCTCTCTCTCTCTCGAAGAATTCACGTAGCGGCGGTTATTAAAAAAGAGTTTCAGGCTTCAGCTGGTACACCGAATAAAAAGAAAAGGCGGAGTGAAGCGGAGAGGGAAAAAATTGCGTACATTCATCCTTCGGCTGGGCGTGCGTGGGCGAAAAGAATACGTTGACAAAAAAAAAATCGAGGAATAATTGAGGTTATAAATATTTGCGATGATAATAATGAGAATAAAATTACGAATGGCTTCTTAAAAGTATATAACGGGTTTCTATGTAAGTTTTCCCACATTTGCAGTAATTTTGACATTTATCTAGTTAGCAACCCTGGCATTGTTCATCCCTTAGTTCCTCTCCCTCCCTCCCTCTCTCTCCCTCACTCCGTACCGAATTAATCTAAACTAGAAGTACATTTAGAAACACGAGTTTCTCGAGGACACGTGGGTAGCTAGAATTTGTCACAACATTTGCAGAAATAGACATGAACATAGTTTGAATAAAATGTGATACGATTAAACCCATAAAACTACCATAGCACATAGTTCTTGCACCGTAGCAACAGCTATGTTTCACGCAGCAGGGGTGGAGGTCCGAGCGGTAAAAGAAAGGAATACTATCTCTAAAAGCTGCGCGCCCTGGCATAATTAGGAGATTACTCTTGCTCGAAGCACGGACGAGGGGTTTGTATGGAGAACGAAGGGAGAATTAACTCTCGCTCCGAGGCACCGCGAAGGATCGATCTCTCGCGTCGTTTGAAATATTGTAGCGTAAAATGTTTCCACATGTAAACCATGGAGATAGATTGAGAGCGAAAGAAGGATGTACGAGAAAAGAGTTTTGATACAAAATGAGAAAAAGTCAAGGGATGAGAGTGAGATAGGGATTGAAAGCGAAAGAAAAAGAGAGAGGCGAGTAAGATAAAGAAAAGCTGATCCATAGACGTACGTTTCCATCGGATACGGTATACCTACACCGGTGAAGAGCTTCGGCATCACGTTCTTCCGTATTTGCTCTTGGTAAGCGAGACCGATCGAGGACGCACCGACCGCAAATCTAATCCAAACGATTCGACGCGCACCCGTACCGCGAGAGGAAAATCCACCCTCTCACACTAACGCGAACCCGGCCAACGATTCTAAAAATAGGTAGATCGTCCAATAAATCAGACGTCATAACGTAATTCGAGAATACCAAAGGGGCACACGGTGCATGGACGCGGGATAAGACGTATATGCGATATCGATTCGATATTGAGAATGAGAAAGCGAGCGCGGTCGATTGACCACCGCCCGATGCTCCATATCCGACGTTTTTCTTGGGAGAAAAGTAGGTACGAGAGGTAAGAGATGATAAAGCACGAAGAGACGGTATGAAAAATATGCATTGTCCGAAATTGTATCGACACTGCAGTCACTAAAACCTCGAGGCAATTACGATAAGAGTAAATAAAAAATCTATTTATTGAAATAAAAAAAAAAAGAATGTAGGTTCCTTGTAGAAAGGGCATGGGTCGGTAAACGAGCAGACATCAGTGATAAAAGATAAAAGTAACAAACGGCTCTACACGAACGCTCGTTATTTCGTGCAGTGTCGTGTGTGTTTTTTGTTTTCTTGTTTTGTATAGGTAAATATGGTCTTAAATCGATTATACGTATAGTTTGTTCCTTAATTTTCAGGTGCAGAACGTAAAATTGCGATAACATTGAGTAGACGATTTATCGTTTCGGAAAAGCCATTCGATCGAAAACGTCGTTAACACACCGAATCGCGTAGGACCTTTCGTCCTGCATATTTTTAATAAACCACTCGTACATCGTAAACGGACGACAAAAAAAAATATTGGGATATACGATAAATACGGTCGGTTTGCCACATATGTGCGTTGCTCGTTCGGAAAATTGCTACTGCAGCATTTTCCCAAAACATTCCATCCATTTGAGCACATTACCTCGTACGTGGTGGCTGACAACGTTCAACGCCAGACTCGGGTCTGTTACCGACAGAAACAAACTTCGTTTACCCCCTCCCCCTCCCTAAAAAAGGTTACTCTGTGCCGTAGACTCATTATACGTCAATCGTAGAGAAGAAGAAAAAACACCGAACGAACTCCTTCAGTTCTCTGCTAGAATGTTTTTTTTTTAATAATTCCCGATATTGACGATTAAAAAGGGGTAACGTCGTTGCTGCCGGGGTGGATTTTAAAGGAGCATAAATTTTACGATGACGGAATAACAATGCTAGCAATAGCTAAAAGAGATGCGCGTTTCGGCAGCGAAAGGTCGTAATTGTAATGGATAAACGATGATTCACGTTACGATCGCATCGGGGCGATAATGCTTGAAAAAATGGGTTTTATTAATGGCTCTTACATGCATGAAACATTAAATCCTATTCAATAGCGGCTTTATGAATACCGTATTTGTGTATTACATACTAAAACGGCAAAACGTTTCACTAAATTTATTTGAGTGCGATGGCTCGACGATTATATAGTTTGTGCAGGCTATTGGTGAGGGAAAGTAATTTTTGTTCGAGACATGGTTTTCGTGTTAATAAAAATCGTTTATTAAGCTTTGTTTGTGAAATTCTGAAGATTTGGTTGAGCGTGACTTCGCCTTTATTTTCTTCATCAATTCTATTTAGATTAAATTTAATCCGATTAGTCCCGGGTCGATATTCCCGCTCCGCTTGTCCGTCTCTGTAGATCCATCGATGTATCGCCAAAGCATCGATCATAGTCTCGATCGCTAGCGCGTCTGCCCTCTCCTCGCCGTTTCCTTTAGTATCTCGTCGGCTGACTGAGTCAACAACGTAAACACAGGTGAGCGCTCCTCTCCCGCCTGTCCGTTGACAGTGCGTGATGTTGTGTTTAGGTTATAGGTCAATGCTCTTAGGTCGGACCGTTACTGCTCGTTCGACGTACTTGTCGTCATGCAAGAATTCTTTTTCAGAATTCTTTTGTTAAATCGCCGTTTCACTCTTATTCAGAGGACAATGTCGCTTACCAGGTTTCGTCTCTGCTTCAGAGCACCCACCCGGGTAAGTGATCAGCTATCAACTAATGATTTGTCGTGATTTTTCTGGCCTTTTATACTAACTAGGCTGTCTGCCTATAGGTCGAAGGATTTTCCCACGGGCCAATCAGCTGTTTTGGCGGTGGTGCCGTGTGGATCTATACGTGCCGTGTGCACTGGCGCCGTTAGATAACTCGATGGTGGGAAGTTTTGCCCGGATGCATGAGACAATATCGTCTCAATATATATATATATATATATATATATATATTTGCAGATATATCATCCTATATATAAAGTTCCATGTATACGTATTACCGGCAAGGATGATATCAGCAACGCTCGACAAAAGTTGAAACGTCGACAGTTGATTCTGCGACGTCTGTGCGGCCAAAGGATCAACTATCTTGCCCCATTAAGTTCACCGCAAGATAACGTAGTCATATATAGGGCAAAGGGAACATTCATATTAATAATCTAGCAGTATTTCTTCCACCCAAAATGCTTCAAGTGGATGTCTCAAAAATTGTAACAATAAGAGCAGAAAATCCAAAATAAAATTTACGCCGTTAATCCTAGAAAGATAACGTATACCTCGGAGGCCCACGTGGCGTTTTGTTTCATAATATTGAAAAGATAAACATCTTTTCAATATTATGAAACAAAATTCTTTCTAGGGTTAAGGTCAATAAAGTCTGAAAAATCAAAGACAAAACCATGATTTTCTTACTGTACGAGGAATGTACGATCGACATGGGATTTTAGAGCTTGAGAAAGGATTAAAAGTTACCACTCAACTACCCATTACTGCATCTCATTGTCAGCTTAGCTGAGCTTGACCCAGCTTGGGTCAACCTCAATCAGCTTGATTCGGCTTAGATCACTACCTCTCTGCGCACAAAGAAAAAGAAAAGTAATTATTCAATTCAAATCACTTAATAAGCCGAAAATCTGTAAATATTAATTAACACGATCTACTAATCACGCCATAATTCAATTTAAACCGAGCTACAGTGAGTAACAAAAATATTCGGACACCACGGTATATCGGTATAAATCATTATGTACCGTAGTTATTTCTGAAAGAAAAAAATTCCTTTTTTTAGTGAATACATTATTGTTATTTGTTAACAATAATATGTCACAAAATTATTGTTATCTATAATCTGTAGATATTTTCTTGAACATTGTATAGAATAATGTACGATTTTCGAGCAACAAAAATATTCGGACACTTATAAGAAATGGGTGGTTTTTAAATTATTAATAAGCTTTAATACTTACAACTAGTGGCATATCCTTTTTCATCTTCCACGTTTTTCAGACGTTCTGGAGTATTTGAAATCATTTTTTTCAAATAGTCTGAACTAATTTGTTGCCATTCTTCCTGCAATCTCGTCTTTAGTTCATCTTTCGTACGTGAGGGTGACGAACAAACTCCCTGATCCAATTTTTCCCATAGATTTTCGATGGGATTTAAGTCCAGAGATTGAGGTGGAGGATGCAAAACTTTTGGACAATTATACAACAGATATTCCTGTACAATGCGCGCTTTGTGCTTTGGATCATTGTCTTGATAGAACTTGATTGTTCTTTCAATCCCCATCTGTGTAGCTCTTTGTATCAAATTATCTTTCAATAATTGAAGGTATTTATTTTGATCGATAATATCGTCAATAAAAACTAATGCATAGATACATGCTCATAATTTTAAAAGAAACAAATTTAATTAAAATCTTTTTTTAATTTTCATTTTCGTTAATTCGACATTGCATAATCAGTAGAAGTATTCCCTTCATTTAAAATATTATACGAACCTCGTATCGCCGATCGAACGTGAGTACGATGCATTTTACAACGTTTATACGTATTAAATATTTCACGCGTAGTGTAATATCGATAGCTAACGCGCTTATTTTGTGCAAAAATTAGACTAGCCTTGAACTGTTAACGCACATGAATGAACAGGTACGATGAATGGGGGAGGCAAGTCGCTATCCCCACCACGCTTATAGCTACTACGCTCGATCGTAGCGGTAGGCGGTTGCTCTCTCTCTCTATCTCTCTCTTTCTCTTTTGTCCCCACTCTTTCACCACTCGACCGTCTACCTATAAATTGAGGAAGGCCTATGACGGAACGTCGACGGCCTATATAGATATACAGCTACGTGTTGAGACAATTCATCATAGTTTATATATCTATATACACTCATATCGATATATATAGATATACTTGTGTGAGAAAATTTACAGTACAATTTTAAAAATCCCATAAAAAATCGACAAATTATCGCAATCAGATAATTCGAACACCATTTTATAGATAAACTTATCCACTTTCACTGAGAATAATAGCGAATCTGGATTCGCGTTGGAAATAAAAATAGATTGATAAAATCGAAACGAAATTGCGTTAAGGTTTACATTCGTCATGTACATATAGGGAAATTTTCTATGGGAAAACATACAAAGATACGAAATAATTATTTTTTGCGTTCACGTTCATACATGCGGATCTTTAATTCGCTCGAATCTTGGAATATTCGAATAACGCATACGAGCATCAAATATTGACGTATGTCATCATTGCACCGTCTGTCCCAGGTCAGTCTCACAGTCGCGAAAACACTCGAGCGACGTCTACAAAATGCTAGATTATATATCACTCGCCATATATATGATTACGATAGCTTGCGACTAACTTAACATGGGTACAAAATAGTTGACCCTTTGGCCACTCACGATCTGATATCGCAGAACCAACTCTCCAGGTTTCAACTTTTGTCGAGCCTTGCTGATCTTCCCCTTAATCTCTGTACGTATACGTACATATATGCCCATTTTGATGATTTATTTTTGACGACTTTCACCAGATGGCACGCAGTCGGTACCGTGCTGACTCGAGCATTATATCGTAGAACTATATGTGTGCGTAACGTCGTGACGAAATTTGCCAACGAGCTGAACCGTTCTCGTGAAATATTCGATGAGACGTTGCCAATGGTCCTTGGTTATGACTTCTAACCTATCGTAAATTATGTGCACGCGACTATGAATCGTTCTCAATCGTATTATTAAAGCATTTATCAATACCAGATATATAATACTCGTATATTCATTGGGATATATTCACGCCCAGATCCATAAATTTTCCGGTAAACCCGCACATGGAAGTAAATAATTGCGGTTCCACAGTAAACTTGGGATCTTGAAAGATAAGTATAAGTAGCTTTTGAGATCTTACGTTACCCCGGCATAACAAAGGAAGAAAAAAAAACACTTTTAAAAATGGAAGTATGCTTCGAACCGTTGGGGAAACATACCAGTAATGCTCGTCGCAAAGTAGCTTATCGGTTTCCCTGGCAATTTTCTGAATGAAACGAAACTCGTTCGTTATACAAGATATGCATATATGTTAGTTCTCCTTCATTTACAGGATTTTACGTAATATTGTCATCCATGCGCGGTTATCCGCTTAAAGGCTAATCATACTCGAAACATTACGTGGATGATTAAACTTTGAAAGCTCTCATTAGGATCTTTGTGAAAAAAAAACATCTAAGTACTAGATTAAACTTTAAAAAGATACTTCCTCGATTTTCCAGTGAACGATAATAATATTTTTAATTAATTCCATTTGAATCTCGCTCATTAATTATCTGACCAAACTAACGTCGTCGTATTTCATCCAAATTGAACAAATTTACGGTTTCGTTCGATTATAAATTTTTGCTGAAGAAAGCATATCAGCTTTTCTTTATCTGTACTAGAATATCTAATGATTGTGAGAGTTTGTCTTCATCTCACAGAAAGCTTTTGTACTCGTAGCGTCGACTTTTATCGTGGGTATCTTTCCGTGCGCAATGGAAGTAACGTTAACGAGTTGCTATCAAGATCGAAGGTAGCTTCTTCTTACTTCGAAACTATTTCTCGTAATCCCATTGACAACTCGCAGTAAACACTGTATATAGATCGGAATCTCGCCCTTTATACAACGTAATATACGTTACCCTTTATACGTATATACAACGTAAATTGGTAATTAAATCAACGGTACTACTCTATCGCTAATCGAGTTTACGATCGAGCCGAAGGATTCTGGGATTTTCACAATATTCGACAAATCCCACGTAGCATTTTATTGTATTCCGTTATAATTGCTTCTAATTGCAAGTTTGTTACTCGACATTCGATACTCGTAATTCGAGTAAAAATGATACCGATGTAAAGTGATAAATTAACGTTCTCAATGACGAAGATTTAGGAAATGCGAGGGCTAATTTCCTCTGATATCCAGCATCGTTTCTTGTTAATGGTTCTGGGTTGCTCAGAGCCATTTGTAGAAAAATTGCAAGAATCCAGGATGTGCCGTAAATAGTAAAAAGCCATTAATATCAATAACCGTGGTATCGGCAAGTGATGAAGGTCATTACTCAGCAGACGTACGAGTAGCAATTAATCATGCATTGGTCCACACCTTCCGAGCATATACTTCAGTATGTAGCGGACTAACCTCCACGTATACAATATGTATATATATATATATATATATATATATACATATATCTTTCAGGGTGATACAGCGTACGCCTTGAAAGCTCTGGCCAGTGTACAAGCGTGGGAAGTATGGTCTACCCGCGTATTGTTGGCTGCCGTAAACCAAGGAGAGCGCAGAGAGAGTACATAGGTGGGTCCAGGATGGGCTTATAGCTGAGTGCAGCCGAGAGCAATCAACGAGGGAATTGCGTCGAGACACGATCGAATGAACGGATTAGATATCTAACAATTGCGAATTGAGATTCGAGCAATTTTGTCCTGTTCTCTCGATGTTAAGACAGCAAGTATATCCTCCGAGTCTAAAGCCGAAGGGCTAAAGAATTTCGAGCAATCCCGATCGTACAATTCCACATTTCCATCGATTTTGAAATAGATTTTACGGTTTATCTACTCGGTATTGATACCACAAACTAATCAATGTTACATCCTGTAGGACAATGAAAATTGATTAATATCGATCGATGAAAAAATAATTTGATCGTTCATTGCTGCGACTTACGTCAGTTTCGAATAAATTGTTGTTGCTTCGACAGAATTGATTTGACTTGAACAGATAACTCGGTCTTGGCGTAAGAAAAAATTGGCCGATATTGCGGGCGTCTCGTATTTCCCAGTTCTGTTATACGATCTCGATATCCGTGGTGGGAATCGTATCTTTTTCAATATGATTATTGTTTCGATGACAAACTATCCGTAGTCGTATTTCGTCGCTACTTTTATCGTGGGATGCGAAGTATCCGTTGCGTGACCGGACTATCGCGTGCTATCGAGGAATAAGGGAGATATACCCTTGCGAAAAGAATGAAGAAAAACATAAATAAATGGCGGATGGGACAAGGGTCGATGATACGTTTTTTTTTTTAGTATCCTTGGCACGGAGGCCGAGGGTGCGATGCAAAAAAGGTGCGGAAAGTCAGATTGGAATACATAATCGATTTTTCTTGGGTCGCTTTCCGATTACCTGCAAAGTACGTAGTCGAAATCCTCTTCCCTCTCCCCTTTGCGAAAGTTTATAGCGTATCCTCGATCTCGCTAATCGAGATTACGGTGTCGTTGCAGCACATTTCGAGGGTTCACCTTGTTAGGACAGGAATTCAAAGATTCACCTTATAAGAACGAGATGCTCGACATCCGGTACCTTAATGGAGGTCTAACGAGATACACGAATCCGCACTTTGTCAAACAATCATTGAAACGACTTTGGTCAAATTGAGTTTATCCCAAAATAAGAATTACAAGTATGAACGCCATTTTTTTAAATACACCGCGCGTTATTCAGGCTCGTTAAAAAATATTAATAGATCTTCGTCTATCGACAAAGATGGACATTAATTAATAGACGGAGATTAAAACGAAAAAAAAGTAAAGATTTCAATAAATTGCAACGTTCCTTTGATTCATTAGCAGCATAATAACGTTTTATAGACAATATTGAAATAACTGAGACTCGTTTTAAAATATTGCCACATCGACAGTGATTTCCTCGGAAAGCCTGTCAATCGATGTGCAAATTCTTCGCTCGCTTTTCAGTCTGTACAAACGACCGTATAGTGTCTCGGGTCGACGTTTAAGATATTAAAACTTTGCCGCCCCGTAAATAAGCAATGCTTCCTTCGAGAACAAAGTTTTTTTTTTCTCGTTCAGAAACTTGCGCTCCTCAAGATTTTACGGTCTCACATGTACTAATTGGTTTGTCCTGCAACGCGCGAGTAATTGGCTTTTTTCCACCCACGTCGCGTCTCGTCCACTCTCGGCAATGAGGAAATTAAAAGATCCGAACGCCACGAACGAACGAGGGAAACTGCTGTAATGTCTCAAAATTCTCTAATAAGCGCTCTGTTTTTTTTCCACGTGGAAGAAACTTTTGTCTTTCTTTTTTTATGTACTTTTCATTCTCGCGACGCTGGCCAAGGACAATATTTGCGATCCGAGCTTCGAGCAATTTGTCTCGAGACGTGAGAGCGCGTACGGTGGAATGCAATGAACTCGGCTATAAAACAATTATGAACCAGGCGATACCGGAGTCGAGCTTTCTCGACACAATCTTGTATCGTGTCGATGTAGTTGCCGAGTAGACGAGAGTACAAAGTCGGTCAGATCCGGCCCGCCCGGCTTTTGAGAATAGAAATGATAGGCGTTTCGTATAACCTTACAAACGATCCGCACACGGAAAGAATTTTTAAGTAATTTTTACTGTGAAATCACAGTAACCGAGTGAGAAATGTGCAATTATTCAGGCTTTTAGAAAATGAGTAAAAATTGACTGTTACGCGACAGAAATAAAAAATATTTTCAAGAATTTTAACTGAAATTAACAGTAAATTTTCGTGCAACGTAAACATTACTACAATAAGTTGAAAAAAGGGCTGCTACAAATGAAAGCCTACGGTGCATATTGAGAAATTTCCGTGTTTCTCTTGAAAATTTAAAAAAGGAAGTCGAAATTTTCCGTGCGTTCACCAGAATTTTTACGTTTTTCACAATAAAACCAGTTAAGGCTAGGTCGCCTGGCCGTAATCTGTGAGCTCTGTGTAGCGGGCGTAAAAATAATGCTACGTACTAAAATATTTACATGCCTAAAAGTAAACTATTTGAAACTAGTGTCAATTTTTAACTCTGTGCACATTTATCACCGGGTTCAAGTTTTTACTGTAGTTTTTACCGAGATTTCACCGTAAAAATTTATAAGAAATTCCTTCCGTGTATACAATAGATCCGTAATGCGAACTCGTTACTGTCGAAAGTAATCCGATAACGCCATGAAAATCTTGTTCTTGTCTAGAAAAATATCGTCATAAACCACAGCATCGTATAAGTAGCCAGATATTTCATATCTAGACAGTACGTGAACATAAAATTCGTTTTTCATAGAGCTATCACATTTCCGTATTATCGATAGCCAATCTGACTGTTCTTTCACTGAAATCCATAAAAACATATTAATGATCATATTTTCAGCGACGTAAAGATAATTTTATTTCATATATATATCACACGGTGCTCGAACGATCTTAAAATATTAGTCTTTCTGGTTTATCATGAACGATTTAAGTATCGTTGGTGGTGTATATACGTTCTTACCGAATTTTATAGCGATATTATAGTAGTTTCGTTATATCTATATGATTGTAGCATGCTTGGTTTCCGTGTCGGTCTGGACACTCGTCGCTATTTCCGTGGAGAGATACTACGCCATATGTCATCCTCTGAGATCGCGTCGATGGCAGACCCTGTCGCATTCTTATCGTCTCATCGTCGCGATATGGACGTGCAGCTTTCTCGTTATGTCGCCGATCGCAGGTCTCAGCGAGCTCAAACCAACCAGCACCGGTGAGTATACAAAAAATAAAAATAAAAATGAAAAAATATATCTCGCGCATCGCAAAACCTAACGTCCATTATACGATCGTGCACAACAAACGCATGTATATATCTATGTCGATGCGTTCGTACATATCACGGTAGAATAATTTCTCATATCGGTGGCAGAGAGCTTGCATTATTCATCTTGAACTTCTGCCTCGGAACAAACACGCTCGTGAGCGAGTCCGACATCCTCGTGCAACCATTTCTCGTAAATACGGCGACGGAAATAAACGATACTGGCACTTGGAATCCTGGTGGTTATTAGCGAAACTGAAACTGACCCTTTTGTACATACGAGATTGTCTACAGAGCTCGAATTTACAAGCCGTTCTTTCAAATTACGATAACGTTAGATCAAGCATATATTTGTTTGAAAGATTTTTTTATTTTAATTTTTGTTTCGGCCGGATATTTGTACGACTGACAAAACGTATAGATTCGTATAACCGCGGTGCAGCAAAAATTCAAAAAAATATGACGAAAACCTATAGCGCAGATGGGCGTCAAAGAGTCAAAGGACATCTGCGTAACGATTTTCGTGACGTAAAAAGCGTTTCGTTTCCTTTCAAACGTATTCGTTCTGTATGTTATCAAAAGCGAAATAGAACTCCCATATCGTCTTCCTGAAAAGTATTTAGATAGCACTATAGTACGTGATATCTTTAGTATAAAGCTTCTTTGCGTTTGGCACCAATATTTGAATTGACCTTTCCTCGTGAAACTGTTCGTTTGATTCTGAATACCAGGACACTGTTTTCATGGTTTATTCTCAGCATATGAAAATATCTTGTGAAATATTTTAACGATGTTCCTCTAACAACAGTACATCATAAATTCTGTTCTGGTTTTAATAATCTCCCCCTATAAAGAGGACTTTGCCAACTTGAATTTCTAGAATTCTAGTCAATGTGTTACGCATACTTTGTACCATCCCTCGGTAAAATGAACGAGACGCTCGAGGCAAAGGGGTAAAATAACACAAGATAGGCACAAACTGAATAGCTCCAAGTAACAATTTAAAAAAAAACGATACGGCCTAAAGTTAATTACCGGTTGAACGTTGCTATCGTTAACGTACGCGTTTGACCGTACGAGTATAATGGATTGTTGGGGTGAACCGCAATTGGGTTGAAACGAATCGTTGGGTTGAATATGAAAACAAAAAATACAAATCGCTGTCGGGCAAACAATATTTTACGGTCGTACTTTCCAACGTGTTTATTATGGGAATATGTATACACGTCGAGCGTAGCCGAAGTTGTAATACAATCCCAGAGGTTGATTATACCGGAACTCTGGTGCCTACACGAATTGGGCGTGGACACGGCTTCGTATCTACCACCCACGTAAATCTGTATGGAAACGAAGGGTCGTAGAATTTCGCCGGGCTAATAAACGCTCTTATCATCTCGTCAAGTACGACGATAACACAGAAATATATATTATACCTCGGTCGTGACGAACCCACAGCGAATTTTGAATAGGTCCTCGGGCTACTTAAGTTATCATTCATTCAATATTTATGTTGAATAGAACGTGTGACGAACTGGAATGACAAAAAACCGACTGTCTACCGTTTTTTTTTGTTTTTTCGTTGCATTTATTTTCGTCAGTTTTTTATTCCCGACGTTTTGACGACGACGGAGCGTGTTCTGTTTTTATGAATAGTTTCAACGTATAAATACGAAACGCACGAGCAACACGCACACGCGTAGAGCTACATGGACAGGTTTATACGTATATTCGGCAACCTTAGCGCACTAACCTAAGTTATGTCTCGCAATTTCGTGGTTTTCATTCCTCTTCAGGGTTGTTTCATGTGCGACCCTTTCCTTTGTTACTTCGCCCGGCGTACTATTCAACGTCCGCTTGCCGCATCCGTATTTACATTTGGTACAAAATTACCGTCGTACGGTCAACATTGCTATTTCCCCAAGGTGCACATTGCTCGGTCGTAATATTTTCGTAAGCCATTTTGGAACTTAATTTTGTAGCTCGCTGAAAACGTACCAAGGAATGTCGGAAATATAATTTAAAATAAAATAGTATCTTGCTGAAGGTCATAAATATTTATACATCGCTATGAATTACGTTTCTATGATATGATTTTGTAACAGATGGATGAAACATAGAGGGGAATACGGTTATTGAACAAAAATATAAATAGGTATTTCGCTTAGCATACTATGTGATTGATAATTCGGTCCCTCGCTACATCGTGATTCGAATCGTATATATACATATATTCATTAATATTTATCATAAATCAGCAATTCAATCTGCCCCTGGATAATGGAAAGGTACACGAACTACTCCTACATCTTATCCTCGGTCTAAGTTTGTTACTCGCTTGCTTGATATGAAAATAATTTTAACCGACGAACGATACGAATCTCACATTTTTTTTGATCGATTAGTTATTATTTTTGTCATTAGAGTTTTAGTAGCGTATTTACTCCACCAAATTCTAACTCTCATCATTTCTAATTTATTTATTTTAAATTAAAGATTTAATTATTTATTTTACTGAAAGAAGATATAAAAAAGAATAAAAAATTGTCAATTACATGTATTCCTCGGAGTAGGTTAATAAATATTAATTAAGCTAAATAATCAATAATTGAATAATTTAATGAAATAATTGGCTATAGCGTGAACTTCATTTTGATTTCAAGTTTTCTTATTCGTTACTGAATGTCGAGACGCTTTCCCACAATATCGAGTAATTTTGCGAGTCCCTAACCGAACATGGCACATACATAGATCCGAAAACTATTCTGACAAGAGATTGAAAATCAATTGTTCCCAGGTCACAGGAAGTGTCGTGAAGAGTGGCCGGGAGATGGCGAGTACGAGAGGGCATACAATTTGATCCTGGACGCAATTTTGTTGATCGTGCCATTATTGGTCCTCGCGGTCACGTACACACTCGTGACGAGAACTCTATGCAAATCAGATCCCTTAACGATGTCGACACTCGAGCGAAGTACAGCTCAATCATCCGGCAAGTATTAGTATTATAATCTTACCCGCATTTTACACTATAATATCATCGTGGAAATTCCACGCGGACGTAAACTAATCTCTCGAAACAATTACGCTGGAATTCAAAACATTTCGCTAACAAACATTACAGCCAAAATTTACCTCAGGTTTTATAGGTACGTTGCGTGTTATACTATTCCAACTATTTCTAGCCCGAGTAACAATTATGCGAATGTAAAGAAATATTATCTCTAACATTGATAATAACAACGATAATAATGTCATTAAATACTTTTATAATTCCATTAAAATATCATCTGTTATATCAATTTCGCTTCATTAATTAAATTATTTTAATGGTGAATTTTTCTCTTACAATGTACACATAATTTACAGCGCAATTTCGAACCGCGTACGAGACGTATTAAAGATCGTGGTATCTGGAAGAGAGGAGCTTTCTCGAGAAACCATTCCCCCATATATGCTTTACTCTCCCGGCGTAGTCAAAGAGCCACTAGTCCCTCGTGTTCGAGAACCCGCGATAATTGCGTTCACACCCCCCGTTTAACCGAAGACGCAATTAATAAGACATAAATTCTCAGCCACCCTCCGGAAAACCGAGCATCATCAGCGATCGTGAAAACGTCTATATATAGTACGCGTCTACCAAAATAATCTCGACTGCGTGAATAATATACGAGTGGTGCAGATAGGCGAGTACCGTTCCATTAAAGCTCGAGCCACGTCTGACTATATCGTGGCTATACTACTGGTTATTTTGTATTCTCTCATTTTTTGATGATTTTTCAATCGTATATCCTCTGGAAAAAATCTAAAAATAATAATACAAATCAAACACAATATTCTAGATAAAATTTGACAAGCTGACAGAGGAAAAAAAATGTATCCCCTTGTCAGAGCAGCTAAAAATGCTCGTAATTCTGCACGCGAGGTTGGAGGAAATTTTTTGAAATTGCGTGTGTTCTTCAGCTTTCGAGCTTGTTAACTTTTCATGGAAATTTTCATGCGGGTATATATCACCATTCTATATAAACCCTTATAAATATATATCTATATATATTCAACATCTACCTATACGTGTTCCTCGTTTTCACTCTTAAACAGGCAGGGAAACGAGTTGAATATTTGAATTGTCAGTGCGAGCGCAAAGCGTAATATCGCTCGCCACGTGTTTTAATTCTTCTAATTGTTAAAACGAAGCAATAACAATATTGTATTCTGATTAAGCGAAAAAGATGTAGCGTGACATCAGTAGACGCGGGTTCTCGTCTCGTTCGTAATATCTTTTTACACGCATGCGTTATACGTAGTTATGCAAATACAGAAATTATAAATATCGTACGTTAGCATCTTCATGAATACATGTTTATCGCGCGTCGTGGTACAGGACAATCGTGGAGCTCGACGCGTCGTCAAAATCTTTTCACGCGAAGTTCATTTTACGACATTTGCACGAGTAAAATACTCGAGGCCCGTCTTTTCCAGCTATAGAGCGAGATTACTGATAGCGAAAATAAGAGAAAATGAGAATCGTGGACAAAGAATAAAATGCAAATTGAAGCTACCGTGTTACGATTCACTTCGATTTAAAATGAGAAGCCCGAACGGAAATCTCCGTCATCGTCTTATTCACGGCGTTCGGGCTTTCTTTTTCGCAACAAACGGCGTACGTATACCTGGTATATACGTATATACATACCTGAGTGCCCTATACATGCCCTTATACATACGTGTATACCCGAGTATATCATAGTACATGCCCGTTTTATCGTTCCTCTCGTCGTTCTATCTCTCTGTCCCCGCCGTAACTTGTCGAGCGAATCGAAATTCCCGTTGGTTCCCTAAAGAAAGCACCTCGGTGAAACTCCTCTCGCCTTCTTCTTCTCCTCCCCCTCCTCCTCGTCTCGTGTCGCGGTTTTCCGTAAAATGTGTTTGAAGGTTTCCACACCAGGCAGAGACTTTCGAATAAGTAAGTTAGGAAGGTAAGGGACAGACGAAAAAGAAACAGGAACGTAAAGGAGAGCTACGACAAACGAGAATCCTCGTTGAGTAAAGAGCGGAGGAGGACGTAAAATTCTCAGGATATATTTTCCATATCAACGGATATTGACGGGTATCTTCACTTGTCGCTAGTCGGTATACGCGGTACCGCTTACATATCACTGCACTTATATTACGTATGCCCCCCCCCCCCTCCCCTCCCCTCACCCCGCCTCTCCACAACACCATTTACGCTACACTAGCATTGTATATCCATTAGCATACATACAGGATGGTCCAAAATCGATTATTCCTAGCTCGAGAGTCTCTGCTACCTCGGAATAAATCTTCGATGGAAGCACTTGAAAGAGAAACAAATATCGCGCAGACAGCGTTGAATTTCATGCTGCGACATTTTTTTTACGTTTGCTATAACGTATCCTTCGGTTCGAGCCATTTATTGCCGAATTTACATTTCGATCGATCCTATAGACGGAAACGTTTACGTTTCTTTTTACTTGGGAATGTATAATCGATCGGAAAAAGTTTGGTCGCACATTTACCAAATCGACACATTTTCCATTTTTTTGTATCCATGAGAAAGTGGTAGTTTGAAATATAATGCCGTAAATCGAGCAACTTTGAAGCATCCTGTACAAATGTTACACCGAGTCGTTTCATGTCCCAATCCTCCTACTTCTTGCACGATATACATATGTATAATAGAACACATCTTTCTTCTTTTTATCCAGCCAGCTGCTCCATGCCCTCGGTCGTATATGTGACCTCGAAAGGACGAAAGCCTCTCACGCGATGCTCGTCGACGAGTCTGACATCAGCGAACCACGATCATAATCGACTTCTCATAACGACGAGCGTTGATTGTCAGCCATCAAGCTGCACGATACCCCGGAACGTGATGGAGAACGAAAACGTACGTCTACCAGTGAGCAACGTATCACCGAGCTACGTAACGATCGACTCGACGAACCAGGAGAAAAATGTCTTATCGCGAACAAAGAGCGTCGGACTCACGTCTTCGGGATCGTGGCATGATTCGATTGGTAGAAGAACACTCAGACGCACGAATCCAGGCAGAGCTTTGACCCGTAAAAAACGTATTGTAAAGATGTTGCTCGTCGTGGTCCTTGAATTCTTCGTCTGCTGGACACCATTGTATGTCATAAATACGTTGGCGGTATTCAGTCCAATGACCGTCTACGATGGTCTTGGCTCGACGGCAATAAGTTTTTTTCAGCTTTTGGCTTACTCGAGCTCGTGCTGCAATCCCATTACGTATTGTTTCATGAACGACGGTTTCAGAAAGAGTTTTCTCGGATTGTTCAAGCGTTGTGACTGTAGCGGTTGCACGGTATTCGAAGCCACGTGAACATTGAACAACCGTATAGAGAGTTTTACGAAATGACGATTCGTGAAAAAAGAAATCAATTATCAATGGCAAACGAACGTTAATGAATGGATTTCAATTTCAAACTACGTGGGAAACTAATTATCTCCTCGCTCGATATTAATTTTGAACTCGTCGCTAAATTTTCGTACTTGTCCCATTAATATTAGATCCATCGTTCATTTTTTTAACTCGCCAATATATTTCCATTTATCAATTAACTTTTCTTCGTACGAGCAATTACCTTGTTATTTATCCATTTGTCGATTCAATGGGTAAACAAAAAAAACCAACTCCAGTTTTTCACATTTATCGCGTACAAAAAAATGTATATTTCATCGTTCGAAGAACGTTTCTTCGTTTATTCGAGCATACGATAATTGCTCTTGAGAGATCAGTAAGTGTTCCATGAATTTAAGACGAAACTCTGAGCTTAAGTGTCAGTCCCTTAGACACGTCGTAAAGGTACGACAGCCTGAGAAACGCGTAAGGATCGTGGAGCGTGAAAGGTTAAAGGAATAACGCAGGTGCAGTAACGAAACTTACGAGAGTCCGTGACACGTTCAAATTTCAACTTAGAAGGAGTAAGTTACCAAGAAATTTACGAGAGTGGCAAGAGAAACTTGTTGAAAATAAAAGAATTATGCGCAAGGAGGAAGTTGACTCTGTTGTCATCCTCGCTAATAAATACAGTGTTATTATAGTCGTGCTTGAAATGTGAAATGTAATTTTGAAATTTGATGGGTTAACCATAAGTCGAAAATATCGTTGTCGCGTTAAATGTGTATGAACTCAAAACTGCGCACGTGGATACAAAATTGGAGATAGCGAGGATTGTTTAACGCCGATACATCCACGTCAACGATGACATTTACAGTGGGATAATCACTATCGATTGTATTATATTTGCTATAATTGATATACTTATACAGGAAACATGGAAATAATTAAGAAAATCGTTGTTGAATGAATAGAATTGTCTTTATTAATTTACGACATTTTCTTTTTTTTCGTACGTGCCTTTTTCATTTGCTCCTCCTTCACGTCCGTCAACGGTCAACCGTGCTGTACATCTCGTCGTTCGCAGGTCGACTCGATTGTCAATGGTAAGTTAATTTATAATAATCATAATTACACATTCAGTCACGACTTTCCGAGTCGTAGCACCAGAAAATTCGATGTAGAGATATATATATATAACGGAGAATAAGACACCCTCGTCGTAAACATAATTTGTTTTCATCCCTCTAACCTCCCCCGTGAAATAATTATATTTCATACACGTCTTCACTCGCTCAGTATACATTCGCGGCATTCGATAACGTTGTACATTCGAAAATTTGACGTATCACATACAGTTTGCCCAGATTACAATGATAATTTCGGAAAGATCACAAATTTAACAGGCTTTATTTGAATCGTTGTAAAAATCGATCATTCGTGTATTTAAAAGTTTTAGATCGTAAATCTGTTTTTGTTCTCGTTTAATCCTTATTCTACAGCCGCGTGTGTTTTTCCCGTCGTTCGTCAGTCGTACAGAAGTCTCAGATCGTCCACGCACGCCGGGCCGGCAGTCGATATCTGCGATTGACGAATTCCACCGAGAGGACCGTTGATCTTCTGAGCACACGGAAAAATCGGTCCATTGTTGAGAACACCGGGTGGCGGTGGACGCCACGATATACGAAGAAAAAAACTGTCCTCCTCGGGTTCGAGATCGAGACAAAAAATTCCAGGTTGATTCGTCGATCCGGCCCGTGGATTCTGCACCGAGGTCGACGAGACGCCCGACGCTAAGCTCCCGAGCGTCGTCATTGCTGTCGGTGTCGTCGGTGATTTCGGAATTTCGGCGATTCGCGATGCCCCACTTACGTTCGTGGACGAAAGTCGATGCTAAACTCGATCTTCCTCTTCCAAAAGTCTCACCACCTCTGCGATAAAAGCAAAAATGTTCGAAGGAGAAACGAGAGTAATGTCGGTTCGCAATAAAAAGAAAACAATAAAAAATGACAAATGACGCGACGAGCGGTATCTCGGTGACTCATCGGCGTATAAGAGCATTTATTGCATGGGAGTAAATGTCAACGTCGAGCTTACCGGATCTCGCGACGACGGAAGTTCTGCCGAGATAAATAGTCGACTCGTTTACGCTTAGCTCACTGTTTCCTGGCTGAGTTGCATTTCTCGTTACGCCGACCGAGGCATCCTCGTCCAAGCATTTTAATCTGCAACGTAAAAATATTCACAAAAAACGTAGTGGAACCCTCGACATTCGTGATTAACGATATTAGAAGAATAAATATCCCTTAAAAATCTGAAGGATCGTTTTCCAAATGGTTGCACTTATTTTCGATAAATTTTGCGATAAAGTGAAGTGGCTCACCTCCAGCATCGATAACAATCGAAGAGACTGATAAAAGCCTGTCGAAACTTTCGATTCATGAAACAGTACGTTATCGGGTTGCAACAGCTCGATACGTATGCCAATAACTGTACTAGACTGATACCCGTACTCCCGACGTGATAATAAATAAATTTAGGGGCATAGAGGTACCAGGTGTTGATTACGTAAAGAGGTGCCCAACAGAGAAAAAACTCGAGAACGACCACAAATAGCATCCTGATGACCTGATAACACGTTGATAAAATCAATTTCGTTCCAATAGAAAATGAAAAACGAGCTTTTTCCCTCCATTTTCCCGATAAAAATTACCTTCTTTTTAGCTTCGATACTCTTTCCCATGTAATTACTCCTGATGGCGTGTTGTCTGCCGAACGCGTAATTTGCGTCACCACTGTGATCATCTTCGGGTATATTGACAGGCCTTCCCTCGGTTTTTTTCAAATCGCCTTTCAGACCCGTATTCACCAGCATTTTCGAACGAGTAATTTTCAAGCTTTTTCTATCCGGCGAGATTCTGGAGTTTTCCGAACGAGGCTGACAGACCTTTTGTACGGGATAAGATTTACGAGAAAATGTGAGCTGGCAATGTCCTCTATAACTTTTTTCTACATATATATATATGAATATTTTTCGTCAAGCCATCGTTATACATTCTTCTCACCGATTGCTTCGTCAACCAAAGCTTGACGAACTCGCTTCCGGGTTTCGAAGTGTTCGATCGATGCTTTTTCCCTTTTGAAGTTACAGTCGCAGCCTGAGTGGCCGCTGTCGACACGGGGGATGGCTGATGACACGTGGAAGACGACAATATGCTGCTCGCTTGATTCGCCATCAAGCCATTTCCGGTTACCACGATAGCGGTTGATTGCGAATTTTCTTTCGGAACGTGGGTGTAGGAATTTAATACCGGCGCCGACGATCCAACCCTCTCCACTATCACGTATCATTCGATGGATTGAATATCTATTTCTACTTTTATCACCAAGCGATGTAATCAAAGTTTGTATTTTTTATGGATTTTTAGAATTTACATGATTTATTTATAGTCGTGGAACCATTTTTTTTTCATTTTTCGATGCAACATCGTACGGTGAATGATAGCTATCACAATTATAAAAAATTTCGTGCAAAAATTGTACATATCCGACTATTACTGCTTGAGTTATCGTCCGAAATCAGTTCGAAAAACCTGGTTTCAAGCAAAAATGATTCGACTTTAACTATTGTTTTCTTTTTTCAGTAAAAATTTACTTCAATCCATTTTAATATGTGTGGATTAGCATATTTTTAATTGAATCCAAAAAACGATTAGGTAATTTTGAAAAATTCATGAAAAAATCTTATTTTTTTTACAGTAACAATGGGGTTCGGCCTTAATACGTAGTATTAAACGTCAATAAAGAATCGCAATATCAAGTGGCCGAGGAAGATTTCATTTCATGCCGAAGAATTTACAAAATCTGCAAATTCTTTGATATTTACTCGTATTACTAGATATTTTTACGGTGACTCATGGGAAAAAATCCCATTGTGTACGATGCGCGCGGATAAATAAAAGGATAAGAGCTACCTGGAATTTCATCATGAAGTGTACTAAACGAACTCTCGTGTACCAACGATTTGAATGAACCGTGAAAAAATTTATCGCAAAAAAATTCACGTAAAAAACAGTTGATCGTTGTTCTCTGGTCATAACAAAAACGGTAGAAGCTGCATACGTTTCATGGTATCCTTGCTCTAAATGGGAGATTCATTTTTCAAGAGTAGTCCTCTATATAAAACGTAACGAGTCCATAAAGTTGTAAAAGCATATTCTCCTCACGCGTAACGGTTCGACCTTTATAACTCATGTGCCCTCAAATTTACAATCCCCATTCTTCGAGAAAAAGTAATGCTTTTTTAAAACTAACTTTATGATAAAATTATCTGTAATAATGTTATATTGAAATGTGAAAACGTAATAGTATTTCGTATATTTCACTCACGTCTCAGCTTACACGTTGAACTTTGACGGATTTCGCGCTTCAGACCTCGCCAAAGTTTCGTAGCGATTAACCAGTAAGCCAAGCTCATGACGATCAACGGAACGAGCAAGAGGATTCCGTCCAAAAACAGATTGTAAACCCTTTCAGCTTCGACGCTCGGCCAGTTCTCTCTGCAGCTCTGTCTTCCTGGAAAAATAATGGTCCATTTTTTATCAACGAGAAGATAATGTTGACTCTGCATAAAAAATAAATAATTTATTGTTATTTTATATTATTATCGTTGTTTTTATTATAAAGATTGTTTCATATGATAAAAATAATAATAATGATAATATTATGATCGTATGAAGGACAAAAGTGTGTATATTCACCCCCTTGAAGAGCCCGAAGCCTCGAGACGATAAGAATGGGCGAGTTCCACGTGAGGCTCGCTGCCCAAACAAGTGCGATCATCTTATAAGCATGAAACTGTGTTTGCCATCGTCTCGATTTTAGTGGACGACATATCGCGAAATAACGTTCCAGTGATATTGCAACGAGCGTCCAAACCCCGACGGAAACGGACACAGCTGTGAACACACACGAAATAAGCAGTGGCTTAAAAGGATCGTAATTCCTTCAGTTTTATCGCAGAGCTCACGAGTAATCTCAATTTCCGAGGGAAAATATTCCTCAGAAATATGTAACATTGAAATATTTATTTGACAGTACAAATATAAATTTTCTCTAGATTTAATAACATTGATTAAAATCATAAAAAATAATGCTACTTCGTGTACAAAATATCCGAGGAAGAAGACCTAAATTTCTTGTATTATTCGCAAGGTCACGTGAGAACGAGGGAGAGGGCCTTTTCCCCCTTTTAATCAGGACAAAGTATCCCGCGGTGCTACGGAGAACCACCCCGATCGATTGATATTAATGTCAGCGCCACTTTGATACAAAAGGGGAGAGACCCAGATCAGCTTTGAGCCTACCTTAAAACATTTCTGTGAGAAATATATCGATCCCGTTGTTTCATAAATTCACATTCCCCGCCCCTTGCATTCGTAGAAATTGGTTCCAGGGTGGTATAACGAACAAAAGGGTTGGTCGAGTATTTATAAAATTTGTTTTAAAATCTGCGTTCGAAAAATTGAAAGATTTTTTTTCAATATAAATAATTACTTAAATATATTAATTAATTATATTTTGTTTAAAATCGTTAAATCTTTCAAACGAAATTTTGCACGAACTTTTTCTTCTATTCAGGCAACGTAAATATTACCAAAGTCAGTTTCCCAAACGGAGCTCCACATTTGATAATACATTTCATAATGCATTAGGTATATAGAGTCATAGCGTGTACAACGAAAGTTTCCTCGTAAATCTCGATCAGCGAAACGAAACCGAGTGCGAACGAGTGCGGCTCGAGACACTCGGAATTCCGGGCTTCGGACGATAATGCGTTTCGAACGAGGGTTTCTCATTCTTTCTAAGTGCTGCAAAACACTTACAGCGAGAACTTTCGGTAAAACTACTATGGCGTTCGTGGTAACGAGAACTTACAATATATTTTATACGCTCTTTCTTATTTTTGGCAAAAGTCTGCGAGACGTTTCAATGAGTATAAATAAATGTCTGAAATTGCATCGAGTAGTAAATCGAGCATCGTGTGATTCGTTGAACTCGTCAATCTATCAGACACTTGTCACTCAAGAATATCAAGAATTGGAAACGAGATACTCGCCCAACAACATTCTCGAATTTAATATCCAAAGTGTTCTACTGCAAAGGCAAATTACGTTCGAAGCTCGTTTTCTCTTGGAACAAACGGAGACGTAGCGCTAATTGAGCTTGAAGATGGAAGTGAGAATCGTGAGAATCATTGTAAATTTAGAAGACGCGCGTAACATGGTCTTTTTAATGAATAGGATTTCTCACAGACGTGAGAAAGCCAGCTAAACATGGTTTACCAACGTCTCCGTCGCGAGCAAACGAAGGCTGGAAACCCTCGTAGCGAGATCTTAGGCTGGAGCCTAAGTAACATTATTTCCCTTTGGCGACAGGCCTTCTAGATATTTGTCGAAACTCTCGTCAGAGAGAAATTCGACTTACGACCGAAGCAACCTGTCGCCCATCGCTTTCTACAATGTCTACCCCGTGTTACGCTAAAAGATATATTACCGTAGCGAGTCGTGGTATTTTATTGTACAAGATACGTTATCGAACTTTATCACAAATAATATTGACCTCTCGAAAATGTATGCAAAAAAATTGACGCAATTTGAATAAATCACCACTCTACTTCTTTTGTATTGTACGATATCTTTATTCCCCGACGTACCTACACCGTATAAAAATTCGAATTGCGAAGCATTTCCAACGTAATTCGCATCATTTGAGGTAAACGTTGCGAGCAGCTGTTCCTGAATATTATTCGAATATTTCTAGCAATCAGTTGGATAGGATTCGAGATGAAGCCGAGCTGAATATTACGTCTACGGAACAATCTGTACCCACAGCTTTAATTGTCGCAGCTTCTTACGTAACATTCGTTGGTTTCTGATTTTCCTTGACGAAAGTTAATCGTAAATTAACGACGTAACATTTTGGTGTTTCACGAGTATTTCGAGAATGGCTTAGCGAGACTTGGGTCTAGCTACAAATATATTAATATTGTGTTATGGACGTACCATATAAACAATTTTATGAAATTAAACAGATGGTTGACATCGTGACACGTTCGTAAAGTTTTATCGACTTTTAGATACGACGATGATACATATTGTATCGCATTACACGTCGACGTTTATATTTACGAAACATTTAGTAATAAATGATCGAAGAAACTGTGTGGGACAAATGAATCAACGAGGGTTAAAATAGTTGTTATTGTTTTCGGTACCAGAAAGGTCAAATTGCTGACACGCACGAAGAAAAGACGTTATTTGGTTTTCCCAACCAATTAATTAAGCGATCCGACCTAACCTGGACGTTTTAGCTACCATCTCTAACGATAACCCTAAATCGAAACATAAGAAGTTAAGATCGATAACAAAAATTGATCCGACGCTATTGTCTTTTTAACTTTATCATGCAAAAACTATATTTATTCTTAGCGAATTTTCGATGTTCATTTGGAATGATATTTTTATTCCGTAAAACGATAATTTAATACGAAAGAAACAGTAGAAAGTAATTATAGAAATTGCAACTTTACATATATTCTCCGCGTGTAAAATAGATTGTCTCGTAGGTGTCCTCTTTGAGAAATATTTATTCGAAGTAGCGTTCTGAGGTTTTCGAATGAAGGAAGATCAGGTTGCAAAGCCCGAGCTATCGTTTCCTCGATACGCTCGTTTCATCATATATTCTTTTTATTACCATTGCGTATCTCGGATATCGAAAGATCGGAGAATAAAAGTGGATAAAATCAGAATAGCGTTTCGTCTTTGAAAAGTCGATAAAAAAAATTACATAAATCACGAATAAAGTATCTGAGATGTAAGAAAATATGAGTCGAAGTGGTGAGAAGGCTGGAGAGGTAACGCACGCATGAGTCGATCCAACTACCTACGAGCCTTTTACCACCAGAAGTGATAATAAAAATTGATTCGCGTAGGATATCACTTAAAAATATAATTACTAAAAAATTATGCTCTTTTTCATTTTATAATAATAATTCATTATCGCGTATAAATTTAATTGTATTCTTATTCGAACGATCGTGATTACTTCTAGGCTTCAGACATACCGTATCAAGGATATTTTGTTCCTGGTGAAAGGAAGCTTGAAGTTTAGAAACCCGAACATCCGCTTTCAATAAAAGTAGATACGAAATTCTCTCTATTTCGCGTTTGTATCGCTAGTTTTTCCATTCACTGTCTCTCTCTTTCTCTCTTTCTCTCGCAGCTTGATTGCTAAAGCTCAGAGCAGAAAAGTATTTTTAGAATGCCATTGATAGACGTGATCTGTACAGAACAAAAAAGCTTTCATTCTTCAATTGTTCCACGGTGAACAAGCGGTGGGAATTCGTATCGAGAATAAAAAAGATTATCTTGCCCAAAACACGGAACTATTGGTGGATCGCAATGCAACATAGTAAATTCCAAAGTTTATTATTTTTTATTTCCGTCGAAAGCGTAAAACGCGCGACAAAGATAAGATGGAGCGGGGTAAGAGCTTATACCGATACCAGTCGATTTTATGACGTGATAAAAACCTTTCTCGCAATGATGGAACGATATTTCCTCGTGCGTATGTTTTTCGATGTCCGAGGATCTAGAAGCATCGTATAAGAAAAAAAGTGGTCCGATCTTTATAAAGAATGATCGGTGTAGCAGGTGCCAAGATCCAACCGGAAAAACGCCTGTCCATAAACTGACGCTGAGATCGAACGTCCCTCGAGAATCGAGCAAAGCTTATCCGTTCGGTTATCCTAAGATTCAGCGGTTGGCCAGCAAACTTGCCAAAAAAAAACAGTCGTTGGCCAACCGATGTGAGAAACATCGACACCATTCCATAAACAGCGATTGGCATGTTCCTTTCTCCTTCCATCGAAAAAGACCCAACGGAGAGCATCGACGCTAGTCAACGTCCGGTCCCAGCTCGAGCGATTTCCGGGATTATTTCCGACCTTCGGTAACTTTATCACTGCATTTTATTTTCCTTTTAAATCCCCTCGTTACATGGAGACCGTTACTGTTGTCGAAGATTGAATCTACGCGAAATATTGTATTCTACCGCATTTAAAAATTGGAAGACTCTTTAGTTGGAAATGGAAAATTGCTGTTGAATCGTTTCCAGTTGGCAAGGCTAAATATGTCCTGGAACGAGTTGGTCGACATTCGATACGATCTTACTGATTTTGGGAATGGGAACTGCGCATCGATTCGCGCTAGTTCAACACTTGATACCTTCGGCTTTTGTTTTTGGAGCACTATTCGGAGCACCGCAAGAAGAATAAATCCCTTTGCGGTGGAAGCAAGTTTATTGCGGCTACGTGCAGGAAATGTTCTGATTGAAGTGGAAAATACTGTACCGATTACCTCGAAACTATGTTATTTAACGATCAAGTATATCTCGGTGATACCGTTAGCTCTGGCTATAACAAAATGAAAGCGCTTGATAAATTCAATAGCATTTTCCATTAAAGCTGAACGCGATTATTGTGCGATATAAAATTCATTTATAGCTTCCCACTAGCGAAACCTTTAAAAAAAATATGAGTGTTTACTCGAGGTGGGCATTAATTGCGAACTAGTCGTAACCTGCGTAAGCTTTTATCTATAAAATCTGGAAGAGATATAAATAAAGCAAGTAGTAACAAAATATAAAGAGAAAAAAAAAATACTTAGATATTTAATAACGATTTTGATAAATTTTCCACGATATCGAAAATTAGATTAATTTATAAATGAATTAATCGCCTGCTCATCGCCATTGTCGCGTTATTCTACATTGCCTTTATATAAACTCGTCACATTGAAATAGTGAATAAAAATAATAAATAGAGGAACGAAAAGATAGATTTTTCTTCATTATCGCAGTTATAGAATAATCGTAATCATGATTGTTAAATTGTTCGTCTCTGTGCCACATAGATAGATAATACCAAACGTAAGCTATCCATCACAGCCAAAACTCCAAGTGCACAGCTATTATAACGATATATCTGTATATACACTGCTTGATGGACGATTTGCGGTCTCGTGGTCGATTTGCCAATTCTCGAAGCACTTCGTACTAAGGAGAATCCACGAGAATAATTCTCTAACAATCGTTACAAGCATGCAGTGCGCGTCGTATGTCTTACAGGAAAGCTTGCAACAGTTTCGAAGTTTCGTTCGGTAGATAACTGTTGATGACACCCTTATCATACTTGACCAAACTGCTATTGTGTTTATCGAGTTGGACAAGAGATTTTAGAGCAAGTCTCACCGCACAATGGTTTGGACTTCGCCAAGTGTTTACTCCGATCTTTTGTCATATTCGTCGATGCGAAGTAGCCAAAATTAAGTGAAGAACGTGCAACGTAATGGCGGTATGGGAAACGCCATTAAACTCACCTTGAAAGTAGGGTATGAGCTTGCACATCGCAAGGCCGAATACGAAATTCTTGAGTATCTGTCCCAGAAGCGTGAACGGCATACAGAAAACGCTGAGCAGCAGATCCGAGACAGCCTGTGTTAAAATAGATGAAATAAAATCAGAAATTTTGGTTTAGGCCGTCATGAAAAATGATGTAAGATCGTAAAAATAAGGGAGACGTGACGGTATCGAGATGACGATAGTCCTCGTCGATTGGGGCACCGTGTTTTCGTATCTTTTAGGTATACCTACGCCTATTGACTTTTTGTCTCTTCTCTTTCGGAAAGTATGCGACGTGACTTGAGATATTGGAACAACGTCTTTTTTTTTGTTACGAATTCTCAAAGGTATACCGAAAACAAACGGAGACGAGAGTATCGCCTCCGGGTATTCCAATATATTCGCTGGCAAATAAAATCACACCCGGTCTTGAACGATTTCTTGAGAATATAAATTAGACAAAAAAATAAACGAAAGGGGCGATTGTGGTTTGCTTTTATTGTCTCGAGATAAAGATTTTATAATATCTGAGGAATACAAATATGAAAGGTGAATATTTTCCCTCGATAATTTTAGTCATGTCACTAGGGTCATGGAAAAAGATACATATTTGTTAGGTCTAATTTGTTTTACAAAAAAACGACGAGCAAGGAAAACATTTTTTTAAATTCTCCGTTACTTTAGCAAGTTGGATAAAGCCATAACATTTTTTTACTTCCAAATCTCATCGCGACGAATGCGGTGCGTCTGCGACTTAAGCCAAAGTCGTTGTCTATGTTCGAGCACGATGATTTTTACTTACTGTGAACCGAAGAAAGTATACTCTTTGCCAGAGTCTAGAAACGACGTGGACGAAGTGCGATGTCCGAAGTATGTAATACGTGCATTCGCATACGCAAGCATTGACGCGCAAGCGAGACGCGTTAAGCATATCAAGTGCGACTCATATATTCAGTGGTGATAAGAAAGAAAGAGTTCGAGAGGAAGTGGATGAAATTTTTTCTCCGAAGTTGCACTTCCTCTCATTCTACGAGCGCGAACTTTTCAACCCGTCGAATAAATCAAGAAAAAGTTGAACGAAAAACATCGCACGGAAGCGATCAAGAAACGCACTAAAGAGGACGATACGACAGTCGATTTGAAAAATAAGAATTAAGCAATTACAATCGTAATTTTAATTTTTCCATGGCACAGGTTGCAGCTGTTCGTTCGATGTTTTATAAACTTCTCGAAAAAAAAAATGTTTCCCCAGTTTCGACGCTGTGTCGTCAAGACACTCGTGAGAGACGAGGTTTCATCTTCGCGTCGTTGTACAGCGTCCCTATAGGGAACACCACAGGGAGCACGAAAACGTCGACGATCGTAGACGACATACCGAGGAGGTATCTAACACGGTCTTCCAAGAAAATATGTACGCCATTACCGTTGGCAAAGGTGCGAAGGAAAGAGCGATCTATTGCTTTTTTTGCGTTATGTGACTCGTAGGAGTGTGAAAAAGGAGGGTGAAAAAAAAACACGAATCGTCAAGGCTCGTTTTTGCTCTCTCGTACCCGTCAGGTTTATCCATCTGACTTTTCAGAACCCCGAAAAGCCGAAAGTGTATATCACGAGGAAAAGGGTAAGAGACAAAGATAGCACTCTAGAATTGTTTGCGGCCGGAAGAAAGCGGAACACTCGACGATAAGTCCTACAAGACTCGAGGCTTATACAGCTTAGTCCCCGTTAGTCCCGTTAGTCGCCACGACCAAAAGTGCGGTGTCTCTATGGCTTTACCGAAAGAATATTTTTCTCAGTCCAATCGTGCTTTATTAATGGTACCAGACGGAGGCTTTAATCCAAGAGACACGCAAAAAAAGGACGTAGGACATTCTTTTTGTCGAGACGCTCTCTCGAATCAAAGTCATACGAGGTAAATAAGAGAATATACGTCACTGGGCGTTCTACGGAAAATTACATTACTACGTTTTATACGGTTTTGTTTTGTTCCTCTAGAGGGAAAGCAAACATACAAAAAATAGTCGATTAGATCGTTGGTAGAGTTGACATAGCACGAAGTGTCCCATGTTTAGTTGAAGTATGCTCGACTGCTAGTATTTAACGTTTTTCGCAAAAAAATTCACGTTTCATTGTAGTGCTCGCCCACACACTAGTATAGAACATAAAACGATAAAATAGATATAACGTAAGGTAGTTAAGTGAGGGAATACAATAGAAGAAAAATATAATCTCGTTATATCAAGAGTAATGTTCGCACGACGAACCAGATTTATAAAAGTTGATTATAATCTATTGAATATATAAATAATTAAGCACATGAATGGATGACATTGTTTGATATGATTCTATTGTTCTATAGTCATGTCAAAAAAGTGTACTTGATCATTTAAATTTGGCAACCCGCATGCATCTGCGCTGCAACACGTAAAAAACAACAGGGACATTCACGTCGCGTTTGCCACTCGTTGCTGACGTACACGAAGCCTGTCACGAGGTGAACAAAAGCCTCCATCGTCAATGCCATCGACGCTTTTGAATAACAATAATAATTTCGTTTCACTTTATTGTTGCATCGCGAAACTTTGATCGCCGAATGACTGAACGTGTTATGGAACCGAATAACTGGGTGTACGATGAGTACAACAACGTAGATAAGAATTAATTTCGTAATTGTTGAACTAACTATTTTTTTCGAGATCCTTCAAGTATAGCAGGATTGTAAAAATCGATGTGATTTTTATCAATGAAATGAGATTTATAGTCTAAAATAAAATTGCGTTATTTTCAAATCTTCAGATCGTCAGGGAATTAACTTTTATTCGATTGAAGAAAATTGTATTTCGATAAAATCAAATGTATACGATCACAAATACATTGATACAAATTGTATTAGAATGGTAGAACGAATCTTGAAAAAATATTGCCATATCTCGAATCTAATAAATTAAATAAAGAAATTGAATTTCTCGTTACATTATAGAAATCATAAACTATCGGGTTACTCGTTTTGGTGAGAAGAAATACTGACATATATTTTCATGACGATAGCGTATTATGTAGAATCGAGTGATGAAATCAAATGAAAGTGGAGGATAGGAAGAGATGGGGGATTAAATTACTCGATCGCCTAGTCTCTCCAAAGATGAGTACGAATCCCGCAGGTTATACCAGTAATGAGATCACGAAATAAATTAGAAAAAAGAAAAGTACAGAGATGGATCGAGAAATGATTGAAAACGTTACTTTCTTCCAGTTTTTACTCGCTTATTCTTCTAATTCCTCAATCGCTTCCTATACGTTTCTGCAGGAAATCTCTCCCAGCATACGAATGCTCCGTCGCAAAATTTTATTCCTACATAATAATAACTTTATTCCCTTGAATCTGGCACTGCAGGAAAATTGGCGAATCTCCGAAATTGATTTTATTGGAACTTTTACTACACGAATTCTCGATCTTGATTTTTATTTTCGTTGAAAGAAATTTTTCGAGTCATCCAGAGGGAAAATGTTATTTCCGTCGAATTTGAAACTAAAACAACGGATATAAACGGAATTTCTTATGGAAAGTTACACAGGGGTAGTTTCTCATGCTCCATATATTCTACTTTACTCTCTCTCTCTCTCTGATGTCTCTCCCGCCCTCCCTTTTTTATGCCATCACACTGGCCCTTTTGAAAATGGCGCCTTTAATGTTCTCCACATTATTTATATTCATTTCTATGTACGTCTGAAAATTAATATAATCTAGGATATTATTGCAATTGTAAAAAAGAAATAAAATCATGATTTCACGGTTAATAATTCTATAACGATAAATAATCGTGATTTTTTTTCTAAAAACATATCGTCATTTTTACTGAAACGAGGCGAGATTGAGGGAGGTAAAGTTCTCAAGTATTAAACAAAACAGCTCGAGGCTGCTGGTGAATTGGTACTTCTTATATGCAATGAGCTGGCTATCAAGTTCGCGACAGTACCCATACTACTTGCGTTTTTAAAACATGAGAAATTAAACTACATCGAAGTTTTTCGTTTAGATGTCGAACGACATTCGAAAGCTTTCAAATCTGCAGTACTTTCGAATTGAAAAAGTTTCGCGCTCCATGATTTTGAATCCTGACGGTATCTCGAAACTGGGTTTGGAAAGTCGCTGTAGATTTCTTATGAATTAATAATTTGACTAAAAAGACCCGAAGGAACGACAAAATTTGTATATACTTCAAATACCAGTCGATAATATTCCATCCATGTTTCCCCTACGAAACGCACGACCTTAAGAGCGGTATATAATTTTTTCCCGCTTTCATTCCTCTTCATCTCCGTCGCTTTTTATTCTTGACGCTCTCGAGTGGAAATGAGCTCGGAACTGTCCTGAGATGAATCCCGATCTCGTGATTGAAAAGCAAAAATGCGTGGGTTGGGACAAAGTTATAGAGAGAGAGAGAGAGAGAAGGAAAGCCACCAGTGATAACTAAATCCTCGATAGTTTGAACATTTAGATTCGTAGACTCGATAGAATCGCAATTCGATAGAAATTTCATTTTGAAGAACCAACTTTTCATCAAAATGCTTGAAGTCCACTTGACCTGAACCGAAATTGAATGATTGGATCAAAGGGTAAATGTCTCAAAGGACATTGAACCAAAGCTTGCAGTCGTAAACAAAAATTAAGTGAAACATCCTTCTCCACATAAATATATTTTTATAGCTTCGTAAATCTCTACGATCTCAGAAACATAACTGCCTTGTGCACCGTGCGAGGGTTGCAAAAAAACAGGCAAGCTGAATACATTTATGATAGATGAACAATCACTGTGCGTGTCAATGCCACGACTCATTTTAGTTGTCGTATACATTTTCGACATTACGTTGGCAAAACCATATTCTCTCTACATGCGCAATAAAGAGGATGACTTGTATGCATAGATAGAAACAGGAAGCATAAAAACTTATATAAATGAAACAAATAAAAATATAAGAGTGCTTTCGGACTGTCGAACGAGCATGGGTGCAAACAATTCGAGTTGTTCGAAGTCGTACGGACAGAACGGGCTTCGTTATATCCTCGCTTTTTTACCTTGATAAAATGAACGTGAGTACGGTCGCGAATGTGTCGTGTCAAACACGAGAGTAACAGGTTTGGCTCAATTGTTCCAAGTTGGGAAAGCTTGGCAAAATACATAGCGATGCAGTTTTAATTATTCCATTGTCCGGTTCGTATGCTCTCAACCAGGTGGAGATTGCAAAATATACTCCGTGACCAAATCCTTGTTTTCTCGATACAGATTCATATGCAAGATGAAAGTAATTAAATAAAACGTATAGTTTTTCAACTTTAGATCAAATACACTGTCGGACGTGAACAAAAAAGTCTTAATCATTCGTTTTTTTTTTTTTTTTTGAAAAGGTACGATTTATTGACTGCTTAACTCTCGAGTAAATGGAAGAGCGTGGCAAAGTAGCAATTCGCGCAAAAGCTACGTAAACCAAGAGGGATTCAGTCTGGACCCGAATTGGTTCATCATTTCTTTACGGTTGATGGAATAAAGCTGGCTTCACCGTGATAAGCACGCAGGGAGAATTTAACGAGCCATTCCTCGGCTCCGTATATAAGGAGTAGCTATATACGAGTACTACAGATAAATTCAGAAAAAATATCTTTCATAAAAATATGACACATCGAGAGATTAGATACTCTTGTACATTAGATATTTATACAATAATGAATAACAAACTTTTAGTCCACGCTAGAATGAAATTAACGATCAAAGGAGATCTCACGAATTGGATCATAGTTGAAAATATTTTAAAGATCAATATTACGAAAATAATATTGTAAGGTAAAGTAAATATTTCGAAATTTCCGTCACGTCTTTCGAGACATAGCTCCCATGAAATTTTACTACGCAGAAGTCATATAACGTTCTCAATGTTTCCAAGGTCTTCATTCAAAATATATATCCCATGACATACCTCGTATTTTGCAAAGCTCGCTTCGTATCGATATTTTACAAGAGTCCGGTATGCTACATCCGGTATGCCACGCGTGTTTTTTGAAACGAACTTATAGCGTCGCATTTCTTCTCGGCGGGTGTATTATAAAAAAAATGAAAATATATATTACGGAGGTGTGAAATATAGAGAGTAAATATAAATATAGGAGGGGAATGTGAGAGGTTATGTAATATTCAACCTCGAAGATTTGCGTAAAAGTTGAACTCACCTCGAGGGGAATTTTCGCAGGGCTTTTATGGACTGGATCAGCATACGAGCAAGCTATCGAGAGGGGTGAAGGAGGGAGAAGTCGAGCAGTTATTGAGATCGTGTAAGCTTACGACGACCCCAAGACACCGTCGAGAACCTTTCTGATTGCGAGATATTCAGTGAAAGAATATAAATTTCAATCTTTTTATTACTCTTATTCGTCCTACCTCTCCTTCTCTCCCCATCCTTTCTTCGTCTACTTTTATTTCTATTGTCACTTAAAATTTTCGATATTACATAGAATTCATCGATCTTGAATATCATTTTCGACTTTGTGCTCATCTCCGGAGATAATAAATATAGAATTCTATCCAAAGGCTCGTACTCGAGTCTCCTGTTGAATGTTTCAACTTCGCAAAATCTCCTCAACGTTCCGATGTGGATCAAGTACTGACACCGGGATACGAGAAATTTTCTCTGCTGAAAGTTCTAACGTAATATTGAAACTGCGCAGTTTCGAGTTTGCACTATGATGGTCCTTGTCAATTAAGAGAGCCTAATTGCCCTGAAACGTATAATATATTCGAACAATGTTAATAATAAATGCGATTATGACGATAAATAATAAATAAAGGAGAACTTAATTATAATTGTAAATGAAACGAGGATGGAAATGGAAAGTGGTAATTTGAAAAATAAATAATTTATCCAAATGAAAAGTAAATATTTAATTCAAAATTATACATAATCCGTGTAATTCTGTTAGTTTACACACGACTTACACGATGACTTTACTACCCTTAGCGACAATAATTTAATGTCGGAAGATCTGGAATTTGGCAGTCGATACTGCAAGGTCAAAGTAGTTCACAATAAAAATGTAAACATACGACAATGACAAACATTATTTTCAATTTAATCACAAATTTATCGGGCAATTTTCAATTTTATTTTACGCAAGGTTGTACGATTTTACAGCCATCAATACACGCAATCCTATGGAGCGTGAAACCACGCCCCCAGCTTTCCTCTACCACGTCTATTTTATCATCGCCTGTCAAATACCCACGCGTGAACCCTGTTTTACAATATATGGGGAAATACCCTTTCGTTAATATCGAGCAAGGAAAGCTTTTGCCATTTCACCGTTTACGTACGTTACTTCAAACATTTCGATTGAGAATACCAGATGGGTAGTGAAGCGTGACATAGGCCACTGGAGCAAAAAAGGAACAGCAATTTGTGTTCCTTTGTGTCGGGACGGATCCGATTCTATTCCTAAACTCGTTATTTATAATTAAAGTGTCAATCACGAAAATGCAGAAAATTTGAAAAATCTTTTTACTGGCGTTTATTTTTTGCTTCATTATTTTGCTATTTTGCACTTTTGTTTTGAGAACTTTCGATTTTCTGAAAGTATAGAAATTAATAAAACAAATATTAAATTCTGGCATTATAAATTCGTCGCGTGTGAATCTTGAATAAGCCGCGAACTAAAAATATTTCTACGACAAAATAAATAAATAAAATCATAGAAATAAAATTCGCCCTGCAGCGATAAAATGTTGACAAAATAAAGCCGTGGACTAAATTTCTATTCTATTAAAATATATTTATAAAAACTATATAAATACCATCCTACACAATTTTCAAATAAATTATATCTTGTGTATATCTAATCCTAATCTCACAAAACAAGTCTAATATCATAATCGACAATGACGTTAGTCACGTATTAATGAATATGAGCCAAATGCGATAAGCCGATTGTCGCGATATATTTTCAACATTTAGCAGATTGGGAACAAACGATCGAATTTTCGTGATTGACACTTTAATTATTCATAATTAAAGTGTCAATCACGCAGAAAATTTGAAAAATCTTTTTACTGGCGTTTATTTTTTGCTTCATTATTTTGCTATTTTGCACTTTTGTTTTGAGAACTTTCGATTTTCTGAAAGTATAGAATTTAATAAAACAAATATTAAATTCTGGCATTATAAATTCGTCGCGTGTGAATCTCGAATAAGCCGCGAACTAAAAATATTTCTACGACAAAATAAATAAATAAAATCATAGAAATAAAATTCGCCCTGCGGCGATAAAATGTTGACAAAATAAAGCCGTGGACTAAATTTCTATTCTATTAAAATATATTTATAAAAAATATATAAATACCATCCTACACAATTTTCAAATAAATTATAATCTTGTGTATATCTAATCCTAATCTCACAAAACAAGTCTAATATCATAACCGACAATGATGTTAGTCACGTATTAATGAATATGAGCCAAATGCGATAAGCCGATTGTCGCGATATATTTTCAACATTTAGTAGATTGGGAACAAACGATCGAATTATCGTGGAAGATTAATATTCCTAAACGTCGTGGACCATCATCGATTTCAGATACGAACACGGTGGTATAATTACAGCGTCATGCATATATGTATTTATATGTCAGATACAAATGTATTTTGGATATATACGTACAAGATTCAACAGGTATACGTTAGTCACCGTCCTCATCCTCTTGTTTCTAGCTAAAGTGACGAGAACCAGCGAATTCCCGATTACGGAGAGGATGAATATAATAGCGTAAAGCGGCACAATGAGACCCTCGAGGACGCTACCATTGTCCATCGTGCCGACGGTCGAGATATTTGCGGTTGTCGTTGACGATATCGCTGTCGTAACGGACGTGTTCACCAGGTCAAATGCTTCGCCGTGACGTAAGCTTGGAAATCTCTCTTTAGCGATGGTCCTTTCGCCACGACGTTCCCAATTATTCAACTGAATTAGAACGGCGTGAGAAGCATTAATTCCGCCGGCTGACATCCTTCACTCCGAGATCCTTCGGGAGGCTCGCAATTATGTTTTGCTTTTTCTTTCCTTTCCTGCGAACAATTTGCGTTTCTCAGCATCTCCGGGATTTGCGTCCCTCGGTAATAGGGAAAAAAAACAGTGTCGCTACGCTCCGTCGTAATAGTCGTATTGTAAAACGTAGGCAGAAATTATAATTGTGGTTAATGTTGCGTTATGAGATTTTATAAAATACGGATTAATTATAATTATTACGTTATTCGTATAATTATAGACAGTTTTCTGTGTTTCACGCATTTCCCGCGAATTTATTGCATTAATTTCGTCGACGTTAAGACAGCCACGTGCGAACAATGAGTAGTTCGATGAAAGAGGCGGATAAGTCCAACTTCGCTATCACACCAATATGTCTCTCCCTCTCTCGCAAACTCTCGCGCTCTCTCGTTCTCGCAATTCCCCTCTTATGCTTCCAGCAATTTCGCCCTTGCTTTATGTGATAATTTATATACCTCCGAGAGTTCTCTGTGATCTTTATCATTTCGGAGGAAAACTTTTCATCCCCATTCGGACGGGTCTTGACACCTTCGTAACCTTTAATTAAGCGACGACGCCGAAACCCTTTTTCCGCGCGGCCGCTTTTTTATGTTTATATTTTTTACGTTCCGGGATAAACTGCCTATCGTACCCTTATTCTACCCGCCCGACGTCGAGAAGTTCACGGTCGTTACCACAAATCTATTCTCCCGCAATTTTATAATCCATTGGATTAAATGTAATACCAGAGGCGAATAAGCTTGTGCAGCCAATTACAATCGAATATCTAATTACTCCGATGAGAAAACTTTCCTTCTACATATTACTCACGCGGAAAATTTTGAAAGTGATCCGACGTCGTTCTCCCAACGTAATATCGCATAATTACTCGCTCTTTCACAAACGATTGATAATTTTGATTAAATTGGAATAATTTACTACGAATTGTGATATTATTAACAGCTCTTTTAGCATCATCGATTAATCGAGCAATCGGTTATCTAATGATTTCTTTCTACGTCAATTGAATTCTTCTAGTGCTGTAACACGTGTACAAGGAAACATGCGTTGGTTGACAGTGTTACCAATGCAATATCCTATAGATAATTATGCTGCTTCGAGGAGGAAGTCGGAAGTGTATCGATATACGTAAAGTGAAGGTACTACATTAACAGTAAGTGCCTGCTTCAAAGTTTCACGAGGGAATTACATTTCAACGAGACAACCATGATCGATGGTCAATTTGTCAGTATTGAATAACTGATCTATCCTCACTTTCGACCGAGTTATGATCCGGTATTTCAAAATGACAGAACATACCATCCTATTATTATTTAATGATTGTAAGGAAATACTCGTAGCAACGGCATGGAATGCAATAACCTTAGGTTCCGCCGTAAAAAAGTACTCAACGCAAGGAACGGTAGGTATGCACAAGAATTTTATGATCTACAAGCCACCAAAAGTTTAGGTCCAGAGTAAATCCAATGTAGACACCAATATGTGCTAAGTTAGCCCTTATTACAATTTAGGGCCACGACACATATGAGTTATGCAAAAATCAATAATTTACGAAGGGTTGGGCTTTATATTGAACAGCTCTATACACATAATAGCATCCACACCTTCTAATAAATATGTGAATGTTATTGGTTAATAAACGTGTAAATAAAAATTGATTCGTCAATATTCCAAAAACTTGAAATAACGGAATATTTCGAGTTCTCTCTCATCGCCGCAAAAAAAATATAATTCGACACCACGGTAATTTGTAGTCCCTTTGATTCGAGGAAATCAATATTTATTTTGATTTTATGGAATTGGTTGTAATCGAGAGAATTTCGTTTCGAACAATTAAACGAAATATTGTACCATTTCGCGAACGAACTTTATTTTCTGGAATTAAACTCAATGGCATTTTGGTTTCGAGCGAACGAGGATTGTAGTTAAAAAATCCAATTTTATTTTAATGGAGTGAATTTAGATTAAATTCTTCGATACAAAATCAATTGCACTTTTTTCATGTTGCCTTGCACCGATGGAATTTGCAAATACAACGATATATTCGATATCACGTACAGCGAACTTTAATTCGGATTCGATGCTTTGAAGCGTATAGTACATAACTCTAAACCCATACAGAGATTTTCATTTCCGTATTTTCGTCGAGGAACGATGTTAAACAAGTTTGACTTTCCTGACGTCGGGAAATTTATCTGTCGGACTTTCTGGTCAAACGTATGTTCAAACCGTCCAAACTTCGATGGTTAAATGAATTATTTACTCACCAAACAAGCGAAATACGCGTAGTTTGAAATTATGATTTTTCATTCACGAGAAATCTTCGTCCATAAATTCATAAAGTCACAGAAGCACAGAAGCGTAAAATTATATCCCTCAAGAGTATATCCCGCGTTTCTTCGGCGGGGGTAGCTCGATCGTCATACCACCCGTTAAAGACTTCGCGCGAATTTTACGACAATTACCTCTATTCGCTCGTGAGCATAAAAATATCGAGTTCATTTCACTCTTAATCCGCGAGAAAAGTATCATAACCGTATCCTCCGGATGATAAAACATCATTACGAATTTCTATTTTAACGATTTTTAACGAAGACACCATAATTCAATTTCGCGCTAATTATAATTTTACCAAAAATCACGAAAGTTTAAAGTAATAAAATTAAAAGTAGAACGATAAACTTTAAATCATCGCAATGTCTCGAGAATAATTTATCAAAATTTTCAGTTTGCAAATAATATTTATGCCATTTCTTTTAGATTTTTGTGCGCATTCCGGGATTAAACAAAGATTTAAAAAACGGAGTGAAGTTTGAATGAGTGTTTCGTATTTAGAGATTCTAAAAAAACACAATCGATCAGCTCGATAATCCTTTCGATGCACAAACCGGTTGATTCTGTGTTCTATCAAGTGGTTACGGTCGACGTTTGGTCGGCCGTTCGTGACGCGCGCGCGTATCAAACTGTGCCTCCAAGCGAGTCTCGTATACTCCTATCTCCCCCCACTCATGCCTGACTAGTACCGTTCTCGTTCAGGAGAGCCCACAGCTCTCGGTCCTTGGCCCACCATTCATCCGCAAAATTCTCCGCCGTTGCGTTGGACATGCCCTCATTTTTTTCAGCTTTTCTGTTTAATTCTCTTTTACATATTTATAAGAATGCCTCGTTTTATTTCGTCCAACTTGATTCGAGTTCATTCAGGGAAAGTGTATGTACAAGAAACACGTACCTTAAGGATCGGACCAGTCTGGGATAACCGGTCGTTATAACGGAGGCATCGTTAAATTTTCAATAATCCTTAAAACTCGACCTCCTTCATATACGTACCTAAATTGTTCGAAGCTCGACTTGCCGGTAAATCCATTGATCCCTCTCATATCGCAAATTGTGGGTCCTTGACAGGGCTCTGCCGAATAATAACGGGAATTATGGACGGAATGTAATATCTCAATGGAAAGTGAGCCATGCATCTGTTGGAGGATGTTTCATACCTGATTACACAGAATCTAGACCGTAATTCCTGCGTGATTATCTAGAAGCTCAAATTATCGATACGACGAAGAGGGTGAACTTAATCAGATATTACACATGTTGCAATGGGTATACATATACTTCTGTTTTTAAATTAGAAGCAGTTGTACCTAACGTCGAATTAATAAAATAATTATTTTATAATCGATTGTTTATATCGTTAGGAATTTGATTTATTAATACTGGCTTAGATGTTTCTGTTAAGAGGCAGTGTAATTGGCGACGAGCTACTTGCGCTTCGAAAACGGGATCCGTAAATTGTCCGACACTGAGCAACCAATCGCCTTGAAATTTGGAGGGTACATAGAGAATTATGGCATAAAGTGCATGACAGTCTTATTTTTTCAAAATTTTGAAAACAATTTTCCGGTGGTAACTGAACCTGCAAAAATTTTTTCAAAATTTTGGAAAAATGAGAGTGTCATGCACTTTATGCCATAATTCTCTATGTACCCTTCAAATTTCAAGGCGATCGGTTGCTCAGTGTCGGAGAATTTACGGATCACGTTTTCGAAATACAAGTAGCTCGTCGCTAGTTACACTGTCTCTTAAAATCGATGACAGGATATGATACTTTGTTATTTAGGAAAATTAAAAAAAAAGAAGCGTGGGGGCATAAGAGTAGGAGGAGAAAAAAGATATCCTCGAAGAATAGCAAATTATACGGGATTTCAGGTCAAAATCTGTCCAAATATAGCCATCTCCGGGCTCGGGTTGGAAGATATAATAAGATAGAAGAATCACGAGGGAATAACGTGTGGACGAGGTTAGTGAGTTACGTACGAGGATGATCTCGAAAAAATGTATTTCGAACGTGACGACTGTCACAGACATTTTCCAACGTGACGACTTTTCCGATGTAATACCCTTAGCCGGAACGTGGGTATACGGACCGTGAAGAGTGACTCGGCGCGTTCTTGACAGAATTACCAAGGAAAATAGAAGATAAAAAGAACAGATCGAGAAAGTATCGCGAGGTAAAATATAGATGTCTCGTCCTTTATTTTCTCCATCTTTTCGTCGCGAGTTATAAATATCGTCGGAAATGCATAGGTGGAAAGTGGGCGAGCTGGAATAAAATAGCGATGATCGTGCGAACTATTTCAGTACGATAACAAATTTTATTCAAAACGTTCGTACAACTTTTTCGTATAAATATATAAAATCGTCGTTAATATGATATAAAAAAACCAAGTACGGAATAATGTTTTTAAAATACAAATGACGAAAGCTTGTCGAGAACCGGAGAATTTTCAACTTGATGTGAGCGACGTACGATATTGCATCGTCATGGAAGCGTGAAATGCGAGTCTTATCTCGTAAAACATTAACGAGAATACGGGAGAGTTCTTTCTCGCGAATGAAAAAGTTTAGAGCGATAAGAGCGTTGACGCGCTATCTCCAAGTCTTCGTCCCGTCGACATCTTCGCGTTATAATATCCAAGAAGCCGAAAGAGCACGAACGACAAAGTTCAATTAGTTCGACGAAGCTCGGAACGTACGAAGGATCAGACGGAGGAGTTGCCAGGCGTTAAAAAAACGCAGACGTTTTTTTTTCATCTCTTTATTCCGCGGTAGGAAACTCGCACTGGCGCGCGGACAGATTTATGTACAAGCATACCGTTTACGGCTTTGAGAATGATAGGAGGGTGGAAAAAGTGGCGCTCGGGATAAAGATCGACGTTTTGGAGGAAACGCCGTTTCTTCGACCGAGACCGAGAGCCAAAGAGCCGAGGCCGTACAAGCAAAACGAGAAAGATACGTGCCCGAAAAGAGAGTAGAAGAATGTAGGAGATAATTTCGTTTTTCCTCTTTCGAGCGAGAATGAGAACGTGAAAAATTCTCACGAGGAAATTCTTTTACTATTTATATATATAGCCACTATTCATGTACATATATACATGCGTAGGTACTACGTGATAGATATGCAGATATCGTTGGTAATGCCTCGAGGGGTAATGTAACATCTGGAGAATTAAATTTCCGATCCGATAGCGCATACGAGCGGAATTGCCACGAAGATACATATCGAAACGTGCAATGAATTTAGCGAGATGTCTGGCAACCCTAGAAACTTTCGAAGCTACGCAAGTTTTCCCTATTACGCCCTGGAACTTCTATCTTTCGACTAGTTTGTCAAAAAATTAAAGATCATTACTAACGAAATATCTAAACTTTCCCAATGATGAAAGAAAATTAAATTTTGAAAATATGCAACGAAAAACTCGGAGATTTCCTCACTGGAGAACAAACGTCGCTTAAAACAAAAGAGAATTGCCGTTATAACGGAATAACATGTAGGAGGCTCGTCGACTGTGACGAGGAGTTACCAACGAAGAGTCACTCGAGGCTCAAAGAGACTCATGTAGGGATTCCAGGGTTATTCGCATGCGGTTTCTCAAGAAGATTGAGACAAAGATTTCGGAACGACGCGAGACGACCTTGAGTAATGAGATCACTACGAGTCTCCAAGGAGTTCGATGTCCCAGGAGAAAAGCTCCCTCTCCCCCCCCTCTCGCTCTTTCCCACACTTTCTCGCCAACTTCTAACTACAACCATGACATCAGTCACTTTCCAAATGAAAAAAATAATTGCTCGAGAGTCTGGTTTTCATTGGAGCACTTTGTCTTTACGGGTTTTTGTCGACGGTACAAGTGGCCGCAATTATGGATCAAGATGCGACGAAGAAGAGCAATATAAGAGACGGTAGAGAACGCAATGAGAGATAAGATTTGTCACACTTTTTGTCGTCGATTGACAATTTGATTAAAGCTGCTCTCTGGCAACACTGCACAATTAATTCTCAATTTCTTTTGGCGAATCTCAACGAAAATATTTCGTCGAGATTTTTAATTAAATGTGGAGACGGAGGCGGGCCCAAAAATATTCTCTTCAAAGTAACGATAGAATTAGTACGTAGAATAATCATTAAAAAATATTATTTTTCCTTAATAGGATATAATAAACGACTAGAAAAAGCTTAAAGATAAAAAATATCTTTTCTTTGTTTCTTTTTCAGACAGCATTGAAATAGTTTAAATATCTCCTTGGGCAAATGCTTCGGATTCTGCCAGATTCCAATCATATCACTGATGCATTACAATCTGGTTTACCGCGGTAACGGAAGAATGGTTGCTATGTACGACCCCGTTTTATAACGCGAGATGAGCATCAGACGTTTCGACCAAATTCTTTGCGGGGTTTACGACTGCGCAGTATCGGTGAAACGGACGAAAAATTGAATATCTCTGTGAATCGCAATATATGGAGATTGTAATGGTAATATTCTTGTGGCGCGGGAAAATTCCGATTCCGTAACAACCTTACAAAGTCTTTTTGGACGAAAACAAATTTTGACCCTCGGCAGGTGACGATGGTCAACATTCGGATTTTAGTTCGCCGACTTTGGGGGGTCCGGAGAGGTCAAAATTTGTTTTCGTCCAAAAAGGCTTTGTCGTACCGTTTCGGAATCGGAAATTTCCCGCGTGACACGAATATGATGAAATAAAAGAGTTTTGGAGGACAAAAGAAATTTCCCTCATGGCCTAGGCGTTTTTTTGCAGGTCCCTTCATAAGGGTCTCAAAAATCGCGATTTTCGACGCAGAGCCCCGACTACAAACATTAAGCTATCTGGATGATCCACAGCTGATTGCCCAGTGCTTGGCAAACTCTTCAAAAAGTTGTTTGTGAAATTGTCTGTCGGACGAATGAGAACGGAGATACAGCATCCTGGAAATAAGCTTCAAATTTGGATCAAGCTGTATACATTTGTTGAAAGTTTCAGACTGCTTAAAAACGATTAATTCGTGTGTACAATGCATATCACGTAATCAAATATCGAAGCTTTCAAGGAAAACTTGTTCGGCCGAGTAAAATTATAATTTAAGAGAAACATTACGTAACCAATTAAATTTCAATTTGATTAAATTGAAAATGAATTTTGGTTAATAGGGTCTTACAATTCATATCGGGATTCAAAGAATTCAATCGTAAACATTCGATAAAAATAAATCGGTTATCGATCTAATATTTCTGTGAAAACTCGTCGACTCGCCGTTCGATTGATAGATCGATGCCAAAGCAATTTGCCTTTAGGCATATGTATGAGTGAAAAATGAATATTCGCTTCAGTACGAGTTTCACACATACACCCCTATTCTCGTATCGTACGTTCGGTCGCGTACGTCGCTATATTCGCATATCAATTTAAAATATTCAAACAAACGACACCGGTCCCACATATGGAAAATCAATATTCCTTTTACAATTGTCTCGTGTATCTCGTGACACGCACGAAACGTATAACCCATTTAACGAGGTATCGGACGGTCGATATTTCTCCGAAACGGAATATGGGCAAAACCGCTTGATTCGTTGGAGTTTCGGATCGTAAATTGAGCGCCAATTCTTGTAAAAAATCTTTACTAAAAAAAGAATAAAAAATCAAATAGCAATTCTACTCACGGAGATTTATCTCGCCGCTTTACGAATTAAACATTTTTTTTATATCAAGTTACGTAAAAATAAGAAAAAACGTGCTTGATCGTTCGTAGGAAAAATAAATTTCCTAGTACGGGTGGGTTGAAAAAAAAGTAAAAAATATCGGGTAAAAAGACAGATTTCCGTAAACGTGCGCGCCGTGAAAGCCAGGAAGAGGAAGACCATAACCCGACGTAGAAAGAGAGAGAGACGAAGGAGTCGAGACTTATTCGAGGGAGCCGATTCATCACGGGAGCAGGTACGCGTTGGGGCAGACAGAAAAGGGCGATAAATTCATCCCGACCGAGGTCGACGAAGATACGAGAACCAGGTCACAAAGAGAGGCAGAGAGAGAGAGAGAGAAAGCGAGAGAGAGAGATACAGAGAAAGGGAGATTAACTTAACGACGAGAGGTGGACTTCGACAACGGAAGAGTCGACTTTCTCGCTCTTTCTCATAGTCAACGATGGAGAAATCTATGAAGTCAGTCAGTGATTTTCACTTCCAGTAAATTATCGATCTATGTTAACGACTTGTGACTCGTAGCTTACTTCTGATGTTTATCCCACTTAATCACTTTTTTATCATAAATACGCATGGAATGTATAATTTTTCCGCGAATCACGTTTTGTCACCCTTTATGAAAAAATATATATATATATATATATATATATATATATATATATATATATATATATATATATATATATATATATATATATATATATATATATAGACATATATATAGATCTTTTCTCACCAAGCATCGCGTTTCCGGCTTGTCGAAGCTTTGATTTATTATCGTAGATAACCGACGAGTCCCAATGTGAGCCGGACGAAAAGTCGAACCTGTCGATGGATAAACGTCAAGAGAACCGGGAGAGTCGGGGTGAGCGATGAACGAAAAAAAAAAGAAAAAAAATAACTATACGTTCACCAAGCGTACCTCGTTATTCGCTCTATCGCCTCGCCGATTTATTTCTTTTTCTTTTTTTTGCATTCCTCAGTCAGCGGAATGTCGAAACTTCCAATGAACAAGCATCACGAGGATCCAGAAAATCGCAGTTAGTGATTAAAACTAAAAAAAACAAATTTTTTACCATTATTTGTATCGCATCTCGTTGGTCGATTTATATATTTTTTTCATTTTATCGGTTTTTTCCTATCGTGCACCGACGGATCAAATATTTGTGACGTTTCATTAAGCTTTTCCGTAGCTATCCATCATTCGTGTCGAATGCAATATTCTCCGTTTTCATCGATTATACCAACCGCAAAAAAAAACCAAAAATTTTGGATGTTTCACCGTTCTTGTCAGTTCGATAATAACGTATCCGATAGCATTTTATATGAAACTAATGAAATTCTTATGATCGGTGATATTACAGGCGAACAAAGAAAATTGACCGAAAATATAAACGTAATGACAGACTCGCAAATCGAGGAGAAAATTGTTATTGCCGAGGCTCAAGGATCGCCGGAATTAAGAAGAAAGTTGTCGAGGACGGTCGCCGTGCGCGAGGACGCGAGAAAATTTAAAACCGCCACGCTCGACAGAATGGGAAAAATGTTCAAGCTTCATTCTGCGCGACCCAACGATTCGACCAAGGAAACTGTAATAATCGATGAAAAAAAAAATTTATATCGTTAACTCAAATAATCGTTTACCATTTTTTATAAATACTCGTGGTTATCCGTCGTATCAAGACTTTGGAAAATAGTAATAACTCCCGAAGTGACCAACAGTCGAGAAGGGAGAAAACGAATTCTTTGGGAAGAATGTTGAAGCTCGTTGACAAGACCGGCGACCGGAGAAGACTCTTCAATCAATCTCGAACTGGATCCTTTAGGCGAATGTTCCGGAGAAAATCTATCGGGGCAAACGAGGAGAATGCCAATACAAATTCCAATAATATCGGAGTCTTTTCGAGAATGTTGAACCAATGGAAAAGTGAGCAAAATTCTTACATTTTAAAATACCTAAAACGACGTTTGTTCTTATAACACAAAAATGACTATACCACGTAAAACGTTCGTGAATTTTATATGATTTTCGATATACAACGCCGAAATATTTCAATTTCCATAAATCTTTGATCAATTGCCGAATAACCTTTGTTAATTTGCCATCTAACAAACTATTATTTCTTTAATTTATAAAAATAAATGGAAAAGAAACACGAGTGCAGATTATTTCGTAATTTTAGATCGTTCGGGAAGTGAAGACGCGTCAACCGAGCTAGATTTGCGCTCGTCCATTACGCAAGAAAATAAAACCTTATCGTCAAAGCCACCCTCAATGACGAAGTTAAATTTCTCGTCGACGTGCACAGTTCCATCCGTCGTCCATCCAACGTCGATATCTCCGGTCGAAACGACCAGTGACGATTAGTATTCGTCTAGAAAGGGAGCGCAGCAAGAAACAAAAAAAGCAATTATACTAAAAGTCGTAAACGTCGCAACCTTGTCTCCATAAAATTACTGGATTTACTACGTGACCTTGAAACTACTAAATCAGCGAATCGAATAAAACTGTAACGGCCGTTTAACTGCGGAACCAGGAAAAATATATATACTTCACTCGTGAGATAAGACGGAAGAGGGACTAGATTTCGTGCAATAAATTGTAAGAGACTGTTATGCCTTTGTTTTCCTTTCTTTCTTTCTTTCTCTTCAAATATTTTATTCCAGAATCACGTTTATTATGCGTGTGTGTGCGTCCTTGTGTATACAGCACGCAGAAAATCTCTAACCGATGAGTTTTCCTCGCCATGGTCTGTTTTGTATTTGTGTCTTTTGCATACGGTTAAGGGAGTGTTATGGTCCGGCCGGTCCAGAAGAAAATCATTTTTTATTCATTTTTTTGCAATCTCAGCTATCTTTCGGCCCTGACCAGAACAATCTCTTAACCGAGAGCTTTTCAACCTCTGCTCGTTCTCTCGCGCGCACACTCGAGTTTTAAATCGAGACTAGCCTCGTCTCTCCGCGAACACCCAAGGCGATGTAAAATCTCCATTCCGAGTCGTTCTCTCCACACAACATTTTTTGGACATATTTTTGTCAAGGGTACATCGCGATTTTGGGAAAAATTGTCGTCCATCGATCGAACCTTGACCGAACGAATTTGCATTTTCCCAAAAGGTCGAAGTATCGATGACAAAAAATGGATTACAGTTTGTTTTATTACCGAATCTGCGTCGCATCGCTCTAAACCTTTTCTTCTAAGATTGACGCTATCTCTTGACAAGTAACAGCTTACTTACTGGTTCAAAAATGACGGAGCATAAGTCGTCGCGTAACGATCGTTTGTACGCCGGTGATATTACAGAAAGCCTACTTACACACAAATATATATTTCTTATATATAAAATTTCTTTTCCTTCGCGATGTTACACGAGTCTTCGAAAAAAGAAACAACCGGATTAATTTTTTTTACTGGCATATCAATTTTGTTGGCACAAGCTCAAGCTGACGGAGAGATAGGGGAAGACCAGCGATTTACTACAATCTGAAGAAGAGAATGAAATATGTGCTTTTTTTGTCTTGTCAGTGTCTCATTCGCTTCGTTTTTTAGTTTTATCTCGATATCGCTGAGTTCTTCGTCATTCAAACGATCGTACTTTTTATCACATAATTAACGTAAAGTCGTGCTTCGAGAAAAATCTCGACGGGTTTTCACAGTTATCTTGTTACCCAACGTATCGCGAGAACGTCGCTTTTTATTTAATTTTGTTTCCATTCCTTTGCTCCATTTTCGCTCGTAAGACAGGAAAAAACAGAGAGACGCGCGACAGAAAGCTTCGGGTGCTCGATGATATGTTTTCTTCTTATTATTCTTAATCACTGACTATGCGTTTTCACCACTGTCACACATGCGACTTTCTTTCTTTTCTTTCTCTTCATGGTCTTACATGCAAACTTAACGTTAATGACTTAATACTAATATGGAATACGTTCCTGACCCAGCAAAAGTATAACGATACGTTTTTTTCTTCGCTCTTTTTTTGGACATTCTAACGAGTCGCACCAAAATTAAAAACAAAAGACAACAAGCCGTGCGGTACAATGATTACCGCAACGAGATTCAATTACAAGGACGGCGAGAAACTAGAATGGCGACGAAAACCAATACAGTGTCGTTATAATATCAATTAATTAAACGTTAATAATAATAATACGGTAACAATAACAATAATAAAATTTCGCTAAAATACAAGTTTTGTTTGTTTGTTGAGACCTTAGATTAGATTAGACCTTAGACAAGTCGGAAGATATGTACAAAGTGGTCCATTCGAGCAGGAGATTCGAATGCGTGAATCTCTCATCAAGATTATCGTCGTTTCATCACGAAAAACAATAACAAAAGCATGTCTGTGAGATTCTTTCAAAGGCTGGGGAATATGTTTTTTTTTTAAATTAATCAAATCTCATTCATTAATCGCTCACGAGTCTCCTGGAATGGCTTAAACGTTCACATTAGCATATTTCTCGTACGAAGTTGTTCGTTCATTTTTTTACACATCGTCACGATGATTCGTTCGCGTTACATTAAATAAAAAAATTAAGTACACTCACTCGTTTGCGTCGTCGTCCCAAGCGTTCATTTGGCTTTTACATCCACGAAATAAAATATAATTCGAACGATACGAGCCGAGTGGTCCCGAGTGAAAAATATATATATATATATATGCGTATATATATTTATTACAAAAAAAGAAAGAAGAAACGACGTGATATGGCTCTGTATTACGCTTTCTGCGAGTTTCTTGTTCCCACTTTTAGCTCGAGTTGAGAATATGTTCGATGACGCGAATTACGTTCTTAGTTTACATAGATGTGTCTAGGGTTTGTTCTTTTTTGTATGAATGAATCAACGATCTTGGCACGTCTAGAACGGCTCTTGGACGGACAAGTTTTTGTCACTAATCGAAAGGTCATGAGTCTCGCGCGCACAAAATTACGAGTGGCAATTTTGTTTTTCTGTTTTCCTTTTCTCAATTCTTGCACGAGACTTCATTGTCCTCTCGGCGATCTTTCGAATACTATATGGAAATTGACGTGTTCGAGGTCGAAAAGACATATTTCGATCCGATGAGTATTGAGATCTTTCGAAGGAATCAAACGTGCGCAAAGCACGATTTTGTCTCGAATTTTCTTCGAAAATTGTTCTTCCCTCGACCAGCGAGATTGCGATATTTGTATCTCGATTCAAACGTTTGGCGTTTTTCATGCATCGCGTTTGAAGATAACCACGATATCGGATCCTCATCCTCACATCCCCGACTCGGCTATGCCCTCGTCATCTGAAAAGAAATATTAATTTTATTATTGCCAACAAAATCTTCGTGTTTGTCAAACACGATCTCACTAAGCAGCAGTTTGATCGACATGCTCCTGCGAATGCACTTTCAAAGCTGGCGATGAATTATGTTTTCTAGCATCTCCTAGAGATTCTAACAAAGGCCATATCAATCTGCGGAAATTCAGTCATAATTCTTCCCCAAGCCTACGAGCGCGGAGAAAACTTATTTTGCTGCAATACTGAAAGAATCGCTATGCTAATAAACTATTTGACAATTCAGCGAAACTTTCATTAACGCAGCAAATGGCTTTTGCCATAAGTTAATAATCAATAAAGCAAGTATAATGTTTATTCGTTCGTTCATTGAAAGCTGAATAAATCAACTGACGTTAATGCGCATGCACGCGATGAAATTTCGTACGGGGGTGCACATTCGACAGAATCCAAACGTGCAACGGAACGAAGGCAACGATCGAAATTACCGTCGTCGGAGCCATCGGAGTTCGAAGGTCACCTCTCCTTCTCATCCTCAGCTGGGCTCTTGGCGCTTTCGACCGAGCTTCGATTCTTGCCTGGATTAATTCAGAGGTTCGATGAGTTTGCAGTGAGGGACGTAGGGATGTTTCGTCGTTGATCAGTCGGAAAATTCATGAGAGAAGATAATCGGTTGTGTATCAAAAGCAAATTGACTCGACCAAATTTATCGATTTTCCAACTGAACGTGACGTTAATTATTATCGTGGTTGGGTGCTTTTTGGCTCTATCGGTAAACCACCACTCCCATCCAAAACCAGCGTCTACCACCACCCCGAGGACCAAATAAGAATGCTACCTGATGCGAAGAGCCACAGATCTTAAAAGGACACAAGAGAGGCACAAACGACACGTAGGTACTGTGCTTTATCGACATTGCCCCCATCTTTTGTGTAGAATTATAAAATTTCAAATGATAGATAACTATATTTAATGACCCACCCTCGAAGCCTTGATTGTCATGAATCTCTCGCGGCGGTCCAGTCGTGTCTTGACCCTCTAGAACTGCCAGTAAACACTGATGAATGCAGATGTACTGTTGCTCGGTCTGAACCATCCAGACACGTTCTTTACGCATAGCCCACACGATGCCGAATATATCTACGTAATCGGACACGAGTATTTGCTGTAATATCCTGTCGAGTGTGATAAATGTTCCACTTCGTCCTACACCAGCGCTGCAATGAACAACGATCGGCCTTTGATCCGGCCTCACTCGTTCCCTAAAGGCTCTCACAAAACGAGCCAGAGTCTGAGGCGGGCTCGGCACACCAAAGTCCGGCCATGTTGTAAAGTGGAAGTGCTGTATGACGCGTTTTACGTCGCCCTAAATGCAAAAAAAACATTGAATTAATAAGGCACGACACTCGTGATAGAAAAAATGGTTCTTCGATCGACTCAGGATAAATTTTGTTTCTATATTCAAGAACTTTCTATGCTTTTGGAATCAAATTGTTAGAAGCGTTAAGGAAGTTTCCGTTTTCATGGATATAACATAATCCATTATTTGCAAAAGCAGAGTTACGATGATATAAAATAAGTTGGAAGGTTTGACTATAAAATCGAAATGACCAAAAATGAATAAAATTTGAGAGACTGATGACATCCTTACCCTGCAGAGCATGAATTCCGTGATACTCCAATCCGGATATCGCGCTTCGTTGAGTATCGTAACACTTATATCGCCGTAGTAAACCGGCAAAGTTGATTCGGGCCAGTAATGGTCGCACTTATCGCGGCCCTTTTCGAAGCATCTCGTCAGCATAACGATAGCTCGGCTGTTACTCTCCCAAACCATTCGCCAGAAATCGTCTCGAGTCGAATGGAGAGGACCCTGGGTAACGATGAACTCTCTGGGAGAATTGTGACCCTGCGAAACAAAGATTGAAGTTTAAGCATTTGAATTTCCTTTCGGTAGATCTCTGGGATTTTGGGAAAATTAGAGCAAGGGTCAAAGGCTTACCGGGACGTAATTTGCATTTATATAGTCCGAGCCTTCCTCGTCGTCGACCGGCTGAAGCTTGAATCTACTGTGATCATAGGGAAGAATATTCGTGAAACGATTCTTCGGTCTGTTGCACGGCAAATCAGCTGCCGTACAAGCCTGATCTCTGCCAACGTGCTTTAGCTCCTCGAATTCTTCCGAAAAACGGAAATCCGAGTCTGCCGACATTATTCTATAGTGTTCGGCAAAAGTGTCCACTCTAATTGGCCGGCTATAATTTTAAAAAAATAATTAATTATAAACAACAATTAAAATTAACGTCCGACAATCGTATAATAGACTCGATGAATACAAAATCTCTTATCAAAATCGATTTTGACAATTTATCTTTTCCTCACCTTGTTTCGATAACGCTATCGGGTAATGACAAATTATCCGTAGCTCTCGTTTCCGTCGTCTTTCTTCCCTGACTTCGTCGTCGTCTAATTAGCAAACCGATACCAAGTAACGTCAGCAGCAAAACCAATGGCACTGTTACTCCGACTATAATAGCCGTGTTGTCCTTATCTACACGTGGAAAATTCAATTACCATTCCAACATCGATTCATTCGCGGCGATAGAAAACAAGTTTTTTTCTTTCGTTAAATAATATCTCGTCAAGATCGTGTAAGTGAATTGCACAACCTACTGGCACAAATTTTCTCACCTGCCACCAGCAATCCTTAGGCCAGGCATGTACACAAAACGAGGTATGAATTTAGAGAGACGTTTAGCACAATCAACTCTTGTGAGCTTATAAGCGCGCGATATATTTATATTATTCATTCGATTCTTGGCGTCAATATCTCAAAGTCGTACATTTTTCATTAATAAACTCGCGATAACGAGTGTCAAGGACATTTATCACATTTTTTCCTTGGACGATCTTGCTCACCTGTCTGAATGGGGAAGCTGTAACTCGTATCGGTGAACTTGTCCGGTGCGGTGAAGGCGCGAACTTTGACGCGATACGTCGAGCCCGATTTCAATGGGCCGTTGCAATAGCCGATCTTGTTGTCGCAATTTTCCGAGCCGATCGTGAAATCCTCGACGGAGCCATTCTTAAATGGATAGTAAGGCTCCATCACCTAGTGAATGATAAACAGAAGAAACAAACCAGTTTAGTTTATTTGATTATGCTTCTCGATTAATCTTGCGTATCCTTGTGTAAAAACAGTGAATATTAAAAACTCATACATAGCTTCCTTATTATTTTATGTAACTGGCAAAGTTGCTTGTACGAGCAAACACATGCTGGATTTTTCAATTTTAACAAATAATGAGAAAGCGTTGTGCAAGTTCATAATCTCCAATGTTTTTCTTCTCGTTTTTTTTATTAATCACCGTTCTTATCAAACTGCCAGTTTTCGAAATAATCTCACTCAATGTATCCATCATTAAACTATACAAGTGTGATGACAATTAATTAAACCGAAAGAGAAACAGAACTCGCTTTCCAACCGATGAAAGACATTAAAACATATCGCGCCTAAGATATTATTGGTACTGACTTCGAGGAAGTCCAACGTAACGATTGAAACGTTTAAAAGAAAAACGCATACACAGACACAAATGCTATCGATGATTTTAGTGTAAATGCGTTGCGTACGCAATACGAACGTGATCGCGCGACTTAACGAGTTGCTCGGAATAATTCGTTGCATTAATTATTTAGCGCATTATTTTTCTTCTTCTCTCGTTTGTTCCGGACATGGAACGTTTCATAACAACGTGATTCTTCTATATACGCTTAATTCGATGATTTATGCATCGCGAACTCGATAGCAGCGGATTTTTTTCTGTTTCTCAGCCATTGGAGTTGCGAAATAGAAATCGTCTAAAGTTTTTTAAACGTCGTAGTAGATTCAGCGAGTATACGACGAGTGTCCTGTTCGATATCGTCGATCGAACGACATTTTATATTTACCGGTTATACTCGATTAAAGTTTTTTCATTATTTTGAAAAGATAATTTGTTTTTATCTCACCTGATACGGTGGCCAGACGCTATAAGCTTGAACATCGCGCCAACTTGGCATCTCGAGGCCCGAAGCGTTCTTGCTGTCGTCCTCGGCAACGATGATCGTGTAAGATGTTACAGCACCGTTTTGCTCACTGAAATAATTTTTTCTAAAGCGTATCTGTATCGTCGTACTACTTCGGCAGACCTCGGTCGGTACGACCTGAGTCAGTGGTTTCGGCGGTGCGAGAATCGGCATTTTTTGTTTCCACACGGCCTCCGGACCGAAACCTATTTTCGTCTCGGCCTGAATACGAAAAACGTATGTCTTGCCGGGTATGAGAGACTTGATGACACCGCGCAGCTCGTTCGGCGTAAAGTTTCGAACTTGCGTGTGCGTGGAGCCCTGCAATGAATGAATTATGTAAGTTCCGATTCGTTCTTTGAAAATTCTATGATCTCGGTAGGTAAATTTCACGCGTTTAAATCTAATTCATTAAAAAGCCGAACGTTTTTCCCGTTACAATTACTTCGATAAAATTACTGTGAAATTTTTGAAGAAAACAATTGTTGCGTTATAATTTACCTCCAATCCATAAGTTATGCTGAATCGTCTGATAATCCCGTTCTGTTCTTCACTGGGTAACGACCACTCGAAGCTTATGTCACTGGGTTGAATATCCGTTGGATGGAATTTTTCAACCCTGCCAGGATACGATTCGCTCGTGGTAAAGCTCGCGCTGAGGGGATTCGATCGTCTTAAATAATTCGATTCCGAGCCCGAACGAACGACCAGAGTAAATGTGTAATTTCTATGAGGTTTTAGCTCCGATATTGTTATGGCGTTGAGAGAAGTGATATTCTGCACATAACCACCATCGCTGTTGATGTATTGAACCTCAAAAGCGTCGTACTCGCCTCGTGGCACGTCCCAAGTCAGCGTTATTCTCGTATCGTTAACATCGATCGCATGAATCTCCGTTATTGGCTCGGGATCTGTAAAATTTCATAATGATTATTCCGACGAAAATATTCTATCGTAGAAAATGATGTCCGTCTTAAAAAAAAGGCTCGATATTACAAATTTGTAAAGGATGATCGGTAAGATGACGATAACAACATGCGATTACATGAACGATTCGTACAACCAAAAATCACATTTCAATTGAAATCAGAAAATCGTTTCGATCACTGAAAGAAAACAATTCAATTCGAAACGACGAGAATTTTTATAGTACAAGGAAATCATTGTTTCCTCTATCGAATGGTAATTAGAAAAATAGATTTCTTTCAGTTTCGATGATATGAAAATACATACGTGAGACCCTGCGATGCGATGATTTATAACGAGTGAGGAATGGACTCATAAATTACAAAATCAAAATATGAAATGAATGCAAGTAAATAAAAATAAAATCATGCTCAGCATTCGCACGGCAAATAACTCACAAAGCCTGTCCTGTCTGACGAGCGGTCGGCTTTCCACATTAGAACTGACCGTCCACATAGTTACGTTGTAAAGTCTTCCAGGCGTTAGACCAATAAACGTGACCTTCGTGTCGCTCTCGTCGACGAGACGTTCCTTCGTCGTGTTGGTGTCATCGCTAATGCGAAAACGATAGAGATCGAATCTCGATGAGAGTCTCGGCGTTGGCGTGTAACGGAGAGTCAGCGAATCCGGAAGATCGCGATCCACGACGACCACCACTTCCGATTGTATGAGAGGCACTGGATTCAATCGTGATTTCTTTGTTTCATATTTTCTTCTTTACCAAAATCATTTCTCTACCGTATCCATTTTGTTGAAGCCCTTCGAGAACTTTGACAATTTCGTCAAAGACTCGAAACCCGAGATCCCGGTACTTACGAATGCTTTATTTCGTTGGCATTATTATTTTTTAAATTAAAAGCCATATAAAAACAAAGTCGATCGTGCAACAAAAATTATTTATTTTCTACTGCATACCGAAGATAGTGAGGGAGAAACAGACCAAAACATTGAAGGATTGCACACGTGATAAAGTGCGATCGAGGGTTACTCACTTGTCCTTGTCGTAAGATTTATCGTGTCGCTCACGAGATCGTACGAGACGGTGTAAATGGTGAACGTATATTCGACACCTGGCATCAGATCACCCACGAGTATTCTCTCGGTACGAACTGAATTCTCGTCGTAACTAGTGTCCGAGAGATCGCTGCTTTCCGTAACATTTTTCATTCGCGAATCGTCCGGATTCTCGACAGGCCACCACTTGATCACGTAAGTCTCGATTCGACCCTCCGGTCTTGGATACTCCAGAGTCACGTTCGTCGAATCCACGATCGGTGTTACGTTCAGCACGGGATTCGGGCCTGGAGAAAATATCGACGAAATTTATAACTAAATTTAAAAAAAAATTTTTTTGGAGGATTCTCAAAGTACTTACGGACGGTGTGATTGACTTGAAGAGGATAGAGACTCTCTACTCCGAAACTGACCGTGTTAACCTGAATCGTAGATTTCTCGCCGGGTGTCATATCCGCGACCTCGGCTTCGGTGACCTTGACACTCGGAAGTTTGACCCATCTTGGATCGTCCTCGGTCCGATATCTTATCGTGTATTCCGAGAACAACGAATCGACTGGAGCAGCCCAATGAACGACTACGGTATTACTCGTGACTTTCTCGATTCTCAAGTGTTGCGGCGGATGTGGCACTGGATAATGAAAAGCACGCGTTTGAAATAAAGAAGTCGCGATAATTTTTTATTTGCAATTGTTTCAAGAATATTGCAAATTACTTACGAACTGCTTGGAAATAATCGTGAGGCTCGCTTCTGAGTCCGTGACTTATCGCGAATACCTTCACCTCGTAACCAGCACCAGGATAAAGATCCTCGAGGACGATGTGTGACTCGGTCGTCAACGTGGTCGCGCTCTCGCCCGTATCGTTCCGGTTGTGAGTTACCTCGAATTTTTCCTGACGCGAATTGACGTCGCTCTTCCACGATATATTGAGACCTTTCTCGATCGATTTGAGATCTTCGATTATGGGACTCGAGGGCCTCGTCACTTGGAACAATATCGTCTCGTTCGACTCGATTTTGTTGCTTATCGCTTGTACGATTATCGAATAATTGCGACCGGGCAGAAGAGCTTCCAGGGTCACCTGAAGATAAACACCAAGGGCGATGTTATATTGATTGCACGGATTAAAATTTCGATCAAGTTGAAAGAAGAAACAAATAATAATCGATTGATAATATTTAATAATCGATTGATAATATTTAATAATCGATTGATAATATTTAATAATCGATTGATAATATTTAATAATCGATTGATAATATGTAATAATCGATTGATAATATTTAATAATCGATTGATAATATTTAATAATCGATTGGTAATAATTCATTCGTTTCGCTAACATAATTTCATAAAATTATTGCCGAATTTCCGATGAATTTCTTTGAACCATGAAACAATTACCCTCGTTTTGTTGGTGGTGAGAGTGTTGCTGTCTCCTCCAATGGTAGTCTCGACCTCGTGATATTGAAGCTTGTAACTATCCTGGGTACTTCCATTGTCGGGTCTCCAGGACACATCGAGCATTCCAGTTTTCTCATCGATGTCCGCGCGAAGATCTCGTACCGGCAACGGTTCTGCAAACACCAATTTTTTATGAATAATCGAAAAAAAGTTGCATTCAATTACAAACATGGAATAACGATAAATGTATCGATCGAAGCATCGATTTGGATTATACTCACTCAGGGTAATATCCCCACTCGCTGGCCAACTCGTGACCTTTCCGGACACTGTTTTCACCACGACCTGATAAGTTTTACCCGGTTCGAGGTCCTTGAATTCCCACTGGCTCTCGTCGTCACGATTTCTCGTTACCGGTGCGAGACGACGATTCCCACCCAACGACACTTGATACTTGTCGAATTCCGATGTACCGTTCGGTGGATTCCAATATACCGTGAAAGTGCTCGATGTCACCGAAGACTTGTCGAAGGTCACGTTCAACGGTCGTAACGGAACTGTTCGATATTGAGCGGTCGTCGGTTCCGAAGTTTCGTCTTCTGACACGGTTTGCACCGAAATATTGTAAGCTCTGCCTGCAAGTTAAACGTTGATAATTAATCGATTAATTTTGTTTTCCATCAAACTAATCGTAATAATTTTAGTTCCATTTACCTGGCACGAGACCCTTGAAAGCAGCTTGTGCCGGACCGGGTGGTTCGCCCTCTTTCTCGACGTAAAACACCGACTCGATCGCATCCGGAGGATCTATGCTGACTTTATAGTGCGTATAAATTCCAGCTGGATAAGGTGGTTGCCATAGCACCAAGAGCGTCGTCTCGTTACGAAACCAAACGATAAATTTACCGGGAGTATTCGGTTCTAAAAAAAAGTTGTCACAGGAAAAAGAATAAAAAATGATCATATCACCCTCGATTTACGATCGATTATCGATTATTCACGCCTATATAATTCACATTTCGAGTTGAACAAACTCAATAATAGTGGGAAGCGTAAGAATATTACTCGTCGTGAAGTTCCTGCTCGTATAAGCGACGCTCTCCTTTGCATCGAGAACGGTGAAAAGTTGCAACGAGTATGTCGCCCCGGGCGTGAGATCTCGTAGGGTGTACTGTACCGCGTCCGCGGGTATGACGCTCGTTCTCGGATTTCCGGCATCGCTGAAGCTCTGTACCCTCAGCCGGAAGCCGGAGTAGTTGCCCTGGGACGGCGGTGCCCAGTAAACTATCGCGGTCTTGCCTTGACGCACGGAGACCGTTAGATTCGACGGTGGATCGGGAGCTGCGAGATTTACATAAATTACTTTTTTTTAAGACGATTATTATATCTCGGAGAGGCGTATCAATTTAGCACGGATCTGGTGTAACATTTCATAATAAAATTAATAATAATAACAGTGACAATTATGATTTTCATTTATTATTATTGTTGTGATTGTTATTATCGATATTCTATTATATCAAATCAATCGATATCGATAAATATGTGTGACTTGTCGTTCGAGTAATGTAATTTTATATAAGTTTATATTCATAATAAAAATTATTATTATTATTATTAAAAAATAATAATAACAATGACAATTATGATTTGCATTTATTATTATTGATATTCTATTATATCAAACCGATTAATATCGATAAATATGTGTGACCTGTCGTTCGAGTAACGTAATTTTATATAAGTTCATATTCATAATAATAATAATAATAATTATTATTATTAGTATATAAATAATAATAACACTGACAATTATGATTTTCATTTATTATTATTGATATTGTATTATATCAAACCGATCGATATCGACGAAAAAATGTGACTTGTCGTTCGAGTAACGTAATTTTACATAAGTTTATATTCATAATAATAATAATTATTATTATTATGATTATTATTATCATTATAATAAAAATAATAATAACAATGACAATTATGATTTTCATTTATTATTATTGATATTCTATTATACTAAACCGATCGATATCGATAACTATATGTAACTTATCGTTCGAATAACGAGATTTTATTACATTCATAATAATAATAATAACAATAGCAATTATGATTTTTATTCATTATTATTGCTGCGACTATTATTTTCGATATTATATTAGATCAGACAGATCGATATCGATAAATATATGTGACTTGTCGTTCGAGTAACAAGATTTTATATAAGTCTAACGGTTACTATCACTTTATCTTCGGTGGATTACGCGAAACGAGAGACCGGCATGTGACGATATAATTTTACATTATTTTTCCTGTATAGATGTAACAAGTATTGTAAAATATACGTATATATATATATATATATAATTAGACCCATGGGTGTTGTACCTGTCGAGATCGAGGCGGTCCATGTAAGCCAGTCGTGAAGCGTTCCGTTGCTGTAGTAAAGCCAGAACTCGTATTTCGTACCAGCAAGACCGTCGCGAAACTTTATAACGTCCCCGATATCCGTGGCCGCTATAGTAGTGTTGGGACGTGGATAACCGACTCCGGGGCTGTAGTCGAGACGGTACCATGAGCCGCCTTGACTTAAATTCCCCGGGATCTCTATTGCCAGGTCGGCCGAGTACGTGACCTGACACAAGATAATAAAAAAAAACATACGTAAATATATTAAATTCTTACTCCGTGTAAACGTGTTTTATCGTCTAATCATCCCAGTGTGCTAAAAATATTGATCCTCAAATCTTGTTTACATTTTCAAATCATCAAAATAAAATGATAATTGAAAAAGAGCAATTAAAATAACAAATTTTTGAAACATACGATCGGAGGATTACGATTAAACGATTAATTGACTAAACAAATGTCAGCTTATTAATTATAATTGAATCTCATTAATTAAGCTTTAATTCCCGAGATTAATTAATACGTTACGCGATATCTTTGATATCTTGAAAATATCGAAACGCGCTGGAACGAGAATGTGTTTTCGTCGATTCATAGATGTCCTACAAACGCATCGATCGCATGGAAATCTGACCTTGCGTACTCGATCTCGCGCATTGACCTCTTAATTGTGGCCAAATTTCTCGAGCGACGATCTCTCTCTCTATCTCTATCCATCTCTCGAGCACCTCGACGAATATATAATTCACGCTCCTCGACACGTCCGCTATTACCCTAGAGCCAATTTGCCACTATTGAATCAATCTCCTTGCCTTTCACGTTAAGCTAATAACCCACGCACGAAGGCGCATTAGCTCGAGAGATAGGACGATAGAATCGGAGCAAGGACGCGAGCCGTGGAATATTGGATTTCGCATTGATAATTTATAGCGTCTTGGAACATCGGGTTGATAGAGATACACTATTATTAATAATCGTAGCTCGATCGTCATCGTAATTTTTATTCAAAGGCGTTACGCTCGCGAAGGTCGTCGAGAAACTCGGACGAGAGATCGGTTCGCAACCGGCCGAGAAAAGATACCGTTATCGACAGTGGAATTTTACGATCTCGCGCGGATTTATTCGCGTCTCGATATTCGCCAATGGCGAGAAACGAAAAAAAGAAACTCTTTGCGCCTGGCGATATTTAAAGATCGATTAAGCTCGAAGAGAGAGAGAGAGAGAGAGAGAGGGATTTCAGTCAGAAGCGAAAATTGCTCGACGCAAAAGAATCGGACTGTAGCGAACACAGTGGTCGACCGGAAGTTGATTACCGGATGTCGAAAAAAAAATGCTCGGTGACTGCAAATCATATTTGAATGTTTGATGAACGTTCGTTCTGCAACAGGACGAACGCGGATCTGCCTCGGTCGACAATCAACGTTCGGCACGAAGTAAAATTACACGCATAAATAAACTAGCGATAACGTACAAAATTATTTTCAGTATTGGAAAAATCGATCGCCAAAGTTCGAAAATAATACGAGTTGTCTTGTACATAATGATTACGATATATTTTTATATTTTTATTTACGTCGCAAAAATGATTTCGTTTCTCACGCTACGTGGCTATAATTTATTAACGAATTAAATATTTAACTACATTGATTGATAAATTGATGTAAATTCGTTGCGTAATTCGATTAAATGGAAGAATCAACTCGAAAGGTCAACGCGTTATATAGCGATGCATCGCGCTATCCGCCCAATTTCTATTTCGACTTTATTAAATTACCGAATTTTCGAACGAGGAATCTACTGCCGTAGGGGTGAATCGTAGAGCCTGGCTGCTGAATCTGGCTTTTCCAACATCCGGTACCGCGCTCCCACCGGCGCCCTTTCACCCTAGCGGGTGGCGCGGAGAGGTACGGGGTGCATATTGATCCTTCTCTACGACCCTCGCTCTTCGCGCGACTCTCCCCCTCCCCGCCCTGCACCCCTTCCCCTCATTCTGTACCTAACTGTCCTGGCCGGATCTCGCTTTTCTCCACCCGCATATTTTCGTCCCAAACTCTCGCCCTTCGTGACATCTCGAGACTCGTATACGTGCTCGTGTATGTCCTAGCGGTCGATGAATCGGAGAATGGCGAAATGCACGAAATTTCTAGTGAAACGAGAAACTCCATCGCGCGACGTACTACATACAAGGAAAAGAAAGAAAATCGTAGAAATAAATAAAATTAAAAATAGGACGCGTAAATGTTTGCGTACTCTCGAAATTTGCGCGGATAATTCGTCGTATTTTCTACGTGGATATTTAAATAAAAAGTCAACGCGAAAATTCGCTTGGTCCGTGCTTGTTAAAGCGAGACGACGAGATGATAATGGAGAATATACGACGAGTATTCGCGACTATGATAAAACGCAAAATGGGTTCTTGCCTCGAACGATCGTTAAATTCTACGAAAATATCGTAACTCATTGTCGTGACATTTTCGTAAGAAACTTTATCGGAGTAATATTTTACGCAAAAATTCATATTCGTGAAAAAAGAAACACGGCATTTCGAGTTCAAAAGAAAAACTTTGAAATTTCGAAAAGAAGATTTCTCGAAAACCGTGAGAGATCTGTTTATTTTTCAAACTAGAGGGAAAAAATCGTTAATCACGAGAATGAACCGTCGTGACGAAAGAAGAAGAAAAAACCGTTGATAATAAAACGTACGATAGATTTATTAACGGTGATTAAATAAATTATATTTTCCCGAATGACTCATCGTTCGTAATCGCGTTCGACCATCCAAGGTCGATCGGCATTTAACATAAATTATCGATACGCACAAGGCATGTACACGCGCTCCCAACTCTACATCGTACGCTGTTTCTACGTATGTTCACCCTCGCGTTTATCTACTCTTCTCGCATTACGAATGCAGACTTTCCATCGATGCGTTCAATAATCGCCGATTAGCGTCGCTCGCGCGTATTCGATGCACAGTTCGGGTAATTTATATCGAACCAAGTTCGATACATACGTATCTACTTATTTAGCACGTATCGATGCCATAAATAAATAAATATCTATATATTTGTTTTCAATCGACGAGTGTACCACGTACGAAAGGAAAGAAAGAAAGAAAGAAACGAGCGTGGCGTATAGCGAGAACAGTACCACGGTATTTTATTTCTTTCTCGCTCCTCGCGGTGGCCGAGTTCGTCCGACCACGTACGGCCCGTTTCCACTGGCTGCGTTCCACTTACCGTCGGCTATTATTCAGCCTCGCGCAAGCGATACACGCGTATATCATCGCGCTATAGCAAAAATGCTTCTACGGTAAAACTGTCGAGATTGGGACGCTCTATACTTCGGACATACGTGTTTCTATACGTTAAACCTAAAGCGAAGTAATATTTCCGTCGGGAGAAAGACCGTGTCCAATTCATCTTCGCGATAATTCTCGCTTACCGCTGACGTACGACTTTGTCCGATCGTATCGGTCTCTTTCTCGTAGCGGACGTTTCAACGTGGAGAATGAAACGGGTTGAATGACGAAAGATTCCAGCTTCCGGGATTATCATGGACGATTAATATTCCGTATTCGTCGAACCACGAAAAATCCGTTCTTATCCCATCGCATTATGACTTTTTTTGTTTTTACGTAACGCAATCATTGCCTTTCGAAAATTTAACCTTCCTTCGCTAAATATCGTAATAATAACGAATCAAGAAAAAAAAAGTAATTTATCTCGAAGATTTTAACGAGTTTTCTTTCGACACGGTGAACTGATCGATCGTACGAGACATTTTTTGTTGTTAAGCGATCGATTGAGGTTTCTAGTCGATGATTTATGGGGATTTACAAAAATTTAGAACGAATTTCTCCCGGAAGTACGGGTATATATACCGGTAAGACGAAGATCTTAGTAGCTCGAGCTCATAATCCACGAAAGATAGATCGATTTATTTCAGAAATTCGAAAGTCGGACCATCCTGTCGCAGCTTACGAGATGAGAAGAACGATGATCTCTGGTCTCGTTCGTTGATGATGCCGCTAGTTCCGCTCTCTCGTGTACCGAGACCAGATATGTTTCGTATGGCGAAGCGTCGGCGCGTCACGAGACTCGCAGTCGCTCTGTCTGCTGCCATTATACCTATATATATATACGTGTACATAGAGTTCTGTCGGACTCTCGTCGGCCGTGAAGAGCAACAGGAAGTTCCCGGGTGTCCCGGGAATTCCGAGCAGCTCGACGGCACGCGGTCAATGACGAGAGAGCGAGCGAGCGAACGAAAGAGCGAGAGGGAAAGAACAAAGTGCGACAGCGCTTTTCCTTCTCCGCCTCTCCCTCTCGTACAATTTCACCTCACTATCTTTTTCTAAGCATCGCCACGTGCGTTCTATGGTATTTTTAGTGCGGTCGACACACAAACGTATAAACGCGCAAACACACTCGCGGTGTCGTTTACGTCGCGACAACAGCAACAGCGGGTCATTGTTCGTGAACGACGCGATGCCGGAGGAAAACTCGTTACGGCGAGAAACGCTCGAAGACGTACGAGCGAGGAAAGCGTGCATCACGAGGAACTCGTGCGACCACCGACCTTACGTCTCGTACACACGCCACGCATGGATCAAGCCTCTGTCTATCTCGGTACGAGATGCCGAGTGGAAATTTTCCGGGACGACCGAGAAGACAACCATGTGCGTTGCATTGCACAGGTGCGAACTTCGTTACGTCTGTAAATATTTCTTTTATGTAAGCTCGCGTCGTCTATTATTCCAAGAAATGACGATCGAATTATTGTAACGATCGATCGATCGGTTATTGGAAACTTTCGATAAACACGAGACGCTCCTTACGCTTCACTTTTTTCTTCGATCACGACGCAAAATTGATTAATTATTCGTTAAATTTCGGTAACAAGACAATTATTTGCACCCAAGTTCTTCCTCTAATCAACTTTGAATAATTTGTAATAATTTGACGTCAAATAAAAAGAATATTAACGCTCGAAGTTCCGATTTGTACGATAGTACGGAAACGATTTCTTTGCTTTTCACTTCTATTCCACCTGCGCCGTAATATCGATGTATAAAACCTGACGTGACTCAGTGTAAGTATATATGTATATAGCGTGTGTGCTATGGGCGAACCCTGCATTCTGGTTCACGGACGAGTAACGAATCCATGAACGAAGCGGGTGCGGACGTTTTGCGGGCGCGCTAGCGGAATACCGGATATCGCGCGTTATGTATTCTAACGCACACGCCTATATAATACCCATGCGCGATTTCACACACGCTACTTCGTATAATAGCCGAGACCGAATTCTGGAGGGGTCCGTCTACTCCTCGCTATTCTCGATCTCTCTGTCTCTTTCGTTCACGACCCGAGCGCAGTCCTTTCGACGTTTTTTTTCATATATATATATATAGATATATCATTACATAGATATTTTTTCGAACTTATTTTCTCCTCATGGGAAGAGCAGAATCGACTTGGCAAAGTTCAAAATTACACGAAACGAGTTTTTCCACAAAATCGAACGAACGCTTCATTGTGCTCGCAGACACGGATGAAGTTCTTTTTTTTTCAATTCTCTTCTTCGTTTATAACGCACCGACGTCTGTCCTGACGCGATCTCCAATTCCATTGAAAAGTTTGGAGGACAATTTCCTTTTGTACGTATTGTAAAAGTTCAGATATCGGGTAAAAGATCGAAAAAATGTATGAAAAAAATGCGAGGAGGGAGAGATAGAGAAAAGGTTAAAGCAGGAATACTGAAAAATCCGGCTCGAAATGTATCCGGTTCGCGTCTCTCGAAATCGGACAATAAAAATCTCTGGTCACGCCAGATTTAATCTCCCTCGGTTATTTGCCTCTCTCTCTCTCTCTCTCTCTCTCTCTCTCTCTCTCTCTCTCTCTCTTTCTCTCGTTCTCTCTCTCTCTCTCCCTCTCTCGGTCTCACCCTCTCGGTCCAGTCCGTCGGGCAATATTTATCCTGGAAATATTTATGAGGACGTCGAAACGTATGCAAAGTGTTTTATTTGCGAAACCGTGAGACTTTACTGTACACACACACACATATATATACGACCATATGTTTATCTGCATAAATGTGCGAGTGAAAATTCGTTTAAGCGAACTTTTTATTCGCGTGAAAATTTATAACTCACCCGCGGATATCCACAGGTGAGTCCTTAAGGTTTTCCGTAAAAGAGAGTTTAGGTATACCGACACTCTAGTTTTCTCTACCTCTACCTCTCACTCTCTCCCGCGCACTTTTCTCTAGAACTGATGCCAATGAGTTCTCTCGACGTGTTAGCACACACCTGAAAAAACCTGTTGCTCTCGCTTCATTCACGCCATACTCGTCTCGCACTTGTCTCCGACTTAGCACGAGCGCGAGTGACGATAAGAACTTGAGTTATTAAGCTAGACGGAAAAAAAGGAAAAGAAAAAACAAGCGATGAAAATGCAACACCGTTAAGAAAGAAGAAAAGAGAGAGAAAAAAAGAGCAAATAAATAAAAGCCTCGTATCTCGTAAGAATAAAAGCGAGAGCCCGAACGAGAGAATAAAGCGATCATTTTTCAACCGCGTATGGTTTTAATGACTTTCATTATAATCGTCGATGCCAGCGATATTCGCACGTATTGTTTCCTTTTTCTTTACACATTTTTCTTTATTTTTCCATCGAACAAAAAGACGACGTGGAAAGTTTATTCCGTCGGTGCGAACGAGCAACGACGAATCGCGAGTTTTGTCCGCTCAATTAACGTCGAGTCGAGACCGGCGCGCGAAACGTTTGAGACAAAGCTGCGAAAATTTCCCTCTCGTTAAGCATCTCGCACTATCTCGCGGCACAGAAATTCACACTTGCGTATATAAATCTCTATGTGTACATATACATAGGAATAAGCCAACGATACGCTGTTATATTTATATAGAAGCGTAGTCTATGGACTCTCTCTCATCCCGATTAAGCACGCTCTCCAATTAACGAGACGGCAGAATCTGTTTTCCCTCTCTCTCTTTATCTTTCTCTCTCTCTCTCTGCTGTGGTACATTCGCGTGAATTCGCATCGGCGCGTAGCTATAAGTCTCTAATACATGAATATATTATACCTTACGCTCTATAAGACCTAATCTCCTATACGCAGGCACACACACACGTGTGTGTGTGTGCATGTGTGTGATATTCCTACACGTCTTCCAAGACCGGTTCTACGATCGGTTTCGTGGAAACGTTCACCATTGTTCGCCTCGGCCAGGTACAAAAATTGAGAGAGAGAAACCTGTACACAAAACGCACACGTACACACTAACACAGGTGCGAATACACACAATATATATATACGTATATATTAACACATATTCGGATAACAAGCTCGTGGGAAGATAGATTATTTTATTGAGAGAAGACAAAAGAAAACAAAAAAAATAACACGAAACATCGCCCGTGGGACCGCGGAAACGTTTGGAAGATTCTAAAAGTTATTTTAGGAGCGTGAATCTACATGCGCCTCTATAAACGCACAATACGAATTAAAAGGAGGAAGATCAATCTCGTACGATTTCCGAGAATGAGAAATATATACGTTTGTTGTATTCGTTCAAGTTTAATTGCGTCGTATAAAACGAGAAAAAGGAAAATAAATATTTATACGATTATGAAATTCAAAGAAGATTGCAATTATACATTTGTATTGATAAATTTTTCTGTCATAATTAACACGGGGATATAAAATATAGACAGGATACGGCGGATCTCGTGTACACGAGCAGTGGCAGATTCAATCTAATCCAAGAAGTCGTTCCAACCATTGACCAGCTACGTTATATGGCGATTCGCGTTTCCTGTATTCTCTGTCTCCTATTTCTCTCTCTCTCCTGCATCGTCGTGTGGTTTCATCCAGTAGATAAGGACGTGGTTACGCCGGCGAATTAATAATCCGCGCTGTTCGCTTGCGCAACCAGCAACGAGATTCAAGCGTATATAATGTATTCACGTGTACGGGAATACCGGCTCGGACGATTTTGCATGTGCGCGCCGAAACGAATCGGTGTACGAAGCTAAAATCGTCGCCGCTGGTAGTTATTACATAGAGGTAGGGGCGATATTACGACTGTGCATATTTCCTCGATTTATGTGCGAAGTGAAAGCAACAACAATGTTCGAAGCGTAAACCCGATGGTCCGCTGCGACCGGAAGTGTAATAGGGCAATGGCAGGGAATACGACCCGGCCAGATAAAATGGAACAGTTGCCTTTTTCTGCACGAATTTGTAGCTAACGATTTTCAATCTTTGCATGGAGATTTTTATAGCTTTTGGTAGTATGAGACATGGGAAAAAATGTATTAATAATGACAAATTTGTGTAAATTTATCTTGAGATTTTCTCGAATAATTGTATGGTACAATATGGTGAAAATTTGTCGGTGGTCCATTTTCTCCCACATTATTCCACGTCGACAGAAATACGTTTCGATTCCAAAAACAGGAACAGATGAATTTTTTGCATGAATTCGTAACCAACGATTTTCAATCTTTACACGATGATTTATATATCTTTTAGTAACATGGACCATGGGAAAAATGTATTGTTAATAACAAATGTATATAAATTTATCTCGAGAATCTCTCGAACATTTTTATGGTTCAACGTGGTGAAAATTTGTTGGCGATCCATTTTCTCCCACTTTATCCCACATCAGCAGAAGTACCCTTCGCTTCCAGAAAACGAGAACAGGTGCCTTTTTTGCACGAACTCGCAACCGACGATTTTCAATCTTTGCAGGACGATTTATATATTCTTTGGTAACATAGACCATGGGAAAGAAATCTATTAGTAATGACAAATTTATGTAAATTTATCACGAGAATCTCTCGAACAATTTTATGATTGAACATGGCTAAAATTTGTCGGTGATCCATTTTCTCCCACTTTATCCCACATGGGCAGAAGTGCCCTTCGATTCCAGAAAACGATATCTCACGAGCGCAAGCATCGAGCTTATTCCGAGCAGGTATATCGAATATATATCCCGCTATGTACATAAAATTCACATATAATACCTATACATGGATATTTCATATATCGTGTGTACACAGTGCATGAAACATCGGTACCGTGGTTTGGAGCGGAGCCAGACCAAGAGCGGGGAAAGGTAATAGGACGCGCATCGAGAATCGAGTATGACTCGAGAGAGACCTCGAGTAGTGAGAAGGTGAGGGAAGAGACGACGATATGCATATAGTAACGAAACAAACGACCGTGAAACGAAGTTTCGTGAAATAGGTATGAAATCGAGAACCAAGGGAATTCCTCCGTTCGCGTCTCTCGCGAGCGAAAGAGAGATCGAATGTGCGAGGAATCAAGCATCGCTGCTGCTGAATAAATGAATTTAAAAGAATAAAAAATACTCACACATACACGCACATACGTATCTCTCTCTATATATATATATAGCCGATCTTTTGTATATGTATATATATATACAAAAGATCGGCAAGCAGCCTCGTTTCGCGTATCTCTTTGCCAATGCTTCGATTGCGATCGTGAAAGCGTGCGAGTATGTGTAAATATACGCAACTCCGCACACGTCTTGTTTTCGTCCTCCGATATTTCGCACGACGTCTCCTACGCCGTACGAACGTTTGTGGCTCGTCCCTTACACGCCTTGCAATACAAACCTATCGGTCGCGAATTCATTTGAATAATTAACTTCATTAAAATTATTCGACGGGCGACACTCTCTCCTCTTTGTCGCTCGCTGTACTGACTCTCCGCTGTGCTTATAATATATATACAGGGTGAATTTTATAAGGCGTAACAGACTTTATTCTAAGATAGATGGGATGATTAGAAACAAAAAATGCAAATATACATTTGGGATATTTTTAATAGTTTACGAGATAAATGTTTGAAGTTGGTCTAATCAGAGCGCGCCGAGAAGCGTTGGGGCCGCCCACTCGCGCCCTAGTTGTAGGGATAACACAGTGTAGGGCGTTACATTTGGGGTTGCAAAATTCAGAGCAGTCAATTTTATTTATTATATTATTACGTAGTCATTTTTATTTCTCGAACATTGGCTGCTGGCGTGAGTGGGCGGCTCCAACGCTTCTCGGCGCGCTCTGATTGGACCAACTTAAAAAATGTATATCTCGTAAACTATTAAAAATATCCCTAATGTATATTTACAACTTTTGTTTATAATGATCCCATCTACCTTAGAATAAAGCCTGTGACACCTTGTGAAATTCGCCCTGTATAGACAGAGATAGAGAGAGAGAGCGAGAGAGGGAGAGAGAATCTTTGGGGCTACACTTAGATGCTGAGTACTCCGGCGTCTCGCAACGACATTCTCGTTCGAGCCGCGAGTGGAGTGAAAGTCGTCGACCGACAATGGTGACGGTGGTCGCGGTGCGGAGAGGCCAATGCCGCGATGAATATACGCCGCTTTACAACTTTACGCTTTGGGGAACGCGTATTGCTCGCATTATTCGTCATGCAGCCGGGTTATTATATTTCCTCGGTAATAGACGCCCCTTCGTCCCGTCTCGTAGAAAGACCGTTGTGAAATTCTCGGATGATTCACAGAATCCGGATTCGTGAATATTCGATCATTCTCTTTTTTTGTGCTAGTGTCTCGTTGATCCTGTCAGCAACTCGGACGATAGAAAGCCAGGACGATTAAACGAAGTGCCGATCTCGATCGTCGATGATTACTTTCATATTTTCGACGCACTTTGTTCAACTGGTTCATTATTTTGTGTGCTCGGAACTACGGATATTCGATTTCTCTCGAAAAACATTCGAATTTCAATATTAAATTTTCATTCTTCGAACATCTGTATAGAAAAATGATATTTTTCATATAATTTCAAATTTTTTATTTATTGTCATTATAAATAATGAATTAACAATCTATTGAATTATTAATAAATTATAATTAACAAATCAATCGATAATAATTTATAAATCCGATTTAACATTTTATTCGATTTTTTGTATTATCGTTATAATTATTTGATATCAAACGTTCGACTTACAAAACGGCATGACTCGCGACCCTTAAATTCAAGAACGAAATGAATGACGAAATTACCATGATAAAGCGAATGGTACGACCACTCCTGCCTACTAAGGAATAAAATACAATACGTAATTTATACAAGCGCGAAAGAATTGAGATCGTACGTACACCCACAAACCCACACACACACACACACACACATATATAGATAGATAAATAGATAGAGATCTCAGAGCTCACAGGAGTTCGTGAAGCACGCGGCTGAGAACAAAAGATATTCAAGAAAGATTATTATATAGGTGGCGGGGGCGAGTAGCGCGAGAGACTAAACTCGTTCGTGCGAAATCGCATTTTCAAGGTAGTCCTCAGTTCTATCATCATCATCATCATCATCATCATCATCATCATCGTCATCATCATCACCATCATATTCATCATAATCCTCAGCATCGTCTACGCCGCCAAATAGTGTTGTTGATGGCGAAAGCGCTCTTTCTCTAGCTCACTCATTTTTTGTTTCTCCTTCGTCTTTTATATTCCCACTCGCGGTCGAGGTATTACCGCGTTTTCAAGGCAAACGTTCCCCTCCTCGTATATACGCCATTAACAGCCTCAAGTCCCGCGACGCTATTCAACGCCAACTGAAACGCTCTCGTACCTAGCAAAGTACTTATCAACATGTATACATGTCTATACGTATATGTATGTAACTTAGAGAAAAAGGGTATAATCCACGTGTTAGTTTTTATCAACAGTCGTTGACCGTGGTACAATAATTGGCCGCCCGAATTTTTTTCCTGCGGGCAAGGGACAAAGGTATGCCAACGATCGGTCCCTTGGCAATTCGTTAAACGGTCAATAACTGTACAGTTTGCTACGTGCGTTTTATAATTGTCGGGGGACCGTGTCCTCTCCTCTTTTCGCACCACGTCCCGATAGCATTTGCACACTGCTGTACACCCGGACTTTTACCGGCAGACTCTCTCCTGGGCAATCTACCCACGTCTCGCTTTTATCGATTCATCTTCTCTCTTTTTCGCTCACCCTCTTATACGTTTTCCAACTACGAGAGTTCCGACTCGTGAACTTTCGACCATCGCAAAATTTACACGTTTCCACGGTACACACATATTTCGCCTTCTGGTTGTCTCGATTTTACTGGTCCAGACTTCGGACTCCGCCGAGCGAAGTAAAGAAAAGTTGTGTAAAGTTCTAGTTGAGGAAATTTTTCCGATGCAGCAATAACAATAATAATTATATATTTATTTATTTGATTTTTTCGTGGTGAAATCTTTCGGTAAATTAACAAATAATTGTCCAAACTACAGATAAGAAATAAAACGGCAAGTGAATTAAAAAATAAATACATTCGTGAAGAAATGAGACGGAATAATATTGAATTCGCGTCGCGCGAAAGTTTTCATTTTTCGATCGCGTCACTTTTTATTTTTTCTCTTTTTCGTCGAACGATTCGTCTCGTTCCTTTCACAATGATATATAGCGATAATAATAACAGTGATAATGCGTGACTTCCTCGTGGCACGTCGTATTTTCGATTTTCATCACGTACGCGATGCACAATGTAAAATCATTTGAATTCTCCCGCGATCGTGGTACTCGCGGTAGAGCGGATGGGAAACAAGCGTCAAGAGTGGAGATCGTAAAAGCCGGACTAGGGTTTTGTTGTCGAAGCAAGCGAGTTACGTTTAATTGCCACGATCGAGGAGTCGAAACGAACGAACTAGCGCGTTTCGCTCGACACGCTGTACACCTCTGCAAAAATCGTTCCGGAGGAGAAGAAAGACCTACGCCCCCGCTTCGTGCTTGGCGCGGCACTCTCGTCATTGCGGTTGAGGTCGAACCTCGAAGAGTTCCGTTACGATCGAAACAAAGAAAGAAAGAGAGAGAGACAGAGAAAACTGATAGGCACTCTCGCACAGTTAGGAAATTGTACACGAACGAATGGCCAGTCGTAGACGTAACGTAAGCATCGACCTAGCTCTATGAGAATTAGAAAGCACACGCGTTTATAGAGACACGCTCGAAATTACGCACAGCTACGTATCGTTACTGGCGATAGTATTAACTCGGCATTACCGACATTATCGTCTCTTATCGATCGAATATACAAGAAAATAAAAAATATTTATCGCTTACGAGCTTATATAAATTTTGTTATATAAAACATACAGATAATTCCTGATTTTTTTAAATTATTTTCGATTCTTATCGGATTTATATAACTGTAAATAATGTAATTTTATAATTTTATATTTTATTTATTGAATAAAAAGAAAACTGTGAAAATGTCTTGAAATTGTCAGAAATAATTCACGAAGAATTCTTCGCGTCGATGAATAATACATTTTATGTATTTGGCTCGTAATGAACTTGGCAGCATTGTCGAATCGTTTCGCGTTCCACGAAAGAAAAACGAGAGCACGACAAGCGTGCCGAGTTGATCCAAGAATTCGCGGAATAAACGCATTTTCGTGTCCCAAATCGAGGAGGTACGAAGGTTGATTCGTTTTATCGTCAGCTGTTGGCTTAATTCTAACAGTCTAGGTCGCTTTTTCGAGACGCCGAGAACATACGTTTTGCGACAACTTATCGGTAATTAATGTTAAACGGACACGCGCCTTTTAGCACGTTCGAGCGATTGGTCAGGTGCAACGAGAGAGAGAGAGAGAGAGAGAGAGAGAGGGAGAGAAAGCGAGGCGATAGTTAATCTCCCTTTTATCATGCACCGCTATCGCATCGCACGTGACTCGGCATCGAGATACTTTGTTGCACGCATAACGAAGATTTAATCCGAAAGAAAGAAAATGCGAAGTAGCCGGGAAAAATTGTGTCTTCTCAAAAAAAAAAAAAGTATATCGTGTGCAAAAAGCGTAATAAGAATTAACGAGGCGAGAATAAAACTGCAACGAGACGACAGTGTTGTTGGCCTTCGAATCCTTAATTACCGGCAAAACTATCGTCTTATCTTTCGAAACAAAAGTAAACATTAAAATATAATTTATAAATGTAATTATGAAAAATGTCGACTCGCTCGAAAAATATTTTCGCACGGACGTCGCTCGAGATAAACGTATCAGATGTCCTCTCTCTGCCTCCCTCTCTCTCTCTCTCCCACCCAGTGCAATATCACAGTGAGATATATATACAAGCGGTTGACAGAAAAACTTGATCCCAGAGGAAAAAAAAGAACGAGTCATCCCGTAAGATCCAACGCGTAAAAGTAACGAGTCGAGAGTAAAAGTGCATCTGGATGCGCGCACAACGGAGAGACCAGACGGGGCAATCTTGTCCCGCGAGTCTCCACGCGAGTGGCAAAAGAGCGGTTTGCGTGCGATGTTGACGAAGAGAATCGCGCATGCATGAGACCCGGAGATGTCTCGAAAAAGGAGAAACGAGAGGGAGGGGGGAAGGGGTCGGCAAAAATATATGCGCGAATAAAGACGAGTCCGAGACGTGTCGAATTGCAACACGTGCATAATCATCGTACGCGGATGCAACCCGGCTGCGAAATCAGCTACGAATCGCGCGGATCATTATAATACGAAGCTCGTCGGAAAAAAACAAAAATTATATATTTTGTTTTTTTGTTTTATTATATATATATATATATATATATATATATATATATATATATGTATACGTTGCAATGACGTGTGACTTATATTTAGTATCTCGTACCTGCAGATGTGCGCGTCTCAGAGAACCACGAAGACAAACGACGTTGAGAATTTTTTGTACGTTTTTTTTGTTATTCTTAATTTCTTACGCGTTATTATTTAGTGGTACGATGACGTCAGTAAACGAGAGAGCACGAAAGGATGATGCCGTCACTCGACACTCCGCGTGACACGGAACGTCGACCCGCCGGCCGATCCATCTGTCTGGACACTTTATTGGGCTGTATAACGTGGAATTCAGAATGTGAGAAGCGTACAGGTTTGAAAATAGAAAGCTCGATAATACAGCGATGGGTGTAATTGTTATATAATGGGAGTAAAATTTCGAAAAAAACGTCTGTTGCAATATGTGTTTGTGTAATTTATTAATTGAAATCGAATATTTTGTTTTAACGAGTGAGTAATTATAATTCTTTTTTAATCGATGATTGTATTATTCCTGTAGGTTAATTAATGACGACGTTATTTTTATTTAGAGATTGCGTCGGTGCGATGTTTGATTATTAATGAAGCTGAGTAATGAAAGACAGGATTAGATTGGAATCACCGAAATTGCGATAGTACTTATCGCGCGGTTGTTTAAATAGATCGCTCATCACTTACTGCTTCACGGTAGGTTTTACTTTGACTCAATGCTATGAAGTCTTATATACACATGTTGTTACATACATACCATATATATATATGACTAAGTATAAACATACTCGCAGTATGTGCTCAGCGATGAGTCCGTCTCGCACATACAAACGCCTCATCAGCGTCGACAGAATTCCCTCGTGGACATATGCACACCCGAGTCCGAGCGATTAATCGTGGCAATTTAAATTAATCGCCGCAATCCGGTTGAAATCTCACGATGTAAGAAGTGCGTTCTACCCGCGTATATATACAAACGCCCTTTGTAATTTACGACATCGAGCTCGCATCTTTACTCACTCACGTACCGCACGTGCGTTCCGATCGTTCGTACGGATGTCAAAGGTGACTAGGTTTTAACGATTATCGACAATAACGATCGAACAGAAAATTATCACATTTTTCAGATCGATGAAAATGTAAGATTGTAAATTTTGTTCAATCTTACGGAATGAAACGTGGTGAAATAAATTTCTATTTCTGGATAAGCTCGTTATGGAGAATATTATGGAGTACTCGTTGAACTGGCAGCTTTCGCTTGACCTCAACGTTTGTTACACCGTCCATTTACACGCGTCGTTGCGGCATATGTGCAACATTGAGAATACTCAAAAACACGTGTGCCACGAATCCCAGAAGGCAAGTGTACCGTAATGCCGGCCTCTCTACTCGCAGACTCGTCGGGACGTATACTAGACGTATATACGTATATGCATACTATAAAACCACATTACTATCTGGTCGCGTAGTTACGAGCGGCGTCTTCGTAGTAAGAGCTTAATTTAGACGCGTCGGTCATGAGCCTCGGATTCTGGGCCAACATCTCGCGTTCCATTGGCGACGCGAGCTTCTCTCCTGGATCACGAATGAAGTCTCCCACCCGTACACAAAAGCGTATATATATACGACCATTTGCAGAATACACGTTCCCTGGTTAGAAAAACTCGAAACCTCCTAGCCTCGTAAAATCCAATTCCAAAACTTACACGAATTTCCTACTCAAAATTAATGACGCATGGTCAAAAACTCCCATCTCGCACTATGTACCTCGCGAGAGAGGCGATCCCTGCAGTCCGGATGTTATCGAGTATAAATACTCGAGACCGGAGTGAGAAGGACCGTCGGGAGAAGAGTGGCCATGTGGCTTTAACTGCCTCAACTTCCGGGCAACGCGAGAACGGTTGGGCGTGCGAGACGGACGGATTTTATGTGTCGATTACTATTATATTTATTATCGGCAACAATCCTAATAATTATCTAGGAAAAACAACGCGTACAAATAAGAATAAAAATATTAATCTTTAACGAGCAATAAAACAAGAATCATAATAATGCGATAAAATAATAATGACAATAGAATTGTTTAATGACGATTGTAGCGTGGGAACGATTAATCTTCGTTATAAAAATATCGAGTTGTTCAAACGCATCTAACGCACGTCTATATACATTTCACCTGCATCTGCATTCTTGCATATCATCCACTCGTAACCGATCACATGATCGTTTACGACCTTCTCGCTTGTAACTCGAACCGAAGTGTGCACAGCGTATGAGGACGCACAGCCAGTTTTTTTTCCCTTCCGAAGCGAACGAAACGATCGATATGAAACATTGATTGCGCAAAACTAATTATAAACTGGCACTGGTATCTCGGGGCCAAACAAAAAACGAAAGAAAAAAATCATTTCGCACGAGAGAGTTAATATTTGCAGAGTGATTCAGAATCGGAATTGTTTTCTATACTCTCTCAACTGGATTAATTAACGGAATTTCATTTCAAGAGAAATTAGCCGTGCGAACGTGAAACACTAGCTTTTATAAACGAACTAGAAAGAAACCAAAAATATAACTCTGCTCGTAACGTCGTTTTTTTTTGTTTCCTTTTTTCCAATGAAAGTAAATTTAGCGTCTATAAATTTTGCGTTCGATAGTCAATTCCCGAGTGCGGAGTAAATTTTGCGGCATAGTCACGTTCAATATTCACCCACCGTTGACAGTTATCGACTAGACTTTAGTTCGCGAGCCAGAAACAGTGAGTTAGAGAGAGAGTGAGAGAGTTTATATTACTCGATATGTCGGTCCGAGGCTTCGAATTTCTCTGGTTTGCAATCGGGCCTCGCTACTGTCGGGATACACACATCGCGGTTTATTGCAGTTTCTATGGCTTTCTCGTGCACCAACGTTATTCGCATACGAACGAAATATATTTCGCATCGACAAGCGGGTGTTGTGCCTGTCGCACAATGGCGACCGATATCGGAGAGTCTCGTCGATATTCACTGTGGCTGGTTGTACCTCGACACCCACAGTGCGTACAAACGGAGACATTTGCGCATGAAAAGTAACATATAGACGAGTTACCCGCACCCCGCGTTAAAAATCACGCCATCGCGATGACAAGAACCTAGCGTAGTGATAAAATTGCTAAAAATACTTTTGAACAAAAAAAAAGAAGAAAAACAAATTAAAAGTTCATCTATTTGGAAAAAAAACAAAGAAGAAAAAAACCTCCCGAACAATTTTAATATTCCGAGTGATCGCGCCGAGCGATAATACCATCGCTGATGCAATCTCACGGGGATAAAAAAGACAGGTACAAATTGAGGAAAGAAATCGCAGAAACCACAAATCGTAAGCGAACCGAACCGCAGTTAATATCCATCCTACGAGATAAAAAAAGAAAAACAACGCGTCGACTTTTTTTGCATACCGAAGTGCCGCGTAAAGAAGACGAGCGTACATATTTCCATGTAAATAATTATGAATAAATTGATTGCTGACATTGATGATACAAATCACACGCTGATAGACACTTCGTCTCTATATCGTCATAAAGTTTGTCAAGTGGGAGAATCGATCGAACACTTGCGTTATTTTTCCTCGCTGCTGGTGCAATTTATCGCCCATTCGCATAATATTGACTATTGAAAAAAGAGGATGGGCACAAATGGAAGAGAGAGAGAGAGAGAGAGAGAGAGAGAGAGAGAGAGAGAGAGAGAGAGAGAGAGAGAGAGAGAGAGAGAGAGAGAGAGAGAGAGAGAGAAAGAAAGAGAGAGAGAGAGAGAGCGAGAGTATAACAAAAAAATAATCGTGAGAAAAAAATGAGAGAATGATAACGAGTTCTCGTGATCTCGTCGAAAACAATTTTTTTCTGTCGCGCACATATACAGCTACATATATATATATATATATATATCCATGCAACAGGAGACAAACGACGGAGGATTCGCAAGAATCCGTGGGTGTGCTATATAGCTATACAACGATGCTGGATGGGAAAGAGAGCCGTTTCCCATTCGCCCCGCATACACGCACACACGCGCGCGCCCATACGGATCCAACTTGGCAAACGACTCGTGAATTTGCGATTGTCTTTTTAGCGATTCACGGCGATTCGTAATGTCCGTGAAAAAAAAACGAGTGAAGCAACGGAGGGGATAAAAAAAAGTACCTAGAAACACGTTGTACATATTGGACGCGGCGTGGCGTACACGCTCTCAGCATCGAGAATTTCAGTGCCATCGCGGACTGTGAATTATCGCTCCAAGACTCGACGATAATGATACTTTAATATGGAAACTTGAGCGTTTTCTATAACGGACGAATATTTGTTATTCCCGGATCACCAACTGTGCGAGTGAAAACGGAAAAAAAGGAAATTAATCCCTCAAGAATAGCGCACCACTGGCCTGAATTCCAACCGCCCGCGGCTCGAATTACGTTGAAATTAGCCGAAAAAGAGTGAAAATAAAAAAAAGACGAAAAAGAAGGAAAAACACTAACTCTCTCTCCCTCTCGCCGTAGTTGTGACCAACGATGCCACGTTGCTCGTGCTGGCCGGCGGCATTTTCGTCCATTTTCATTAACCGAGATTGCCTCGTTCCATATTCTCGAGCTCTCGAATGACGCTGGCGAGGACGGTAAGAGCAACGGCAGGGGCAGGACACACTGTCGGATGAATAATAAAGACCGAGAGAGAAAGAGAGAGAGAGAGAGAGAGAGAGAGAGAGAGAGAGAGAGAGAGAGAGAGAGAGTGAAAAAGAAGATGAAAAAGTTTTCCAATACTCCTTCTCGAAGCTCTGGGAGCCGGATGCGAAAAGCTCGGCTCTCAACGGCTCTTGTTCCTCCGTCTTTCCCATCCGCCCCCATTTTCGTCCTCGTTCCTACGAATCAACGCTTTTCTTTCCTTCGTTCTACCATGCTTCTCATTTCCGACCCGCCGAATGATGGCACATGCACGACTATACCGCGCGTATTTAGGTATATATATATATATATATATATATATATATATATATATATATACCTATATATATATATATATATATATATATATATATATATATATATATATATATATATATATATATATATATATATATATGTATATATGTATATATGTATATATATATTCTCATTCGGCGCTAAATTAACGGGGGTAGCAGCGAGGTGTGTACCAAGAGCTCACGGACGGCACGAATATACCGTGTATCTCTCTTAGCCTGCTCGTCCGTTTCGTTTATATATGCAAGAAAAAAAAACGTGAAAAGAAAAAAAAAACAGACAACACAGAAATCGTTTCGTCCGTAAACGAGAAGCGGAGGATGAGAGCTGGAAGGAAATAAAGTAACGAACTGCGCGAGTGTGAGTAACTCGGTTACGCAAGACCCCCCCCCTCCCCCTCGTTGGCGAACCCGGAGGGAGACGTGGAGAGGAGGGCAGGGCGAGCATTGAAAATACAGTAAGCACAGAGAGTGTTGCATACGTAACGTTCTCTGGACTCGGCGAGTCTGCCGTAGCTTGAAATATTCAAATTACCCGGAAATGAGGATGAAGGAGCGGGGCAGAGGGACGAGGGGGTATCGAGGAAACGGGAAATTTCGTTCGGTGATGGACGCGCTATTGAAACTGCGCGCGTCGACAAACATGATGATGTCACGATCAAATTCAACGCAGAGAAATGATTTATTCTCGATTATCGTCGATGTTAATAATAATAGAAATTATCACTGGGAACGGGAGGAGAATTGTCCGTAACGCGATTATTTCGTAGCGCAAACATTCGGGATATAATAATTTATCGTAAATCTCCCAGCGAATTCTGAAAACGCGATGAATTTCGCATCATTGTATTGTCCAGAAATTTAATTAACGTAAAAAATTCACGTTTAATCCAGGGACGAAAGAACGCGGTGATGTTATTTTTCATCGGGAAAAAAAATACGTTTACGTATTCGTTGAATGTTGAAAAACTGTTGCTCGATAGAATTCGAAATGCGCGACATTGAAAAGTCTCGGTCGGGCGAAAGAACGAAAATCTCTGGAGGTTTTGCCGTCACCTCTCGCGGCCTTCTCGGTTGCTAGAGGGGGTTAAGAGAGGTGAGAGGGTGGAAAAAGAGTCGTCTCTCTCTCTCGCTCTCTCGCGTCTTGCGCCTTCTTCTTTCACTTGGAAAGATGCCAGTGAGGAGTGCGACGTTAACGCTTCTGTGCGCCGACCCCGCGCGAACCCTCTCGCGACCGCGAGACGTCTCGCACTCTCGAGAGAGTTTCGACATCTCCTGCACCGAGTCAAACCCCTTCTGACTCGTTCTCTCTCTCTCTCTCTTGCTCTCTCTCTCTCTCTCTCTCTCTCTCTCTCTCTCTCTCTCTCTCTCTCTCTCTCTCTCTCTCTCTCTCTCTCTCTCTCTCTCTCTCTCTCTCTCTCTCTTTCTTTTGCTCTCCCTCTCTCCCAAGTTATTCTTCCTTTATCTCTCTCCGTCTATGTTTCTCTCTCGCTCCGCCTGTATTTTGCCCGAACCCCGAAAACCCAAACCAGGCACCGTGGGCAACCTCGTTTATTTTGTCTCGTCGTGCGAGACACCGGATGGCCGGAAGGAGACGTCTCTAGAGACTTTGAAGTTTCCTTTACGCGTTTCCTCTCTGCGCGGCAGGGGGTGCAAACTCCCCGCGAGAGAGATCCGATCTCACGAGTTGCGATTCGATCTTACGGCTTGCTGTGAAGTATTTGTACATCGACCGAGGTATTTTACGTGGGTGAAAGATCCTTTTGTGAATGGTTCGGTGTATTTCTACGAGTGAGTATCCATTACGAAGAAATTCTCTATTCCTTGTTTTTCCTCGAAACTCGATTCTTCGTCTCTAACATCAATAACTTAAAATTGTTTCTGCAAGAGTCGAACGCACTTTTATCGTTTCTTTTTCTTCATAGTTTCAATAATGCAGCACCTAAAATTATCGTACATACCTCGGAAATTGAGTAAAATCGTGCCGCGATAAGTAAATAAAAAAGCGAATAAAAATTCGAGAGGCCAGCTGCGACTTTCGTAATGAAAAAATTGACGATCGTTATGGGTTACACACCTTTGTCGCTCGCTTATCGATGACGCAAAATAATGCTTTACTCTTGTCTCTTACGTTCTCTGTGCACAACTCTCGCAACGGAACACCTGTTCAACTCCCGAGACAGATAAACTTGCCAAGTCAACGTTTAACGATTCGTCAGCCGATGTGCGGTCTCGCGCTGCTCTCGGGTGCTAAACTAAATCGAGAATACGCGCCGGACCAGTTTCTTACTCCCTCTCTCTCTCTCTCTCTCTCTCTCTCTCTCTCTCTCTCTCTCTCTCTCTCTCTCTCGCACATACACGCTTTTTCGTACGCCGTGGGCTCTTTAACTCCTCGAGTGTGCTTCTTCGGGAGTAACTACATAAATATGACCATTAAATATTTTTATACAACTGTGTAAACATATATGTCGTCGTGTAAGAGCGTCAAGCAGTCTGCAATTCTGAAGATCATTCCATATGGGCATGCTCACGATATAGCTGTATTGTGAGCGGAAACACATAGATAACTGATCCACAGGGCGAGTCTGAGATGCTTATGGAAACCTAGAAACCTTACCCTTACCTGAAACAGGCTAAGAGAGAAGGAGCCAAGAATAACAAACCAACTACGGATAGCTCGAAGATACCAAATATCCTTATGGTGCAGGAAGTTGGATCCTTAGTACCGGCGGACGACAGGGGCGCCAAAGTAGGACCTGAAGCGCCATCATCCAGCGATCGCAGTGCTGAAGCGGTTGGTATCTCGGTCACGACAGCATACAATGCTACAAGTGATCCAAACATGGAGAGAACAAGTCGCAAGTCTCCGGAGGTTTTCGAACGGATAAAGCGGGACGTACAGGCCCTTGTGGACTTAATTCACCCAAAAAAAGAATCTATATAAGGAGCTGAAGGACTTGACGACAAGCGCCATGAGATCGTTCAAGGAGTTTACCAAGATGTAACAAAGGAAGGAAGAGTTGGCGCAGGTTTTGCGTATGGAGAATGAGAAGACACAAACCTTGCCTATCTTCTAGAAAGGCTCTTCGCGAAGAGGTGAAGCAGGCTGCCACTGACGTGACCGGGCTAGGATCTGCAATTCCCAAGAATGTGAAACTCCGGGAATCTTACAGAGGCAGCTAAGTCGCCAATGTCCTCCTCCCGACTGCGGTAGGCAAAAGTTACTGAAAACCGGGAAGTTTAGAAGCTAGGTGAACTATCGGGTTCAGCTGCTTTAGATGCCAGGAATTTGGATATCTTGTGAGGGACTACAAGTGCGTAGTCGATCGGTCAACGCAGTGTTTATGGTGCGACAAAGAGGGCCACAAGGCAGTGGTGTACACGAACGCGGTCAGAAGTATCAAGCAAGGACAGGTTACTCAATGATTGATACCACTAGCTGAGTCGTTGGCATAGCCACAAATGCTATCAGTGTCAGTCAGTGTACCAAGCTAGCATCGCTTTACATATTCGGAATGTCTTCAACTCGACTACATGAGACAGCATAGCTGTCCTCATTATGAAGTGGACGGGCAGCCATCACGAATTCGTCAACTTCCATCTGCCCGCAGCGCTGACCGGAGGCGGCTGCTTATACAGCCACCTTCACCGAATGCACATGTACGAAAGAACAGAGGGCCCGTCATGCCCTGGAGACGCCAAAGGCGTGCTATACGCACTATTCGAGTGCCCAAGGTTCAATCAACAACGGGAGCAATTCTGGACCTTCTGGACCGGGTCCATGACTCCCAAGAGTATCGGAAGATGCCTGCTGTGCTCAAAGGAAGACTTGGTCATTACTTTCGCTATGCCCATAGTAAACAAGGGGAATACCATCAGGCGAGAGGAGGATAGACGTAACCAGAGAGCTGGAGCTGGAACATCCGGCACATATATCCCCCTCTAAACATGTGACAGCTCACCTAGGCATAAACTGCCCCCCCCCCCCCAAAATAATGCCTTACGGCGGTTCCCGTGGCAGGGATCAAACAAAAAACGGACATGGTTGCAAGCGGATTGCATGCAAGCTCCACACTCCTGCCAGAACAATCTGATACAGTTAGCAGAAAGTGCGTGTGCGATTTTAGTTTTTTTGCTTTTTGTTTGATAGTAAGACTACGCACAGCATAGTGAAGACGTGAACTCATTTTAACAGACGTAGTATAGGTTAACGTACTGATTCATCAAAAGGTAACAAAAGTCTGAGTCATTTACTCGGGGTAATCGACCGTCTGTCGGAAAGGAAAGGAAGTGGGAGCAGCAAAGTATTGCTCATGAAATTATGAATTTTGTTGAGACGTCCATCGCTCTAACCGGACAATTTTTAGTAAATTAGGTCGCTGAAAGCGGTTGGTCGTTTTAATCGCAGTCGTACTAAATGGATATACTTTCACGGTAATTTTTATGAAAATCAAACTTGAGTATGCATCTACGTCGCTAACAGCGATTGGCCGTTATAAATGAAGTCATACTAAATGGATTCTACTCTACATATATTATACATCAAACATTAATACATCAAATTCATGATCGACATTGATGGGTACGCGATTAGCGTGCGGTTCGGATAATTGCCAAAGTAAAGCAGCGTTTCATGGTCCCTCGCTTGGTGCGCTGAATATTTTAACCGCTAGCTCGCGCATCGCATCGTTGAGCGCGGAGGTCATTCTTTCGGAGCATTGATGAGAACCCGGAGAAACAATTAGACTTTTAAAAAACCGACTGTACCTAAACACAAGTTTTCCACAGATTTCCTGTGTCCTAGACGAAAACAATGCAGCATAGGAAGTTGTCCGTGGATTCCCTCGTAAAATAAGTTTAGATGAGCAAACTACAGGTAGGGAAACGGCTGGAAAAAAGGGAAAAAGAGAATGGGTTATAAAAACCCGAAAGGGTATACACTGGAAACAATGAATAAAGGGAATAAGAAAAGGAACACATCAAAGTCGTGACTCTTCTCTGCGAACAACTGGCTATTCAACCGTTTCGTGTCATTCGCTTTCCGCGTCTGCACGTCTCATCCACGACGAGGAAGCAAAACTGTCGCGACGTCACGCTCGCGTGTTTCAAAAAGTCGTTCATCAACATTTTTCGCGCGAAGCACTCACTTGCAATCAGAGAGTAGTTTTCTACGAGCTCGCGTATCTATAGATATGGATACATTCACGAATAAAGAAGCTAGGGTCATAGTTTACGTACATATGTAGATATCTGTTTGCGTTTGTCCGGTCACGCAAACGACCTTTCGATTTTAATTCTGAAATGTAAAAGGCAAAACCTCGCGGCGTTGCAACGAGCGTGAAGCTCGACCATTAGGCCGTTCTATGTAAGCAAGTAAAATGACTATCCATCATTTATATGTATATATATGTAGGGCCCGCCCGTCGTGCTCTGGTTTTCACGCTAACCCCAAGACTCGCCTACTTCTTTTTTTTACCTCGCTTTTCTTTTTATCACCGAGTTGCCCAACCCGTAGGACCGCTGCTATTTAATGATGGAATCGCCTCTGTTGGTTCAGACTCGTTATTAATTTTTCTCTTCTTTATATATCCCATTCTATATATTTATATATGTAAACAGTGCTTTCACTGTGTATAGCCTAGTCCAGAATCGGAGAAGAAATTAAAAAGCAGCTCCGCGCCGAAACACTGTGTTTCTCCGTTCTGGAAAGTGCTCAATGAGCTCCGAGAGATTTCACAACGAACGAGCCGAGGAGCAAGAAGTCCGTCACGACGAGATTTAAAACCCGGCAGTCCATACCGACTGTACGGCTGTAAGACGTTATAACAGCAAGTTTTACGATAACACACAGCTTCCCCTTCACCAGAGACAATAATGTATCGTGACGCTGACACTAATTCGAGTAAACTATGTTGAAAATACAATTGCAAAACTATTCTCCGCGTCAACGAAGAAATCGTTTATAGTCATCGATAATCGATCGAATCGGTCGATGGCAAAATAAATTACAAATGGCTCTGAAACGAATCGAGAAGATTGATCCAAGATTAATTGAAGAAGATAAAATACAAGAATAAATCGATGATCTAAGGTATTTTGTTTCTTCTTATTATTTTACGAATATGAACGCATTCTGATGAGATTCCTCGATCAAAGAGAGACGTAGGTAAGTTAAAGGACGAGACTTACCTTTGCGAGTATAACGAGGATTATAACGAGTTGTCCGCAAAAGCATGAAATTGGCCGACGTTGGTCGGTGTGAGTGATGCTACGTCTCGTCCACCCCGATTCGCTCATTTTTAACCCTTTGACACTCGTTCCACGTCGAGCTCGCGCATAAACGCGCACACGCGTTATATCGTCGTTAGGCTTTTACGCCCACGCTCGAGGCTTTCGCGCACACGCGCACACACGAACATACACACAGAAACACACGTAGAGCGGGGCGTAGGTCTCGTTGTTGTTGCTTTTTTGTCGTTGGTATACAAGGGGGCTCGTCGAGGGTGAGAGATGTGTGTTGTCGAGAGGATAAAATGCGAGGCGTCAGCGACTCGGTACGGAGATCTCGTTGACGACGGCGACGACGTCGACAACGACGACGAAGAAGGAATAGTCGAGAGTATGGAGAGCCGAGAGGAGGTGGTCCAGGCGGCGCATGGACCAAGAAGGAGAGAAAGGGAAAGACGGGGCAAGAACAGCGAGTCCGCGTGTGCGGGAGGAGGAAACGCGGAAAAGCGCGTGCGAGAAAGCGGAGGCCTTCTCTCGGTGGTTGAGCTCGTTTTTTTTTCTTTTAAGAAAAAAAAACACGAGGACGCAGACGCGCGGGGTTTGAAGTGTCGAAAGGTCACATTACGGGGCTCTTGTGAAGAGCTTTGAAACGGTACGGACGAGGGACTCGCAAGAGGAAGGGGTGAACGGGGGATGAAACGACAAAGAGCAGAAATAAAAAAGAAACGAGGGGAAAGACGAGTACGTCGAGAACGAAGGAGACGTCGACAAAGGGATGAAAGAGAGATAAGCCGATGGACGAAGAGGACGGACGATTGTTTACGTGGGAATGTCGGAAGACGTTGATAATTCGACGTAAAATAATTCAATGCTTATTGTTCTTGCTTCTCGCTTCAACCCGTCTATTCTCGTTCCTATCGAGTTTCACGGTTGATACGTCTCGAAAGTGTTCGACGAATCGAATACGACCGGATTAGATCGGAAAATCAGGGTGTCATCCCTCGTATCAATGAAAGAAGACTGTCTCTCACTCCCTTTTTCGTCCTTCGTGGGGGTTGTTTTCACGAGGGTTGAAAATTCGATGACCGAAGGAGGGTGTCGATTGGATTGAAGAGAACCTCGACATTGATCGAGGAATCGTTATTTGTGTCACGAGGGATGAAAATTTGCGACACGCCAGGGGACGAGACTTGTGTAACGAGGATGAGAGTTGATGAGATAATCGAGGATGAAAGGAGGTCGAGGAGGATCGAGGACGAGACGAAGGAAGGGAAACGAGGCTTCGTTTATCGATCGATACGATGAAAATGTATCTCTCGCTCTTGGAGTTGATGCGGCGGGGGCTGGGTCGGGGGTAGGGGGCGGACCGTAAGCGCGATCGATTTATCACGAAAGATCGAAGGTCCGGCTCCGTTGATCCTCGCGCTGTTTCTTCTTCGGCTCCTCACTGGCTCCGGTTAACTCCCTACTGACGACGACGGACACCTGTGCACCCGATCGACTCGTTCGACAACGCGCAGCAGCCATATCCAGTGGCAAACGGCTGTTCGACTGGCCGGCACGAGACGGACCAACGGCCTCACCGCGATTCTCCTGGGCTCTTCTTGCAAGGAACCACCGAGATCTTACCGACCAACCCACACGTACACGAAAACACACGCGCACATCCACCCGAGCGAAACTTTATACGTGTTTCATCTTCGTCGACAGTAAAATCTACGATACTCCTTCCTTCCTACGAAATGAAAACAAATCGAACGATCGAATATTAAATCACTATCGTGCTCGACAGTTCTCAATTTCTTTATTCATAAGAACGAAATTTTCACGAGTGTCAAACCCTCCACCGTGGAAAACGCACACTAATTTTCATTTATTCGTGTCACTCGTTATTTTGTTTCTTGTTTTGTTTTATCGAGATTTCAGTCTCGTAGATTTGCTTCTCGAATTTCAACTCGACGAGAGAGGAAGGAAGAAAGGAAAGCCGTGGATGCGGAGGGTTGGGTAAGAGGGAAGGGGGGGGAATAGGAAAAATCACGTGTGAGATCACCGAGGTAATTCGAACGAAAGAACTTTATTTAATGGTCGTTCGCGTAATTTTTCTTCTCTTCGATTCGATTCGCGTACATTCGTAACGGAAAATTAATAATTGTGAACTCGGATCTGTTCCGGAGTCGATCTATTACGTTGTATACAACTATACTACTGTTTCTCGTCTGGCGCACTTTCATGACGCGCGCGAGCTTGCCGTGCCAACGAGGCCTCGTCGACTCCACCGGACTCCTACTTCTGGCTTGTCGCTGCTGCTGCTTTTGCTACAGGCCAGGCCAGGCTAAACCGCTTTGCCTTCGCCTTTCCATTCCATTCCCTGCCCGTGGCGGAGTCGAAGCCCCGGCTATTGCCTCCTCGCTCTGCTACGCTTGCCCCATACTGCTTTACCTCCTCCCCTCCCTCCCTCCCGCCCCACCTTCCCCTCTATTCCACTCCTCTCCTCGCCGTTCCACTCCACAATCCCACTCTACCTTCTTCGTTTAAATCCCGGGTATATACCTTCTCGTACACCATTCGCCCCCGCCACTACGTCCTCCACCAGTTCGGTCCCTCGTTCGTCTCACTCGTTCCTATATTGTTGCATCGCTGCTACGTGGCTTTCCATCTCCGTCTCTCTCTCCCTTCACCAATACACGCAAACTCTACTCCCACTCTTTTCGCCTTAAGCCAGGAACGTAGGCATCGAGAACGATTTCCCTGTAGGAAGGCTAAAACGACTTCGGAGCAAAATATTAACAGGTGGAGGAGACGTCGGTTGACAAGTGGAAGAAAGACGAACGAGTTTGTGAAAAAAAGAGGAATGAAAGATTGATTGCGATAAAAGTGTCAGTGGATTAAAATTGTATTGGGAAGGTTATCGATCTTGTTGATGGATAATTATTTGTTTTCTCTTTAATAAGATTATTTACAGTCTGGGGAAAATTAATGAATTTATTTGAGTTGGGATTTTTAGGGATGATTTCTTCTGTTTTTCGGGAGATCGAAGATTTTAGGGAGTTTCGAGGGGCGTGGATTGCCATGAGAAACGTCAGGTGGACGCGTCATTCGGTTCATAAACAGGCGCCACTTCAACGAACCATCGCGCTACGGCCTTGACACGATCGAGACTGTTGGTGGGAGGTCGCACATGCGCGCGTTTGTCATTGTCAAAAAGAGATACCCGCGTAACGTTGGACGGAATGTTATAGCGATGTGCGACAGGTAGAAGCTGTCGGTGACACGTAAAACCTTTCGAAAATTCATTTGTAAACGAAACAAAAGGATAAATACTTTAGAGGAAAAAGATAATTTCGAGCTCGTGAAACGATTTTGCTCACATTGTAAAAAAACTATATTCGTGAATAATTTCTCAATTACTTATAGTAAATATTTTTTTATATTTCCTGATATTCGAAGATGATTGAATTGTCAAAATATTTGGAAAGATAATGGAATTTTGAAAATGCAGATTCCTGTAATATCGCGTGCCGACGAGGTGGATAACTGTTTTACCGACAGCAGGTAAGAAGCTGCGTCTCCCTGGTGTCTGAGGAATTACCAACAACCGGTCGATATCTGGCTGCTGTTAAAGTCGGAAATATTTCTGTCTCTTGTTCGACGTAGACGTATTCACCGTACGTAGCAAACCAATTCCGAAAGACAGACTAGTTTCAGTATACGTCGTGTAGATGGCGTTCCCTGCTTGTTACCACAGACATACCTCACTCGAGGCCAACGAACTCTTGACAGCGTGAACGTCACGTCACATCAGGTAATCCTAGACTAGCTTCAAGGCTTCGGTAATGAATGCAGACATTTTTCAACGTCAAATTATACACTCGTGAACGCCAGCTGGTCCATTACATCGAAGAAATTATCGTCTGCTTTATCACAAAGTTGTTCCACGCATGATTTACATCAATTTTTATCAATTTCGATATTTATAAAATTTTAAGATTCAGCTGATTACTTCGATTTAAAGAACGTATGTGTATTTAATGCAATAAAAGTATTTGTATTAGTTTTTAATATAATTCAACAATTTATAATAATCGGCGATATTATATTGTTGTAAATGATATTATGAGATGATGTTTTGATATCTTTTTTGATTTAGGCATTGTGGGAAAACGATCCCAAATGTGGAAGCATGATGCTTGTGCTGGAGTTGATCCCGATGACGTTGATGACTTGACACACAACTTTTATGCTGAGCATCGTTTTGTCTTTGTTAGAAAATAATCAAATTTGTAAAATGAATATATCGTAAGAGCAGATTTCTTATCCTTGTTTTTAAATAATTTTATTACACACTTTATTCTCTAAATATCTTCAGTCAATGATAAATAGTCGATTTAGGTAACAAGATGTTCCAACATCGGATGCTCGGCCATTAGTAATCAAAAACTGGTAGTATGTTAATTAATCAAAAATAATTATACAGTTTTAACTATGTTTTATTTTTTATTTTAGACGAGTCGTCAGTTAAGAATTTTAGAGATTTTGTTTTTCAGTTGAAATAGAATACCGTGGATACTGCAGAGTTCATGATCCTCTTAAGTTTAGACCGTGAATTTTGACTGGTCGTTTCTGTAATGATTTTTATATAAAATATTATGTAATATTTAATCTTTAGAAGATTTCTTTTTTTAACAATGCATTTTTTAACAGTGCATTTGTATTTATAAGGTTATATTATTGCTAGAATTGAAATAAATCCCATTTACTGACAATTTCATTTTTAATATTGCTTGACTTTAATAGTGGAATAAAATGGTGCGAGGGGATCATTTTAGGAAAATGTATAGCTATAGAAAAATGGACTTCTCAAAGCCAACAGACTAGCAGAAAAATGATCAATTTCACAAAATTCATAATCTAGATACATTTTATATCTGTTTACCCTTAGGGGGGTGATATTAACCCACTCCCCCCTAATCATGCGTGACTTCGACGTCTATGAATATAAAATATATTTTAAATAGAGTGTATAGTCTAAAAAATAAACAAAAAAATTAAATGGCTGTTTTATATCGTCGGCCATCTTGGTTTAAAACCCTCGTCCCATCGCCGAGGCTTATACAGCGTTGAATGAAAAGTATGCATGCTCGACGTATTCTCTTCGGATTAATGCGTGAGCGACTGAAGAAAAACAGTGGAAAAGGAAGAATGAAAGAAAAAAGAAAAAAGGAAAATAAGAGAATTATATGACTCGAGTTTCCAGCTCGAGTGGCTTTCCATTGTCTCGCAGATTCGAGATGGTGCACGCGCGAGAACACAGAAGTGAGTGGCCCCGACTCGTTAGCCCCAGCGTTAACTGAGGGAAAAATTCTCTCTCACGGTGCAAAGTTCACGGACCCTCCGCACCGTTTCATAGTGAACGAATAAAGAAAGAAAAAGAATATTAAAAAAAAAGAAATAACGAAGAAGAAGAAGTAGAAAGAAAGATAGCGAGAGAAAGAAAGAAAAAGATGCTTATCTCGCTTCACAGCCTTCCTCTTCCTTTTCTCCTGCCTCACCTAGTCCGCGAGCAAACCCTTGGCTCGTTGCACGCTGAAATTGCTTCTCTAATAATAACGATATGCCTTCTAATTCCGCAGCATGAATCGAGACGAGGAGGGACGAGGAGCAACGAGGGTGAGTTGAGTGAACTTTTTTCTTCTCCCCGCCGCGTAAAACTCGTGTGATACACACGTACACGCGCTAAAATACGAACAAGAAGAAGAAGAAGCGGTAGCATATCCGGTGAACTCTCCAAGACAAGACAACAGACACGAAAAACTCTCACAGAGAGAAAGAGAGTCGAAACGTTAGACTTTTATCTCGACGGTTCACGACGTGCCCGAGCTAATTATCGCATTCTCTTTTCTCCTTTCCTCGTTACGACGATTACCGCACAACGTTCACCGACTCTTCGTGATTCCGATTTGATGATTCAACTCGACGTAATGCGAACGCTTTTTTTTTGTTTTCCTTCTTTCATTCTGTAACACACGTGCGTGTACGAGGCACCGAGAGCTGCGAAAATTGTCCGACGCGAATTATATACGAAACGATCATCGTCCATTACCAGCCTCGCGTCTATTATGCATCTTCTCTCGCATGATATTCCGGCTCTTCCCCTCGCTTCCGAGGCTTCGAATTCACCAACATTATATGCATAATGGCTCGTAATGTCTACGAGCGAGAAGTTGCAAACTACGCGATGCTTTCAGGTATTACGTTGATTCTCGTTGCGACGCGAAGAGGTAACGTCTGCCAGATGCCGCTGGCAAAACGGTCCCGATACTTTTGTCAAGAGTCGCGTATCTTTCTGTCTCTCTCTTTCGATGAGAGACGCGAGGAGGAAGGAACGAACGCGGATGGAATTGACCAGGATGCGCGAAGCCTGGCACGAAGTGAGGTGTGGATGAATATGTGATGTTGTTGACAGTGTCGCTACATGTGCCTCACGCTTAAGACGGTTCCGGTTTTCAACGCCGCCTCGATGAAACTGTATTTAAATAGTCAAGCTTTTAACAGTCTCCGAAAGAATTTTTCTAATCTCTAGAATTCTCTCTAAAAGCATGCCTCTATTAATATCAGCCACCTTCTCTATTTTTATTCCGGTTTTTTCCTTATATTTCGTTTGATTCTCTATCCGCAAAGGCGATTCGATTAGTTTGTACTTATCGGCAATTGAAAATTGTATATGGATGATAAGAATTTAAAAGAAAATACATAATAATTTTAGGACATTCTGAAAAAAATTGGTTATTTATAAAAATAAATGTCAATAAATATCAATAAATACCTATCGATATCAATAAATTAATATCAACCGCGTTTTCTATTTTTATTCCGGCGTTTTCCTCATATTTCGTTTGATTCTCTATCCGCAAATCGATTCGATTAGTTTGTACTTATCGGCAATTGAAAATTGTATACGGACGACAGCAATTTAAAAGAAAATACATAACAATTCGAAGACATTCTGAAAAAAAATGGTTATTTATAAGAATAATAAAAAATTTAATAAATTAATGTGTATATTTTCGTTCACGTATCTTATCGCGGCGATGGTACCACGAGGGACAAAATATCGCGGCATGAGACCCCCCAAGACCTCGAGAGCTGAGAGCCGAGAACTCGAAGGACGAGAACTCGAAGTGAATCCGATGGAGAAGTGGCCACGGGCATTTAAGTGTGCCTGTACAGTGTGGTCTCCATTTGTACATCTATATATATATAAAAGCATGTATAAAAGCATGTACAGTATAACAACGTACAGGGAGAGCTCATGCGAAGCACGAACCTCGAAGTACGCGTTCCCTTGAACCGCGATTCCGCCCCGAGGCCTTCGCGCCTTATATACGCACGCACACACATCGATTCAAACATCTCCCGCTTTCAACCGTAATGTTAGTGTAGGTAAAGCGGTGCACGAGCGCCGGCGTAAGACGTGTGTCTCGTACACGCATGCGCGCTCGATCTTTCTCCCACCCGCTGGATCCACCCTGCGCGGCACGATCTCTCGCTCACTCTCGATGCGCCCTCTATATACGCCCGTGGCTCAACTCACCTCCGCCTCACTGTACTAAAAACAGTAAAAAGCGCTCTCTACCGTGTACGCTCCGAGGTTGAATCCTGGCGCGCACCGTTGCACCTGTATATCTCTCTCCTCTCTGGCACTCCTACCTTACTGATCTTGCTCTCCCGAGCACCAACAAACAGCGGCAACCCACCAACGTCAAACAGGAATCGAGACGTGGGGAGGAGAGAGAGAGAGAGAGGGGCATAGATGATTCCAAGCACGAAGTCAAACCTCGACTGCATCAACGTACACTTTGATTTTTCGTCTTTTCCCTCTTCCTCTCTCCTCTCTTTCGCTTGACCAAAGATGAAGCAGGAGAGAGATTCGCGAACGAGTTTGCGAGTAGCGATATATACAACAAAAAAAAGGAAGAAAGGGAGAGAAAGAATTCGATGTACCATCGCAAGAGCATGAAAGTATGAGATTGCAGATTCCACGAAGTCCAATCAAATATTTTTCTCTCATTATTTTTGTTTCGTATTTTTTGTTTTTCCTTCGTTGTCTCGTTTCATGCGATCCGCGAGATTTCATGTACGGTCGTAGGATCGATGGGTTCATCGGAGGGCTTCGTCGACCAGCCGCAATCTGATCGATTCTGGCCCCGAGGGATTTTTCGGTGAGTCCAGTATCTTCGTACCCGTACCGTGTTTGAGTTTTATAATCTAACGCCGTGATCTTCGATGGAAGCGAAACGGCTTTTCGCTTATACGGCTATCGCACCCGTAACAATTAATATTCGTCAGGGAACGTAATGCTCGGAGAGATAGCGGACAAATCTTAGAATATAAACACCTCGGGGCTACGGTTACTTTGTTTATTTGGAAGGAAATGCCCGCGGGTAAATAGACGAGAGAACTCAGTCCATCATTTCGCGGTTTAACGGACGCAACTCGCTTCATGCGTGTTATCATCGCTATATATCTCACGCTGCGTGAAAAATAACGTGTGTAATCCTTATCGGTTGCACCGGGTTTCGACTGTTGTGAGTGATCTACGTATATACGCATATGTATATATGTACATACAAATGTATATATGTATACGTTACGTTGTAATTGTACTATGTGCGATCCTAATCCCTTCAATCACTTCGACGATTCGTTGTGCCCAATATGGCAGGAAATCGCAGCTCGTATAGCCATCGATCGTTCCGTCGAGGAATATTCGCTTCTCGATATGAAACACGAAGGTAAGAAGAGGTGCCCTTAAAGTTTTTTCTTGAAACGAGACTTTTATCGTACAAAGAACTAATTTAGGTTTGCAGAAAATAAATTGCAACAGGTCGTCAAAATCAAATGGATAACAAAATTAAAAATGAAAAAATTATGAGAGTTAAGAAATAAAATAGTCGTCAATGGGAAGGGAAAAAAGGAAATCAATCCTCATCGCTGCCACTGTAGTCACTCAGTTTCCACGTCACATCGGAGGAGTTCGATGGCGAAGTCATGGATGTACTAGAATATAAAAATATGTCGTCGTCAATGTATGTGCAAACTTTTGACGATTTGTCCAAACTTTTGACGATTCGTTGTTCTTTCGAATTCGAAACGGAACATTCGTTCATATCGAGATTTTCCTTCTTTACGATTAAACCAATGGCATCCGGTAATTTTTTTATCTTGTTTTCCAGCGATTTTGAGGCGGTCGAGCACGAAGTCGACGACGTTTCGCTCGAGTCTGAATCGCTGAGTTCGTTGGCACGAGCGACATTGGAAAATTTCTTTGGATCGTTCTTCGAGTTCGTTGAACTCAAGCTCGACGAGGATGATTCGCTATCTTTTGTAGTATGAGAAACGTTCGAACCATCGGTTCTCGTATCTTGTCTTAACTTCTGCGAGTTCGAGCAGGATGTCGAAGAGTCGCTTAAATCGGGCTCGTTTACATCCACGAAATCATTCTCAATGATTTGTTCTAGTTTTGTTCTTGCCTCGTTCAAAAATTTCTTGCCAGATTTTTCTCTGTCGTACAGCGAGTACCAACGATCGTAAATCGTGCTGCTACCGGAGTCACTGAGATTTGACATTTTCACACCAGGAGGAAGTTCCGGTGTAATGAAATCATAATTGATCGTCTTGACACCGTTCATCTCAAAAGTCATTTTCTTTACTCTCTTCGGTGAAATATTTTCCGAATCTTCTTTCATTTTCACGGATTCGTTTCGATAGCGTTTCCGTCGGAGATTTTTCTTTGCTATCTTGACCTTGCGTGGTGAACTTAAGAGATCCGACAACTGGATAGATTTGAGCTTTGGCAACGAAAATTGACCATTGTAATGTTTAACACCATCCTCCTCCTCCTCCTCCTCTTCTTCTTCTTTTTCTTCTTCTTCTTCCTCTTCTTCATCGTCGCCATTCTCTTCTTCATCGTTTTCCTCATCGTCTCTCGAGCTCAGTTTGACGGGTCGAAAATCCATGTCCGAGTCCTCAGAATTTGAAATCGACATCATCGACGGTTTATCCTGGTCATCAATTTTGAAATCAACTTCATTATCATTATCGCCGAGACCATCAACGGGACTAGATCGATGGCAATCGATTATAAAACCACTATCGAATTTCTTGCGATAGCCTAGATCTCCGAGTTTTACTCCCATACGCTTGAAAGTTTTTTTTGTTTTCGCGATCAACGTGTTAGTAGCGTCCAGACTATCAGACTGCATTCGAGTTTCTATACATCTCGATTCTGTGGAACTCGAATCCGAGGATTCGCTCTTGGACGAACTCGAGTAGCAGATATCTGGTAAAATCAATTGAGGATCGTTGCTCCACGCATTCTCTTCGATGGGCTCGCAATTACAAAGAGACGGATCGTTGTCCATCGACGTAACTCCATCTATCACGTCAATGTCCCACTCGTCGCCATAGCAATGATACATTTTGTATAAAACTTCGGCATACATTTTTTTCTGTTTCGCCTCTTTCTTGCTGACAAACAACGATTTCGCGTCTTTACCGAAATCCCACTGTTGCTCATTTTCCTCGTCGTCCTCGATATCGGAAACTTGTAGAGGTGTCCTGTCCGGAAATTCTTCGTCGGTCGGAAGATTTTCCTTCGTTCGCAGTGTAAAATATAAAATGGAACAGAAAACAAACAATCAGAAAAAAAACGTTCAAATGAGAAATTAATCTAATCCAGTATTTAAAAAACAATATTACAAGTTTACACATTATTTAAATTCTGATCAATATTCTCATCGACACCGACCTCACGAATAAGCTAAGAATTAAAAATCAACAGACTAAGACTTCTCCCTTTGATCGAGGGTTAACACGTTCACAACAGCTGCACACTGGAACATGTTACGACATAAACCCCCAGTGGCTCACGCTTTCATGAACTTGTAAAAAACAAACCCACATAATGTACGAACGTAGCGAATTCGAATCGAGCAAAGTGCATAATCGGAATGCACACATTATTTAAATTCTGATCAATATTCTCATCGACACCGACCTCACGAATAAGCTAAGAATTGAAAATCAACAGACTAAGACTTCTCCCTTTGATCGAGGGTTAACACGTTCACAGCAGCTGCACATTCGAACATGTTACGACATAAACCCCCAGTGGCTCATGCTTTCATGAACTTGTAAAAAACAAATCCACATAATGTACGAACGTAGCGGATTCGAATCGAGCAAAGTGCATAATCGGAATGCACACATTATTTAAATTCTGATCAATATTCTCATCAACATCGCTCCACGAATAAGCTAAGAATTGAAAATCAACAGACTAAGACTTCTCCCTTTGATCGAGGGTTAACACGTTCACAACAGCTGCACACTGGAACATGTTACAACATGAACCCCCAGTGGCTCACGCTTTCATGAACTTGTAAAAGACAAACCCACATAATGTACGAAGATAGCGGATTCGAATCGAGCAAAGTGCATAATTGGAATGCACACATTATTTAAATTCTGATCAATATTCTCATCAACATCGCTCCACGAATAAGCTAAGAATTGAAAATCAACAGACTGAGACTTCTCCCCTTGATCGAGGGTTAACACGTTCACAACAGCTGCACACTGGAACATGTTACGACATGAACCCCAAGTGGCTCACGCTTTCATGAACTTGTAAAAAACAAACCCACATAATGTACGAAGATAGCGGATTCGAATCGAGCAAAGTGCATAATCGGAATGCACACATTATTTAAATTCTGATCAATATTCTCATCAACATCGCTCCACGAATAAGCTAAGAATTGAAAATCAACAGACTAAGACTTCTCCCTTTGATCGAGGGTTAACACGTTCACAACAGCTGCACACTGGAACATGTTACAACATGAACCCCCAGTGGCTCACGCTTTCATGAACTTGTAAAAGACAAACCCACATAATGTACGAACATAGCGGATTCGAATCGAGCAAAGTGCATAACCGGAACGAGACTTGCCCGTTCTTGCTATGATAAATAAATACCTTATCAATGATCCATATACCAGAATAATCGTGATAATAATACAATATTTATATCAAATTAAAAAAAAAATATTATCACTCTCGCATTTTCACAGAAATTATAAAACCTGTATTAACAATTATCATTTCTAAACTCCATCAGCAAAAATGTAAAACAACGGTGTAACAGAATCGACGAAATTATCAATTTTATTCACCGGTCGGAAATAAGGCGTTGCAACGAATGTCGGAACTGGCCGAATCCACGTCGAACAACAAGTATTGACGTTGAAGTAATAACTCATACCAGGAAAACTTCTAGAGTCGCACTTGACCCATCCGTAATTATTACTCGTAGGTTTACCAAATCTGCAAGAATATACAAGAAAAAATCAATAAAAACGCTCTACGAAATGTTACAATGTACAAAAAGTGAATAATTCGTTGTAATCGACGAAAACTTTAGACACGCCGTTATTATTTATTTCTCATACTTACGTCGGTACGTCGAATGTGTTGTCGTCAGTTTGTAATTGCGAACGATCGAACGTACGAGATACGAGTGTTCGGTTCATTGTAAAAAAAAAATGTTTATTTCCTTTAATCACTTTCACTAATTATCTTATTCGCTTTCACTACTTCCTCCATTACACACGGTAATGTACACGATTTCTCGTTTTTCGAGATGATAGAATTTCAACGAATTGAAAAAAGGAAGACCGTAGTATCGAGTTGAATGAATATTGAGACAAAGAACGAACGAGCACGTGTTGCGTACGCCGGGTCGGGCTTTGTTTTGATGCACACAAGGTTGAGACGTTTGCCCGATACAGAAGTGACTAATGTCGCGCATAGACGACTGATGTCGCCACAAGTCGGTTTGAGAAATGTGTAGAGACCGCCATTTCCTCGTGCCCTTCGAATCGCTCAATTGCGTCCTTAGCTTTGTATAAACAACCGAGAGAGTTTTGTTTCTACTCTCGGAGATAAGTAAAATGCTGATGTTATGAATATGTGCGATAAGCACGATACAGTAGAAACGTTGTTCGGTCCATGAAAGTATTTAAAATTATTCAAAAAATATTTAGAAAATTGTTTTAAATAAATATCCGTGACATTGAAAAATATTTTGAAACAAAAGGATTTAAAGAAGGACGAATAAGGATTCTAAAATTGTATTAAAATTAAAAATCAGGTTTTAATTGGATCTAGTATTGAATTAACGAGTCATCGAATTGCCAAAAGCGAGATTAATTGGTTCAACATCGCAGGAATCGAGGTTTTAATGACATTTTTTTCGCTCGCTGGATAAGCTCGCGAGCATTCTCTGTGTTATCACAGGATCAACGAGGGATACATTAACGGTCGTTGTATACCACTCTCGCGGTGTAATCCTGACAATTAGCATATTTCGTTAATTTGGATTGTAAATCAGATCTCTCTGGAGGTTCAGCGATATTTTATAGGGAACGCTCCTGATGCGAACAAACCTCGGACATATATTTAATCATATATGTATACAGAACCCTCCAGTTTCCGCCCGATGCAAACGGGAACAGATCCCAATCGGACGCATCGTGAATTCCGAATGTCTTTCCCATAAGTCTCTAAACGTGTTTTTATTCAAATGATGATAATTATTTCTACATACTTTGTAAATATTTCATATTTTTTCCGCCTCGGATACACTCGTGGTAGAGCGCGTTGAAAAAGTATTCCCTCTCTTTTTCACTCCTGGTATCCTAATTATCGCGCAATTAAATCTTCTTTCCTATATTTAAATACACGCCTCCTTGAACCATTCTTTTAAATCCACGTTTATCAAAAATATGTTACCTTTAAAATTCCCCTCAATCCTGACCTCTAATTAATCACCCGTCGTTAATTAACGTTATCTCGTACCTCGCTCGCGATTAAAGTGTAATTTTTTATCGAATTTCGATCGACGAATTCAAATTAGTATCGACAAAGGTACGCCGTTGAACGTATGCGTTTTTTTTTTTGGCAAAGTACTTAGCGAGGAATTATTCAAAGCGAGGCAATTAATTATGCAAAGGAGAGGTAGTCTCGTTCTCGATCCTTACGACCGATTTGGTTCGAGCTATTTTTTCTTTTTTCTTGTTATTTTTTTAAGTTCTTTTATCCCTCTCTGGACGTTATCGTCGACGATTGCAGACGCGTTATCCAAATGGCACTTTGTGGTACGTAGCACAGCGGATACATCATGCGTGCTCGACCCACCGTTTCGTACCGATCTCTCACTGCGTTGATACCGGCTCTACCGGTATTCCTATTAATAGACCGGATCCTCGTGTATGCATATCCTCGCAGGGTATTACCGTAGTACTCGTACGCCATATAGCGAAATGGAACACACGAGAACCCCCGGGAGATCGGTACTTTGTCGTACCATCGTTTCGCAACGACAACGCGATCGAGCAGCTTGTACTAAAAGCTCGTACGAGAATCGTCCCGGTGTGCGACGTTATAGCACACGGGGTGTACACGTTGGAAATATCACACATATACACGCATGTTTACTCTAACGGAAACCCTCTGGTGTCGCGTGAAGAGCTCGACTGCTTCTGCATGTTGGCACTTGCCCGTTTCCGACTTCCGCGCGTTAATGCACTTTTCCGCTACTTTCATTCGATTTATTTCCACGTTTTATTTTTGTGCCAATCGTACCTTCTAGGTATCGATGAATCTATCGATCGATTTGAATTACAAGTTGATCGAAAGAGAAATAGGATTGATCAATCGTTTCCAAAAGAAAATATTTATAAAAATAAAAAATGTATCGATATAAAAACAGAAATTGTTTGACGATTTATGGAAGAAGTTCGAGTCGAAAATTAAAAAAAATGTATCGATATAAAAACAGAAATTGTTTGACAATTTATGGAAGAAGTTCGAGTCGAAAATTAAGAAAAATGTATCGATATAAAAACAGAAATTGTTTGGAAATTTATGGAAGAAGTTTAAGTCGAAAATTAAAAAAAAATTAATCTATGGAAATGAGGTTTTATTATTATTGTTTTCGACAATGAGAGCAGAGTTAAAAAAATTGGAACAACATTGAGCGAATACAATTTTTCTATCGTACGTTCTATTTTTTCTTCTTTACAATGTCCGTTTCATCACAAATCTACGAATGCAAATGTTGTTCGTACCCCTCGTGTGCGTCATTATTGTTTCTTTTTTTTTGTTCGCGACGCACGAAGCGTAGTTTGCCACACGCTATTGTCAGTTGTCCGAGGATATGACGCGGGTGTGTTATCGCGTACTTGGTGAATAAAAGTAGGAAGTACGGGTGCGCATGCATTCGGGCCAGCGAATCGGTCTCGTTATACGCGCGTACGCAACTATAAAAACGAAATAGATTTAACTAGTTGCAATGCCCGGAGACCCTCGTTGCTGGAAGTGGCATTGGGAAAAATTCTATGGGATGATCGCGATGGTTCGTTCGTACAACCTCACTAAGGTACGCTATCGTATCTATTATTAAATTGAATAAAAAAGTCGAGGGCACAATAAGAATTAAAATATGATAAAATTGTCGATGGAAGATGTATCGAATGGCTGGATTAAATTTTATAAAGAGTATTTATTTCCACTTGTATGCCCTTTCGAGCTTTTACATCCTCCTCTCTTAATCTTCCCCATATTTACATTTTAACATTTGATATTTCCTTCTATTAATCTATTGCTATTTCTGCTCGTTGCTCTCCTATTTTTCTCGTTCCCTCTCTTCTTCTCTTCTATTGGCTATTTTTTCGAACTGTCTCACCACCTCGCACATTTCCTCAATTAGTTCCTTTCCTTCCAGTGCCTTGGCCCATCCCGCTGGAAATTTTATAAAGATTTTGTTACTTGTAAAACAAAATTGAATAATTACAATTTTTTAATCTTCTAATTTAATATTATTGTGTGTTGTCTAGAGATTACGAGGAAGATTTGCAACGCTCGATAAAAGTTGAAACCTCGAGAGTTGATTTACATTTTAGTAAGAGAAAAATGGAAAACGCGAAATAACGATTTATCCACTTAAGGTCGGTAAAATCTGAAAATTCTTAAACGTGATTTTCTTGTACGAGATGTTTGGAATTGACATAGATTCTTACAGCCTGAGAAACGATTAAAATTCACCGGAATACAATATGTTGCAATATTGGTGGATGCCCGAAACCTCGAATAATCGACATTTCGCGATACTGTATCGCCGTTCTCGTTCATCGGACAGAAAATTTCAAGAACAGCTTTCTGAAGAGCTCCCCGAGCACTCGAGAACTAGCCAAGAATCATCCAGATACCTCAATTTTTATGGCCGTAACGATCCTTTGAAAATCGCGATTTTTGGGTCCCATAGGAAGGGACCTGCAAAAAAACGCCTGGGCGATAAGGTCAAATTTCTTTGCTCCAAAATCCCTTTATTTCATCATATTCGTGTCACGCGGGAAATTTCCGATTCCGAAATGACGCTACAAAGTCTTTTTGGACAAAACAAAATTTTGACCCCCTCCGGACGCCCCAAAGTCAAAAAAGTAAATCACGAATGTCGACTATCGGCACCTGCCAAGGGTCAAAAGTTTTTTTCATCCAAAAAGGCTTCAATTAGAGGTTACGGAATCGGAAATTTCCCGTGCAAGACGAATCATGATTATCATGATTATAAAACCGTATCGTTTGAATCGCCACGACATTTGCCATATATATAACTACGATAGGTTGCAGCCGCTCAGATGTCGCAGAACCAACAAGGTTCTCAAGGTTTCAACTTTTTGTCGAGCGTTGCTGATCTCCCCCCTAATCTCTGTATCATTTATTTTTATTCCCGATCGAAAAACATCTTGCCCTATTCAGCAACGCAAAGACTCGCGGGTGGGCAGGGAAATGACGTAAAAAAATCGTATCCGTCGCGAGACGAGCAACCGAAATTTTTTTCATGCCACTTTCTAAGACTAGGCGCAGTAGGAGAGAACTGCTGGAGGAGCGGCTAAGGATGAGAGACACTCGATACGGGTAATCCTCCCTCGCCTCAAGGATCCTTGTGCAACGGCCTCGAGAATTCTCTTACGAAATACGTTTTTTTTTATTCTTTTCCTCTCATTCTTTAAGCTGTAAATTTTAAAGAAGAGCAGCTGAGTATCGTTCCATTCCTTTTAATTTTCATTACGCGAGCCACGAGCCTCCCCCGCTCCTCGAAGCTTCAGAAAAATCTTCCACGAAACCGCCCATGGAAAAGAAACGCCGAAAAGTTTACGGAAGTTACGGGGCATTATGCAAAATCGCTCGTGCGCGCAGGTTGCCGATTTTTCTTTCTTTCCTTCGTGTTTCTTTTTTCATTTTTCAGACCGACGAAAGAAGTCCGAAAGTTACCCCCCGTCGATCGGTATCCTCGCGTCCTTTATTCGTTATTATTCCATCGTTTGTCTCGCTCTCGTTCGTACGATCAGAGCCCTCGGGACTCAGTTTCGTCGCGATTCTCGCGAATATTTCAAGACTCGTCCAATTTATGGCTCCTCGCTCGCCGAAAGACGACCGCGACCGGTCCTCATCGCCTCTTTAGCCGTTTTTCCACTTCGTTATTGCGCAGCTTGACACGACGACGTAGCCGCCACTGTCCGCAATTTGCATTCACCGATGATCGTGTTTCACGAGACTTTTCGCTTCGGGACACGAGGGGGCGTCATCGACGAGTTTTACCCGAAGACACGCTTTTATTTCTTCTTCTTCTTCTTCCTTGCATTTTCTCACGGCGACGCGCAAAGAGCTTGAAAACTGCGGCGTGACCAATTTTGGAAATATCTCGTTAAGAAAACGGTACTCCACCTCCCAACTCTGTCGAAATTGAAGGCGATGAAAACATAAGGAAATGCATAAAAGTCCCTTCGCGCACTCGGCATACTCTCGTATCAAATTTGAGGGGTGGTCTATAAGCGTGGAAAAGAAAATTCAAAATTCTACCTTTATTTTTCTCGCAACGTTTACGTTATTGAAAGAAGAAGAAAAAAATATGAAATTCACTTGGATATTTCGTATATAATAGAATCATGGACAGCTTCGAGAGGCTTGACCACGTTGGCTAGTTTGGAAGATGCGTCGAAATTCGGAACTCGATCCTGCACCTGAATTTTTTTTCACACGAGCTTGCGCATCTTAAGAATCTCATCGGCAAATATAGAAGGGGAGGGGAGCGGGGGGAGGCATTTTTTTGGTAAGGATACGAAGGACACTCGGCTTCTCGGATTATGGCTCCACCCTAGCGAGGGCGAGGATGAAGCCCGCCGACTCACCGCGTGCGTGTGTAATTCGAGAGTTTCTCTCTCGAATGCTGCAATAAAGGGAAGAAAAAAATGGAAAAAATTATGCGTACAGCCTGTAAAAGAGAGAGGAAGAGAGAAAATCTATAGACCTCTTTTATATCGAAGAATTCAGTCTCTTGCGGGCTCGGGCAGCCGCAGAATTCAATAGACAGGATATCTTCTTGCGTTTGTAGGTACATGTCCTTTCAACAGCGTGTGTACCACTTCGTTTCGATCGTTCAACGAACTCTTCGAAAACACGACGGTACTATTTTCGTTCAAACGTATCGATACCAATAAAAACAATATCATAAAAAAGAATATCGGTTAATCGTTAACAAACTAAAAAAGTAATAATCGTGGCCCGTTTGTCGCCGAATAGTCAACCGATTCGATAATTTCTGACTTTTATAGATATTTTCCCAGATTTATTGGTGCTCTTTATAGCTGCTACTTTTCATGCGTACAACGAACTCTCCCGGAGAATAGAAAAATATCTTAACTACGATACTAAACACTTTTTTACTATCGCGTTTAAAGAGAAGATAGAAACAAAAATTGAACTTTTATTCTTCATAAATCGATAATAGACCATTTGTCACAGATTAGTTATTACAAAGAATTACGGTACTTTGTAATGAGCATGAGGTTTCCTTTTTTCGGGATTTTAAACGTCATTACGCGAACGACTCCGCCGTTCGAGCGATGAACTCACGGTGAAATAAAAATATCGGCTAAATCGCCATCGTCTCCCATAACGAGTCTCCGTACCATTCGTTAAGTGTCATCTAAAAATAGAAAAATCACGTTTCCATCATCCACGAAACCTTCGCTCGGATGCCGAAAGGGTTACGGCACGAAATCTCATAACATCGAGTAATTAAACACGTGCGCCGATTATACTCTTTCGACTATAACGTCGTATCTCGTCCCGTCCAACAATTTACTCATCTCTCACTCTCGACCTTCCCTGCCGTGCTTTTGGGCACGTTCCTTCACCGTGCGAGAAAATCGGATATTACGTGATGAACAAATTTTTTCCCGCAGCAAGATTCGATCGACGATGCTGAAACTTGCCGAAATTTTCATAAGAATGGCGGATGAGAAAACGGGTAAATATTGAAGAATTTGTAGAACGAAGTTGGCGAGAAGCGAGGAAAGATTACGATGGAGCGAAGAAAGAGGTGCGCATGGAGGACGACGTGATCGCCCAAGTTTTCAAAGAAGAATCGGAGGTGGTGGTTACGCAGGCAAAAGGCAATCCCTGTATGCGGTTCTCCTTTAGTGCTGCTGCTGCTGGCAATATAAAATGTTTAAGGTAGTAATGGTTTGTATGTGTGTGTTGGTCATGAGGATGGTCGTGGTGGTAGTGGTGGTTTGGACCGTTAGTTGGCCCCAACGCTACGGGAGCGTTGTCCGGGCACTGTGCTCGCCTGACGACTCGACCATTCTCTTCTCTCGTCCCTCCTCTTCCTACTTTTCGTATTCGTCTCTCTCACTCTCTCCTTCTCCTTCTCTCTTTCGTCTTCTCTCTTGAGGATCGTCGTCGAGCCCAGAGACCCAGCAGCGCGAATATATAGCGTGTTATTTCCTCTCCCACTCCGTACGGGCCCACTCGACGTGCCACCACCACGCCAACGTCACAAACCTGTGCGGCAGGTACCACGTAAGAAGCAGGATGGGAGGACGACGAAAAAAAGACAAACGCGACCGAAAGAGAGACGCGAAGAGCCGTATGGAATTTGGAATTCAGTCGGTCTCTCGAATTTCGGGCCAAGCCACCCTGTTATTACACGATCGGGCGAATCTGCCAGAAACCGCCTGATCAAGATCATTTGCACAATTACGAGACTCGAACGTCGAGAAGTAGGCGTAACGAGGAAAATTTTCTTTTGATTTTGTATTTTTTGTTTGTTTTTTATTACCCTTGTTTACGACGATGATTCGCGTTAATTCGCGATAAAAAAATGTTTGCTCGTTAAGAGATTAATAAGGAAGATGTCTTTATTATATTTTGTTTCATCTTTATATTTTTTTTCGAGTCTTCAGATATTTTACTTTATTCGGAAATGGGAATGAAAAGAATTGTCCTATAGGCGTGAATCGTCGTTCGAGTCAATTTATAGAAATTTCGGAAAACCGTAAAAATTCACTTTTTCCCATTTTTGACCGACGACTTGCGACAAGTCGAGAATAAATATGTCATATCCTTTTTGAAATAACAATATTGCGATCCTTTCAAGGTATCGAAAGTCCATAGTGGCGATCTACATCCGGGACTTCAAGAGCATCAAAAAAATTAAACTGTTCTTTCGTTCAAAAAATATTATTCTCGATTTATCGTAATTTGTCGGTCAAAAGACCGTTACATTTTGATAAAAAAATCTTATGTGAAGTCCAAAGTAACTATTAGAATTCTGTTGTACATACAACTCTACAATTAAAATTTTCGGAACTTTATAAAAAAACACTCTTCAACTTTAGCAAATTTTTTACTTGTGATTATTATTATTATTGTTTTTATTATATATGCATACACGAGAGTCATGAAGTTCTTCTTGTCCCTGCACCAGGAAGGTCGGTAATATACGTATAGAATCACTTCCTCGTTCCAGGATCGGTTCCATCATCCGGTCGTAATCCTCCCGTGAAGCCAATAATCATCAGTGCCCGAGGACCCGAGAGAGAAAGAGAGGGAGACAGAGAGCAAGCCCATGGAGGATAACGATTGTTTCATCGCTCCCCATTTCTCATCTCTCTCTCACATCGTTCTGCCCGCCGGCGACCCACCGGCATTTCCTTTCGTTATAGCACAAGATATTAAATTGCTCTCGCATCCTGGCGAAAAAAAACAACTCTCGGATAACCCGAGCTAAATATTTGTCGTCACGAGGTTTGCAAACGAAATTCTTCAAGGATTCTACGATATTAATTCGCTTGTTTGCTCGATAGAAATTGCTCGGAGCGTGATATATTTTTTACTTATTATTATTATTATTATTATTGTTGTTGTTATTGTTGTTTATGCGAATTACATAATTTAGCGAAATATGGGAGAGAACAACCCTTGAAAACGGGGCATGACAGTTTTACGAGGGTGAGCAAATTCTTGTAGAAATTCAGACAAGAAAAATAGCTCTTCGACACTCGATGGTTTTCCTCATAAATACGAAGTTTCGGGATAAATATTACTGTCGTAAGTGAGGAATATGCAACAGTTAAAATGTGAAATTGGAGCAATTTCACCCTGCTTAACTTTCTCAACCTTTTGCCCATTACGACCTAACCGGACGACAGAAAAATAGTGACTGGGTGAGTCTTAATAAAAACATCCCACCCTTTTTGTACGTTTATTGCGAGCAAACTGACGCAATAAAGTCGGAAATACCCTTGTAACAAAGAAAAAGGTAAAGCCCCACGGAAGATCTACGATCAATTTTCCAGGTCACCACGTGGAATCAAACCTGTACGCGTAAGTTTATTTATTGTTCACGTTTCACCCGACAATTTCGAATCTCTTTCTCTCTCTCTCTCTCTCTCTCTCTCTCTCTCTCTCTCTCTTGGACAATAACGTTGCATGCGTAACCTACAAGTGAAAAATTGGGCCGCGAACCGTTTACATCGTAAAACAATTTCTCAAGAATTTACCGAGTGTCGTAAAAACTACCTTTTGCTCTTCCCTTAAATTTGTATAACATTCGCAAAAACGATCAAGAACGATGCCTCGCGGTAGTGCATTATAAATGAAAAATTGTGTTTCCCGTGTTTGTTTCGGCTCGAAAAAGCTTTCTCTCTCTCTGTTTGCCCGTACCGATAAATCATCGCGAAAATTTCTTCCTGTTTGCATTCACACACCCCTTGCACCATTTTATTGCTTCGAGCTTCTTCGACAACAACGCCAACGTAATATAACCGGTGAGAACGATAGGTTGGCGAACTTTTGCATCGAAGAGGAGGAAAACGAGGGTGAGTGACTGTCGACGAGACAACATTGCCGAACGAACTGTCGAGAGATTCTCTTTGCTGGGCCAGTGGGTTCGCCGTTCGGGCGAAGTCTCGCTCTCGTCCGTAGGATATAACAGTTCGCCGCTTTGTACCGTTGGCCCTAACGTTATCCGGACCGTATTCGTCGTATTCCAACGTGAGCCCGTACATACATACATAAATATATCGGTGGGCATATATATATGTGTGTGTGTGTGTGTATATGTGTATGAATACGATATTATGCGGACGTACGAAAGCGAACACAGGTGCGCGTGCTCTCTTCCGCGAGGACGAAAGTGAGAAGAAAGTAAAGTTGTAGCCTGAATTGAAATAAATGAAAAAAGAAATAACAGATTAAGGCAGGTCGTTGAAAATTGCACGATTTAATCGACCTTGCCATAGTTTTTTCGCACCAATTATCGCGAATGTAAATATTATTATTACTCCGCTCGAATAACTTTTTTTTAAATAGCATTCCTTGATGTTGTTCATTAATTTTTAGTTAATAATCATCGAAAATGTTGAAACGAAAAACTTGATGGCTCTTCCAGAAAGTCGTTTTTCGTTGTTTTCGAGATCTCAAAATTACAATCACCCGAATTAATTATGAAGATTGACGCAAATAAGAACGAAACTCGACGAAAACTAGTAAAATTCGACGGAAATAAACGTCTCGAGGATTTTTCCTTTATTATTACGAGCCTCGAGGCAATTTCTGTCGTATTTTTGGAGAATTTGCACACGAATGTGTCGAAATTACTGACCGAAAACGATAAACAAGTTAACATACACGACAATGTTGATTCAAAAAACAAAATTCGAATCATTAGCGATCCCCGTAAAAATAAATTTATTTACGAACATACAAAATCCAAAAATAACGTCGTATCGCGTTAACGCTAATAGCTTTTGATTTTTTAATTTAACGACGTTCGTTCGAGCATGGGAAAGTCGAGTTTTTACGACGAAGGACGAAAACGTGGAAGTTTGCGTCTTTCGTAAAATTAAGGTCGATGTCAGGTCAACATCGACGGGTCTCCGATAACGAAAGTCGAGAGAGGGATCGCTCGCGCAATTTTCACTCTCCGTGTTTTCGATTATGTAAGCGACGACTCTTGGTGAACGTAGCTTCGCTTACGGTTAATAAAACAGTTACGTTCGCCTACTTATAAAGTCTCGCGGCGACGGTGGCCGCAGCGGCGGCCGACAGTGGCGGTGGCGGCGGCGGAGACGACGAAGAGGCTCTCCGCGGCTCGCGGACATGCGGTGTGCCCCCCCGCGCGCGCGCGCCTGCCTCGATGTGTATACCCACTATATACGCGGGCGGCCACAGCGGTATATTAGCCGCTTCTTCAAGAGGGAGTTCCACTGATCCAGTGTTGGTATCCGCCGTTGTGTGCCGCTTGACCCTCTTCCCTTATTCCGCTCCTTCTTTCTTCTCGTCGTCGTCGTCCTCCTCCTCCTCCTCCTCCTCCTTCTCCTTCGCCCCTTCTTCTTCCCTTATTGGAGAACCGCATTCCCTCGGACTTGACCTCTGAGTTATTTCGATTTTTTTTTTTCGAACAGCGATGTTGCTGAATTAATTTATCGAGAGAGCCAATATCAAATTTGATCGGAGCTCGCGGTTAATTTTCTTGTGATTTTTTTTTTTTTTGATAAAAAAAGTACCACGTCACTTGGAGAAATTCGTTCTGAGAGAGATTCGAAAAAAATCACAGATTTCTTTTTGATGATGAATTGTCTCGATGTTTTTTTAATTATTTTCATAATTTATACGTTATTACGATGAATTATTTTGAAACGGGGATTTAAAAATGTGTTCTTGTGTGTATTTTTGTCAAAAGTCTCGAGCTCGCGTTATTTATCATCGCGATGAAAAAAAAAGAAGATAAAACAAAAAAATAATCAATAACTGATGTGACTGTCCGACGCACCGCTCGAAGGGAAGCTCTTTGCGAACGACGATAATAATTCTTATCGATTTACGATTCGTCGAGATTTATGTACGTATTCGGGAAACCGGTTCGATGTAGATTGAGAGAGAGAGAGAGAGGGAGAGAGAAAGACAGAGGCAGAGGGACGGACTCGAGTCTTACGCTATATTCGTCATGAAATACCAGCACGTATCATTGAGCCTAACGTAAATCGATTCGACTAATATAAATCATTAGAAATCAAAAAAAGCATTATTTTCCTTTTTATCAATCTGCCAACTTCAAGATTTCATTGGCGTTCGGTTTATCACCGTTTTTATTCGCCCATTTCATATCATTAACTCCTGTACACATTTGATTAATCGTTCAAGATACTTAGAATAATTTTTTTACAAATTTTATTATCGTGCCGTTTACGTCTCGTACAATTTTCTAAAAAATGATTAGAATTTTATCTCTCGTCTCGTACGAGATTTCTCACACAGACAGAATTTTTAAGTAATTTTTACTGTGAAGTCACAGTAACTGAGTGACAAATGTGCAATTCTTCAGGTTTTTAGGAAATAAATTATACATTTTAATGGAAATGAGTAAAAATTTACTGTTGCGTGACGGAAATTAAAAATATTTTCAAGAATTTTTACTGAAATTGACAGTAATTTTTCGTGAAACATTACTACAATAAGTTGAAAAAAGAGCTAATACAAATAAAAGTGTACACTGCACATTGAAAAATTTGCGTGTTTGTCTTGAAAATTTAAAAAAGGAAGCTGAAATTTTCCGTGCTTTCGCCAGAATTTTTACGTTCTTCACAGTAAAATCAGTTATGACTAGATCGCGTGGCGGTAATCCGTGAGCTCTGCGTACCGTGCGTAAAAGTGATGCTACCTACTAAAATTTTTACACGCCTAAAAGTAAAATATTTGAAACTAGTGTCAATTTTTCACTATTTGCACATTTATCACCGACTTCAAATTTTTTTATTTAACTTTTACCAAGATCTCACCGTAAAAATTAACAAGAAATTTTCTCCGTGCATAATCTCGAGTACAAAATGATTTCCAGTCGAGTTACGCGATGGAGGCAAAAAAAAAGCGAACTTAAATACCTCGACGTAAAATAACATCTATGTACGAAGAATCGTATTTTCCACCGGTGGAGTATGGAACGTTTCTCGTGTGTTAGCTCGGCATCACGCAAATTTGTCCACCAAACACGGAACGGGTCGGCGAGCTTCTAACGGTTTTCGCCGCAGTCACGCACGTATATGTGCCATTCATATGTATGTGCTATATATACCTATATACATCTATATATTCATGAGTTTACAGACACATATAGATAGAGGTATATAGATATGTACGTATAGACCACAGCAAGGTGTAGTTCGACTGAAATGTTTCGACGATTGTCCAACGCTCGTGTCAGAAGACTGACGCAACGGTTCGTAACTCACGTAACTCTCGAAATAAAAAAATAAAAAAAAAAACAAGCACACACACATGCGCGAGTCTCCGCACGGCAAAGTGTTACGTGAAGCGGATATTACGAACGAAGTATTCTCTTTCGGTGTTACACTACTCTCTTCGTCGTCGTCATCTCGCCGGATTCGAGACAGGGAACATCTCCACCCGGATCGTCGAGAGAGAGGCCGCACCTTCTCTTTCCGCATCGCAGTGAAAGAGACCATATCTCTGTATAACCGGCGCGATACTCTCTTGATGATGCTGTACGAGTTCGAGAAAAGAGACGGATTATAATTCTTCCGAAACTCTCTCTCTCTCTCTCTTTCTTGCAGCCTTGACCCACTGAACTCAACCAAGAATCTTCGACGATCACAAGATTCTCGATTGTCGAATAATGACGATTAAATTTAAAAACTAACGCATCGAGAATATTTTTGTTTTAAACTATTTTGAGAAAATTCTGTTTTTTACGAAATATTCGTGAAAATTGCGACGTTCGAATATAAATTAATTTTCAATTTATTATTTATTATGCACGCTGTAGTTTTTATTTTTTTTATTTAATACTCGTTGTAAAATGCAATCAACGAAGAATACAAATTAAGAAGTTTGAAGGGAGAAAATATGAATTTGTCAATGATGGATAATTAGCCTAAGTGAAAATATAATTGTCAAGAATAATTATAATCGAAAAGAATAAATTTGTGATTTATATAGCGAGGGTTAATGAGCGATCAATATTAAAAAAATCTCGCGCGATCGATATCGCGCAATTCCCACTTAAATATTTATGACTCGATAAAGATGTCTCATAAATCGACGTTTCTTTTTCTTATTCGTCGGATATATCGGAGACGAGTGAAAATTAAATTCCCGTATCCCTGACCGAGAAATCTCACAGACGCACAAGTGAACGCCTACCGTCTCTTCGGATCCGTAGCATATACTAGCTAGATGTATAAACAGCATAGTAACAGTATATATACGGTGAGAGCATCGACCTCGAGAAAACTACGTATTACCGTCGACGTTATCTAACGAGAGAAAGAAAGTAGTGCAAGGCCGCTTTCTTCTTACTCAACCAATTATTACGAAGAGTCGTGGCGTGGTAAAACCTGCGGACGAGAGGGAGGGAGAGAGAGAGAGAGAGGGTTAGAGAGGGCGCACCTCCTTCTCATTGGCATTTCATCGACCTTCTCCTTTCGAACTACGGGTCTATGATAATTTTCGAAAATTCACGGTTCCTTCGTTTCCCTTCTCTTCTCGAATATCTCACGTTTTCCAACTTCCACTCTTTTATCATTTCGATAAATCCCCGAGAATGTGAAATTCTTCCGGCTCGTTAGTATTAATTAAAATAATTATTGAAAAACGTAATTGTCGTAATATTGTTTATTTCGTGGGAGGAATGTGAGAAAAAAAATATTAATATTTACAACAAAATTATAAGGAAAATAAATCTCAATCTGAAATCCTGGAAGATGTAAAATTCTTTCGATTTGTTAGTATTAATAACATAATAATTGAAAAACGTAATTGTCATAATTTTTTATGTCACTTGAAGAATTTGAGAACAAAAAATATTAATATTTATCACAAAATCATAAGCAAAATAAATCTCAATCTCAAATCCTCGAGGATGTGAAATTCTTCCGATTCGTTAGTATTAATCAACATAATTGTTGAAAAATGTAATTATCATAATTTTTTATCTCACTTAAAAATTTGAGAAAAAAAATATTAATATTTACTACAAAATTATAAACGAAAAAATAAATCTCAAAAATACATTAAAATTTCAATAACATAAAACAAACGACAATTGATATAAATTCTGATTTTTAAACGTTTTTACACAACGTAGCACGATTTAGCTACGAAATAATGTTTTCTTTGCACGATTACTTTGAGTTGCGATATTTTTTAAATTTCTATCGTGGCCACATCCACGAAATCCGCCACTTCCGGATGAAATTTGATTCGACGTACCACGAAAAATACGAACGCGATAAAAAAAACACAAGGTAAATTAAAATAAAAACAAGGAAAACGAAGTATGCGCGTGCGTGAAGGATAAATGTTTCGTCGGTGAAGTTCGAAGGCATTACGCGAGGCAAAAGCCTCGAGAATCAGCCACGCGGATAATGTCTTATTATTACACGTGTCCCTCGTCGTGCGGTAACGGGACAAGGAAGCCGGCCTACTTACGTTCATACATAGGTACGCGACGACGCGTCGCGCGTTCCATTCGTTCCTCGAGACGCGCGCCGTTCAAAAGCTCTCCTTTTCCCTCTCTCTCTCTCTCTCTCGCTCACTCTTTTACAAGTTACCCGCGTCAAGTACCCTGTAAGACGAAAGGGACCCCTACAGCGTGTTATGTATACGCTCATAACTATATATACAATAAATATTCATATAATCGAACGTTATTGTGTCGGATCTCCGCGATTTAGAACCGATGGGGCGTTATCTTCGTCCAATAGCGTTGAAAATGCGTCAGTCACCCGTGAAATCTCACGAGGCTTCGTAATCACGATATATGTAATACATAAAGAGAGAGAGTAATACATAAAGAGAGAAAGAGAGAGAGAGAGAGAGAGAGAGGGAGAGAGAGAGGGAGAGTGAGAGGGAGAGAGAGAGGGAGAGAGAGCGGGAGAGAGAGAGGGAGAGAGAGAGAGAGAGAAAGGGGCGTCAAGTACAACGACAGTATAGACGATAGAAGACAAGCTCTGGACGATGAATGTAAAGCTTAGAACCCGAACGAAAAATCTATGGTCGCTCGAGGCTAAAAGAGATCGGTAGAAAGAGCGTCGAGCCTCTCGAATACCATACGCATCGTGTATCGAGAGTTCGCCGCCAACGCATGGGGTAGCTGATACTACGGGCGCGGATGGACGCATAGAGCGACCGTGTGTCGTATTCTCGTTTGTTTTTTCTTTCTTTATTTTCTCACTACGTGCTTGAATGTCGCGGGGCAATTGTGCCTGGGCCTGGAGCCAACGAGGAAACGTCGCGACTCGAATACGCATGCGACTTACAATTAGACGCAGACGCATGAACGATGCGCGGGAACGAGTCGTCGTTGCGAAGGCGGCTTGAGAAATGTCTTCGTGAACTTTGAATTTCAAAGAAATATTCTTTTTGTTACTTTTTGAAAAATTGTCGTAACGAGATAATAAACCTTTTTCATTTTCAATGAAAGAACGACGAATTTTATTTAATTTATTTAGATTGTTTTTTATTTAGATTAATTCGTGATTTTACGCACGAAATTTATAAATTGTTCGACTGGATTTAATTACTGAAATTAATATTCGTCGGAACGAGTCGTCGTTGCGAAGGCGGCTTGAGAAATGTCTGCATGAACTTTGAATTTCAAAGAAATATTCTTTTTGTTATTTTAAAAAAAAAAATGATATAATACGATAATAAAACTTTTCCATTTTCGATGAAAGAACGACGATTTTTATTGAATTTATTTAGATTAATTCGTGATTTTACGCACAGAATTTATAAATTACCCAACTGGATTTAATTACTGAAATTAATATTCGTATTCCCAGAAAACTAAGGGAATAAAAACAACGTAATAATTTGCGTCTGAACTAGATTTTTCATTAACAAAAAGTCGTTTATTTTCGTGAAAACGAGGGATATACCTGAGATTGTTTTTTCGTCGTTGTTGTTGTTGTTTCGTTAGGAAAGTTAATTAACGTTACGGAGGTTAGAAATAATTATTATGCCGTACGAGAGAGTACATCGTGGAGTAACGCACACATACACACACGATATAATGACTGAGGTTACCGAACGTGGGACGATTCCGACTCCTGGTGGACGGACTCGAATACCGTGCCTCCGTTGCTGCTGTTGCAGGAGAGCGTGCGATGTGGCGTACGTGACGGAGCGTGACCCAGTTGGTTTATTCAAGTTCGAGTTCAGATTTTTCGAGAAATACAAATATTACGTTCTAGTACAAACATACACACGCATACATGTCTCTCCGTGTGTGTACATAATATTTTTTTACGTATATTACGTATGTTTTTACGTATATGTATGTATGTGAGAATATATATATATATATATATACAGAAAAATCGAAGCACGTGCATCTCGCGCGAGAAATTGATTTAAACGTCTTTCTAACTCGAAGTGAGTCAATTTCGCCGGTGCAATTGCATCCTCGAGCATCCTCTAATACAGTCAGGTAAGAGTCTCCCGCGATCTTTTTTTTTCGCGTTACTTCAAACTCCCTGCTGTTACTCTTCATACACGCAGATATTACGCCGAAGGAATCATCATCACGTGTTCGCCGGATGTTCGCGTTCGACTCGAACAACCTCCGTGCCGGCTATCATCAGTCTCGGGCGCTCTATACGCTCAGGAATTTAGCTATTTTCTCTCTCTTTCTCCCTCTCTCTCCCTCTTTCTCTCTTTCATCGTGTAAAAGGAAAGGAGAGAAACAGAGAGATGAAGAGAGACATGCACGTCCTGCGTTGCGCGGGACCCTCGCGTTCCTGCTGACTCTATAAAAGCTTCGCTCGATCGCTGGCAATCCCCCTCGTTGTTGGAACCAATTCGATCGTAGCGAGAAGAGTGTCTCGAGACTTTGCGCAAAACGAAAATAAAATTTCCTTATTTTTCTCTTTTCCTGTACGCGCGAGTAAGAGAAGAGATGCAGAAAATCCAAGACGAAAAAGATCGAAGCGCCATGCTGGGATGTGCTTCAAGATAGATCGTCGAAACCCTCCGCTCCTTCTTCTTCTTCCTCTTCTTCTTCTTCACAGACTTATTTTTCTCGTAAAATCCCGTGCAAGGTCTACGCGAGTTCGCGAAAGCCTCTCGTTGCCACGAGACTCTCGAACGCTTTATCTCTTCGTTTCACTTCGCGATCGTAATAAATCCCACTCGGACAATCGGGACTGGAGTAGAACGATTGCTCAACCCAGTGAAAGAGAGAGAGAGAGAGAGAGAGAGAGAGAGAGAGAGAGAGAGAGAGAGAGAGAGGAAAATAAGAATGAATCTCTGAACGGAGAGGTCGTTATCCCTACCTTTTTTAAGGTCACATAAAACATACATTTTATATAGATATATTTATTTTTCATCTGGCTAAAGAAACTAGTAGATAAAGTCATCAGCGATGAGTTTTATACAGTGCGTTAACTCTCGGCACCGCGAAGAGAAAGGGCTCTTCGTGTCCCGATTCTTTGGTTTACTATAGATAGTACGAGCCGAGTATAACTATGTCTATGTATAGAACGAGAGAGTTCGTGACTCTCGAGCAAGGTTTGTTGACCTCGTGGATGAATTTTCGGCCGCCCGGACGTATTCGACTCTTTCGTAAGAGTTCATCCTCGACCGCGCTCTCGGTCACGACAATTTCATCGAGGAAGGACGTTCTTACCTCTGATTTATACATAGATATAAATATATATGTATATAAGTGTGGGCGAAAGCTTCAACGTTTTCTTTTTTTCTCTCGTAGTTCTCGGGCCAGGTTCAAGATCACGATTCTAACGACCCGGCGAGAAAACCTAGACCTAAAAGCAACTCGCGCATCGTGGATATTCGCCTCGAGGGTCTCCCTGCAGGAAATACAAACGCGAATATATTTCCTGCGAGAAATATTCTCGTGTTGCCCTCACACCGATATCACAGCCGCTTCCTGCCCTCGAGGATATACATTATGTTTCGTACGATCCTCCTGGCCCGGCTCGCGACAAAACAACGAGGATTCGCGCGAGAATCTCTCGATGTAGAGAAATAATTTTATACATCGCCGGAACCAACGAAGCGAGAAGAGAGCAATAGTCCTCGAGAGGGGGGAGAGACAGAGGCGAGGAATATTGCGCGACTTTACCGGAGTTACCGACGAGGCTAAAGAGACGATCTAATGTTCGCTCGAGCGAAAATCCGGATTGATGAAAAAAGTGACGAATATCGAGTATAAGATCGTTTGGCGAAAAAACTTGTTGTTGTTTTTCTCACGTCTTCACGAATGGAATCGTTTTAATCGAATCAAGGACTTCCATTCCACAAATCCACATTTTATTGATCCAATTTTTTTAAAGACGCGTTAAGTTTCGGAAAGTATAAGTTATTTTGATTTAAGTAAAGGTTTTTTTTTATTAATATCAAAATCATCAAATTTTGATAAAACGCTTGATAAACATTCTCGATTAATCGAATTAAAAATATTTCGAATTGTTTGATACGACCTGAAAAACATAAACTACGTGAAAAGAACGATAATGCGACGTCGAATAGCTTTCTCAAAGAACAAAAAGCGAAAAATGAAACGACGTCGAAATTTTTTAAAAAACTGAATTTTTTAAGGTCGAATTCGAGTTCGTGAGGCGTTTTCTCTTAAACCCGTGCTATCTAAGCTGCCTCGCCGGTTTGCCGTGGTACCAAGATGGCTGCCGGAGAACCGGACAGCCTCGGTACTTTGCCACGACCAAGATTGTGTAATGGCGGCCACGACTGAACGCCGAAGCGCGCAGCTTCGCGGTGTGCCGTGGATAACCGAGCAAAGCAAAAGCCCCGAGCCAAGTAACAGCCAAGCAACTCGTGGCGACTGTTCCGCGCGACGAAAGGTGAACGTCCTTACGCCGCGTAGTCTTGTCCTCTCAGGCTTCTTCGACTCTTCCGCGCGCTTGTTCCCTCTCTCTCTCTCTCTCTCTTTCTTTCTCTTTCTTTCTCTCGATCGAGCCTTCCCTCCCGTTCGCACCGTGTAATATCCTCCTTTCTTGGCTCTCTCGCTCGTCGAGCCGACCACCATTGCCACCATGAAGAGGAAAGAATAGAGCTGCTAGAATTGTACGCCGAGTTTTCATAGCGTGTACACGAACTGTACGCTTTGTGCTGCAAAGAACGACTCGCCCTATCCACTCTCCCCCCGCGTCTTCGTCCTCCTAGCTGTAACCCCGTGCATGCGCTTTCGGTAAAACTACTAAACAACTCTCTTTCTCACAATTCTTACATAGGAAAAAAAAACAACCTAAATTTCACGGATACAAAAGTGTACCCGGTTATAAAATTATAGTTGACGAAACAGAAAGAATCTTACAGATACGTATTCATCGTCTCCTGATTTATTTTCAAACCGAGATGAAAGTTGAATAACGAGAAATTCAATTTTTCAAAGTAATTTCTATCGTCGTCCTTTATTTCCTTTGAAAAATGGAAAATAGGTCGAGAAAATCGCGACTGTCGCGAGTCTCGAATGCAAATCGCGAGCGCAAGTAAAATTGTTTCGAGAAGTTTATCGAGGTGGCCACGAGGCGTTATATAGTAGGTGTACATAATCGTGAGAAGGAGAAGCGGGTCGCGCAATACGGCCGAGCCATCAGGACGACGACGACAACGACGACGACGCGAGCGCGGCTTCTCGCGGAGTTACAGAGTGGAGGTTGTACCGAACGACCGCGGCCGCGACTCTCGACGAAGGAGAAGGGGATGGAGAAGGTTGAGTTTATATATCCTATTATATACCTGTACATATACATATATATATGTATATCGACGTATAAAGAGAAAGAGCGAGAGAGACGCGATGAAGAGAAAGACGAGAGCGGCGTTCTCGCGACTGGCGGTAGGTAAGACGCGCGCGGAGGAGAAAAGGCAGCCACTGTCACTGCCACGGCTACGAGCACGGTGAGGTAATATCAGATTCCATGCCACGAGGCACTCGCGCTCGGCCGCCATCTTGGTATCCGCGATGTTCATCGAACGTCGCGGGGTAAAAAACTCGCCCCCACACGGTATCGCGCAATTATAATAGGCTCGCATCGATCGTGCTCTCGCGATATTAAACTTTAATATCGTTTCTGTCAATATGGATCGTGTCAAAGTCTCGTTAATTTTCATTTCGTCAAATTCGATTATGTTAATTAGAATTTTTTTTCTTTTGGTGTTTTCGTTATTTTTAGTTAATCGGATTTTGACCTATTTACGTCGATTCGGGCAACGACCCGGGACGATGAGTTGTCGAAATCAAGGTTCTGGTGGATGATTCGAGCAGGACGACGAGTGAAAGAGTCGTAGAATTTTTTTTTTCTTTTTTTTTTTTAATCTTTACTTACAATTAGTTCTCACGCGCTGTATCACGCGTTCGCTCGTTAGCTTAATTTTTATTCTCGATTCGAAATGATCGATTTCCTTCGAATGCATTATTCAAAACGGATATTTATGTTTTGTTTTTTTTTCTGTCAGTGTTGTGATATAATTCACGAACGACATGGCAGTGTGCATAATCTCCGCCTGTGCATGTTCCATTTATAAAAATGTTGCGTGCTAGTGTCACCCTTCTGCGGGTGTGTAAACTCGCGCATAAATATATATTGCCACTTTACGTTCGACTCTCGCGTGTTGACATTATTAATAAAACTTGCCTGTACCAGTTTGACAATAATCATTGTGGGATTGTCCATACGCTCTCGATGTAATCGGAAGCTACACGATTTTCAGCTTTATATTCGATTATTTTCTATACCTATTCTCAGAATTCTTGTTATTTTCAACCCTGACATTCACGTTTCGCGTCGAATTTAATTTCGTTTTAAGGTATATTAATTTTCTCAAAATTTATCACGAATTATTCTTAGAACGAAGACTAAATGTAAAAAAAGAGTATTTTCGAATAAAAACAATTCGAAAAACGAGAATTTTTTTAAATCAATTTCTTCTTTTAAATTGGCTCAAACATTATTCAATTTCGTTTCAAGCGGAATTGTTGTATCTTGAATTTGTTAAATATTATTTTACAAATAAGAAGTAAATAATTTTTAAAATTCGAAGAGAGTAATATCGATCGATACAAAATAAATGTAGTTTCTCATTATTAATTCACATTAAAACAGTACAAAAATAATATACTTTTTCAAATGGCTTTTTTTCTTTTAAATTAGCTCAAAAACGAGAATCGCTTCGAATATATCTCGCCGGTAATTTATTTCTCATAAATTTTAATTTGAATATTACCCGTTGAATTTTTTTCTCGAGGGCATTTCCTTGGCGTGTCGAGATATCTTAAGGGTCGATTACGTTAATTCGTCCGAATTCCCGATGAACCATTGATTATCGAGGCCAGTTCTAAATAATTCCAATTACGCGCCTCGTACGTAATTATGCCCGACTCGTTTCGCTAACGAAGCCATTGCGAATTCCCCGCTCGCCACTAACAACGTTATAGCACCGTATTTAAGCGTACAAACGCCGTATTTAGCGGATGCGAAGGGCGATCCCGATTTTGCCTCGATTCACAACGGTCGTTAGTTGGCGCATAGCCGCGGTCTCGTCGTCGCGACGGCGTCGTCCACTTCGTATTATCAGTACTTTCATCGAGAGCACGTGCTCGCTCGAAAATGCGTTCGTATCGACAAAATAACAGCTCTCTCTCTCTCTCCCTCTCTCTCTCTCTCTCTGACCCTCCAGATTATCACACGATTGTCTCGGTATAATTAGCAGCCTGGAACGTACAAATACACAATGAACCGTGAAACATATCCTCGACAAACGAGGTCATGCTCCACGTGCCATTATCATTATTCCAGATGTACGAAAGCGTCGCAATTGCCACGAATGTTTTCGATGTTGGTCGAAATTCTAAACGCATGACGAACCTCGGCTCGTCTTATTACGATTCTGGTTCGCTATCATTGTCTCCTGACTGACATCACACACGTACACGGGAGTGACATACCATAGATGTAGACAGTGAGCTGGCGAACATGCAAAATACTTTTCTACAAGCTCATGAGGAAACGAGACGCGAATCACTTCGTATGTCCGCTCGACTGAAAATTCTGGTTTCAGGTCGTGCGTAGGTGTTTACGAGATATTGTTATATACGCACGAATATGGTACAGGTGTACTGAAATTACTAGATAGCAATCTTAGCTATTGGAAATTATTCTATTCTAGATCAAATTATTTTCATCCGTATTCTAAATTTATAACGGGAATAATAATAATAATAATAATAATAATAATAATAATAATAATAATAATAATAATAATAATAATAATAATAATAATAATAATAATAATAATAATAATAATAATAATAATAATAATAACAACAATAATAATAATATATAATATAATATATAATATGATAATATATAATATATAATATGATAATAATAATGATAATAATAATAGTCTTATAATAATATTATTATTTATAAACTAACAATAATAATACAATTATTATTATTACTTATTAATATTATTGCAAATTTATAACCCTAGTGTCTAATAATAATAATAATAATATGATTTAAGAATATTAAAAATAATTCGCGCTACGCTTATACTTGCACTTATATTTATGCTAATTTTACGTGCTAAGTTACGAACGTAGACGTCCAAGACGTTGCGTTAGTCGTCCCGAAGTCGAAGACCGCTGAGCGGAGTGTCGAGAAGGAGAGAAGCCGAGAAATATCCTCGCCACCGTCAGCGGGGGGTAGAAGGAAGTGAAGCGAATTAGTGGGAAGGTGGACGACCGAAAACGGGGCCAAGTTTGTCCGAGTAAACAAGTGTCCTGAACCCCACCACCAACACCGGCACCATCGCCACCATGAACTCACGACTCGTCGTTGACTTGGTCGGTTGTCGTCGTGCAAACTACCACCACCACCGACATTTACGTCCCGATATAACGCTGCTACCACTGCAACTTGTTAATTCTTTTTCTTCTTCCTTTTTTTCTCTTTTAAAGCTGTTATCTCTTTTTGTTCTTTTCCCGCGTTTCACGGATCTATCCCACTACCGTCGCGAATGAGAATCTTATCTCTTCATCTATAATACAGCAAGATGGAGATTTGAATTAACGCGAAATTATATCCACCAGATTTTCAATCTCTATATGTACACAGCACTCGGGAATTATAGAGTTTCGTCACTAATTCCATCAGCGAGCAAAAAGTCTAAGAGAGATAGATAGATAGAGAGAGAGAGAGAGAGAGAGAGATTACGAATCCTTCCGTGGCCGTGAACGTGATATTTCGCTCGATATCCAACACTTTGCATGAATAAAATAATTCACGGTCATCCGGCTGCGGTAATGCTCTATACACGTGTCTTTAATTTATAACGAAGTTACGATGCAAAAACGGTCGAAAAGATTGATACATCGCTCCAAGAATATAAGATAAATAATATAACAAATTTAAAAAAAAAACAAATAAATAATAATTAATCATTCGAATCAGAAAACGAAGTCGAGCTACTTTCTATTCGAAATTCGCTTCTAACAAATGACAAACGAATACGTTTAAAAAAAAAAAAAAAAAAAAAAAAAAAAAATATAGGATAAATACCGATCGCATATCGGAAAATTAATGCTGAAAAAAGACAATGTTGAATAATAATCGGTATAAACAAGATGAAGATAAACGGTAGATCGTGGTTTAGGAAAATTCGCGTTCGGTGCTAAGCGAAGCTTCCTTATTTGGTAGCAACGCAAACGAGATTGAGAGAGAAAGAGAAAGAGGGAGATAGAAACAGAAAGAGAGAAAGAGGGAGAGAGAGAACTCGACTCGTACGTGTTCCGATCGTGTGCGCGGTTCTCGAAGTATAGATCACTCGTGGCAAACGTGATCTCAAGATCAAGGTTCTCCAAGGCATACAGCGATATTAGCATTATATCGCCAGGAGGTGGAAAACGATCTGGGTTAGCGCATTGTGGACGTCGTAGAGCGCTGATACGACGAGATATAGAAGCCGCGGAATATATTTCTATTATATAGATATACACATACAAACGTTCGTGCACTCGCACACAAACATATATATATATATACGCACATAGCTCATATAACCGGCAACGACAAGACGACTTCGAGAAAACCCGAGAGAACCTCCGGTAGCTCTCGACTCGTTGGACGAGAGAGTCCAGTCGCCTCTTGGTTTGCCGTTGCTCGATCGCTATATATACGAGCTGTTATTGCAATGTATATTGTGGCTTTATTTTATACATATATGTATGTATGTATATTTGTATATATGCGTATATGTATGTATATATAGATATATGCGACTGATGGTTGCACCGCTGCCGCTGCAACAACCACGCAGCGCTACATGTGAGTCAGTAAGACGTTTGCACCGCGTGCCACGCCCGTTTTGCATTCCACTCTGCATTGCCAGGGCTCTCCGGCACTGAGAGCCCGGTGAGGCCAACCAAGGACTGCGCAAAACTCGGTCTCTCTTACCGTCCACGTACGAGATCTTTTCGCTGGCTCACTCCCATGAAATTCTTCAAACTATTCTACAAACCGCAAACCTATTCTTCCGTTCATACGTACGCGATACTCGCGTAGATAAATTTTACTTCTCGGTATTGTGCGCAGAGCCGAAGCAACCTCGAGTACAACGAAATTATTCGAAGAAACAAAAAAAAAATGCAAACCTTGCCTCATCGTAAATATGATTTTATAAAATGAATTTTAAAAAATCATTGTTATTATTATTGTTTATAAAATTTAAGCAATTTTATTCGCGATTCATTTAATTATTGTTATTTTTGTATTTCAAACAATTTCTAATTTTATTTTTAAATTGAATTTTTAAAAATCTTTAAATTTATCATTATTATTATTATTTATAAAATTTAATTAATATTGTTCGCAATTCATTTAATTATTTACTTTTGTATGCAAATCGCATGGAAAATGGCGTATCGTTTTCTGGAGTATATAAGAAAATTTGTCTATTTGTTTCAAGCGATGACAACTCTCATGATCGATCTACCGATAGTCTTTATACATATATACATATATATATATATTTCTCAGGTAATATCCTCGCACGGAATTTCTCTCGGCTACCCGACGAATAAGGATCGTCTCTGTAACGACCGACGACGATGTAAACACCGAACAGACAGATCGTTCCGCGAACGTGCGATCCAATAAAATTCTCGCGACGATTGCCCGCTCACAGAGAGGACCAAAGTTAGCTTTTGCCGTACATAAAATCCTGACGAGTGAACGCGTAGCGGGGCTCCCGATCTCACGTATGTTCCACAGTTAAACTGTGTTACGCGTCTGTACAAGAACCAAGTGTTTCGTGAGCGTGAGCTGCTGCTCTCCTGCGATCGAATACGAGCACGGGTAAAGGTGTGCGCTTGAGATTTTATACATATACACATCGGTCAGCGAGTTGTTGGCGGAGAGCCGGCTGGAGAACGGTCAAGGCCACCGCCGATGCGGTGCGACGCCTCGACGAGTTTGCTCTTGCTTCTTGCTGGAAAGCTGTTTCTCGGCTCAGAATTCCAAAGGATCGTCCCGAGACCATTCTCGTAAATACACACGCATACGCACCGATACACGCGCATTCGTATACCTCGATACAGTAATATGCGATAATATACGTGAAAATTTATGAAAGTTGCGAGCGTATCGGAGCTAATGCCGTCTCGATAAAATAGTTTCGTCTAGAAGTTGTTCCGGACTTTGCGAATGTATTATGTCAGTAAGAAAAAGGTGCCGACTTCGTAATAGACGCTAGCGTTTCGATTAGTTCCATTTCTCACCACTGGGCGTCGCTAGATAATCGAGTACCTACATCGTTCACTCTTTTTTTTCATTTCGCTTGACATATGGATTATCGTTTCGCGTCGATTTTTAATTAGTGATTTTGAATATTTAAATTCCTCTTCTTTTAATTTGGATTCGTATAATTTCTTTCCGTAGTTTGTCGGATAATTACGATTTTCGCAGATGGCGTCACGATCGGTCGCGTCCTCGAGGCGTCCGAGGGACGCGATGACGATCGAACAGCTCTCGCTGCTATTTTTCTCGTTGTCGTCGATGCACCGCTTGTGACACGATGATAATACGACGAAGAGAGAGAAAAAAAGCGTCGAGGGGAACGAGAGTCGCGAGGAAAGAGAGAACGCAGGTTGAGGCGTTCTACGAACGGTAAATCCGCACGCACTTGGCTCGTCGTCGACGACGTCGTCTCGGACTCGCCTCTTCCATACCGGCTTCTTCTTCTACTTTGCCTTCCGTCTTCTTTTTCTTCGTCGTCTTCTCCTTCTCGTCCTTCGTCTTATTATTATGCTTCTTCTTCGGATGGCAAAGCCATATTACCGCTGCTTCAGCTGGCAAAATCGAGCAATCAGGCTTTGCGACCCTACAACTATATACGTACGTCCACAATTCACCTGGTAAAATGTATTTTTATGCGCGCGCATCGCAGAAAATTTTGTGAGAAAACAGGTCAAATTTAAGGAAAAAAAAAATCCTGAAAAATTCGTATTTTGTTTTAAAAAAACGATTCTTTTTATAATTAAATAACTCCATATAATGTTTTTAAACAAATAAACTTCGAATATTTGCAATAAAAATGTAGTTTCTGTTAAAAAATGATTTCTTTATTTTTCTCGAAGCTACGAACTGTTGTTTCTTTCTTTTTATTTTTGGTACACGGCTAACGCGTGACCGGTTCATCACGAGGTTTCTCCTCAACGTTCCTTTTTCGTAAAATATTATACGCACACGAGGTTCTTTCAGAGTTCTCATTTACTCGCGCAGACCGTCAAAATTGAAAGTACAAATAATACCGGTGCGTATGACGCTCGGCGCGTCATTGAGACTGTTGAGCTAAAAGGCTGAAAGGAATCGAGTAACGTCGATTCCTTTATTTTTTTCGCGACTCGGCGATATTGCCGATTTTGTATGTACAAGACGAGTCATTATTTTCTCACCAAACTCGTGAATTTCATTTGCATTTGACACATTTTCTTAATTTCACGGGGTCTTGGCTACTTTTACCAGTATTTTGCGTATTCTCGTGATGAAAATGAATCGCGGTTAGCGGGAAAGTAACTGGAGTAAATTTCTTTCGCAGTCGACCCGCGGAACGGAAACCCTACGAGGGTCGAGCGGCATTTGACGAGCGACGAGTTACGGTTTTCTTTGCTGTTACGATTGTGTTACGGCTTCTCGTAAAATCTTACCTCCCTCTAATTGCGCGCTCTTTTAAAAGATCGGCAAATTACGTCCTCGACGTTGACGACGAGAGAGGACGTTGACACATAATTGTCGAGACTCGAGACCGTCCAAGGATTTCAAAGCGATGGTTACTCCTTCCTGGAAAATGAACAAAACCATCCCTTAGCCAGATGGTCGGATGGTCAGAATTATAATTGCCCGATGTCTTTATTAGATCGATATATTTTGACGATAATTTGTCGAAAATTCTGACAATATTTACCAATCAAAAAAGTAAAATCGAGTGAAATTCAATGTTGAGAGTCAATTAATACTAAAAAATATTTGATACATAAATTTATTCGAAATATCGATTGATTTTTGGCATTTTTATTTCGCTTTTACTTCAATTTTTAATAAACATTGATAAAAATTAAACGATTCCTTCTTACGCAACAAACGACAATTAAAAATCGCGTGTTCATGAAAATTGATCGTTCGAACCGTTCGATCGACGCAAAATCATCGAGCTTCGTACGAAATCGTCGTTCTTTCTTCCCTCGCGAAAGAGAAAAATCTCAAAGAGTTGAAAATTCATCCGAGCGTCGCGGCATTTGCTAGCTCGTTGAGCCCGGGCGATGTTGTTCCGGCGAGGCGTAAGGAAAAGAACTCTGAACGAAGTCGAAGCCGAGGAGGAGCAACATCAGCAGCGGAGCGTCTCGTCGAGAGCCGATTCTGCTCTCCTCGGCTGGATATAAAGCCTGGCAAAGCGAAACGAAGCGAACCGAACCGCGGCGAAGGAAGCGAATGAGCAACAGCGATGCTGGCGGTGGTGGCGATGGTGGTGGTGGTGTTGGTGGTGGTGGCGGTGCTGTTCTCGCGGTGTGGATATAAGAATGTTAGGTCATTGACTGCCGGTGGCCGGCGATCCGCGAGCTCGTCCAAGGACACCCGCTCTACGACCGACGGTCGCAACACCACCAAGAGAACGAGTGCCGCACACATTGAGAACACACCGCGAAGAAGCCATCGAGAAAAGAGAGAAAGAAGGATTCTCGATCGCGAATATCCTCCGCTAAACTCCTCCTATTAAGACCTAAACTTCTCGCTACTTCGCTCGAGACGAGAGATCATCGACTGGCGATCATCTCGTTCGTTAATAATACGTCGATAGTTAAAAGAAAGAGCGAAGCAATAGAAAAGAGAGAAGGATTTATTTCTCAATATATTCAAGAACGCGAAAATTATACTCGATTGCTTGAATTATTAATAATCATCGAAAGACGCTAATTAATATCCGGTGTGATAACCATCGGCGGATAACTCTCGTCGCGAGAAATAAAAAATTCTAAACGATGAGAGCGAGAGAGAGAGGGAGAGATCTCGAATCGATAAGATACAAACCGAATTAAAGGATTCGCGATAAGGTATCTCTCGTATCAAGGATATTTATATCTTCGGGCGGAGAATCGATTTTCAACTTTCAGATAAATCTGACCGACGGTAATATCCTTTAGGATTTCTCATGTTCTTTTTTTATTACCATTTTTTTTTCCATATTATTTTTATTTTCTTCAATCGCGGCTTCGATATTATCGATTGGCTTTTACATCGATGCACAAACGTGTATTGGTCCAGATGGGAGAAAAACAGGTAATCCCTCTCGCAGGAGTTTGCCCGATGCTGGAGAAGTACAAGTTTTACGATTACCTGTCTTCTCGCAGCTTTATATCGGCGTTGAATGAAGATATATCGTTTCTTTATATTTCTCCTTATTTTTAATTTAAGAACTTGTTAGCGATAGCGACAGAACCATCCTCGAATTAATTAATTCTCGCTCGCCGAGTTCATAACAAACGAAAATAACAAAAATTGATTTTTTTTCAATTTTCTTCAGGAATCTTGCGTTTCATCCAGCGACCGCGAGCGACCTCTTCGTGCCAGGAAAATAACAGGAACGATTATATCGAACGCGATATTTGACTTAGGCATTTAAACATGTACGTATTTATCGCGATAATCGTACGTTTGTCTCATCAACAAACGTCGAAACGAAACGAACGGGGTCATGGGAAGAAAACCCGCATCGCGAGAAGGGCAAATACAAAAAATCTGGATTATTCACACGTGAATTTCTCAACGCGCAGTTTCGTGCAGCACGCATTTCCGTTTGAGAACTGGCCATATAGCGTTATAAGAGACGAAAGAGAATGCTAACGGATGAGAAGGACGATCGTGCGATGCTGTGCTCGAGGACAAAAAAAAGGACGATTTTCGCAGTCGAATGAAAAACATTTCCTCGATGGTACGTACGAGGGCTCGACCCAGCCACCGTGTGAAATCGGGCGAAAGGGTGCGGCGGAGACTGGCACACCTACGAACAGGAACGTAAAAAGGTACGGAAAAAGGGGCATCGTGGATATTGAATAGAGGACCGTTCTATATACTTATACGTATACCCGTACGTTTTTCTAAAGCGTTAATGTAAGGCGCGGGGGTGGTATAAGCTCGCGTGAGCGAAAGAACGAGCGAGTTTGTTGAACGTTCGACGTTCAACGGGCGTCGGTTTTTAACCCAGATCAGTTTCGTGAGAAAGTTTTTGCGATCGAGAAGAGTTCTAGAAACGAAAGAGGGAGAGAGGTCGAAGCTAGGGGGTTGAAGGACGAAAAATCGTTCAGCGGAAGTGTCACAGCTCCCCGTGTCTATTTTCTCTCTTTCTGTTTCTCTGCTTATTTTTCAAGGGATACCGATCGACTTACGAGACCGTTTTGAACACTTTTCTGCGGTTTCCGTTGACTCCGAGCACACATATTCGAATGTTTGTATTTGCTCGTACAAACTTGGCCAGTAGGGTAAACTTTTGGAATTTTCATCACGATGGATTCTCACGGTCTACGTCGTAAAACATTTAATTTTCTGAGAATACAATTTCCTCGAATTGGGCGAAATTTGTTTGTAATCAATAATTCTTAATAAAATTATTTAAATACAATTTTGGAAAAATTTCGTGTCCTCGATGAAGTAGAAAATTAAATCGTTAATTGAAGGCACGATGTAATATTTGATTGAATTTTAGTGATAGTAGCTCGTCGATTATTGCAAATAATCCTTTTATTTTGACACTGCCCCAAGCTGTCTGACCAACTGTGACTATTGGGATCTGACAAAATTCGTGAGACATCTGGTGGTACACGTTGAAACTAAAACCGGGGTGCATTGCTCAAGTTACAACGTAATCATTAATATTAGTAATTGTGAGAAATTGTCCAAAAAATGGCAGAAGTAGGTGTCTTTACATCTCGCAACCCATCGAAAAAAAGAATTACATGTTCCGTATATGGATGCGAGAGTTCTTTTTAAAAAAAACCGTGAACTGACGTTCCATAGTTTCCCCAAAAAAAATGCTCGGTGCGTATACCAAAAAATTTGTTCGCCTTCTCGGAAATTTCGATTGCCGGGATTGGAATCAGACCATTTACAAATATCACTAATGGAAAGGACATTCTTTTAAAAAATAAAGCTATTACGCTATGTTAAGACTAGTTGGCTGCAACCTCTTCTACGCCATATTGGTTTTCACGGTAACTCTACTATTGCGCGATTTTGACAGGCGACTGCACCCCGGTCTGCGCCATATTGAATTTGACCACGCCTCCATGTCAGATCCCAATAACTACGAGACAGCTTGTCGAGAACAATCTTTTCACTCTTAACCCTTTGACAGAGAAGGTAACTCGTGGATCCCTCGTTTATATATACAGCCATTGAAATATACGACAGGGCGTTAGCGAGAAGAGAGAAAGGATTACGACACCCGTGGATTAACGCAGCAGATTAAGATGGGGTTAACCAAAAGGAAACTCACAGAAACAGGTTAAGCGCCGAGTCAAATTTCTTATTGGATACTCTTCCCACGTTCTATGTATATACACAACTATTTATACGAATAATAGTTTACAACAGTGTCGCACGTCGTCGTTCGACGATGAACAAGGCGGATGACTGCAAATAAATTAGTGACCAAAGGATTGACCGCACAACCATCAGACCTTCGATAATGTACAAGACTAAAAGGATATTCGTCAATTTTGTGAACCTGCCCCGTTGCTCCTCGAAATGCAAAAGTTTGTTTCGAAAGTCTGAACGATTTTCTCGGACACCGGGTCATCTTCCTTTTCATTCTTCGGTTCATTCATTCTTCAAATTGCTTACAAAAGGGTATGGAGAGACTCGAGATTCGAGTGAAACGGTCCTCTCGACATCGATACACGTGAAATCTTGAGTGTCCTTCGGGACTTGTAGGAAAATTTTTTCCAAAGTAAGCACGCGGATGAAAATGACATTTTACTAGCCTACAATATTTTCCCAAAAGCTATTACGAGAATGAAAATTCGAAGATAAATTCGAGAGTAATAAAAAAAAGGCACGGAGGGGAATAGATCGGACGTGTTCCATCATCCACGAGATGAGATCGGCAGATTCGCTACATAAATTCCTTATGATCGAATTGCCTGTACCGTTATCTTCCTGGTAGTACGCACACCGGTTGTTCATTCGTCATCTCTCTTATACGGAAGAGACAAGTTTCCCGATGCTGCGGATTCATGTCGATGACGCATTCTCGAGAATTTTCTCCGTAACCGAGGTATGCTACAGTCATTCCGTTTGTTTTTGTCCAGACGCACTGTGCAAAATGTGATCCATCCGTCCAATGTAATTTTCTCGGTATTCTCCGTTTGAAAAAAAATATTTTTTTTCTTCGCAAACATTGCACTTTGTTCGAATCGAAGAAAATTGATTTATAACGATTCGTTTCGATCAAATAATAAATTTCAGTGAAAGAGAAATTAAATTATTAAATACATTTCACTCAAACCTGATAAATGAAAGATTTTTTAAAATCGAATTTTGAATACATAGAAACTTAATTCGTGATCAAATTTAATGATTGGCTGAATTGTTTTTTCATTCGCCTTAAAAAATCAAACACATGCTAGGAGAAAAATTGAGGAAAGGCGCGTTAGGGAAAAAAAAGACTGGGGACGAAGATGATGAGTTTAGCTTTGTTTAGGAGCGGATACAATTTTTTTTCACTTCGGTGGAGCTTCTAACGTCCGTTCCAGCGTGCTGTATCGGCAATGTATCTTCGATAGGTTTTCTCACAAGGTGTCCCGATCGCGGGGATGCGAAAGGGAAATGGAGAGGATGAGACTCTCTCTTCACGGCCACAAATAATATATCGAAATACATATGGCAAGGTGCTGCTACGGTCGAGAGTGAAAAGAGGAAGGTGAGAGAGGCAGAGAGAGACAGAGAGAGACCCCATAGGAGAGAGAGGCCGGGAGAGCGTGGAGTGGAATGGATCGTCCCACCTGTCCGTCTCTCCCACGCTTATCCCAAGGGACCCTTTAGCTCCGTGCTGGGCGAGGCAATGGAAAAATGAATCTTCCTCTTAGCTATGTATATCCATCTCGCGTTTCTCTCTCGTTCCCTTGGCCCTGTACCTTGTAAGGCTCGCTCAATGGCCCACGGGACAAAGGTAAACTCGAAGGACTTCGATCCTTTCGTACCGCGAGATCCCCCAGATCGATTGAATTAAAATTTTCTCTCTTTTCTTTTTTCTCTTTAAAGAAAAAAACCGGATGCGGTGAAAGTGCTCCGGATAAACGTACAAATTCAACTAGCGAACACATCCTACCTGACGTTCGAATAATACAAAACATCGTCGCAAAAATGCTAGCGAGGACACAAAAAAGTTAAAATAAATTATGGTCAATTTCACGCGGAAAAAGACGGTATTTTAAAAATATTTTTTCAAAACGTGTCGTGTACTTACCTGGTGAGACTCGTTGTATCAATTTTATTGCGACTTCTGAAGTTTATTGGAGACGAAGGATAAAAATACGTGTACGTACCATTTTAGATTCGTGAAAAGAAAATCCGGGCGTCTAGTTTTGGGTTTCGATTTTACAATGGTCAACTCTTTACCGGATCGACCTCGTGAATACTAGCGAGGTTCGCTCCAACAACAGCAGCTTAAACTCGCTAAAAAAGCAGTAAAACATCGTTTCGTCCCGTGTCATAAAAAAAAGCCAAGGAAAGAATCTGTCGTCGGTCTTTTCCGCGTCCGAAAATTTTAAGCCTTGCCTACTGTCCGTAACGGAATCCGTGGTTTTTTTCGTCAATATTTCTATACAACACGGATAATGCTCACGGTCGGTAATTGCTTCGTGCCCCGGTCTTAAAAAAAAACCCTTTTTTATGGAGTTTTTGTCGCACGAACTCTGCGGAACCGCCAAAACGCACCAAAAACTAAATTGCACCGGCATAAAACGTTATAGTAGGGAAGAGAGTGAAGGGGGCGGGAGAGGGGGCAAGTTTAAACTGGAAATCAGGTAGCACTCTCCATTCTCGTTTACGGAGACAATAATTTTTGTCCCGAACGACCGCACGGTTGGTCCCTACGTGGTTGCCTTCGATTTTACGAGAACGCTACGACAAATCCCTTTTAACTCTTTATCCTTTACGTTAACTTTTAACAATGAAAATATTTTCGTCCTTTTGCAGGATTCTCATGGGAGCCATAAAAAAGAAATCTTCTTAATTAAATTAAAAATAAACGGAAATGTTACAAAAACTTTCGTAATCAACAAACGTAAATAGGTCGTTGGTGGAAAAACAGTTTTTCAAAAAAAAAAAAAACACGTTTATCGCTCCATTTCCAGCCCTAATTCGGTTGAAATAAGGGCCGGATTAGATACCGTATCATAACCAAATCCGGTTTAACGTTACATCCACGATCCCAGCTAGATTATTAACCTGGTCAGAGTCGATCTGCCTACTCGACGATCTTATATCGATATCGATATCAATCATCCATAATAACAAAGTTACAATTATTAGATGGCAAGATAGTGAAGAATAATAATAATCATAATGAATTATATTCAACCATGCATTTCTCGCATAATTCACATTTTTGTTTTACGAATGATTGATACTGGAACTACTATGAAATTATTGACAATGTTTTCTCGTTCAAACATATCCCTCACTGAGACTTCCTCGCGGCGTCGTCGAGGCGATATCCTCCGGGTGGAGTGGGTATATAGACTCGCTCGCGAGGAAGTGGGCAGGGCAGAGTTTGTGCTGGCGGGCTTTTCTACAATTTTTTTTTTATCTCTATCCCTCAATCTTTTTTTTGCGAGTAGTTTTTTTATACAAGCGGAAACAGGTATTTCGCGTTACAAGACCTGTTATGAATGGTCCTTCGCTTCGACGTAAGAACTCTCAAAGAGGTACTATTACACACGTCCCTTGTTATCGCGAGCGGAAAGAGAGCTCTCGCGTAATAAAAAAAAAGCGTCCACTATTGAAAAATGTAGCGAGGGTAGCATGAGAAATGTTGCATGATTCAATCTGTAAAAAGAAACAGAATTTGTATGCACGCATGTTTCTTCTCCATCGCAAGCATAAAAAAGCTTTAGCTCGTTATGAAAAAATCGTGCGTGTTTGAAAAATGTATAGTTAGCACAAGGATCGATGGAAATCGCGAGCAAAAGAAAAAGTTCCCGTAGTAATTTTGTGAAAATTCGTGGAAGTTTGAAAAACATTCCGCTTTCAACTAATTAAGACGCTTGTCGTTTTGCTTTTATTTCATTTGATACATCCTTGAAAATGTTTGCCCATTAAGAATCTTGCTCGAACAAACGAATAACGGAATTTCGAGTATTCTCACACATCGCGGTATAACCCGCGATCCGACGTGTTCACGAGTCCGAACGTACAGTGTTCGTTGGGTTATTGGTCTTATGACGCACCGCCGAATATAGAAAACGATGACGAGTCACCTCGCCATCGCGCATTTCCATTAACGATTTTGGTAAAAGTGATTTTATGAAATAGCCCGGCAGTCGCGTTAATACGTCGAGCTATTGTCATTATAATGCATTTTCGACTATGCACGAGGAATTGATTGTGATTGACAAGATCATTAGCAAACCGAGAAACGAATGAGCACGTTTTATACCCGCTTTTATTAGACAAAAAATAATCGTTCGTTCATTCATCGCGGTCCTAAGATCAATGGATATGCATTAAAAAATCAGAGATTGGGGTAATACAAAAGTCGTTGCACCTTTCCAATCGAGAATTTAAGGTTAAGGACTCCGTTGGTTTCGGATTTTACTCGATAAATCAAGATAAAAAACCAACTTGCTTCGCATATAAAAGCGAGGGAATTTAAATATATTCCTATTTTTCCCGCCACTTGCACAAATTTAGAAAAAATTGGTTTTCTCTTGACTATGATAAAAAAATTGTGGTTTCTCGAACGAAAGCTTAACCCGTTACTGTAAACAAAAAAAAATAACCACAAATCCGGGAATTATGTGGCGTTTAAGCTTTTTTGCACTTTTCCTGGGCCAGGCGAAGAATTTTGAATGAAAAACGCGGCGGAAGAAAAAGTTGACTTCATTTACGACTAGGCCCAAAGGGTTAAGCGACTCGATAAACGAACCGATTAACTTTTCTCGAAAATCAGCGTGAACATTTTTTTTCAAACGCGACACGCCACTGGTGAAAGTTTTTTCGAACTTTTTTTTTTATAGAGCGAGCGGAAGGATTATGTCCCTTCGGGACTGCAATTATGGGAATTATCGCGGACTAGACGGTTATTGGTGTTTGTCGTGTAGAACCTCGAAATTAGCTGTTCGAAAGTTCGTCGGAAAAACTTGACTCGACGAAAAATCCATGTGAAACGAACACGTGACGCGCTGTAGTCAAAGGATTAAGAGAGAAACGTTTACCAGACGTTGTATTGCAGTCCTCTAAGCTCCGCAGTCCGCGCCCTTTTGTACCGAGTCCCTCGTACATCGAGCGAGAAAGCTCTCGCTTCCCGCGGTTTTATGGTGCCCGAAGGGTTGAACTAACGAAGAATTTCCTCGGGACACCGGATTAACTTTCGAAAACGTTCGACACTCTTCCACTTCTCGTTCCTCGATCTTCGTCAAAAATTGTTTTCGTAAAAAAAACTGCAGTCTTACTGCTGTAACGGGAATCTCTCGTCGCAGAACGTTTTTTTTTTTTATTAACGCGAGAGAGTTTTTCCAAGGGTTATAACCAAGGATCTCGTAGATTATCTGTCGTTTAACGACCAGTTTGAAATTTTGGTGAAAAGAAGAAATTTTCGTGCGAAAAAAGAGTCAGTAAAAAAAAGAAATTATCGCAAGTAAATGGATTAATTATATTACAGTAATGAATTCTTATTTTTCGTTTTATTATTATTATTATAATTATCCCTATTATTATTCTTTAATCCTTTTGTAGCGATTGAAGATAGTTAATTTTCGATTTACGCTTAGATTTATCCTTCGCTTTCTGATCGGTTCTATATCTGTACTATTTGCACAATCCCAACAAAAAATTTAATTTACGATGAAAATATGATTTTTTTTTTTCGTTTACCGATGAAACCTGTCATCTACCGATGAAAAGATGCTAATTTTTTTAAGGGAAACAAATTGTAGTGGATATATTATTTGTTTTTCTAGTTGTTTGAATATTGAAAAGCGCGATCCGCCGACTTCCACGTTACAGTTTCGTAACTTTTTGTAACTTGTTATCGGCCAGTTCCACGTTTTATTGGAAAAACGTGATCCACGTGCGTTTTATTGAAGACATACGAGTATTCGTTTCCTTACGAGGAAGCAATAATCTTTATCCTACGCGGAAATAATAAATACGGCTGCCGAGACGAGAAAATACTATATAACATTCGCATTTTTTCACAACGAGCATACATCAAGTTCAACTGTCCGAAAAGTATTTTGCTCGCCAAGAAAAAATCATGAACGTTCGCTTTGGATTCGTGGTTCTGTTAGCACTCCTGTCGTTCTTCGTTGATAACGAAGTTGAGGCTGCATTTGGACGACCCAAGCCTACCAGTGCAGTCCAGAAGAGCAAATACACCAAGAAGCATAAAACACCAATATTGCATTACCTGATGTAAGTATTTGATTCTGTGTCCAAAAATCCATTATCAACTAACGATAATCGATATAATAATCAATTTTCACGATCTTTACGATATCAATTTCTGTTTGCACGAATAGAATATATGTTTATTTTATTTCACAGTCCAGCAGCAGGGAAGCGTAGAACGTGAATCCAACAACGGATTCTCATTGCAATTTTCGACGAGGATTGCCACCGAAATATGTACTTTTTAATAAACTGAGTACGATATACTCGTATGTTTTATTTCTTTAATCGATCGTACACGAGTCCCATATTGAAAGACGAACATCCACATTTTCGTTGAAAATTTAAATAATCGGAAATTTTTTTCATTTTAACTCTTTACCAGCCAGTTGTGAGTTTATTTTTAAACGTTACCTGTAAATATTTATTTATAACTGTGGACATATTTATATAATTGGTAAAAAAAAGTAGTCAGAATGGGGAAACTCTGTTTTTCGTTTAGTTTTCATTTTTTATCAATTCGCAGCGAGGTCGTGAAATTTTTATGCGTTGACAGTGCGATAGTAGAACACAGGCCTTTGAATTATCGAGCTGTCAGAAACGAGAAGAAACGAATCGCACGAGTCTACGTTGAAAGAACAATACCTTGCCGAACCTTGGGGGCTTTGCCAAAGCGATTTGGCTAAAAAGTCGAACGAAGTGATAAGAGCTTTTCCATCTCCTCGCCAACGATTCTCTCTCGTTCTCTATTCCTCTCAAGGTGTACGAGAGACATCTGAAAGGAAGAATATGTCAGCGAAGCAATAAACCGGGAGAGTAATTTCTCTTTCGTGAAATGCGACAAACGACGTTCTCTGGTTCATTGACATTTCCAGCAACATCGGAAGATCAGCGGGCGGTACCAAGAAAGCATACGACTCTGTCAAGGTTCGCCAGTTCTCCTCAATGGCATCTGCTGTTACGGCTGCTGCTGTTGTTGATGTTGCTCCTTCGTCTCGTTCTTTCATTCGTTCTATGGCTACCGCGCAATTTACCAACTGTGATTAAAACGTCTGGCCTCGATCGCTCGCATCCACCACAACAAGATCCTGCGAAGTCTCGGACTACATATTATATACCAAACGCCAAATAACGCTCGCAGCGTATTATATTTCTGGACGGGATTGCTTTGTAAATTGTCGGGGAGGAAAGAGGGTGGGCGAGGCAGAGTACGAAGGGGGGGAGATACCAAAGATGGTTATGGACACGAGTGAGAAACATGAATTATTGCGAGTAACGCGCGATTTAATTTATCGCATTCCGTGTTAAGAAATAATGAAAACCATTCGGCCACGTTTTTTTTTTAAATTATAAATTATAGATAATTATATCGAGAAGAAGCAGATTAATAATATTTTCGAATAATTAGCGACGATCCGGGATAATTATTCTCCCCGAGTGAATATTTGACTTGTTTCTGTTAGATCAATAATTTTCAGTAATAATTGAATATTTTACGAGCGATATATTTTCTTATGGAAATAAATTTTGATGTTTTATCGGAGTTTTTAATTTGTCGAGCCAATAAATACCTCAAAATTACTTTAGAGAAATAAGTACGAAAAAAATTATGCGTGCGGCAGAGGGCGGAAAGAAATCCACGTAAAATGCGTTGTGAAACTAGATCGCGGCTTTTCCTCACTTACGGACCTTGTCCCCCGCCCCTCTGCCGTTTACTTTCATATTCGAGAGGTTCTCCTGCTGTTCGAACTCGTCTTCGACCATCGGTTTCGTCCACAATCGAATTTAACAGAAAAAACCTAAAAAAACTCCCGCGCAACACGGTCTTCATAAAACTTTCTCGGAAACATATAATTGAGGGTTTGCTGCCGAAAAGAAAAAAAAACAGAAAAAAATTAGGGTGACGTCGAGGTCGACCACGTATCGGGGCGCTCTCGCGAGAAATCTAAGCGAGCCACTGTAACGCCACCCCCGTTGCCCATATGGCGCGCAACCCCTTGGTGGCAAACCGAAAAAATCAATCGCCCGTGAAAGAAACGAGAAACGCCGCGGCGGTCCTTCCTCGACGCAAAAAAGAGAACAAACCCTCAAATTAAAATCCATTAAGCGATTTCTCGAGATTTCGATTTCGCGGTCGTCCCATCCGTTTCTCTCGCACCCTCGCGATACACGTTCTCGAACGCCCCCGAAGCTTTTCTCATAAAATTATAACACAGCTCAAATACAGAAAAGAAATGAAATATCGTCCAATTTCACGAGAATCATCGAAATTATCGAAATAATAACTCATTTTTAATTCCCCGATTACCGCGCGCTACAAACAAAAAATGTGGAAGTTAAAATAAGATTTATCGCTCGTCGAATGTTGCTTGAAAAAAATTGATGTAGCACGTTCCATTGCTGTTACGTGACGATTCGTCCTATATAAACTGAAGCAACCTTAACACGAATATCTCGGTTATAATGCCGTGTCGTTTGTATTTGTTGATGAAAAGGTTGGAAATCTTAATAATTCCGGAAATTGCAATATCTCGAGATTATAATGGTGATATTCTTGTTGCGCGGGAAATTTCCGATTCCGTAATCACCCTGCAAAGTATTTTTGGAGGAAAAAAAATTTGACCCTTGGCAGATGCCGATGGCAGATATTCGGATTTTACTTTCGGAACTTTGGGGAGTCTGGAGGGGTCAAATTTTGTTATCGTCCAAAAACACTTTGTAGCACCATTTCGGAATCGGAAATTTCCTGCGTAACACGAATATGATGAAATTAAGGGGTTTTGGAACAAAAAAAAATTTGGCCTCATCGCTCAGGCCTTTTTTGGCAGGTCCCCTCTTATGAGTCCCGAAAATCGTGATTTTCGAAGTGTCGCCACGGCCATAAAAATTAAGCTATCCAGATGATTCTAGGCTGGTTGTCGAGTGCTCGGCGGACCCTTCAAAAAGTTATTCGTGAAATTTTCTGTCCGATGAACGGGAACGGAGATACAGCTTCGCGAACAGTCGATTTTTTGAGGTTTCGCGATATTCGTCGAAATTGGCCATATTTAATCCTTTCCGGCCAATTTTAATCCTTTCTCAAGCTCTAAGGACCTATGTCGATTGTAAATTCTCCGTACAACACGAAAATCATGGTTTCGTTTTCGATTGTTTAAATTTTATCGACCTTAAGTGGATAAATCGTTATTGCGGTTTTTTTTTTTGCATTTTTTCCCTAGACTTTTTGGAATATCGGCCAAAATAGCGTCAGATTCTTCATCACCGACAAATTTCCGATTTTCTTATCACCCCACTCCCGACCGTTATGCCGGTCCGTGACGCATGGCTGCCAATGCAACCTGAACATACGCGTAAAATTGTCGTGTCTGTGCCGGTACGTGCCGTTACCGTTACATGACGATCCGTGTCGTATAGTCTGAAGCAACCTTTATCGTTACGATTCTCGGAGCTTGTTTTCGATTTTTCAAAAATTCGATTCCCTATCGATCCGTGAATTAATCGCAGCAGCGAGAATAAGCGTTCTGGTTCGAGTTTCCGTGTACCGTAATGCAATTCTCCTTTCTCTGCTCTCGAAAAATTTCTGTGCCTTCCTTCCCTCCCTCCATCTCCGCCAGCCTCACCCTCCCCCCTCGCCCGTCCCGCGCGTAATCGAGAGTCTTTCTCCTCTCCTCCGCGTATAACACCGTTTCTCGTGCCTCGGTCAACACGTCGCCGGAGCTCGAGCGCCCGCAAGTCCTTTGTTGGCAACCCACACACGCTTATGCACATTATCCCTATATATATGCCTATACGATATAACGCATATACATACATGTATACAGCGCGAAGTGTATGCGAGAGCGTCATACAGCAGTGCGGGTACCGCAAGCTCCAGAGACACAACTTAGTTCACTTTTGCTCGTAACGGTAGATCCGTCAGGAGTCAGTGAGTCAACGGAGTCGAGAGCGCACACATACAGTGCCAGAGAATGAGAAAGAGAGACAGAGAAAGAAGTAAACCTTCCTCTCTCGATAAATCCAGGGGCAGAATCAACGGGGGATCCCCCTCCCTCCTTCCCTTCAGCCGATCCACGACTCGATCGATTCTTCGATCACGCGACCTCAACGCCATCAGGACGATCGTCGCGGGAGCAACCGAGCACATCAGTACTCGCGATTCTCGGTGATGCAATAATTACGTATATTTCGCCACGACCTTAAAGCTTTTGTCATTTCTCCATTTCGCAGAGCGACGATATTTCTTTTTCATTAAAAAATAAGAAAAGCAGCATCGCACGTTCGATCGACTTATTTATTTTTCGAAACAACGAACTTTGATATGCGTTTTTTTTTTTTTGAATTTTATTATTTATTTTTATTTTTTAAGAAACAAACATCAATTCTTCTACGTCGGTATAACCATCCCGGAACTGTTAATCTATCTAATAAAGCAAAATTGTGATCGAAGGCCTTTAAATCAATCATCGTCGGGGGATTTCTGTGTCGTTGTTCGCGAGCGTGCGCAGTTACAAAAGAATTCCATTTCTCGTATAAGTCGAGGGCATGGAAGCTTTTAATTGCTGCCCATGAATAAACTTTTCTTCTCTTTCTTTCTTTCCCTCTCTCTCTCTCTCTCTCTCACTCTCTCTCTCACTCTCTCTCTCACTCTCTCTCTCCCTCCCTCCCTCTCTCTCTCTCTCTCTCTCTCTCTCTCTCTCTCTCTCTCTCTCTCCCTCTCTCTCCCTCTCTCTCTCTCTCTTTCTCATTCTCGGTTGAGTCTCTCGTCGTTGTCGTCAGTCCTCGCTGTCTCGTCGCAACATTTCACATCGTGACAAGGACATGACCACTCGTCCTGTCCCGCAAAACGTATATATACATATATACATGCAGCAGTAGCAAAATGGCAAAGGAAAAATCTTTGCATCCCAGGTTACGTGCGTTTTAATCATTTGTTCGATTAACGAAGATATGTTGGGAGTGGTTGAGTGCGTTATGGCTGATTCTCGCGGTAAAATTGTGATGCATAAACGAGGATATATACGATACACGACGAGAAAATTGTTTCGCGTTTCGTACACGATATATTTCTAATTAATTTCTCAATTTGAATATTCATGATAAATCAAGTTCATTTAATTGCCATGGAATACGAAAAAATTAGATTTTTTTCAACGAATGAATTTTATTGGATTGAAAGAATATTTAATCAATTTAATCAATGTCGAAATAATTTATTTATAATCCAGAGTAATAATAATAATAATAATAGAGAACACGTTATAATTATATTATTGGTTCTTTGTTTTTTAAATTATGAATAATGTGTGTGTGTGTGTGTGTGTGTGTGTGCGCGTATGTGTGTGTGTGTGTGTGTGTGTGTGTGTGTGTGTGTGTGTGTGTGTGTGTGTGTGTGTGTGTGTGTGTGTGTGTGTGTGTAACGAACAAAATATAAACAAATTCTATTTTTTTTTCAAGGTATGAATTTTTTTAGTTTGAAAAAAAATTGAATCAATGTCCAAATAATATATTTGTAATCCATAATAATAATAATAATAACAATAATAATAGTGAACAAATTATGATTGTATTGTTAATTCTTTGTTTTTTAAATTATCAATAATATACATATATATATATATATGTGTGTGTGTGTGTGTGTGTGTGTGTGTGTGTGTGTGTGTGTGTGTGTGTGTATAGGTAGGTAATATATGAAATATAAACTGAATTCCTGGTATGGAAGTCAGCCGGTCGAGAGAGAACAGCCAGTCGAACAACTTCAACATAAGCTGTTTGTTATTCCTGGCTCCTGCTCCTTCTTCTTCGTTTTCTTGCGGCGTCTTGGTCTTGGTATTATTGCTTTTGCCCGCTGCTCAAGATACCGGGAGCCATACAACGGCTTGGCTCGCGGATCACGTGGTCATATTCCAACACAGAAGCAAGAAACTTACCGAGAACGAGAGATAACTGTATTCTGCCTCCACCATTTCTTGCCATCTCCTCTCCCTCTACTGATGTCCCCTTCTGGCTCTTCTCTTCTCTCTTCTCTTCACTCTTCTCTTCTCTTTTGCCGCTTCTCTCACTCTCCCGCTCTCCCTCTCGCTCTCTCTCTCTCTCTCTCTCTTTCTCTCTCTCCCTCTCTCTCTCTCTCTCTCTCTCTCTCTCTCTCTCTCTCTCTCTCTCTCTCTCTCTCTCTCTCCTTCTCTCTTTATGCCTTCGCTTCTCTCCTTACCCTTTTTCGTTTCTCCACTTCCATATTGCCTAACCACGTTCGCCTCGTCATTCTTTCCCTCCGTTCTTCTATCTTATCCAATCGCCCGTTCTATCCTTCGACGGGCATTGTTTCGCTCTAATTAATCATTACCAATTCAATCGTAATTGCGATTGAAAATTTTTCATTGAATTCTTCGGATAATCCTAGGATTATCGCGATCGTTCGATAAATGGTTCAATAGCACGAAGAACGTCGGAACGATTATTTTAGCCGCTGAATGGAATTGTAAAATTGATAAAAATGCGATCTCGTTATAGTTCTTTGTTGAATTTTCGCAGCGTCGATGGAGAAATAATCAACGATGGAATTTAAGACCGGAGCGGAGATTGATCGCGTTGATTTATCGATTCATCGAGCGTATCAGATTCGACGACGACGACGACGACGAAGACCATCGTCGTCCCAAATACGAGATTCATCGTTATTCAACTCTCGAACATTCGTCGCCGCCACTAAATCGAAGCCGACGAACTCTCAACGACACGTCGTTCGTTATTAAATACAGCGCATGCATAACCCCCGTCTGCGGACTACCCCGTTGCGCAATTCGACATTCAATATTTCGAATTTCGCTTCTCGCACGATCACGAATTTTATACGTGAAATCAATTTTTTATATCAATTTTTCCTTCCGTGTGATTCCTCCCTCGACAAAGTTCGCACGGAGGACGACGAGGAAGACGTTTACTATTCATCTCGCCGGCAGCGTTAAAATCAACTTGCACGACGTAAATCTCGAAATAACGTTACCAATTTATCATCGAAAAATTATTTTTAAATATTAATTCTCTTCTCGTTCGAATAAAATAAATTTCATTATCCAATTTAACGATCGGACTGTCTCAAACTGAAACATGAAAATCATAAAAATGAGCGATAAATTTTGTTTTATTTCTTATCATTTTTGAATTTATTTACGTCAGTACTAACGTTTCAAGGTAATATAAAAAAAAATTGGTCGAATCAAAGTTATGGGACAATCCCGGAGTAGCTCGGGCAACGCTCCCCCCCCCCCCCCCCCCCCCCGCCCATTCTCCAGTTTACATTCGCACGAGATAAAACCAAAGATATTCGACTTCGAGATCCGAATAGTAAAGCTCTCCACGCATGCGTTTCCATTTCACCGAGGCGAATGAAAATTTATAGAACTCACACGCAATTTCCCCCTTCGGGTTGTTCACTTTTCAACTCTCGGTCGCGTCCTCCGTTCGCGTTTTCGCGTCGATTTGTGTTTACCGCGCGTTACGACCGAGAGATAACGAATTCAGTAGCGCGAATCGAATCAACGCCTCGCCGATGCATGAATAATTATCAAATATATCCACGAACGAAGAAGAAGGAAGCGAGAAGTTTATCCCACGACCGGGACGTCTCAAGAATCGTTGGCTAAAAAATTATTAACAATCGTCAAAATTAACGTCGTAGAATTTTATATTCGCTTACGCGATCTTAATACGATGAATCATCGATCGTATCACACCGGGAGAAATTTCTCTACGTAACAAAATTTTGCCATTTGCCCAAAACTTTCAGAAAAATTCTCCAGTGACTCATTCGAAAAATTCACGAAATTATTTTCGTCGTAAACGCATCATCCGCGTCGATTATCGCTCGCTCTCTAATCGCGCCTGTAAACACGTCAATTATATTTTACTGCTACGAAAACAAAACCAAACCTCTCGACAACAAAAAGATCTTCCTTCTGTATTAAACGAATAAATATTCTTCGATTAAAATAAATATTGTCTCTGTCGAATTGAACAAGCTCGACGTACACATAGGACTGAATAAATGATTTTTTTCACGAGGAATAGAACGGCACACACGTATACAATATCGTAGAATTTAGAGGACTTTAAAACGCGCCCGATCGGACCTTCCGATCCGAAATCCTTGAGAGCGCCGCGACCCAGTTCCAGGCTGGTGATCTTACCTGGCAATGACGCAATATCTTCTCCTCCTCGTTCTTCTCCTCTTTACGATCTTCTCTTCGTTCCTCTCAACACGGTTATAAGTACAACAACGATAAAAACACACGTGTTCACCCCACTGGAATTCCCATACAACCAAAACTTCCCATACGTTCGAGTCGAGTGTGTCGCAACTCTCCCTCCTCCTTTGCCCAAACATAAAAAGGAGACGTCATCTGAAAGAATAACGTGAAAACCCGATGCGCGAGAACGACTTTAAACGATCTTACATCGTAACAATTCGTTCCTATAACAACAAAAACAAAACAAAAATATACGAAAATGGGTCCATCGAGAAAGAACGATGGTTCCAATTCATCATTATCCTCGATTAATTATTCATCAAAAAGTTCATCGAATCATTTCGAACGACGTATCGTTCCGATCTTGTCCGTCTCCTGCCAGTGAGATGCCGTGAGTCATCTCGATCTTCGAGTACTTATATATCGATCGCTTTGAGAAAAGACGGTACATCGGAGAGGATCGAGATCTCCCTAAGGCCCTTTGGACTCGAGACGCATACTCGATCTACGGAACTTGCATGAGATATTTGTGTGGCCCCTTTCGAGTGCGTTCAAAAAGTTTTCGGGCCTCCGGACTCTTCTTCCATCTTTATTTTACGTTATGTGTGCTCGAGTGTGTGATGATGACTCAGTATATGTGTGTGTGTGAGTTCGACCAGCACGAGAACGATGCGGTCTCGCTGCGGGCACAAATGTGTTCATAAAGCAGTGTGTGTGTGTGTGTGTGTGCGCGCGCGCTGGCGTGTTCCCCAGCTCGGAGAGTGGGTTCATTGGACGCCAGCGGCCGCGGATTTACCGTTACGTCTCTTCTTGGCGAAACCGAACGAGAGAGAGAGCACCGCGCGCGTCGAAGCTCCTAAGCGAGTCCGAGAGAGCTCTCTTCGTGTAGAACATAGCCCTCCGCACCCCTCCCCCTCCCCCTCTCACCGACAGTGTGGTTTGTGCGTTCCCCACCAGAACCGAGAGAAGAGGGAAGGCCTTCTTCTCGTTTCTCTCTCTCTCTCTCTCTTGGTTCTCTCTTCTCTCGAAATTCCAACCTCGCGGGGGTACCAACACCGGGAACCAACAAAAGGATGCGGCCAACCGGAAGAGGAAAAGGAAGAGAGCGTTGCCCGAGTGAGAACGCACTTGAGAAATAACAAAAAATAAAGAGAGGAATAGAAAACAACGAAGAAGAGGAGGAAGAGAGTCACGGCACTTGGAGACTCGCTGGATGAAGAAACGAATGTTTAGGAGTATGTGAGGTAGCGGATCGTACGGTAGGTGATCTTCAGAGAGAAAAAAGGAGACTAATTTCGTGGTACGAATTCGAAAAAAAAAGAATCCGCGGAAGACGAAGAAGAAAAGGAAGAACTGGACGATGATGATGATGACGACGACGTAGGACAACACTAATGACAATTCTATCACAAATTTAACAAAAATTATTCAACAATTTTTGATGAAATATTTTTTGATAATTATTTTCAAAAATTTGAATTTTTGTTTCACCTAGTTTCTAAAAATTATATTTTTTTTTATCTTATAATCGACGATAATTTAATTACAAATACAGTTAACATATTTTTTTCATCTCTGCTTTCGAGAATCGTAAGTCACCTATGGTTTTTCGATGACAAACGATATGAGAGAAAAAGTCCAAAGATATCGAGAGCACCGAAAAAATTCGCAAAAATAATGACGTCATCTTGTCGTCCTTTTCCCACTCTCTTCTCACGGTTCCGATCTCTTTCTCTCCCACATTCACATGGAAGATAACCAACGAGATGTATGAAGCTTCGAAGATATTGCAAACTACGAGCGAAGGAAGATCCTCGCTAGAGTGGAGAAGTTTTACGGCCGTTGTCGAAGGAACACTCCGACCACGTTTCCGCGAGGCGCCTCGGGAATAAGATGAAAAATATCAGGGCGAAGAAGGAAAGAGAAGAAGAAAAAAAACAATCCTAGGATTTGCAAGGAGTGTGTCAATTCGCGCCTCGTCACTTCCTCATTGCCTTTCGAGGAAGCTCGCCGTCGATTCACGACTTTAGTGCTTAGTCCCGATAAAATATTTCTTCCGAAGATTATGTACGTAGCAAAATTGCCAGGGTGGTTCGCGATTATCAAAGACCAAAATAAAAAATACATAAATAATATACCGAACGACAAGAAACTCCGGGAAATTCAATTTTAATTTTAATTTTTTATTTTCAATCAAAGTTAAATCGGGTTAATTAAAATAATGATAATTTCGCCCCTTCGTTGTTGTCGCTATCTTTCTATTTCTTTTGCGATTAAATCGTGAAAGTTGCAATAATAATGAATTTCGTGTTCTCTATACGCTTATACGGAGCTTCGTTTTATTTCAGTCTCGTTTATTATCGGGGGAGCTAATGAACGAGCGCCAAATAAGACTATAGTAATTATCGCTTATAATAGATTAAACTGTTCGCAAGTCCGGCTTGGATTATCTTTCGAGGGATCGATCGGTCGCCTCGGTTATCCTTTATTTTCTCAACCCAGAGAACTGCATCGCGAGAACCGTGATCGACTGCGGCCAACTGTGTATAGTTATACGTATTGGCATATAGTACACTACACAGTAACACACACACACACCCACAAACGCACGCACACACACCCACACATATAGACAGGGATAAGTACTAAGCATACTTATTCTCTCGGCGTGCACTCTCGCGAAGTCGATCGTTACGGTCAGCGCTCATGCGCGACAAAGTCACGGTAAACAGGTTCACGGACGCCGGAACGAGATGCTTCGACGGCCGTCGCTTATACCACCGTAGATTTCTGCAGCGGGGCACAAAGAACGCCCTTTCCTTCCAGACCGAGCGAAATTACCGGGGGTATCGTCGTCTTCGTCTTCTTCGCCGTCGTCGTCGTCGTCGTCGTCGTTCATCGTTGCCTTCGAGGACGAAGGAGAGACGTGAAAAATCGCTCCGCCACGAAGGACATCGTGTCGCATTCTACACGACGAATAACCGTGAAACGATCTCCCTTCGAACCTCGTCGGATTTCAGACGGAGAAAATCAACGAGAGATCAAAAAATACCGCACGATTCGATCTTTCGGGATGAAACGTTTATTTTGTCTGTTTGTAATTATAATTGGGCATTTATGTGTTAGTCACTAAATTCTTAATACGTGCGAATTTAATAAACGAGTATAAGATTGAATTAAGATAAGTGTGTTTTGAGACGAAACAAATTATAAACAATTTTCTTACAAGAATCTATTTTGGTATTTTTTGTATTTTGAGAAACCTTGGAGAAAATTGATATCTGGACGAGCGAGAAATAGGACACGGTGGAAAATGGCTTAGATAGAGGGAAGAAATTCGAAGGGATCCGATTGAAATGCGGATTTCAGTCAGATTTCAATAAGAGAACATTAACAAGAGATCAAAAAAATATAATTTTTAATTATAATTAGGGATTTATGTGTTAGTCACTAAATTATTAATACGTGCGAATTTAATAAACGAGTATAAGATTTAATTAAGATAAGTGTGTTTTGAGTCGAAAAAAATTATAAACAATTTTCTTACAAGAATCTATATTGGTATTTTTTGTATTTTGAGAAACCTTGAAGAAAATTGATATCTGGACGAGCGAGAAATAGGACACGGTGGAAAATGGCTTATATAGAGGGAAGAGATGCGAGGGAATCCGATTGAATTTCGGATTTCAGTCGGATTTCAATAAGAGAACATTATCAAGAGATCAAAAAAATACCGCATGATTCGATCTTTCGGGGTGAAACGTTTATTTTGTCTGTTTTTAATTATAATTGGGAATTTATGTGTTAGTCACTAAATTATTAATACGTGCGAATTTAATAAATGAGTATAAGATTGAATTAAGATAAATGTGTTTTGAGTCGAAACAAATTATAAACAATTTTCTTACAAGAATCTATTTTGTTATTTTTTGTATTTTGAGAAACCTTGAAGAAAATTGATATCTGGAGAAGCGAGAAATAGAACACGGTGGAAAATGGCTTATTCTATAGAAGGAAGAGATTCGAGGGAATCCGATTGAATTTCGGATTTCAGTCGGATTTCAATAAGAGAATATTAACAAGAAATCAAAAAATGCCGCACTATTCGATCTTTTGAGATAAAGCGTTTATTTTGCCTGTTTTTAATTATAATTAGGAATTTATGTGTTAGTCACTAAATTATTAATACGTGCAAATTTAATAAACAGGTATAAGATTGAATTAAGATAAATGTGTTTTAAGTCGAAAAAAATTATGAACAATTTTCTTACAAGAATCTATATTGGTATTTTTCGTATTTTGAGAAACCTTGGAGAAAATTGATATCTGGACGAGCGAGAAATAGGACACGGTGGAAAATGGCTTATATAGAGAGAAGAGATGCGAGGGAATCCGATTGAAATCGGAACGACCGGTTTCACTCTCATCGAGAGAGCGCCGCTTGGTATATATCGAGAGCTCTCGACGTGTACCGCGTTGGCTTGGTGAACGCGGGCACCAGCACCGCGTCAGTTTGCGATTCTCTCACTGCTGTTATCCCGAAGGCAACGCGAGAGAGAGAGAGAGAGAGATGCTTCAACATCGCCAAAGCGCACGTTAAAGCACCGAGAAACGGTTCTTCGCCGCGAGACCGTCGGATAATTCACCCGTGAGTCTCTCGGCATTATTCACAAAAATTCTCGCAACTCTCTTCGCGTATACGTGGCTATTACTTTACCGACGATAAAGTAGCGAATATTCGCAGAAGTACAAAAAAAAATTAAAGGACGAAGAAAAAAACTGGAGAAACGCGACCGTGAGTACCGATGCAAAGAGTCGCGTTCCCGGGCGAACAGGACGACGAGGACGAGGAGGCGAGAAGGAAGAACGAACACCGAGCGAACGTGAGGAGTGGTGGGGATATCCGCTCGTTCCTCGCAACACGACCAGACCGAGAACCCTAACCTGACGTAAGCTGACCTCCGCACCTGAATTCGCAAAATCCGTTCTCCTCGTCTCGTCCTTTTTTACTTCTTCTTCTCCTTCTTCGTCTTCTTCTCCTTCTTCTTCTTCTTTTCTCCTCATCCGCCTTCTTCCTCTTTTACTCGCGCTCTTTTAACGGAACCACGATGAAAGTAAATTAGTACATAGGGAGAGCAACCTCGGCAACGTCTCGAAGATAATAAAAAATTTAATTTTCTTCGATTAAATTTGATTTACAGAAAAAAAAATAATTCGCTTAGTTTCATATAAGATCTTAAATTAATATCCGAATGGATACCTTCTTTCTTCGCACGGTGTTAAAATAATTAAATCATGTCCGACATTTTTGTCATTGTTTTTTGGATCAGGCCCGATCGTTTTTTTATTATTGTTTTTCTTATTTTGTTTGTTTTTTTTAACATCATTACTTCCACCTTTATTCCGGGTTTCACGACCCGACCATGAACGAAATATCCGAGTCTCGAGTATTTTCCGCGTTTTCCCACGCGAGACCGGTACGAGCAATTTTCAGACTGGGCAAGACGCGCGTGGCAACACGCGTCGTGTACTTCCCGCGCGATTTTCAACCACGATCGAGAGCATTCGCTCAACTTTTGCCTCTTACGTAAAATCTACGCTTGGATATAAAACGGCGTGTCGGCGATAAAACAGGACTTCGGAGGATTCTCATCGGCCGTGCGAAAACGCGAGAGCACTGCGGAAGAAGGAAAACGATGAAGAACGTGTACGAGACTGCCCGAGAACGAATTCGGCGAAATTTCCGCGATTCGCGAGGAGGATGTGGACGATTCTGCTGAATCCTAACGGTTCTTTTTATCATTTTCAACAACAATACATCTTGGAAAAAGGAAATTCTCTAGGCAAATCTCCGATTCTTCGCCATTGTGTTCGTTTCAATATTTCGTTCTTCGTTTCTTTTTTTTTACAAACGGATGACTAGTCGAATCGCTGGTTATCCAGCAACGTTGCGAACGAGGAACCGCGGTGATACATATACAATACGGCGAACGACAAAAAAAATAGGGTCCCGTATGCAGGTACCCGCTCTTTCGAAACCCCCGACTCCTCGTATCAGTCTGTCCCGACTACGACTCTTTATCGAAATAACGACAAGCTCTATGCCGGTTTCAAGATTCGATTGTTCTCGACGTGTCTCTATCGATCGTCGAACGAACCACTTTTCCAGTTCCCTTCTACAAATTATTTTCCATTTTTACCATCCGCGACCCTCTTTCTCTTTATTAAGAGACCATCGCTTCCATCATCACCGATAAACAAACAAAAATAAAAAGTTGAACAAAAATATTTCAATATTTCTTCCAAGTGTTACGAATAATCACGATGCTCGATTATTTTTAATATATCGCACAGACGCTGAAAAATCGTCGGTCTTTCTCACCCTTGATACACCTCGAGGTGAGAAATGGTCATGGGAAATGATCGCGAGACAAGAGTTTCCTCCTCGGAGGAATCTCTCTCTCCCTTCCTCTCCCTCTCTCTCTCTCCTGCAACAATCTTGCACTTCGAAGAATTCAACGATTCAATAACAACGCGAAATAATTTTCAATCCAATTCTCAACCCGATTAAGATTTTCTCACCTTCTCCAAAGCGCTGTATAGATATATGATCGCGATACAGTGTTTCACGAAGGCCTATGCACCCCATGAACAAAATCATCGCCATACTTTATGGTGTTGACTCGAGCGGTGATTACGACGATATAATTAAATCCTGCGTTAAATACGCATGAAAGAAAGGAAAAAAAAACCATTGCTACGTGCTCGGTCGGAACATTTTCTACACGCATACAAACATATATATATATACTACACTACCCGTAAAGCACATTTCTCGCCGCAGTTAACCTCGCTCGCGAGGCACCGCTTCGTTCGCGACGTACGTATCCTCGTGAGCTGAAAGACGGAGATGGTCGTCATGGGAAGCGACCATTAAAACGCGACTTCCTCGGCGAGCAAGTGAGCGAACGAGACGACGAGCAAGAAAACGAGTCAAGTTCGCGTTCTGAGGTAAATCTATGTGTGTGTGTGCATGTGTGGAAGTGTGTGTGTGTAGTCGCGGTTTCTCGCGACTGGTCCCCGCAACGACGAGGACGACGACGTGGGGAGAACCTCCTCGTCGTCGTCGTCTTCGTCGTCTTCGTCCGCGGGACCAGGTAACAGCGTTCCCGTGTTACCGGTCCGTTGCCACGGTAATTTATTCGATGTAAGCGCGCTTCTCGATGTCTCTCGCGGGGCTTAGCGCACACACGGTCTAGCGAGAACGAGCTGGTGCCTCGAACGATTTACTCGCGTAAGCCTCTTGGACGTTATATGGAAAGAGAGAGAGAGATATGGTATAGCCAGCACTTTTTCCCTCTTTCTTTCCTCCGTACGTGTGCAAGTAAATCCTTGAATCCGTGGGTAAAGTCTCGCGGGGCTCACCTTCCCCACCTCGAGCCCACTCGATCTCATCGACGTCGTGTATATCTCCGTTGCGTTGCACCGCATATATACTTATACGTATAGACGGTATGGCTGTGCAGTTAAAATGTAGCGAAACTATACAGTCGATGCATATGCGTGGTACGATCCGCGAATACATATTTTCAAGGGCATGTCCCGTTTGTTGCACATAAAGCCGTACCTAACCCTTACGACCAATTATTCCAACTCGTTAATTATAACGTGAATATATTATATTTAATATTTATCGTTAACGCTTAAACGGATTTATAATTACGGAAAAAGATTCGATACTTAATCGTCGAGAGCTTCTCAAATTTCCTAACTCCAATGGTGTCTCGCGTATTCGCGTTATTTATTTATTTCGAAAGACGGTGGTAATTTGTTTGTTTCGTTTTCTTCTTCCTTGGAGAAATAATCAAAAGCGTAAGCGATAAGTTGCTAGCGGTGTTATCGAGGCGATCGCCTTTTAAGGAGGTTGTCTTCGCGACGGAGGAAAAATTGAGTATTCGGAGTAGAGCGTAGAGAAAAAAGAAAACGGAATGGAGTCAGGAGAGAATATAAGGTTGAGGAGGACGAGGACGAAGGGAAATAACGAGAGGAAGATTGGGTTCGCGGGTGGGAGGGACGCGTTACACGTTACACAGCATCCCGGTGGTCGCGTCTCGAAGCGAGTCTGCTCCGAGTTGAATTTTTGCTCGTGCCGCGCTGCCCCTGCTGGCAAGGGCATCTCAGTCAGCAGAACTCTCGAGGTGAGTCTCGTGCAACGAGAGAGTCTTGCTCGCATGCACCGTACTATGAGCGGACTCCATCTTGCACGTTTCGCGGCTTATTCGAACGAGAGAAAGAGAGAGAGAGAGAGAGAGAGAAAATGAGAAAGAAGGAGAGGGAGAGAAAGAATCGCGGAGAGACCGGTCCTTCGGCAAGTTCTTCTTGAGGTCACAAGCGAGCGAGCGAGCGAGCGGGTGCGGGGATCGAGATTGCTGCCTTCCAACATACAGCCGGTCTTTGCGATCCTGATGGTCTCTCTTTTGCTTTGCCTCCACCAAACCCCGCCTCTCCTTCACACGTGCGCATTCATTAGCCTCGCGGCCAAGACGTCTACTCGTCGTGGGCTCTCTCGTCGAGGCTAGCCACGTTCTTTCGCTAAGTCTGCGCCGACCGTTTATTAATACGGGGTGTGCATAGCCACTGCACGCTGTATTACATTTATTACACTATCGTTCCAATGAGAAAGCGCGAGAGAGAGGGAGAGGGGGCTGGGATAGAACCGAGTAACTTGAATGAGAATAATTGATTTATTTCGTCGATATTACTTTAATTTAAAAACAATATTTACCCAAACGATTCAACTATAAAAGTTAAATTATCGTTTGAATATTGTCTAATATAATATTGTAATATTGATCTATTTGTTTAAACAGATTTTATGAAAATAGAACAAAGTAATGTTCACTGAACATTGTTTGATCATTGATCGATCAAATTCAACTCGAACCGCAAATAACGGACAGACCGTTAAATTATCATTCGAATATTATAATGTTGGCAAATATAATATTGCAATATTTATCTATTTGTTCAAACAGATTTTATGAAAATGGAACAAACTAATATTTACTGAACGTTGTTCGATGATTCATCTATTAAATTCAACTCGAACTGCAAATAATGGACAGACCGTTAAATTATCATTCAAATATTTTAATGTTGTCAAATGCAATTTTACAATATTAATCTATTTGTTCAAACAGATTTTATGAAAATGGAACAAACTAATATTTACTGAACACTGTTCGATCATTGATCGATCAAATTCAACTCGAACCGCAAATAACGGACAGGCCGTTAAATTATCATTCGGATATTATAAGGTTGTCAAATGCAATATTACAATATTGATCTATTTGTTCAAACAGATATTATGAAAATGGAACAAACTAATATTCACTGAACATTACTCGATCATTGATCGATCAAATTCAGGTTGAACCGCAAATAACGGACAGACCAAGAATCTCGGTATTCCGGCAACCTGATAATTAGCAAATTATCGCAAATCGCGGTACCGTTTGTCTAATGTACACACAGATGGTTGGATCAGAAACGTTTGATTATATACTTAATTATGCAGCTACACACATCTATACCTACAACGTACATCGATAAAATTCCGCGAAACATCGAGAGTCCATCTCACCATGCATCTCGGTTAACACGAGTGACTCGTATACTCGTAATCACACTCTTCCTGAGATCGATCCTTAATTAATACTTCCAAACCGCGAAATGTATTTCTTTTCTTCTTTTACGACCAATTTTTCTTATTTTCTTTTTTCACTCGTTCCATACAGCGACCGATTGCGTGCGGTGATTTAACATTATGCAGAGAGAAGAGTGGACGTTTGCTGTACATGGCCGACACGCAATATAGCATACATTAGTAAAGGATAGGATATGTATAAGCAAAAGAAAAAGGAAAAAATGTTCGACCACATCGTCACCGCCGTTGTCGTCGTCGTCGTGGCCGTCGTCGTCGTCACGATCTATGCACGAGTGGTCGCGAACTCTCGCGAGTGCCCAAGACGCGAAGCACACGCTGCTCGTTCAAAGAGGCCCTTAATTGGTCAAGCCTCCATAGCATACGATATATACCTATATATATATCTATACATACAGCACATCCTACACATATATATTATGTATACATATAGTCAATGGCACACGGGAAGTGTACGGGACTGAGGACGTGTCTCTTCTACGAGTACGCAAGCCCAAGTGCATGTTGCACTTTTCTCCCTTCCCCAACGAGCTTCGCATACTGCACACACGATATCCGAAGGAATACACGCATAGGACAGTATTTTACGACGTATATACTTCATTCTCGGTGCGATACAGCTGTCGTCGAGACTTTAATTATTATGGCGCAACGTGCCTCGTCTTTCCCTCGTCGTCTCGTTGTACGTGGAATGCAACGTGCGATCGTTGAAACTAATGAATTTGATGGATTCACGAGACCGCATGAAATATCTGGCGTATTACATTGTACGATCGACTGCGTCATCGCGAGAGCGACCTGAAAATTCGATCGATCATCGCGACGTGACAGTCCTCAAGTACGTGTACTTGAATATTATTGTTATTATCGTTTAATATTATTATTACTGTTATTGTTATCGTGATTCTTAGAAAACTTTTTAATTCATCGAACGATGCACGATACGCTTTTAATTAATTCCGCTCGTCGCGCCAGGCGTACCGCTTCCGGTTACGAAAAGATAATTCATTCTGCTTCCTAACAACGAGACACTTAGCCCGGAAGTTTCCTGACGTCATACGTCGATATTAAACTATCTAGCGAATCTAGGATAACGATTCGATCATTGAATGTTCCAATGAATTTTCATCGTACGGAAAATCCTTTTTATTCGTCGCCAAATTATTTTTATCTTCGCATTTTTGTGAATTATTCTGTCTGTGTGTGTGTTTTTTTTCTTTCTTACGGTTACACGTGTGCGTCTTTCGTAACGTCATCTGTGCATTTTCTCAGACGAGAGTCGTTGGTAAACGAAAGAAGAAAAAAAAGAGTAGCCCGATGAACTTTACGCGTGCGTCTGGTACTTTTTTGTCATTCGAGGAGCGACTCGAGAAAGAGAAAGAGAGACTGTACCGAGGTCGATTCCCTTCCTCGGCCATTTGAAGACGGGTGTGCATCGGGTGCAATTTTTGCGACGATACGAGAGCTGGCGCGACGAGCGTTTATCGTAGCGGTATATTCCGACTTTGGCTCGTATATGCTCTCTCGTATACGTGGAAAAAGCTTCGTGTCTTTACGTCGTACGATGAAGTAACATCGAAGTTGCTCCTGCTATTGATCGCGCAAGCCCGCTATACTTTCGTCTCGGTGAAAAAAAAAAATGACTAACGCGATATCTTTAACGCATCGTGTTCTATAGCGATAATAATTACGACGATGAGGATTATGCCGCGATGCGAGATGTAATTTACCCCGAGGCTTCCTCGAGCTCCCTGCAATTATCTCCGAGCCGAGAGTCTTCTCTACCATAACCGTATTCATAGATATTATATAGATATATATAAACATATAAGCGCCACACGCTTCTTTCTCCTCGTCTAATGAAAAGGAGAATCACGAGATTTCCCAAAGTCACGGCCGAGGGAAAACGACCGAGGGAAATTCACGTGAGCGACTTTGGTTGTGCAATATAACACGGAGACTCGCGTGTTGTATGTAAAAGCACGCAAGCTCGTACGAGGACAATGAGACGGGCGTGAACAGAAAGTTTCATATTATATTGAAATATGGAAATATGTATGAATTTCTAGGTTATACGCTGTTAAAAGTAAATTTTAGACAATGGCGAATGTGCGTAAGGTATAACGGAACGCGACATAACCTAACGCGCTCGAGTCGATGGTTTCGATCGAAAGAAATTCGTACGAAATATTATTATTGTTATGAAAAAATAGCATTGACGTTTACTTACCTTCGGGAAAATTCAATTTTTCGATACTTTTGAGGACAATCGGAGCTTGGGATTGTGTAGATAAAGTGGAATTCATCGAGGTGCTGCCATCGCGACGGAAATATAGGAAATTAGTACCAACGATTGCCGCGTGGCGAGAGTTTCTGGAATTTATAGATATTTGTTATCGAATAAATGAAATGAATATAGAATACGTATATATATTCGTATATTTAAAGGTTATATGGTTTTAAAAGCAATTCCAAGCCGAAATCTGATGTGAGCAACGTATTACCGATAAATCTATGTATGCACACATATATATATATATATATATATACATAAAACGCAGCGAGCAACGACCGGATCTCGGTTCGTGCTTAGGGTCGGTAGTAGGAGTAGAAGGAAGTGCGGAGAACAGAGAGAACGCCGCCAATGGCAGTGAACTCCTTGAATAAAAGACACCCGAGTTACGAACAATGATGAAGACGAGGACAGTCGTATATTATTGCACCAACGCATTCATTTGCCAGAGAGGGGGCTGAGAGGAAGAAAAAAAGACAAGGCGGAAGAAGAAGAAAAAGAAGAAGAAATTGAGTTAGGGAAGAGGATGTGGAGGGGATCAGACTAGGAAGAGTCCTAGGAAGAAGAGAAGAGAAAGGTAGAGAAACAACGATGACGACTGTGACTTCAGCCTCGTAGAAAAACGACGACTTTGCGTGACTAATAACGGAGAGAAGCTCGGATTTCGGTAATTTCACGTTTCAGACTCGCTACGTATAAGCATAAATACGTGCATACTAAGACATAAATTTTATCCGTTTCTTTTAGTGACAACGAATACTTATATGATATTTTTTTCTCGCAAAAGAGAGAGAGAGGACTACGTGTCAGACGTTCGATGCCACGAAAAAGAAACTATTTTATCCAAAAAGATAAACCCGGTGGTTCGAGATAACGCCGAAAGTCGATGCTGAAATATAACAAACGGATGCTGGAATGTGGTCGTCTATCTCGGAAATTCTCTCTCTCAAGAGAGAGAAAAATTCATAAATCACACGAAGCTCGTTCACAAATCTCGTAAAATCGTGTGATTTAATCGTCAATAAATGCACAAATAAATTATCTCCGACAGATATTCACCGCGTTGCCAAAATAAATTCCTCAAAATAACGTCGACTTTGTAAAAACATGAAAAATCATGAAAACAAAAAAGCATCGCTTCTCACGTTTATTCGGAAAACGCTATCGTGTTTCTATTTTTAGCGATAATGATCGATTATTACTACGTACCTACGCTGTTACTTAACCGATGTTTCATTTCGAATATTCCTTCTCATCGTCTTGAAAATAGAAAAAAAATCTAATCTTCTGCCTCCCCGAATGTAACCAAGCCGGCGAGCTGATCAGCAGGTGTGACGCGTGCACTCGAGCGCCAAAGCAGTTGCTGAGATTGCTATTATACGATAGATATATATAGTAAATTTCCAAGCTTCAGCTGTTTGGGTATATGAGGCTCGGCACACTCGTTCGTGAGATAACGAGGAGGCTATTACCGATCTAGGAGCTGCCGCAACAACGTAGAGGTCTCCATATATATATTTCGGTTCCCCAACTATCGAATCCTATATATAGATATATTGTATACCTAAGCTACTCGTCTTTCTCACTCGCCTCACGGCTCTCGGTATCGTATACGCATTGCCGAGAAGGTGCGAACAGGTGTACGGGTTTCGTGACCTCGGCCGCGTGCGACACAGTTCGTCCATATGGTCGACGCTCGGGGCGACGGGATATATCGGATAGGCGAGCCCGCGACGTGTTCCTCTCGATTATGGTCAGTCAGTCGATCCATACTTATGTTATATCGACTATATATATAGATATATTCGTAGTATACGTAGGTATATAGGTAAAGACATTTTATAGAAAAGTATCGAGCGACTCGCGGTGGAAGTCGTAATTTACTCGACCGTAGTGTACGTACAATGTATTTACCAATCGGAATTAGCAAGAAAAATCAAACATCCTTCGTCAAGACGACAGCGTTCTCCACTTGGCGATTGTGATGGAATACGCGCCAACGATAAAAAGGGTTTTGCGTTTCGCCATCGTTAATTCGAACGACACAGAGGCAACAGAAATGTTTCGAGTTAGCTCGAAGGAGGAAAACTTGGATCGGTGACGGTTAATCTAATCGCGAATGGAGCTAACGCGTCACTCGTAATGGATGTCCGTTGAAACGGTCGGAAACGCATCGCGCGTGCGCGCATACAGTTACGCGCCGCCTGGCGATGGCGTCTTTAACTAAGATTGAATAAGACTTTCCATCTTGCGACGAGAATTTCAACTCTTTTATTGTAACAAAACGTAGTAGTAAATACAATGGCCCACTGTGCTTTTACCTGTGCCGAATGACAATTACAAAAACCTACGAACAATGGCAAGAGGCTTTGCCGTGAATTCCTTTGGAGACCGCGTAGGCCGGTAGGTATGTTCGATTGTTTTTCAAACTTTGCGAATATCGTATCGACGCTCTCTCGAAAATCGTCGTACCTGTTCACAATCCACCTCGAAAACCTGCGTAAAGGACAATTAAGAATACCGAACTTCCCAGAATTTCTTAATTCTCTCACGAACGACGCTCCATCGTCCCATGGGGCAAAATTGACGGTAATAAAATAAAGCGCACATTGCCCAGGGACGATTATCGAAGTTTCTGTCTCAATTCCAAGAAACAATCCGAAAGCTCGTGCGTTTTATTGAAAGGGAGAAATTAACAGAAACATCATTGACGATAATTTTTACTTCTCATTCTACCGAGCAAAACGCTGTATCGTCGACACTCGAGTCATTGTCTAAATCCATTTTACGCTACTTTTCCTTCCGTTACGTTCCGATGTTTTCGCAAAGTGATTTTTATTCCTATCTGATATAATCGACATCGCATCGTGTTATTATTATTATCGAATTCTTGATTATCATTATCATTATATATCTTTGGGAGACTCGTCGAGCAACCGGGCTGGCGATTACTCGTGGCGGTATTAACACATTTAAATACGAACACGTATGCGCGCTGATGCATGCATCTGGGAAACTTAACGTAGTGCCAACAGGTTTCTCTTACTCGCGACGATTAATCATGGATCTATCGTGTAATTCGCCCGCTGTTTCTGCTTGCGATCGGCGTGCGGTATATCGTGGCACACTGGGTACACGTGTTTCGTATATATAGTCACCGTATACAGCTTCTTCTATATCTTATCCCCTATAACAGTCAATGTATATATATATATGAAATATCACAGCTCGAAACGATTGCCAGCCCGTTCGACTACTGCTCGATTTTGCTATTTCCATTCCTCTATGCGCATACATATAAAAATCTATACACGTATGAGAATACGTATAGGTCGTAGCGTCCACGCTAGCTGCGACTCGACACGAGATAGTTGCATAAGAGCTTTACCTCGTGGCCTTGACTTTGGCTCTTGGTTACGACAACAGACGATTTCGCAAGCCTCTCTATAGGCGCATATATATATATATATATATACTTATATATGTATATACGGTATGGCAGGAAAAGGAGCTCTTCGTAATTTACAAGCATGCAGTTGCAACGACGTTAGAGACCTTTTCGATCGCACGTGGGACGGACGGTAAAGTGGTCGACGGTATATATTGTGACTTTAGCGTTCGACTATTTTCTCAGCTAGCTACCGTTGTAAGAGATACAAGGAAAATAGGATCGATCACTTTTCTAAAAAAAATATATCTAATTCATAAAATCGAATAGAATTGATCGTTTTAAGTATCGATTTATTTTTTTTACATCGATTTTATTGGTTTTGTTAATTTGGCGATGTGGAGGAATCACGAAGCTTTCGAAGTTCGCTCACTTTGCTTAGATACAACGTCACGTGACGAGGAATTTCACGAGACGAAACATAATCGTAATTTCGCATCTCTCGTGCGATCCGGAGACGAGGCAAGATCCAGCACAGCCTCCCGGTAAGTGTCGAGGAGGGAAAATGAAATTCTGTTGAAGGTACGCACGTCGTGTGTGTCTGTACGTGGCAAACAGAGACGAATGGAGAGAATGACTTGGATGGAAGTGAGAGATGCGCTCGCGTAGAGGAGAAAGTAGGCTCTCTTCTCGCTGGACCACTTTTGATGGTCACACAAACACGCGCGCGCACACGCACACACACATAAGCACGCATGCGTAACTATCATTTCACCTATAGCTATAAAACGTCGTAAGAGTAGAGTGAAGGTAGATAAAACATACGCGGTACACGTGTATAATCGTGCCGTAAGTCTCGGGATGAACGACCAGTAGTGCAGAGCCGCGCGGGCGCACGCCTCTCAATGCGGCCATTAGATTCTCCGATGCTTTCGATTGCGTCGAATCCTTCATTTTGGTTCAAGGTCTTATCTCGCAACGTTACATAACGCATCGTGTCGCGATAGAAAATTTAATCCGTTCGATTCGATGCATCGATAATATTTCAACGGATGTAAAGACTTTTTGTAATCGTAAAGCAATATCGACGATATTCGTAAATTAAATTCGATTTGATATTCGCACGAATAACGATTTAACGAATTTGATCCAATGCGATTAACGATTTAACGAATTTAATCGAATTCGATTAACGATTTAGAGAATTTAATCGAATTTAATTAACGATTTATCGAATTTGATCGAATACGATTAACGATTTATCGAATTTCATCGAATTCGATTAACGATTTATCGAATTTGATTGAATTCGATTGACGATTTATCGATCACGGTATATAAAAATTGATTCAAAGTCAGAAAAAAAGATCGGTATCTCACGCCGCAGATGTTCGCGGATCTAGCCCCGATTCGTCCCGATGCGATTCTCGTACGCAGAATATAACTGGCCGTAACGCAAAAAGCTTTCGTCACTCCCGCGAAGAAAGAGACCGACCGAAGAAAAGCTTCGGCTTTGAAAGAGGCTCTCGCGGATGCTCGTAGTCCGCTAGGAGAAATGCGGAAGTAGCGAAGCGGGTACGAACGCACAATGGGCAAAAGAATGAGCGAAAAAAGGAACGAAAAGAGAGAAAGGCAGATAAAGATGAGAAGACAGCATGAGCGCATACACCGGCTGCGAATCTCATGCCGCGCGTTCCATACCCCGCGAGTCTTTCAAGTACCATCAGCTTTTAGCTTAGGCTATATAGCCAGTAATATAACAGACGCATCAACGCTCTCTTGGTCTCGGGGAGCCATGCTGGATGGACAACGTGTGTTCTCCGCGTTCGCCACATGCCGTGACGAGTTGCGTTATGTTTTTTCATTCTCTCTCTTCCACCTACCCCCTACCTCCTCCCTCCCTCCCTCACAACCTCACTATTCCTCTCTTTCACACAGTCTCTCTCTTCCTCTTGGCTTCTTTCTTGTCTCATTGTCTTCTTCCTCGATTCTTCGCTAACCGCAACCCGGACAACTGACTGTTCGCCGTTCTCTCGCGCAGATTGCTCGTTAATAGCGGCCACGCTTCTTCTGAATTATCCATGTATATAGGTATATACATGTATATATAATTGTGGCCAGAGACCGAAGAGCGAAGGGCAAGGGCGCCAAGAACGCGAATAGACGAGAAGAGAGGGAGAGAATAAATTCTATTACATTCACCGTGACGTAACGTACGAGACAACGATAGAAATGATTTAACGAAGTATCCTTACTCGATACGACATTGCCTCGGTGTGTACGAGAACTCATCAGGATCGAGAGGACGAAGATTCGCGACGTGATTTAAAATTTTCACCGGCGTGGTAAAAATGTTTAATATAGTCCCGTAATTTGCGATGGGAAATATATGTTATGCGAGATATTATTGAGAGAGGAAGCATATGGTTGCCCAGGGGTAATTGGATATTATAATTTATATCGAAAATTGACCACTCTTCTTCTTCTTCGTCTTCTTCTTCGTTTGCCTTCTTCTTCTTCTTCCTCTTCTTCTTCTACGGTTTTTTTCTTTGCTTCTCTTCCTCTCTTCGTCTCGATGAAACGTATGTAATTTCGTGGATTATTCGTTTCGGGACAGATTGCTCCCTCGACGAAGGCTCCAACTATGAAACATAGTTAGCGTATTATTATAAAATCGGTGTTGCGGCCCTAAATTCGAAAAAAGATTATTAAATCTATACATTTACGTATCCGTGTGTACAAACTCAAATTTTTACGATATATAGTTACCATGTGTTTAGAACGACCTTCGAAATTTTTATGTGTGAAGTGTGAGGCCAAAAAGTCATTGCATTTTTTTATAATAAGCGGGGTTAGCCTTATACGAAAAGCAATTATTTTTTGGCCAAGCTGAGATATACGTTTCCACCTGCGTTTGCAATTACCTGCGAAATACAATGGGAGTTTGTGTCGTGGCCGAGTTTTGTGAGACAAAGTCGTCAAGAAATGGAATGCACGCGATGAAACTGGAAAAACTAGAATATTTGTGAAGTGATCTGTTTCCTTTTTTTGGAATTCATGGACCCCTGCGCTGCCGAAGAAAAGTCAGGACGAGCGAGGGAGACCCATTCGGTACATCCCCTCGTCGCTGTTCCAACCCCGAGAATCCTCTTTCACATGGAAAAAAAAAAGATCGTAAACGTCTCGGACCGATTTTGCCTCGAGCCTGCTGTTAGATGGACCGTGGCGCGTATACGCGCGATCCCTCGTGCCTAGATCTAGCGAAGATAGATATTCCCGTAGATTCTAACTGAGGAAAGAGACATAATTCAAAGGCTCCTTGGTCGTTCGCATCGAAACAAGTGTGTCCACTATTCTCGTCTTCCTCCTCTTCTTCTCGGTTTATTCCCTCTCAAGGCTGCTGTCTAGAGCAGAATTTTTGTTTTTCCTAGGAAAATCTTCCGGAGACAGAAAATAATCTGAAGTCTCGCTTGTATCTTGATCGAGGGAAGAATGGAGACACGAGAGGACTCATTTTCAAGGGATTTTAATTTATTCATTTCCCAAGCAGTGAAAAAAGCAATTATCATTGATTTATGTTAAGTTTTATACAAAAATAACACAAGATATGTATTGTACAAAATATTTTAACTTTGATCAAAATATTTGTTTAAAAAACTATTCTAGTTATTAGCTGTTTATCAACGCGTGCTTAATTAATTAACGGTTTATCGTTATTATTGAAAATACTCCAGCTCGATTATCTTCCATTGTTCTCCCTTCGCGGAGACTTCGATGCCCGCAACAGTGGAACTCGACCCACAGTACGTAATGAAAGAACTGTGCCTTGCTCTCGCAGCGGGCATCTAATACACCACAACCAAACGCGGTAAAATCACCGATTCGTTCCGTCGATCGAATCTTCCGTACTTCGTTTCTACTTTTTTTTTCTCTCTCGTTCCGAATACAAAAACAACTTTTGCGCGTGAATCGTCGAGAATTCCTTCAGCAACCGAACGTTTCCACTTTATCCGGGAGTCATTCGTTCGATTTTATATTTATACATGTATATCTATATGTCTTTTCTATCCATTCGCTTCGTGCGCTAGAACTCCAATCCCGGGTGTTCGCACACGAGATACCTCGAAGTCACGTCGCTTCGTATTTTCGCGCTTCGCGTTCACCGAATAAATAAAATAAAAAAAAAAAACAAAAAAAGACGCCACTCGCTCAAGCGAAATCTCCGTCAGACATCTCATCCCGCGGTGAGACCGTCTCGCTCTTTCTCTCGCGATTCCTCGTTCTTCCTTCTCTTCATGGTGAACCCACGCGGGCGTACGAAGGCCAAGCGCGAGTTGTACGTGTCATGTGCTTATATATACCTCTATATATATATATGTATATATACAAGTACCATGGTGGTACGTTCGTTACATCGGAAATACAAATGTACTCCGAGTTATACGAATTGATAAAAAAAAAAAAAAGCTCGAATCGTGAAGCACCCGCAGATTTCTCCTCGTACCTCGAGTAATCGAAGAAGGGCCTAGCCATATCCGTAAAACACGTATAAATAACCATTTTTACAGACGTCACCGATAACAATTGGAATTCATCAAGATTAAAGTACAAAAACAAGAAAAATATTGTCACTGAAACAAATTTAATCAGAATTTTTAGAAATCGTGATTAGCATCGCGATATTTATAATCGACTAGATTTTTGCAAAGTCTTTTTGGACGAAAGCAGATTTTAACCCCGTCAAAATGCCAAGGTCGAAATTGACGATCCACTTCTGGAACTCCGAGTCTCTCAAAAAATCAAAATTTTGTTTTCCTTCGAAAAGAATTCATAAGGACATTGCAAGATCAAAAATGGCCTGTGCATTACGAATATCGTAGTCTCACTCTCAATTTTTAAGATCTTTTCTGTCGAACAACCTAAACTTCCACAGTTTTCCATTCCCCAAACTTAATATTATATTTTCAACAATTTTCTCTAAACAACATTTCTGTTATACTTACAAATAATCAAACTTTCGATATCGAGACTATGTCAAATAAGAGTGAATATCAATGAATCCACTTCCCATTCAAGACAATTGAGTTTCAATCCTTCAATGTATCTTTCTTTTCTATATAAGATCCACATATAACTATACAACGAGGGAAAGAGTGTCGGCATCGTCGTTGATGCACTTTCCTTATACCACGTATGCACACGGCTGCAACATGCACGTAGACATCACCCCCGGGTTCCGTGAGGTGTGCAGTTCCTTAAGGCCGCTAGGCATATACCGCTTCTCGCGGCATAACTCCTCACGTCGCACACGCTCTTTCGTTCTCCCGTGGCCGGACATCATTGTATATAAAAATACACACAAACACACGCACACACATACAAAAACATTCATTTCTCGAAGGTATAAAATGCAACCTTGCTGCACTCACGATACGAGCGAGCCGTGCGGAGCACGATTTCGTAGATGCATGTTGCACGCGAGAATTGAACAGGGAACCAAGAAGAGAGCGAGGGTACAGAATCCCCGCAAACGCGTACCAACCTTCCCACACACACACGCACATATGTACACACACGATCATGAAATAACATACGAATACATATATCCACAGGAAAATCCAGTACTGGTATGTATAGAAAAGGAATGTATGCATCGATGTGTTTATAACTTTTACACGTAACTCGTGTGTGTTCACGGCGATTCGTACGTATGTACGTAAGAAGTACAAGCGAAACACGAAGGGCTTTGCATCACGAATTCAAAGGGATTCTTCTTCTTGGTGTAACTACCAGGGCCGGTGTAATTCGAGAGTCGAGCGATACGATGGAAGTGTGTGTATGTGTAAGAGAGAGAGAGAGAGTAAGAGGGATGAAAGTTCTTCTCTCGCGAAACGTATGCGCGAGAGAGTCTTGCGTTTTGCAAAAGTCTTTCCCTCTCTCGTGCACGAGGACGCTTTACTGTACAGGTATTATTTTCGTACCTCGTGCACGATCGTAGGTATATATCGTGTGTACGAGAGGATAGTCGGGATGCGAATATACAAAGTCATCTTCTATATGGGCATCCCCTCGGAGAACATGCCGGTGCTCCGGGTGCTTTTCCTTCCCCCTGTATAATATTATATTTTTCTATGTGTATGTATATATATATCGTTGTAATTGCGAACGTGACTGGCCGCGATTACGACCTGCCTCTAATAAGTTTCAGTAATTAGCACGAGCCCTAGACCCCGCGGTACCGTTCCAACTGTTATTACCTAACGTTAATCGTACTGCGAAAATTCAAAGCTCGTTTGGATACGAATAATAACAATGATTTTCGATATATAAAAAAAAGATACTCGTTCATTAAACATTCTTAATGAAGTATTCGATTAAATAATTCCCCAATTTCTCCGGAGAATGAAACAAAACAGGAAATTTTGTATTACAAATTGACACGTATTTAATTCTGTCTGATAAAGCTTATCAGCCTTGCAGCGATATATTTCTCGTATGTTTTTCCAACAGTGAAGATCTTCTACGTCTGTTATTCTCCGTTAAGCGTGCATGCTGCTATCTCGGACGAGAGACTGGCGAAGAGGAAGGAAGAAGAGGAGGCGAGGAAAGAGAAGAGTCGCAAGAGAGCAGAAACCATCACAATCGCAACGAATCGCGGGGGTTGCGAGCTTCGCGGGGCTCGCAACTCCTTCTTAGCGTTGGATATACGCGAGGAGAAGGTTAAGGATATGTTTCCCGGCGGAGAAAAAGGAGTGAACCGAAATGCATGCTCCGTTGCCACGGTGGTTCGCCCGAGAGCAGTACAGTACTCTATGAGCGAGTGTGTAAGTGTATAGAAGCTTTGCGAATGTACGAGCGAAGTATAGCGGAGCTCGTCGGTATCAAACGTATCGCATGGTGGGGATGTCGAGTATAGTGGAGGCCCTCGAGCAACAGACAGTACGGTGTTATAAGCATTGAGTGGATGCATGGGACAGTGGTGGAAGGAGAAGGGGTTCGTCGAGGGAGGGGCGTGATGCGCGGGGCAGGGAGGGGCGTGCGCCGAATGGGCAGGATGGAGGGGAGAGGAGTAAGATGACGACCATGGTAGCCGCAGGTAGAGGGCCCCGCGTGAGTCGCCCGGAGTGGGGGTAACTCACGGTCGGGGCCCGGGGTCCCGTCCGAGATACCAACGAAGCCCCAGTTGCTCGCGAGAGACCAATACGATCGTCAGTGCCGCGCTAACGTCGTCGCTGTCAGACACGCCACTAGATACAGTAGTGAATATATATATATATATATATATATATATTTATATGTACATATAGATATATATGTACGTACATAAAAAGACAGACGGAAACACACGACCTCCGGTTCGAGGTCTCTCGCTCTCCGCACAGTCGATAACTGTAAATCGAGGCGGACGGTTCATTCGTGACGTTTCCGTGCCGGTACATTTTTTGTTATTGTTGTCGTCGTTTCTTATCGTGAAAATATTGTAACGAGAAATAAGGGCAATTAGCAATTCGATCCTAAGATCGATGAACACGAGGGAACTTTTTTATTTGATCGAATCGAATCGTTAATAAAAACAATAACAAAAGCACAAACGGAAAACAATAAACATTTCGCGAGCACGTGAGTGAAAGATCCAAGTGTTCACGGTGAAAATAAATACGTTCCGTAATCATTGTTTTGCATATTACGTGAGGGAACAAGTGACGTACACTTCGATGTATTCGCGAATGGATTTGGATAAGTTACTTGTGACTTAGTCGTCGGTAGTGTCGGTGCTACCGATATTAAACAAGATTGTTTACGTAGTCCGGTTACATCGAACATTGGACGAAGATACAGAGTTTGTTTTACTACTCTCGTAAAAGGGAAAAGAGAGAAGAAAAAATACGCAAGGATTTTTATCATCGTATTAACTTCCGGTTTCGCCTGCGATCCGGACTTCTTCGGGCAGCCTCGCCCCTCGCAGGCGAAGGTGTCGTCGCTATTTTTACGTTTTATTAATCGTTGATACAGCGTATGCATATTCACGTATTTAGCGAACAGGTGTCGCGACTTTGGGTATGTGCCTTAAAGAAAAGGGTTGTACCCGAGCCGAACGATACTTCGATGGTGGCGTGATAAAATCGGTGCAGTGACATCGACTCCATTCGTCGTCGTTTTTCCGACGAACAAATAATAATAATTCCTTATTATTATTATTATTATTATTATTATTAATATAAAAAAGCGAAAATGCCGAAGATATTTCTGATCAAGAACAGGCTTCACCAGCAGCAACTGAGGCTGCTGGAGGCCCAACATCTTAGCAAGAGTCCACCGCCTGGTAGCGGCAAGGATAGCCCACTCGGAGGTTCCGAACCGCTGAGTCTCATCGTAAACAAGCATCAATGTAAGTTAGAAGATATAAGTGTGTACTTACTTCATAAATTAATGATCATTACGTTTAATCGAAGATTCATTAAAATCTCGATATCGCCCTCTCTGGGAATGAAATGAAAATAAAATAATTGGCAAAGGGTTTGAAACAAAGGAAGAGGCGATATCAACGGCGCAGCTGAAAACTGATTTGCCGCGGTAGATTTGCAGTTTTAGAAAATTACCGAGCGATCATCCGTTCGCTATTCCATATAATTGGGATCTCGCGTTTCTGGGAGCCGCGCGCAGGTGTAGGCACCTGTGCGCAGGTGTCGCGTAGGGTGAACTTAGAAGCTCGGCGTGTTTCGCGAACGTTTTTTTTTTTGTTTTTTTTGTTTGTATATTCGGAATCCCGCTGGAGGGTTCGCCACTCTCCGCAATCTCTTCGTCGCGATCGTAAAAGAAGTCGATGTATTTGTCTAATGCAACAGCGAGGACCTTGAAGAAAAAATGGCCGTCGAGCCCCGGAACTCGCGTCGCTAAGACGATTCCGCGTACGTACTTCGAGCTCGAGGACTCTTCTTCTACCTCTTCCAGCTCATCTCCCGCACGTCTCAATTATACTAAATATATTATCGCTAATGATGCAAACCGGAGAGGAAAATCATCTTGACTCTCGTCGTTACAAACGTACGGACATAAATCGGGAATTACGTATGTTTGCTTATGCGAGCGATGAGACAAACGTTGTAACAATTTTTTGAAAGTTGTTTTTTCTATCATTTACTTCGATCGCGCGTAATTACCAAGCGTAAATTTATTTAATTTCGATTTTCTAGTTAAACGAAAGCTCTCGATTCGATTGAAGCAATCCACTATTACAGTTCGTAAAATTAGGTTCGATGAATTTTTGTTCCAACATCGTTTGAAACACGAATCGATAAAAATACTAAAAATTTACGTTAGAGTGTTATCGACATTCCAATACAGCTTTCGGTCCTTTCCCTCCATGGAACCCTGTTCAAACATTAATTTCATACTTCTCGCGAGATCTCACGGGGCCTGACCTTTGGGACGTGAGTCGCTTCGATATTCCGAGTCGAGATTCTCGAATCTCTTCGCCTCGATTCTCCACCTCGTCGTATATGCATATGGGGGAGCTCCAAGTCGTCAGTCGTTTATGTTGTACAATATTGCGTAACGTTTTTTTTTTCATCAACGCACGAGCCGTCGACGAGCCGAAGCGCCGCTTATTTCGACCCGACGTTTATCGCGAGGGAGCTCGTTCGCTCGCTCGCGCGCAGTCAACGGTACATTGAGTATTATAACAGAGAGAAGAAGAAGAGACGAGATGCTGGCTTCTCGCGTTAGGCCCGCGAGACGACGGTCCGAATCGTTCGCGAGATGCATCCCCTCGCTCTTTCCCGAATCTCTGTTCCTTCTCCACTCCAAACTGGTTTCGTAAGAAAAAAAAAGTTAACAAAAAAAAGAAACGCTCCGCCCTTTTTAGGACGTCGAGAGGGCGCTCCATCTCTCTCTCTCTCATTTATGATTTCTTCAATCTCTCGCCTCGACTTTACAAAAGTTTCTCTAATAATTTCTTTACACAAACCTCCAGTCGTGTCGCTAAATAATTAACGATCGATCATTAATTCACAAATTTAACAATCCCGATATCTCCCGACTCGACAACGTTACAAATTGCATCGCCAATGAACGAGAAAGCGCCAGATAAGAATGAAATATGTCGCTACAAAAAAACAACGCAGCGCCATTCCGTAATAAAAATAATAATAATAATAATATCCGCACGCGTAGCGTCACGTTTGAACTCGATATTGCGAATACTCGCGTTAATAACCGGTCGCGATCTCTCGCACACGCCGGTAATAGCGGCGTGGTAGCGGAGCAGAGTGCACGTATAATGGCTCAAAATCATGATCAACACCTCGACGATCAAGGGCGCGACGATATTGCAACGAGTTTTCAAACTGACTATTTTTCTCAAGCTATTTAAATTTCCGTGCGAACGCGTGTGGGACGTTCGCCAAAACTTGCGAATGTTATTCTTACACGAATATACTATATTTACATATGTATACGTGTGTATATACAAGGACGTATATATATCTACAGGCACAACGAGTTTAATCCGTTAGGTGCGTATACGACTGCGAGAAACGCCATGAAGCCGAAGCCCGATACGAGCGACGTTATTCTCGAGAGACTTGTACCTTGCACAAGCGATGAGAGAAGTCTCGTCGAGCATCTCGCGGTCGGCAAATGCATCGGAATTAAACGCTCTTTCGCACGATGTGCGAGAAAACGCATGACGAATTCATTCTTTCACGCTGCTTGTTAATTCGCACTTCTATTAATAATCACGCACGTTACATCTCCGTGTTGCGTTTTATTTCATGGTATTCTTCTTCTTCTACTTCTTCTTTCATCCCTGCTGGAATAATACGCTCGCTATATAGTTATATACCGGAACAATATGTCGATTGAATAATAATTGGTCGTTGGATCGTGGGGAATAGGATTGGTACAAAACCTCGTTCCTATCACTACGTCGTTCATTATGAAACGACGTCGATAATGATAGTAGCATTTTTCCACTCGTTGGACGAGTCGTGCCAAGTGGCTCCGGGACTTAACTGTAAACGTCATAAAACAGGAAAAAAAAGCTAACCCGAGGGAAAAAAATAGCGAGGGGAGGTATATTCGAGGTTTAAAAAGGAATATTTCGTCGATTTAACCCGGCGATTAAACGAGAATATCGGTTAATTATAACTCGGTTCCTGCGAGAAAACGTAACGCGATACATGGGCAACGGGTATAAGCTCCTGCGAGCTGTGCTTAAGTATATCTGCGTGTATCTTTTTTTTACGTGTAGATATATATACATGAGCAACGGACTCCAGTCCCACGGAATTCTCGAGAGACCGGTTTTCCTGGGCCTCAACACTCTCGGTCGAATAGCTTCGCTTCTCTCCCTCTCTCATCGTTTTACCCCCGAACACCAAACGCGACGGTGCGTCTCTTCTCGAGTTTTCGCTGGTCGGACCTCATCGATCTTCAAGTTTTTTCCATCGGCAAAAAAACGACAGAAACGATAAATTTATTTATCTTGTCTTTCGTATTATTAGGAAATCGTTTTTTTGAAACAGCTAATTCGAATATGCGAAAACGATTAGATCGATTTTCGAAAGGTCATCGTTCAACGTATCGTACCGTAGAGGAGATCGCGTTCGTTATGAGAAAAGAAACTGCGCGAACGTACCAGCTTCGACGAAATTATTCATACGACAATCTTGACTGAGAAATTATGACCGCTCTCATAACAAATCGAAACACGGTGGCTCCATGCAAATCCTTTTATTTTTTTATTCGCGAGCGCACGACGCTTCGTTATTTCGTTCGGAAAAATTAATTCAGTCGATTTCGTCATCTTCTCCGTTTCTCATCCTCGATATAATTGTTACCGAGAAATATTGTAATGAATCGAGCAATCGTGAAAGACGTTCGCACAAACACCGTCCTGGCCGAAAAGTAATTGCGCTTTTATCCCGGATAAACACACGCGACTTTTGTATAAATACGCAATTACTTTTTAGTCAACCTCGCATTAAGTATAATTCTCACCTCAAACAAGGGTAAGATTTAATTATTGAAAAAAAAACAATTTTTTTAGAAATAAATCAATCGAGAATATTAAAACGGTAAGTCGCATGGCGATTCCGAGATAAATTTCGTCATAAACTCGTAATATGTGTCTCGTTGCGAGCGTGAACGAATGTAGAAGAGACGCGTACGTACCCAAGATTCGATTTACCGATGTGGACCTTGGAACATCGCGAAAGGATTTTAGAACAGTATATCGTCGTTTGGGTAGTGGAGAACGACGGGATATCTATCTTTAGTATTAGAGACACCACGCGCCGTTGTATTTCTAGCTTTATGGACACCGCGCGACGTATCTAACGCTTTCTGCGATTCGTACGTGCGCGTATTAGCACATTTACGATTACGCAGAAGGCATTTGCGCGGGATTAGAAACGAAACGTTAGAAGGTCGCGACTCTGACACAGCTGGCCATTTTTATCTATCTATCTCTCGTTCTCACTCGCGTTACCCTTCGCTACTATGTACCTCCTTTTCTCGAACTGACCGGCAATTCGCTGGTGGAGCACCGATCTAACCGAGCGCCATGCTGCATTCCTTGGCGTATTTTTCTTTTTTTTTTTTTAAATGGACATTGGACGTCGCGACTCGTACCGGGCCCGCACGAATGTTTCTTCGACGATCGTGACTGGGCTACTCTCTCGTACATACGCGATTACTTTAGCTGTATACTCCAATTGTACGTACGTTATCGATATATATCGACGTATCGCGCCAGCTTAAGGCCGCTATTCGCCGGCGTAGCCGCGAGAACGAATCGTGATTCGGTGCACGCGCATTCCAGTTAGCCTCAGCGAGCACCGAAGATTCCTTCGTCGATGCCGACTGTGGTTCACGGTTGATCGTGGGCTAGTGTTACTTAAGCTGTTACCACTTCTATTTCAAAATAAAAACTATTATTTGCATAAATGTCGCGCGAAGAATTATTTGTTTTCAATATTAAAAAAAAATATATATAATAAAATAATTTTTTTTTCTACGGTCCACGGTTGATCGTGGGTTAGTGTTACTTGAGCTGTTACCACTTCTATTTCAAAATAAAAACTATTATTTGCATAAATGTCGCGCGAAGAATCAGTTTTTTTCAGTATTTTTAAAAAAATTGTAATAAAATAAATTTTGTTTTCTACGATTCACGGTTGATCGTCGGTTAGTGTTACTTGAGCTATTAGCACTTCTATTTCAAAATAAAAACTATTATTTGCATAAATGTCGCACGAAAAATAAAATTTTTTCTATATTTAAAAAAAATTGTAATAAAATAAATTTTTTTTTTCTACGATTCACGGTTGATCGTGGGTTAGTGTTACTTGAGCTGTTACCATTTCTATTTCAAAATAAAAACTATTATTTGCATAAATGTCGCACGAAAAATAAAAATTTTTCAATATTTTTTCAAAAACTGTAATATAACAATTTTTTTCTACGATTCACGGTTAATTGTGGGTTAGTGTTACTTGAGCTGTTACCACTGCTATTTCAAAGTAAAAACTATTATTTGCATAAATCTCACACGAAGAATAAAATTTTTTCAATATTTTTTCAAAAATTGTAATAAAACAATTTTTTTCTACGATTCACGGTTGATCGTGGGTTAGTGTTACTTGAGCTATTACCACTGCTATTTCAAAATAAAAACTATTATTTGCATAAATCTCACACGAAGAATAAAATTTTTTCAATATTTTCTTAAAAATTGTAACAATACAATTTTCATTTTCTACATTTAATTTACATCTCGACGAAAAGAAAAATCTTGAATATTTCCCATGTTACAAATATATGTATTTCTATATTTTCGTCCCAGTACTTATGTTACTACTCTATACGTGTAATTTGAAACGTGATGCACGAACCGCTAATGGTCTCGGGCTCTTCCGAACAGTTGCACACTCCGTTGGACTTGCAGTCGTTGACACGTAGAGGTAATCCCGTCGTTAGCTCGGTTTTGCGAGAGCGCTCCGGTGACTCGCGCACCTGTGCCAAAGGCCACTATACCAGGATGTTCAGTCATTGTGACGAATTACAATGCACTCGCCCGTACGGTGAGCCGCACGATGAGAAAAATATAGAAACGACGTTAGCTCAACGTTCGCGGGGGCGTATGCTTTACAAAAAAAATCGTCGGTAACAACAAATACCAAAAACAAAATAAAACAAAAAAAAATTTCCACAAAAATCACTAAAACGAATACCTTTTATTAAAAAATCAATATTTCTTACATAAAATTCTACAAAGCGTGAAATATTGCTCGAGTGTGTGAATATAGTGGAAGTTCTCGATATTCCAAATCGCATCGAGTTTATCAAATACATACGGGTAAGAGAGCGGTAAAAATAAAAGCGAAGGGGTTGGTCATGCAGGTATAAGCTCGAACTGTACTTCAACGTCGCGAGATACGCGTACCCTCAACCTCGTCGTACGTGAAAACGTATAGATATATTAATCCTGTTGCCACACCTACATCACGTCCCAAAGAGTCCTTATTTTTTCATTCATCATCCTCCTTCGCCTCCTACGCTCATTCTCTTTCTATCCTTTGTACGCTCGAAAGTTTTGTCCTCGTACGTTCAGACACAAACACACACATACACGTATAAATATATTGTATCTGTCTTTCCTTGTCGCACTCGCTCAAGCCATTTCTCGAGTGCATTATGTCGAGCAAGCAAACCACGAAGCGATTCGAGTGGGTTCGAGAGGCTCGACAGGTAAAAGACTCTGGCAAAGAAAAAAGAGGGAAAGACAGAGAGACGTAGTGATTTACCTGTTCGCAAGCCTGGCGAGCTCTTCGTCTTTTACCCGATGGTGTGTCTGGCCCGCCGCGAACTCGAGAGTCCCTCACTCTTTCTCTCTCTCTCTCTCTCTTTTTCATTCGTTCTCTTCTGTGCTATATAAAAGTTCTTCGTGTATGCCATGCCGTGAGTTCTTTCTCTCTCTCTCTCTCTCTCTCTCTCTCTCGACACTGGCGGTGGCCGCTCGCGCAAGAAACTCTAATGGCGCAAGAGGGGCCCTGACCGAAATTCCGGTGGAACAAGGGGGCCAAGTGCAGGCGGAGAACCCCTTCGGCGATCTCGCTTTACCTCTGCTGCTATATATGTATATATATAAACGTAAAGTATTAAAATTATACACGATACGAGCCAATAGAAAATTTAATTAAAGTCTTCAGGCGTCTCGAACAATTTTCTCGTCAGTTCGCTCGCGGACGAGTGACAATTGTTAAATCAAGATATCCATCTCGCGACGTGAATTACGAATTGATCCTTCGCCATATTACTTATTACGTCTATAAATTTATATTTAAAACAGATAAGGGTGGTAGTAGAAGCACGTAGATATACTCATTATATATTTTTTATATATAACCTTTTATCTCCCAGACTTCCCCGCTCCAGTTTTAATTAACCGCCCAATTTTTCACGGTTCCTTAAGCCTCGTCCATTCTCCTCTCCCGACCTTGCTACACACACCGTGAACTGGAAGGAAAAGCCTTGTAAACCTTCACCGTGGCACTCTTATCATTTCCGTCGAATCTTTCTCATTCGCATCAGGTACACAAATATATATGTAAAATTGTTATTTATAACAGCAATAATACACAGCGAGTAGAAAAATTCAGAGTCTTCGAAAGTCTGATTTTCTCACGCCGTATACTGTCATCCCCGTCGTTTCGCATATTTTACATCATAACGTGAGATTCATTAGTCGAGAATTTCGCGAACGGTTTCCTTCGTCAGAAAGATATTGCTCGTTCTAAGATAGAAATATATGAAGGACTAGACGAGAGAGTGATAATAATGGAGGAAGCAATGAAGAAGCGAGTGATTTTCAATTACGTAAGTGGACTTTCACGCTATCGCGGTACCACACCGTGCGTGAGTATCGCACCTCATCGTCCTCCTTGTCGTCCTCCTCATCTTCCTCTTACTCCGCTCGCTCCGACTTCCTCACCGACGCCGCGCTTCGAACGGGCCAGAGCGCACACCGTAAGTTTTTTTTCCTCGCTACGTCGCGCACACTCTGTGAGACTCGCGGTGTCACCTTGCCACTGCCAACCCACGCACGATACCGCTACATAAATGGCGGATGACGATACCTATTTATGTATATACATATATGGGACAGTGTATGTGTAAGATTTCTACTCGTGTATCGCGCGCATACCTGGTATGTGCTAATACGTACGATGTACAGAGTTCTCTCTACACGTCGGTACCAGACAGCGAGCTTCGTTACACACCGAAACGCGAGGCGTAACCGTGATTCCGCAATACACCGTGATGACCCTAAAGAATCGATGCTCGTCACGAAATTAAACGTCGGACGAATTGACCTTGATAACGATCGATGTCGAATTGATCAATTTTCTAATCCAATCGATAATTTTTTTTTCTGATTAGAATTGTTAAAAATATTCAGTCACGATGATTTTATAGAAAATGATTTCCAAGCTCGTAATAATCTTAACGGATTTTCCTTGTATGCGTTATCTTGCATTAAAGCCAAGCGGCGGTATGATAATTCGTTAAAAAAAAGGCACATTTGTAATTCGATTAATGAGCAAACCGACTTCGTAATATACGGAGGTGAAGTCAAACGACGGGTTGTACGCGTGGTAATGAAATTGAGTTAACCAAAGCCTAGCTCGTCTTGTACACGACGATTATACGCTCGAGGGCTGTAATGTGTGCGTGCGAAAATAAGAAAGACACATAGTATTAATTTGCCAACGAACTTGAGTGCACCCTACGGAAAGTCAAGATTAAAATCTACCCCTCGGGAGTTCCCCGGCTCCGTCGAGTCTCTTCGAGGTGTGCGTTACGTTACTCGAAGCAAGAGCGCATCGTGGTTATGTGCACCTTGCATCGGTGAGGGATAGTCCTTGATGCGATACCTTCGCCGAGGAATGGCACACGCATCCGCATACCGTTGCACACCGCTAATATTTATATATATAATATACATATATAATATAGAAATATATATTAGGCATGCATTATGTAATATATTATATTCATATTATATATATTATTATATACTAAATATATTTTATATAACATAATATATTTATATTATTATATTGTATTATATTATTGTATTATTATATTATAATATTATATTATATTATATTATAATAATACAATAATATTATATAATATTATAATATTATATTATATCATATTATATCATATTATATTATATTATATTATATTATATTATATTATATTATATTATATTATATTATATTATATTATATTATATTATATTATATTATATTATATTATATTATATTATATTATATTATATTATATTATATTATATTATATTATATTATATTATATTATATTATATTATATTATATTATATTATATTATATTATATTATATTATATTATAATATTATATTATATTATATTATATTATATTATATTATATTATATTATATTATAATATTATATTATATTATATTATATTATATTATAATATTATATTATATTATTATATTATAATGTTTTATTATATTATGTATATATATATATATATATATATATATTTATATAGTGTGTATATTTGTGTCTAATATACATGTTTAATTTATCCGTTGCGCTATGTAAAACGATAGACCGCTGTGAAGCTCAGCAGTCTCCTCCGTTAATTCCGCAAGTGCATACGAGAAAGAGAGAGAGAGAGAGACAGAGAAAGAGAGCCTGGTTCACGGTGCTCTTAATGTATTCACCCTTTACCAAACGCACCAGGACGCCACGCTCTCCAAGTTTTCTCTCTCCGGTCGACTTCTTCTTCGTCTCCCTGTATTCTTCCTCCTCGTCCTCCTCTTCTTCTTTTTTCCTCTTCTTCACGGCTCGTAAACGGTGTAAAGTGGCATCGCTGCAGGTGCGGACATCTAACGTAACCGAGACACGCTCGCATCAGCCTTCACCCCCTTTTTTTCATCCCCTCTCGATCTCACCTCGATATTTTAGGGCACGCGTACTTTTTCTTTTCCTTATTCTGCCACAACGAAATAGAACACGAAGAATAATTTTCAAATGTCGTAACGTGTTTTTCGACAATTTTTGTTCGTTTACTCGACTCGTTAACACGTTTTATGAATGAAAACGGCCGTGAAATGCAAATGACGAAAGAAAAATCCGTTACGATTAGCCTCGAGTTAGATAACCGTTAACGTATAGTAAAAGTGTCTACACGCTCGCGCGTGTTCTCAATGTGGGACGGGAGAGAGAATCTCGACTCCGGCGTTACCAACTCCAAGTGTTTGAATAACGAGATATAAACGCGGTAAACCCGTTCGAATCGCATTTCGTAATCGCGTTTTGTGTGCCAAACCGATAGATTTCACTCTCTAAGGATTTCGCGGATTCTGGTACACAAACACACACACACATACATAGAAACACGCGGCACGATAGTTTTCGAATAATGCTGCTAAGGCTTGGCTCTCTCTCACACTCTCCCTCCCTCGGAGATTCGAAGCAAGAACCCCGCACTCTCGCCCTACTCTTTGGTAATCCTTTTTCTCATAAAACTCTCTAATACATCACGCGTCTGTTAGACATTTTCAAATTTGTATGTGTGTATTCGTGTGTGTACATAGCATTCGCTTTTGCCCATAGTACAAAATAAACCGTTTTCTATTACTCAACGTCGCCTCGCAGACTCCAGCTATTAGTTAATAATATCTAATCGTTGAGCACGATGATCGCTGGTTCTCTCTCTCTGTCTCTCTTACCTCCCCCTTCACCGACATATCGTCGACCGAGTGAAACCGAAGCACGCTCCAACAATTTTATTTCGCGCGGCTACGTATTTCCCAGAGAGTCGTTCCCGGTACACGATCGCCAATACGCTTTCATTAACGGACGATTAATTCCCGTGGGCTTTTACACGTTATCGTGAATTCGAGAGAACGTGAGATATCGTAAGAACGAAGGGGGAGAGATACATCGATGGTGAATTTAAAAACGAAAGAAAAAAAAAGGAAGAAAAAAAGACCAGGAATATTCACGCCAAGTTTCTCGAGGGAGTGGTCCATTCTCGGGCTACGTCGCGATTAAAGTAGGTCAAATAGACGCGAGAGGTAGACCGGATCCGTGGATAAAAGGCCAACGGCGATGGGCCTTTAACACCCTCTATATACACGTGTATAACGCCACTTTCCTATCGCTGCGCCCATAATCGCCCTCGCATAAAATCAAATCGAAGCAAACAACAACATTAAAAAAAAAACTATTCAATTCGTTCGCGATTGAAACATCGTGGACAAAGTTTATTGAATTCGTGCCGAGGAACGGTATTAAATTTAATCCGCCCGTATAGATTTTATTCTTGTTACGTTTATTTGTGCGAAAGAGGACGTGAAAAAAAGCAATGAGAAAAAAAGTGATTTATGGTAGATCGAGGGAATTGTGAGATCAAACGGAACGAGAGCGATGAAAATTGTGGAGGTTCGTACAAATATCGTTTTGTACAAACGCTCGAGCTTATGCCTCTGGGTATACACTCCGGTAAGAGAGAGAGAGAGAGAGAGAGAGAGGGAGAGAGTCGCGAAGTCGCAAGAACGTCCGACACGTACCTATAACCGAGAATCGCTCGCGGTTGGCACTGACCCGAATTTTTATTCTCGTCTCCTTCTTAACCTCCTCCTTTCCTCTCTTTCGCCCTCTTCAAGCGTATAATGTATCCTCTCGTTATCCCCAGCACGTCGTCGTCGTTGTCGTTTTACCACGGAAACCTTGCCCTGCGCCTGACCTTCCCTGGCCCCACTGTGATTTCTCCCCTGCGAATCGTACCTTACACCTCAACTTGGTGAACCTTTATTCTCTCTCGGCAACGGATGACCCACGAATTATTATAATCTACGATAATTTTATCATTTCACTCGATGGCAATGAATTTTACATCTCTTTTTTTATCTCGTGAAAAAAAAGAAAGAAAAACCGAAGAAAATTGTGACAGGGAAGTATCACCGAAAGTATAGTAATCGAGAGTCCGACTCGAGCGCGCCAAGCACCGGTCACATTTCCTACCCGGGCGTTCAAGTCTCCGCGATGACTCCCATGCCGCTTTTTGTTCATCCACGCTTCTCTCTCTATCTTCTTCGCTTCTCTCTCTATCTTCTTCGCTTCTCTTCACTCTTCGTCTTCGCTCTTCGGTGCCTCGCGCACACACTCTTCGCTCGCGATAAATACTATCGTAAACACATAATGCTATGTATCTATGTATATGTAGTATATATGTACAATCTTTGCGGACTTTGCCGTGCCCGAGACTCGTCGTCTCGAAGTACCGGTTCCCCATTTCTTTCGTCGTTCTACAACTTTGCTATATCGTCTCCTCTCTCCCTCTCTCTCCCTCCTCACTCTCTCATTCCTTCTCTCCCTATCTTTCTCTCTTCAGCTTCTTCCTTCCATCTCGTTCTTTCTTCGCCTCACGTACGAGAATACATACGCGCATGTATCTGCGTACACGCCATTAGCCGTTCTGTTCTCCGTTTCGAATAACAGCAGCAGCATCGAGCACACACACGTCGCTTGGTACACTGGTCACAGGGAGACCCGTTCATATTTATAGCTTCGCTACACATACATCTGTGTGTATGTGTGTGTGTGTGTATATATAAATATATAGATAAACGAATATACAAGGACCTCCACGACTAGTTAGGAGATTTAGTTAAAGCCACGAGCACACATATAGATATAGGTACACGTGCTACAATACAGTATGAAAGACGCGTCGGTCTCTTCGAAGGTTGCCCAACGGCGTCGTTGACGCGCCTGTTCCCCGGTACGTGTCGTCGCCATTTTAGATCCACCGGTTGTCCCGCTGAGAGGACACACCACTTCTCGTCGATTATACCGCCGCTCGAGATGACGCAATGGATCTTGCGCAAAAGGCGTTAGAAAATGAGCGGTATATTATAATATATACACGTACACATTGACGAGCTTATATATATACACGTATATATTACTCAGGCGATGTCTCGAGTCGTGCGTAATCCCACGCGAGTACGTACGTACTAAAAACCTGCCGAAATTATTAATCATCGTTACTTCTGCGAACTCAACGTGAAAGTTCAAGGCAATGAATTCTTCTTTCTTTTTTTTTCTCTTTCTTTAACGACCTCGATCATAATTCCTCATATAATCGCCTCGTTAATGAGCCGCCGTTCCATTAGCGTTAGTTCAGTTATTAATTATGTATTCCTCCGACTACGCTCGTTCAAACATATTTTCTTTCAACCTTCGTCCATGAAGAAAGAGTGAACGAGTTTTTTGCTTTTGCGAATTGTTGTTTGCGCGATAGTTGATGAACCTCTGGCGGTAAAAATGCGCGCGTGATGCGATACGGAGCGCGCAGGGTCGACAACGACGAATCGATTAAAGATCGATAAGACAACGTCGCGCACCTCGTCGTACGACTTTCTTTAGCGACGTACTTGTCGCGTTTATAAAATTTATAAAACAGCTCGTCGGACGTTAATATATCGACGTATCGCGTGCTCGAGGAGACGATTAATCATTCGACCGCTTGATTCCTTGCTCTCGCGATTACGTTAAAAATGAAATAGATATCGCCTCGATTTTATTGGAAGGAGATTTTACTCAGGACTAGCAAGAAAAAGCACTCTTGCGTCCTTGATGAGTCCATGGCTTCCTGGTTTTCCGCTTCAACGACGACCACGACGAAGTTCTCGTGAGCTCATAGTCGCACGGTGTCCTCGTGCTCTATTCCGCCATGCTATAAACGTGCCCGTGTCGGCGCGCACGATGTCAAAGTCAAGAGAACGCTACGAGATCGAGAGCCTCGCGATACTTTGCTCCATTACGAGGGAGGGAGAGAGAGAGAGACAGGCTTTACTAACTCGTACTCTATATGCGCTAACTCAAATCGTATTTAACACCACGCGGGTGTTTTCGTAACGAAAAAACGCTCACGCTGTTTTACGATCTTATTACAACTTAACTGGAGCAAGTCTCCTACCACTGCGGCTAGAATTTTCTCTCTTTCTCTTTCTCACTTCAATCAAGAACTATTACCAGGCTTAACGCTTGTCGCAATTACCACGAACTGGTCCTTGCTCGTTTATTATGACAAAAAGTACGACGGATAAAAGAAACGGAAACAACGGAAGAAAAACGACAACGTTCGAAGGATGAAATGAGAAAAATGAAAAATTCTTTGTCAGTGAGCTGGAAACATTGCGGAACGGTTCGTCCTGCTGAAGAATTAAAAAAACACTTTTATTAAAAAAAGAAATTATGTTTTTTTAGAAAAATTCAATTCTTGATGTTGGTTTTCTTCTCTTTTAATTAAAAATCATGAGACGTAGTAATGAATTTTGCGGGTCATGGAGAACAGACGGGCTTTCGCTATAGTAAACAATCTTGAAAGTATTTCTATCTAAGCTGGACCAACGGTCAGGCGAGGCGGAGTTTAAATATGGACAATAGTAACGCTGTAACTCGCGAGATTTTCTCCATGCAGCGTGTAAACGATGTCGAGGACCTGAACTAACAGTATACGGAAACGATAGTTCGTTTATTCAAATTCCTCGTGCGACGAGACTCGAATAAAATCCCATGTAATATTCAGGGTCGCGTCTCGTGAAACCCCGCGCGAGAGAACTCTCCTCGACTAGATAATTCATCGATACGCGTCTCGCAAGCTGTAGTATTTCACGGATTTACATCACGAGTCGATATAACCGCGAATTTACAAATGTCGCAGTTCGTTCGAAATTCCGTAGTCTAAGAACTTTGTGATGTAGCGAAACAAAAAAAAAACAAGAAAAAAAGAGAGAAAAAAAAAGATCAACGACCGCGCGCTCTCTCGTATCTGCGCCTCTTCGAAATTCAAGGCCGATGACCGTTCTCTCATCCGTGTGTGAGCGCACGTACGAATCTTCGTTGTCGAAGCGCCGCGAGGCGATAACGCGGGCGACGCGACATCGAACGAAAATTCGATACTCGATTCAAACGGTAAACGGCCTGTCGATTCTCAAGGACAAACGACGCATGTTTTATTCCCACGAATTACGAAAAATTATACACGTAGCATGGATGACAAGGTGGGAGACGAGGGAATTGGAACAGTGCGTCGGAATCGTGCGAGTTACAATCTTTGAGAATCGAGCGAAACGAAAAATGGTCGTGAATCACGCTGAAACGTTTAACGATAATACGCAGTAACGTCGATGGAATTAAAGTTAACGAGCGGATACGAGCCACATTTGAAAATTTGGTCGGATTTTTCACCGATTTTCAAATAAAAGTAGCGTAAAGATCGACGCGACGTTGATTTTAATTTATATTTTTGTATTTTTATCATTGATAATTGATTTATTTTTTTAGATCGCGATCGAACGGAAGATGACCGAGCAACGACGCCGGAATCATTGCGCAGCAGTAGCCCGGCGAGTTCGCCACCGCCTCAATGGCAACCGTCGACCCCCACGAATACGCCACCCCGGCGCTTCATCTCGAGTATACTCGGCGGCGACATTCCGTACGGTAGCCGAGGTCACGTATTGACGAGAGCCGAACGCAAAGAGTACAGTAGCCCACCGATCGCACCGACCGCGGACAAACCATTGCCCGGAAAATCGGAAAGGCTCGAACTACCACGACCCCCGACACCCCCTAAGACGCCCAGAATCGAGCCACCGACTCGAGTTTCCGTCATACAAAGGGTGCCACCGCAGACTCAACCACCGAGGAAAGAACAAACGAAAATAGAGCTGCCGCACACGCAGGAACCGGAACAGGTGAATTATCGATAATGATATACAATTATTTTGTTTTATTTAATCTTATTTTCATTTTTCATTGGATTTATTTATTATTAAGATTTTTGTGATTGAACTTGTTCAATAAAAATAATTGAATAATTACAAATTTCAGGATCAGCCGATCGACTACGCGGTACCGAAGAGAAAGGAAGATGTCGACGAGGAGAGAGGTCGCGAAGGTGCGAAAGCGTCCCGCACGATCGGCAACTCGATCGCGAGACCGATGCTGGCGATGCGACTGTCAGGACCCCAGACGGTGAACGCGGCAGCGGGTCACGGCAGATCGACGAATTCCGGTAACGGCGGTGGTGGTTCGACCGGTGGAAACGGCAGTAATACAACGAGCAACAGTGGAACCACCGGAAGTGGAGGCGGCAGTAATATCGGTTTTACGAGCAGCGGCGGAGGCGGTGGTGGAGGCGGCGGTGCGGTTGGTGGCGGTGCTGGTGGTGGTGGAATGAACCCCGGTGGTAACGGTGGCCGTGGCAATTACGGACCAAGCTCACCACCCACCGGTTCGTTGCCACCGTTCTATGAATCCCTAAAAGGTGGAAACAATCTTGCAAACTTTGCCAATCAGTACAACGGAACTCAAGGTAAACAATTGCAATTCCTCATAATTTCATATTCCCGATGTACGCAATTTCAATAATTCGAGTTTGACTAAGTGACGAACATTTTTCCATTCTTCAGGAAATGGATTTTTGACACCATCGACGGCCGTCGGTATGGAATGCGACACGGGCCAGCAGGACATCAATTCTCAGCACTCGCAGTACGGTGCTCAAGAGGGGAAACAGTACTCTCTCCTGCAGAACGTTTGCGCGTCCTACGGACTGACCTTGAAGGAAGAGGAGGAAGACCTGTCGGCGTATAAGATACAACCGAACGATCTATTGTCGAGCCAGTACGGCGCGTACGACGTAACGGATTCGGGAATGATGGTGGACATGGTGACAGGAGCGGTAGTCGATCCGCTCCAATTCACAGCCACTCTGACCTTCAGCTCCCCCTCCGATCACACCGCCCTCCTCGAGAGTCTCAGCGACGCTGCCGATCTCTTCTTGCCGAGGCTACCAGCCGATGAGGGTGGCAACGATCTTCTCGAAGATTCGCTTCATTCACCGGCGTCGGCGGGTAGTGCCATCGGTCAAGATGGCCAAATGACGACACCGGTCGAACCTAGCGTCGATCCATTTCCCGAACACAGTATGGCCTTGACCCGTGGCTTCGACACATCGAGGCATTACAGCACGGCACCGCAACACTTCAATACGACGAAACTTTCCAGCATGTCTTATCCTACCGGTGAATCGAGCTATCAACCCCTACCCAAAGAAAGACCAGAGCTCGCTCTTCATCTCAATCAGAATCAACACCAGAACGAGCCACAGTTGCAACAGTTGCAGATTCAAGTTCAGATGCAACATCAACAGCAACAACAACAGACCGCTGCTACGTCACCGCATCAGCAACATCATCAAGGACTCCTCAGTCCTGGACTCAGCTTTACCGGAAGTGGTGAGTTTTCCATTAAATCGAGCTCAACCGATCGAATAATTCCTCAAGATTCCATTCCATCATCAAATTACCTCATTCGTTTGGTTTGGTTTACAGGACTCGAACTGGATTCGGGAAGTAGCGCCGGTGGTAGCCTGCCCAGTCCCGGTGCAGCGAGCTGTTCCCTCGATGCTGCATCGACGAGCACGTCCCCTGCCTGCGGTCTCATGGAACACGCCCCGAGTCCCTCGGGTGTCTCAGCAACCGTGAGTGCATCATCTTCCATCGGAGAATCATCCGGGACTCCCCGTTCCGGTGTACTTCAGCAGAGGGTAAGCACCCCGGATTGATCCAGGCAAAAGCATACGATGATAAGCGCTTAACGCTATCGATCGATCGAATCATTTTTAAACCAAGTATTTGTCATCAACGGAATCGTCGAACCAAACGAATCTTTCGATTAATCAAAAGTCTTTGAATCGTCGTTCTTTCGATCAAAACATTTCGCCTCGAATCTTTTTATCATGCAATGCCAATCAACTTGAGTGCTTAATCCTTCCGCGATGATCCATTAATTGTTTATACGTATCGTCCATTCTCCGTTCACGCTAATTTTGAGCTCTTCGTGTTCGCAGTTGGGTCTACCCGGTGACTGTCAATTGGAATTCGTCAATGGTGGTCATGGAATCAAAAATCCTCTGGCAATCGAGGGACAGAGACAAACCTCGGTAACTCGGGACGAAGAACGAACCCCCCGACCACCTTCCGGCAAGGTAAACATTTTTTTCCTGTTCAACATTTTTATCTAAACTTTGCATTTTCGATTCGTCCCATTCAACCGTAAACATTTTCAATCCTTTCCTTCCAGGACGACGATCCAAACCGTTTCACCTGTCGCGTATGCAGCAAAAACTTCAGTCTGCAGCGATTGTTAAATCGTCACATGAAGTGTCATAGCGACGTGAAACGTTATCTATGCACGTTCTGCGGCAAAGGTTTCAACGATACGTTCGACCTTAAGAGGCACACGAGAACGCACACGGGTGTACGACCTTACAAGTGCAATCTGTGCGAGAAGAGTTTCACGCAACGATGTTCACTCGAGAGCCATTGCCTCAAGGTTCACGGAGTTCAACATCAGTACGCTTACAAAGAAAGGCGCACAAAGGTACGAAAGCAATGCTAAAAGTTCAACAATTCCATCTTTATTTATTTTATTTTCAAATCAATTTTCCAATGAATCTCGTTATAAAAAATAAATCTTGTCCTCAGGTTTACGTGTGCGAGGAATGCGGTCACACGACGCAAGAGCCCGAGGTCCATTATCTTCATCTCAAGGACAAGCATCCTTACAGCCCGGCGTTACTAAAGTTCTACGACAAGCGACACTTCAAATTCACGAACAGTAACTTCGCCAACATGCTGCTCCAGGTGCGCACGTAGACAAACAAAAAGCAACAAACTCACGCAAATCGTTTGTATTCGAAAAAAAAAAACTTCCGTGATCTTGAGAGGGGAAGAAAAATTAGGCGCGAGTCTAATCAGCCGCGCGCGAGGGTTTCGATAGATCGATAGAGATTTTTCTAACGGATAGAACGCAAATATTTGCAGACTGAAAGAGAATGAGAACGTAGAAAACGAGAATGATATTAGGGAAAAGAAGAAAATCGTGAAAAGAATTAGCTCTTAGAACACGTTGTGTGTAAATCTGCAGGGTGGCCTTTTGCAACGAGAGACGAGGGACTCGGACGGGAGGTGCGTAAAAGCGTCTTCGAAAGTTCTCGAGGCAACTTCGCGCCGGGCAATGAGTTCTTTCCAACTCGATCAGGCGTCGACGTATTGAAGAATAGCTTCGCGACGCCTTCCCTCCTGGAATCCGGAAGAGGACGAGGAACGGATAAACTCTCGAGAAAAAAAAACGAACGAAAAACAAATGAGAAAAAAGAAAACGAGAAAAAAAAAGAAAAACGAAATGTTACGGGGAAACCTCTGTTGAGATTTTATTCGTCGCTAAATATATTAATCGATAATGAAGTATAATCGTTAAGCCGTTGAACAAATGAGATTGTACTGCGAAATATCGCCCCAAGGACTCGGATCGAACGTTAACGGGACCGCTTCCCGCTCACCAATTTACAAAAAAAAAAGACAATAATTAATCGGGATGGGCTAATGAAGGATCTTTTTAAATAACTTTTTTTTTTCATTCGACACAAATGAGATATATACAGGGTGGCCCACATAACTCTTAACGGCTGAATATTTCGGAAACTATTTGTCCAATTAAAAAGTTGTTCATGACAAAGTTTTATGCTTTCGAGAGGCCTTTCTAACTACAAAAATATGATAGTTACCCCCTGCCGGCAGGGGGTAACTTTACAATTTCAACCGGGACCCCCTATCTGACCAAAAATAACATCTGACAAAAAAATGTTTCAAATAAAATTTATTTGTTTTTTCTCGTAGAATCCAACCTTCTAACATTTTATAGGGGGTCCCGTTTGAAATTGTAAAGTTACCCCCCCCCCCATAAAGGGCGGCAGGGAGTAACTTCATATTTATATAGTTAGAAAGGCCCCTCGAAAGCATAAAACTTCCTCATAAACAACTTTTTGATTGGACAAATAGTTTCCGAAATATTCAGCTGTTAAGAGTTATGTGGGCCACCCGGTATATATATATATATATATATATGTAAATATATATATGGGTGAGTTACGTTGCATTCCGACTTCGCGGGGCTTCACCAAGAGATCCTTGGAGTTTTGTCGAATAGAATTGATTTTCTTTCTTCGCTCGAAGACATCAGGGACCTCTTGAAATCTTTCACTTTTTCGAAGATCCCACCGGGATCTTCGCTCGACTGACTCGAACAGAATTAGAGAAACGATTGCGAAATAACAAAATAAAAAATAAAAACAGGATAATTATAATAATCGCGAATCCGATAGACACGGGTGCACACATTACTTCACTCACGGGTCGAAGATTGACGCTTTACAGATTTCCTCTCTCTCTCTCTCTCTCTCTCTTTTATCTTTCCATCTATTTTTTTTCTTGTTTTTGTACATTACTTGAATAATCGATAATCATTAAACGCACACCTTGCGGTAGGGTAACCTGTGATATAGGGAGAAGGATTTTACACTTTATACACGACACGATGACGTTTCACATTTACGTCGTACGGCATTGAATCGACACGTCTATAAGAAAAGAAGAAAAAAAAGAAAAACAAAATTAAACACGCCGTTCCGACAGACACACAAGACACACGAGTATTATTTCGGCAGCGAATTTACATCGTCTCACACATTCGTAAACACAAACGGGGTTTCGTGCAATTTTTGCGGTGGTAGGAAAGAAAAAATGATTGATAAGATTTCGATAAAAAGAAAAAAGAAGAAAGCTCGCGCAATCGACGCGCGGTAATCGAGGCGAGGTTCGCCAATCCGGGCGTATCGCCAAGCCCGAATACCGTTCGCGATTAAACGATCGATTAATTATTAGTATGTATAAAGTTAAGTGAGAGTGTACAGTCGCGTAAACAAATGAGCGATTCGTTATATGAAAGAATGGAAGAAATAAAAAAATAAATTAGCAAGTAGATAAGAAGAGACTCGTGTTGATTCGATCTCGATCGTCCGCCGGGTGCTGAAGGATTATCTATTATATATTTAAAGAAAAAAATATGAAAAAAAAGAACGTACGAAGAAGAGGAAGAAAACACAATTTCTTTTTGTATATCGCACATAAATGTAGTATAGTCGAATGGCGGGGGCGCGAGAGACGCGGTGCTTACTTCCTAATACGCTGGAACTTCCGGTAGCTCCGTATATTATACGATATACATTGTAAATATTATTAGGCTAGCTATTTTTTTTTTGTTTTTTTTTTTAATTATTATTTAAATGATTAGAATAATATAAAAATCGTTGACCAGCCTGAGTGTCGGACAACTCGATGACGACTGTGACAGAGAAAGCACACTCTCCATCGACTCTTGCCTCGAACCGTAATCTTTCAAGACTGTAAATATACTTTATAATATCTTATACGATGAAAAGAAGTTATAAAAAGAAAACCGAAAACGAAAGATAAGATATAAGAAAAGCATCAACGTCGGCTCGAGGCTTTTGAGACGCGCCCACACTTGGTCGATAACCGTTAGTACCTTGATTCGCGAGAAAAATTTATTTATAGTGTACAATGTTAAGCGTAACGTCGTGTGTAAAGAATAAAAGCGTGAATTATTCGGTAGACGCTCGTATTTGCGTTTACCAAAGGCAATACTCAAACGAAACAAAAGATTGTTATTATATTGAAAGAAGAAAAATGAGGGACAAAAAGAAAGTACGAAGAAAAATACAATGCGACGTTATTCGTCGAGGCGCAATTCGCTATCTCTCGCTATGTAATTTTACGTCCAGTATTGTACGATATGACGTTTTCTAATATTATATATTATCGAAAGTATAATGGAAAATATTAATTATTACAATTGCTATATCACAACTATTGACACACGGTACCGCTATCGCATCACGATTACATTATATATTACACTATCCTGTATTAACTATCATATATTATTATTATTATTACTATTATTATTATTATTATCCTTATTATTATTATTATTATTAAAATAGTAGACAATCATATTATCGTTATTGTCTTTATTAATTAATATTATTATCATTATTAATATTATTATGAAAAGTATTTATCATCGTTAACTCTCGTTGTTACGATTTCCGCGACCTTTTTCTCACCTTTTACGCAGAGTCGGGCGACCCGGTAAATTCGTCGATTCGTGAATCTCGATCTAGCTAAAGTGACTGTACGTTTTGTTCGTCGATATGAGTGTGCGAATGCGGATGAGCGAATGAGTGTCGTGGACCACCACGTTTTCCATTTGTACGATTGTCTTAACTTCTTCTTTCGTATTTGTATAAAAAAGAGATGATAAAGAAACAAGGCGAAAGACCATGAACTCGGGTCTCTCAACATTTGGATATTCGTTAGCTCTTAAGTGAAACATTAATCGATTTTTAACGGTAAAACGTGGTTACGCACTTTTGTGTATGTAGAACAAAAACCTGAAGAGACAATAAAAGTAATGTTACTTTCAGAGAACGAAGAAGGTCCGTGCGACCATTTTTTGTTTGTTGTTAGGAAGAGAGGTATTGGAATCAAGACTGAAGTAAAAAAAATCCATGCATTATCCAAAAGGCACTTGTGCAGTCTTTATTCAATCGAGTGGTACGATCGTGGAAGATAATAAGGAAAAATCATAAACAGTTGATAAACTGGACTAACTGCTAAACAACTACCCCTGGGTGTGTCTTATCTGCAACAGAGAACAACGTCGAATTCGCGATGATTGACATAACCCATCCGTGTGATATCTTCTCAGTTGGCGGATAAGTTTTCTTTTTCTCATTTTCCTCTTGTGTTCTACTCACTACTGATAACGGAGCTAAAAGGCATCTGCCGGACGTATTTAGGCTTGGCCGGCACCTCTGGAGCTTTCTTTCGTCGTACAGAAGACGTTTTTCCATCGGTCAGACGTTTCAACTAAAAAGAAAGACAAAACGAGACATTAGCGCGTGTTAAATAGGTCCTGTTTTCTTTATTTAAAGGAAAAATAAAATTTGTATAACTCACGTGATCGTCGATCGCATTGAATTGCCATTTCCAGGTGTGATTGTAAAGAAACGGGCGATGATCGTTTCTCTTGTCGTCGGGCGTGTAACTCTCGACGAAACACGATGGCGTCATGATCGGCATTTTGTGACGATTTATCGCATAGCAGCGAAAGAAGTGTTTCACTTTATCGGCGACCTGGCGTAAGGCTTTTTATTTACAAAAACTGAACCTAAAGTCAACAGTCTCGTCAGACTTTATAGTTTTCTACGAAATTCTTTCTCACTTACTTCCTGTGGCGTACATTCCCAAGTACTGACAAGTTTGCAAAACATCGAATATGGTCCAGCGCAGCTATCTTTCCTCAATCTACCAAATGTGCTGAGTTCTTTGTAGGTCATGCCCATGTCTACCTCATCGAGCTGAGCAAGCTGACCACCCTGAAGAGGCTCCAGTTCTGCGGTCGGTGGCGCTTCGAGAATCTTTGCTAAAGTCGTTATACCGTGTTTCGGACCGAAGTACCTGAGAAATCTCTTCAGGTCCTCCTTCGATATGCCACCGATCGGATTTATATCGGCACTGCTGCAATCGTACTTCGTGAAATATCCTCTCAGCGACTCGTCCACGTTGCTGCTGCCGAGCACCAAAAGCCCACCTGGACGTCCTCTCACCCAGAGCATTAATTGTGCGAAGAGATATGAGATGACCATGCGAAGCCGAGCCTTGAAATAAATCGTACCGAGTAACAAATTATGAATGCTGTCAAGTTGAAATTTACGTGCAACCTGAAGAATTCAAACGGACCTGGACATTCTGCAAAGCCAAATTTTCACGTGGTGAGCCACCGTGAAGCTTGAATCTGGGTGCCATGCTTGACACCTGCTTAAAGATCCCGAGAATTGCGGACACAGCAGTATCGATCAATATACTGTGATGGTAAGAACCGATCTGAGCCGCAAACTCAGCAGCACGAGATTTCGTCTCCGAGGAAGAATTTTCGGTGGCCATGTAACAGGTGACGAGTAGAGTATTGCACAGTTGTTTCGGGTCGGTTGGCACATACTCGGAATCTCCAACGATCTTTTGTACGTCCGAAAGTGTTTGGACATCTATTTCACATTCAGTCACAGGATGTGAAATTTATTTTCACTCCTCGCAGAGTACACGTGGAAAATATTTCAAAAAGGTACTCCAAAAAGCAGCTTAGAAAATGGTGATTAATTGTGCCGTGGAGGTTGTCGATAATCGTATTCTAGTGTGAGATCGAAGTAAAGCGTTACCTCCGGCTTTGACAGCGTCAACTATCATCGTGCACATGGTATAAACCATACAAGCTGTCGAGGCAGAATCCACACCACCGCTTAGAGGCAAGAAAAACCCTCCTTGGCAAGAACGCCTATTGCAAAAAACAAATGATAATAATAATTAATAATAATTTATTACCGGTATGAATTTCTATTTTCTTTGCCGTTAATTATTCCTAGAAATTGTTTGCTCTCACCTGAGATAATCCCACAGCCAACAAGCCGGTCCCATCGCCATCTCCTCTTCGGCTCTGTCGTAAAAGAAAGGCCTTGTGTCATCCGTGTCGACGGAAGGACCATAATCGATCGGCTGATCCGGAGCATTGAGATGATCGGAAGTCAGAGCGAAATCAACTTTGACCCGTGGATAAGGCTGCGATCTCGCTGCTGCGGTACATCGGGATTTTATCCGATTTCTGTAACACCTGAATAACGAAAACAAAAATAAATTAATAGTCTATTCTTCTCGGGGGTCGTTAAGTGCAATTTCGATCGTCTCACCTGATATCTTCGAGATCGAAAGTCGCCGTGGTGACTTCAATCTCGTCGAGGGAAAATTGTTTGCCGCGACCGATGATTGCTCCATTTAGAGTGATGCTCGACGATCCGTTGAACAATATCATGCCCCCGTCGCAACCTCGAAAATTACTGTACATGTAACAACCCCCACAACGGAAGGTCGCCGATTTTACGAGATCGACTATTTCGTAAGCTTTTCGCAATTGGAAGAGCGATCCACTGGCTGTAAATTATCAATCGCCATAAATCCTTGCTTGAATTATCTATGAAGAGTCATCATCGATCACCTCTGTACCATGTCTCTCATCCTTAAAATACAAATATTTAAGGAAACGCTGAAACTCACCGTTCGAAATAATTTCCACGCCATCGAGGGACATGGCGACGTTGGTGTTCGAGGCGGTCCATAATTCCTCGCAAATCTCAAACCCAACGCAAGTGTCTCTCGTCGCTATCACCGCATCGCCAAAAGGTACGATGTTCTGTCCGGTAATCTGACCGATGATCCTCGGTAAAAAATGATCTTCGACTGTGCGTTCTTTCGTCCATGCGGTGAACCAACGACTCTCGCGATACGGTCCAGTGTCGCAGAGTTGTAGCTTCGGTCTTATTAATAATATTCGACGATTCAGGAAGACAACGCGACAATTGTACGTAACGTTTTTGTGCATAACTGGCATTCCAACGTCGATGAGAATATCCTCGCATATGGAGCTACGTAGAAGAGCAGCGAGAACCTCCCAACTGTGAAGCACCGTGTCGGGCTCGTGAAAATGATCCTCGCAGGTGTAACCACTGTTTCGACAAAAACGATAGTTCCAATTAAAATACAATCAAATTATTATGCCATGCAAAGTTTTATGCTACAATTTATCTTTACCAAATTTCAAGCTCGGGTCCACTACGAAAAGTCGCCCCAGCAGCTTTCGCTTCTTGTATGCTTTGAAGAATTCTTTTGTAATTGCCGTCGAAATCCATCGCCCATTGATTGAGGGTACAAACAGCTACGGTCACGGTACGACTCATCTTGGCGAACTGCGAGGTTGAAAATAATCAGGTTGATACTGCAACAAAAATCCATAAACCTTGAGTTCCTATACCCAGAAATTGATTAAACGTCGCATCGATAACTCGGCTATTTTTATTTATCGTGCTTCTTCTTAATGCCGAGGGAAGTAAAAGCGTGGCGATAAAAAAGAAATGTATGTATAAAAACCTCGCGAGCGAAGCGGGCTGTTCCAACGATTTCTGACTTTTGGCAGGATACACCTTTGATTGATCAATAAACGCCCAGCTACCGGAGAAACTCGTTTCGAGAAATTCTACCTTACTGGTATGAAGACTATATCGCCTCATGGAAACTACATTGACTAACCCAAAGTACATTGGTGCTCGTACAACACATTTGAGAATTGCAATCAACCCGAGCCACGTTACATCTCATACTCGATATAGCAACAACCCGAATCTACGTTTTATGAGCGATGTGTTTTACCACGTGCTTTCTACGAAGAATATTCGAATAGATATATTAAAGAAACGTCGTGAGAATTTCCTCCAACTGTCCGAACTTTTGTTACATCGTTCACTACGTGTATCACTTTTGAATCGAATGGAATAGAAATTAGACGTCACGATACGGAATTTAATCAAAAGCTGATAGATGTTAAAATCAATTGTATTTATTTATTACTCATTATACATGCAATTTTTGAAGCAATGTCTATTATCATTTTATTTGTTTCGTTTTTCTTCAACTATCTTCAAAAGCCTGACGTTACATCAAATATCTCAGGCTGTCCTTCCAACTTGAATAATTACCAAAAATATGAAATATTTGATAACGAATATTGCTTCGCAAGTTTAGAATTGAAGAACATTATTGTCACAGTCGATGCAAAATTTTAATGAAAATTTCACCGACAAAGTAATAGAGTAATCTCAACGTCTTGTGAACCGGGGTCGAAGCCTTTATACCTGTCCTTCAATTCCTAAATCTATCCGATACTTCACGCTATAAAAAATACAGTTTTATCTAGAATATCGATGAAAGCAGTCAAACAGTCGAGGAATAAAAAAAAGGAAAAAAAGAACAGATAACCGGATGTACATTAGCTCCGCCCATGTAAACCTCCGTTGTCAGGCAATCACCAGGGTGCACAGTACAACTTTACAAACGAATCATACCGGCACTGTGGGTACGGGGCATATCCAGGCACAGAGCTCGGATCAACAATCGACGATTCGTAGACCGGACGATTTCATTTCCAGACCCTGGATACTCGTAGTAACTGCTACCGCTGATAAATATTTCTTACTCTATTTCTCTCTCCTCTTCTTCTTCTTCTTTTCTTCTTCTTCTTCTTCTCATGTAATTGGACACTCGCTCGCCCGCATCCCTTAGAAATTATTCATAGTGCCGCAGTGAATAACGGTGTTTTTATAAGGTACAAATTAAAAAGAATAACAATAACGACAAACATAGATGTAGAGACAAAATTTGTGACTGATCGACATGAGACTAGTTTTATTCGTAAGAACGTATCGCGAGTCTTGACCGAGTGTGGCTTGACAAATAAATATGTTGATGAAGCTGTTGTAAAATTTAAAGTATTGTACGAAATATCGTATGATATAGACAGTAACATAGATAAGTCGAAAATTCTACAATGACGGATGAAGAAGCTACGATGCTGATAAATGTGTACGACAATTACGTCGAGACGTCGCTCGCTGGTCGCATTATCGCCGATGTGAAATATGGACAACATTATCGCGAGCAGCAAGGTCAGAGAATTGCAGGCTGCCCTATTTCCAATTCAGCCGATACCAGGTAAGAACAATTCTTCGGTTCGATGACCATCGTTATTTACAAATTTTCCTATAAATTTGTCAGTTTTCATTATTGTTATGGCGAGGTGGAAATTAATCTGTTTCTTGATTACATTCGGGGTGTAATTTTGTTGGGGGATTAAATTTGGGGCGTCAAAGACTCGAACGATTGTTCAACCCCTACGCGTCATAGGACGATGCGTCGAACCAGTTCGAGTTCATCGATAACGATTACACACCGTGTTCTCGGTAACGGTTCGTTGACCTATAAGCGAGTTAAACGACCAAGAAGTTTCCTTACACGGAATCGATCATTAAACTGTACAAAAACTCGTTGAGAGCGTGTTCTCGCAACGATCTCGTGTTTTGCATTCTATCACGTACGTTGCCACCGGGCGTAAACCTACCCCTGTATCGTTCTACCCTCGTGCACTTCGGTGGACATTGCCATTTTACTTCTAAGGTCAGAATACTGCTGGTTCCTGTCAGAGCAAACCAGCATATTTAGAGAATATTATGAATGAAAATTCTAAACAAATAGCTGATTTGTATTATTCCTAAATTATTATGATACGATACTTCAAATTTTTACACACGAAACAGTTTTAACGAATCGAGCCCTAGCCAAGAATTTTCAATCCGCTAGAAACCTGCACGTTCATGTGAAAATTCAAAGCAAACGAGCATATTTAGAGAATATTATGAATGAAAATTCTAAACAAACAGCTGATTTGTATTATTCCTAAATTATTATGATACGATACTTCAAACTTCTACACACCAAACAGTTTTAACGAATCGAGTCCTAGCCAAGAATTTTCAATCCACTAGAAACTAGCACGTTCATGTGAAAATTCAAAGCAAACCAGCATATTTAGAGAATATTATGAATGAAAATTGTAAACAAATAGCTGATTTGTATTATTCCTAAATTATTATGATACGATACTTCAAACTTCTACACACCAAACAGTTTTAACGAATCGAGTCCTAGCCAAGAATTTTCAATCCACTAGAAACTAGCACGTTCATGTGAAAATTCAAAGCAAACGAGCATATTTAGAGAATATTATGAATGAAAATTCTAAACAAATAGCTGATTTGTATTATTCCTAAATTATTATGATACGATACTTCAAACTTGTACACACCAAACAGTTTTAACGAATCGAGTCCTAGCCAAGAATTTTCAATCCGCTAGAAACCTGCACGTTCATGTGAAAATTCAAAGCAAACCAGCATATTTAGAGAATATTATGAATGAAAATTCTAAACAAATAGCTGATTTGTATTATTCCTAAATTATTATGATACGATACTTCAAACTTCTACACACCAAACAGTTTTAACGAATCGAGTCCTAGCCAAGAATTTTCAATCCGGTAGAAACCAGCACATACACAAGAAAATTACTATAACCAATTCGAAAACCCTGACTATCTTTCCTTATTCCTCAATTACTACCTATAACTCTTCGAATTTCGACACATCGAACAGTTGAAACGAATCGCACCTATCGTAATAACAAAAACTTTTCTATTCGATACTCGTCAACCATCAAAAATCATAAACGCTACAGTGAAATGATAAAAGGGAGGGAAAGGTAGAATTGAGAGGTATTATACTGCGATGAGAGTAACGCGAAACGTCTCTCACCTGTCGAGAATCCGGACGTTGTACCCTCTGATACTGAAAATTCAGGTTCGCGAAAGTTCAGTACGTGCACCGATGGTTTTAGTTTTGCTTTTTCGACAATCACGCCTGAGTCGGGTATCGACCAATCTTCGCGTGTAGTCCGACGGTATTTCTCGTTCCTCACGCCGTATTCCACGCTCCGATACAGCACCCACTGTAATATATACAATACAATATATAATATAACAAATGTATACATATATATATGTAAACTATGTCGTGTATCTGGCAAGCTCGAGCAAACTCTCATCGCCCACCAGTTCGCTTACTACGAGCGAGACTCGTAGTAATATCGCACGACTCGGAGGTCGTTGGCGCAGGGCCCTATCGCACGATCGTTCATTAACGCCGATTAACATATACGTACCGCTACCCACGTACAAAATTTCACGTTTTACACGTACCAACAATCGTCGATTAATTTTCATCGTTTATTCACAATCGCGTTTTCCTTTCAGCGGTGAACGACGAATATGAAATAATCGTTGCATTTGTATCTACAGTTTTGTTTGTGCCCTTTTTTTTCTTTTGTCATTAGTGTGCAAAGACTCATTTTTCCAGCATCTTGCCTAACTAGCGTCGCGTCGTCCGACGCTGAGATTATGCCGGAGTATCGTGAACCGGTGTCAGAGCGCACCGACAACATTGGTGAATATTTATTAATTCTTAAGGTTTAATCGGTTTCCTTTATTTTCTTTTATTACTCAACTTTTTATGCAGGGAGAGAATTTTTAAGTAATTTTTACTGTGAAATCACAGTAACTGAATGACAAATGTGCAATTCTTCAAGTTTTTAGAAAATAAATTATACATTTTGATGAAAATGAGTAAAAATTTACTGTCGCGTGACAGAAATTTAAAATATTTTCAAGAATTTATACTGAAATTAACAGTAAATTTTCGTGAAACGTAAACATTACTACAATAAGTTTAAAAAAAGGGCTGATACAAATGAAAGTGTACGGTGGACATTGAGAAATTTGCGTGTTTGTCTTGAAAATTTAAAAAAGGAAGCCGAAATTTTCCGTGCGTTCACCAGAATTTTTACGTTCTTCACAGTAAAATCTGTTAGGGCTAGGTCGCCTGGCCGTAATCCGTGAGCTCTGTGTAGCGCGTGTAAAAATTATCCTACGTTTTAAAATTTTTACATGCCTGAAAGTAAAATATTTGAAACTAGTGTCAATTTTTAACTATCTGCACATTTATCACCGGGTTCAAATTTTTAATGCAATTTCTACCGAGATTTCACCGTAAAAATTAATAAGAAATTCTCTCCGTGTATAAGATACAAAATATACTCGATCGAAATTTGATTATTGGAGAATTCGTATTTTTTGTGTCGAATTTATTTTCTTTTCTGTTTTGCAACATCGTTCATGCCAAGAAAAATTCATCGTGCAAGTCAAGGCTTCATCGTTCATCAATTTATCTTTCATCGACATCGTCATCGCTAATTACATCGAATATCATGCATTAACAGTTAATAGAAACAAAAATCATTCGTCACATCGTTCGAGTTCGTCGAGAAATATTTTCGTAAAATTTCTCGACCGATCGACGATCCACGCAAATTTTCATAAATTTCACGTCATCAGCACCGCTGCTTGTCACGCGTGATTTCGGCTACCTTCGTGTCGTACGAGGACAGTGAAGAGTCGTATAATGGGATTGACTTGTAAATAAATTAATAATAATTAAAAAATCGTCGGATCATCGTTCCCTTCCGTTTTGTTTTGCAAGGTTGCTGTTTAAATTGCGGAATTACGACTCGAAAATTCTTTTTTATCTTCAATCTTAACAGGCAGCTTACTGACGACCCAATGTCTTCAAAGTCGTCTCGGGTTCTCGAGACGCGACGTCGACTCGATCTTGCCGATTACATCGAGCATTTTGAAATATCGCGAGACGAGGGACATCTTTCAAAACGGACCGGATGCTCAAAACGGAACCGACGTTACGAGCCAAGAACCAAGATGGCCCACCGAGTGCAAGGTTAACTAAATACAAAATAGAAAATAAACACATGGTTAATATCTTATTTTTATTCGTATTTTTCAAATCCAATAAAACAACTAATTCTTTCAAAATCGTTTAAGAGCGTGAACCACTCTAGAGGCCAAAAAATATAGCAAACTTTAGGATTTCTTTTCAAAGAAATTAAACTCCATAATTGGGTAAACAGATTGTTGTTATACAAGTATTGAGCACTGTTTATAAATTTTATCAGAGCTTTAATAAACAACGCGACAGCATTTTCCCAGCTACATCTTTTCTTTTTCATTCCTGCCTGGCTGAACTCATAACTGCTGCGATTCCAAAGCTACAATAAAATGAATCAAAAAGAATTCGATATTGTATGATAACAGCTTCTACACTAGGTAACAATTTTTTTATTATATTGCATAGTTCACATGTTATTAACAATTTTCGTCCATTTTCTTTTGCGTTTTATTGAAATTGTTGTTTAACAACACGCCATTTTTGCAAAAATCAATTTAAACAAAAAAATCCTACGTATTGTCGAAGTTGTTAGCATACTATATCGAATTCTTTTTGGTTCGCTATAGTAGTTTATATTGCATAGTTCACATGTTATTAACAATTTTCGTCCATTTTCTTTTGCGTTTTATTGAAATTGTTGTTTAACAACACGCCATTTTTGCAAAAATCAATTTAAACAAAAAAATCCTACGTATTGTCGAAGTTGTTAGCATACTATATCGAATTCTTTTTGGTTCGCTATAGTAGTTTTGAAATCGCAACAGTTATGTGCTCGGCCACAGGCAGCAATGAAAACGAAAAGACGCAGCTGGGAAAATCCATGGCAAGTCGCCATTTTGTTTAGTACAGCTCTGATAAAATTTATAAACAATGCTCAATACTTGTATAATAAGGACCTTTTTACAAAATTTCGATATGTTGCTTATTTTCTTTGGAAAAAAATCTCAAAGTTTGCTATATTTTTCAGCCTCTCGAGTGTTTTACCTTCTTATCATGCAAAGGAATTTTAGATGAATAAGTATGAAACAATTTTTGTTCACGTCTTTCAGGTGATACAGGAAAAAATTCGTCATATCGAGTACACACCGGCAACACCCGAGCCTTATTACACCCCGACTGGACGAGAACCGAGACCAAAACCCGTTGGCGAAGATCTCGGGAGCGTTATCTACAATTACTGTCCCATGAGTGCTACTAATTATGTGGGTAATCTAAAAAAACGTATCGAGCAACGATCAAAACGAAGGAGAGACCTTTTTTCCTTCAGTTCAGTAGATCTTGCGCTGGCGGAAGTACGGTCGTCGCTGATTCTTCGGAATGCTTCGTGGATCTCGACGAAGCTTCTAATCACGCCGATTTTTCACACGCGAACAACAACTCGTCCGATCTAAGATTCGAATCTCGATTCGAATCGGGTAATTTGGGCAAAGTCATTAAAATAACCGACACGTATTATCAGCTTCATCTGCGCAAGGATCTTTACACTCAGCGTCACATGCAGTGGTACTATTTCAGAATCTCCAACACGAAGAGCAGAACGATTTATCGGTAAATCGAATAAATTTCGAATAATAATAATTCGAATAATTCGAATAATAATAATAATAATAATAATTCGAAAGAAAGAGTTATTTTATTTTTATCATTTTTTTTGTTTATTTTACTTCAGGCTTTCGATAGTGAATTTTTGCAAAGAGGACAGTCTCTATAACGAAGGACTCAGGCCGCTTCTTTACTCGACGAAAGATGCGAGCATGCACGCAGTCGGATGGAGAAGATGCGGTGATAATATCACTTATTATCGAAACGATTCTTCGTAAATATCAAATCAAATCCTTTTTTTTTTAGTATCTTTGATATTTTACTAATCTTTGGAAAACCTAACGAAAAGAATACTTTTTAATTTTCATCAGTGACGAGGAAAGGGAGAAACACACCCTGACATTCAATATCACTTTTCCGCACGATCAAGACACCGTTTATCTAGCTCACTGTTATCCTTACACGTACAGCGATCTTCAGGATTATTTATCAAGAATTTCCAGCGATCCGGTGAAAACGAGGTTTACGAAATTACGCTTGTTGTGTCGTACACTAGCTGGTAACAGCGTTTATTATTTGACGATAACCGCGCCAACGTACAACGACGAGGCGAAGAAAAAGAAGGGTATTGTTATCACAGCGAGGGTTCATCCCGGTGAGACGCCTTCCAGCTGGATGATGAAGGGGATCATAGATTTTCTCACGGGTGAATCCAATCAAGCTAGAGTAAGTCGATAAGTAATTAAATTAAATTAAATTGAATTAAATCTCTATATAAAATTAATTCAAAATGTTTCTGTAAATATCTTGAAATTTTCGTTATCAATGATAAGTTCCTGTTGTTATAAATTAAGAAATTATATTTCAGGAACTTCGTGAAAGATTTATCTTCAAGCTCGTGCCCATGCTCAACCCGGATGGTGTTATAGTTGGCAACAATAGATGTTCGCTATCGGGCAAAGATTTAAATCGTCAATATAGAACGGTAATGCGCGAGAGTTATCCATCGGTTTGGCACACGAAGCTCATGATACGACGTCTTATGGAGGAATGTGGTATCGCGATTTATTGCGATCTTCACTCGCACTCGCGAAAGCACAATATATTCATATACGGTTGCGAGAGCAAGAGAGCTGGTTGCTACGGGAAATTGACCGAGCAAGTGTTTCCTCTCATGTTGCACAAGAATGCGGCTGATAAGGTGAGCTGATAAGAATAATTTTGTTTACATTTGCTAAGCACTTGTGTTATTTTGCAATTTCGTTTTTAGTTCTCCTTCGAAAATTGCAAATTTCATATCGAGAAGGGCAAAGAGGGAACGAGCAGGGTGGTCGTTTGGCTTATGGGAGTACAAAACAGTTACACGATGGAAGCGTCAATGGGCGGATCAAAATTAGGCTCAAGAACGGGAACCCATTTCTCCGCCCAGGATTATGAACAAATCGGTAAAGCATTTTGTGAAACTCTACTGGACTTCTCCGACGAAGATCCTGGCAAGGTAAAGCGCGACGACTCTTTCATTTCATTCTCGTCGATCGTAATGATTTTCAAACCGGTTTGTCGTATAACAATTTTGTTTTTCTTTCGTATCTATACTGCGTCTGGATTGTTTTTCTTGGTAAGCTGAGAAAGCGAACAAGCAAAAGAAGTTTTGTTCTTCCGTTTACGATCGTGCATAAATTGTAGGGTTTTTATCGATGATCGATCGTTCTTTGCCTCGCAGGACGATACTATCGATTGCGAATGCAGGAGAGGCTTCGAAATAAAATTCTGGTTCGGCTCATGAAGGAGGGATCGAGCGCTGATGAACCGACGAATATCAATCTCACAGATTACTCTAGGTAATTCAATTGTACTCCAAATGAAACATGGGTGTCTGTTTTGTAAAGATTTGTTTTTAAGTATTATTTATATAATTTTAGCGACGAGGGTGACACGTCGGACAGTTCTTCGGACGACGAGAAGATAAGAGCGGGGGAAGTGATCGATCAACTCGATCCGGAAGGAGGCGATTACCGATCCCAATATCTATCGGTTCCACCACCATCCCCATTGTTGCCACGCTCTCGAGGGACCAATAGATTGAAGAAAACCAGGAAGAAAGTCACCGTCGACGAGCCTCGGATGACGCGAAGAATGCACTTGGTCATTAGCGTCAATTAATATGACAATAATCATATTTATAGACGAATATTTCATTGCAATCGTCTGTCAAATCTGTTTTCGTTATCTTCCTTTTTTCTAACGACAGACTCGCAGAGCCGTGATGGATCTACCGGCGACTGATCCTGGCAGTGACCTGTGCGATCTCAGCGATTCCGGAGATGAAAATTATGGAACTTCGACGAGCGGTCCATCCAGGCGAGAAACAGGTACGATTCACGTACGGCAATTATCTCTCAATGTAATTCGATCAAATCGATCCGAATTTCTTAACGACTACTCGCAGGTTTCCTCGATGGCTCCAAAGATCGTTCGAATCTTCAAGATAAGGACGAGAGTGCGAAGAAAGATTTCAACGAGACTCTACCTCTGCCGACGCTGATCAGACCTCGCAGCTTATCATTCGTCGAGGAGATCTCCAGTTCGAAGACACCACGGAAAAATATTGCTCGATCACGTTGTATCCAGCCACCCAGGTGATTCATCTCAATAATATTAATATCATAGTCATTAGTCAGTCGATAGATAAACAAAATATTTAGAGATACAAGATCGCCGATTTTCATCGATTCTAGGCTCGTCAGAAATTTGTCACCTATACCACCTCGTAGTCAGGATGTGCAGATTAAGCTCACGTCTCTCAGGCAACAGATATGGACCGGCGTCTCGGTGGACGATCAACAGCAGGGAAATTTGGAGAGTTCGTTCGTCAAGAGTCCCTTGAGTTGGGGAGTTTCGAGTCTCGCGCTTGCTTATCACACGGGAAGCGAAGCATTGCTCAAGTTAGTATCTGTATATGATTGTGTCTGATATCAACTGGATTACGTAAAACGTTATGCAAAGTCTAACGTAACGTAGACGTCGACATCTCTGTTTATCACGAATAGTGGTAGAAACACGTTACAACAATTGTTTCGTTATCGACGAATGTTTGTGTTGTGTATTATCAATCCATGTTGATCATTAAGATAGGAAAGGTAAGAAAGTTACGTTACAAAACTAAAATAAATTTGTCTTATCATCAGGTCTTGTTCGAAAAAGTTGGAGGCACTTGATTACGTGGGAAAGATCGAATCGAGAAAGCTGAAGAAAAATCGTAAGAAACCAGCAAAAATGAACAGCATGCCGAGCGAAGACACACCGGAGGACGAATCACAGAAACCGATGAAGAAAAAACGAACGCGCTTTAAGAGACAAAAAGCGGTTAATGTCAATTTTAATAATACAGACGACACGACGAGTGCGAGAGCCGTCGAACGTACGAATTCGTTGAAATTGTTCGGTATAGCAAAGATACCAAAACCGCAGCAGAAACAAAAGTCCGAAACGAAAAAGAAATTTCGCAAGGGTGGTCTAGTCGCAACCGCTGCTGTACACATAACGAAAATCAAGAGCAAGAACGTACTGGAAACGTTCAGCGAAGGATCGAGCTCCGATGATATCTTGGCGATCACGAGACCACGAATTAACAAGATGAAAAAAATTGGAGGCAAGAACAGAGCCATGAGCGCCAATGTTTTGTTGCGAAGTGTTAAAAACGATGATAAATAAAATATCACGCTTTTACAGCTTTTATGCTGCGCCCTGTACTGCCACTTTAGTAAGTTTTTGTAGAAAATATCACAACGGAGTCATAGAGTCTAGAAAAAAAGAATTTTTATAATTTGTCATTCGATATTGTAGAAATTATGGGAAAAAAAAATACATACTTATCGCATTCAGAGAAAATGAAAAGAAATTTGACGTAAAGTAAAATGCAATCGTTAAAATCCAGTAAGAGAAGCAATAAACAATTTTTTACATATTTCGGTGCAGGGATGGCATGTTGCACAGGAGAACTTTTAAGGTCATTGAACGATGAGGCACATATGCGCAGTCTCCCAAAGTTGCTAACAACCGGAAATTTAAAAATAATAACCGAGAATTCTGAAAAGATAGAAAATATGACATCTGCGACTACTGCAAAGTAGATATAAACATTCAGGTCAAATTAACCTTTTCGCTGGGTACATACATGGGAAGCAGTAGATTTTTGTATGGGGATGTTGTTTTGTGAAAATATTTAAAAAGGTAAACTCACAGCTGTCGAAGATTTATTCGTAAAAACTCCTTTGTCCACAATATTTGTGCCTCCACGCCGTCCGAATCAGCCTTACCAGAGTCAGTAACAAATACACCGGTGTCTATGTACGTATGAACACAGAAAGCTCGAATCTTAAAAGATTGCAAATTGAAATAAAGAGTAAACTTTATGTGATAAATAAATCCATTGTGTCTTATCTTCGGTAACAGAAACGAAAAAAAGCTGAGGCACGACAGTCAACCAACGGCCATATATCTTTCAATGTTACTTTCTCAGCATCACAAAGCCGAACTAACCACTAGGCGTTTCCACTGCGGCAGTAGTAGTGAACGAAGCCAAAGCTCTGCCCTCTGGACTATCAGGTGCGAAAAGCGGTGAACTGAAAATGCCCTTGAGCAACGAACGTTTTTTGCCATCTATAATCGGACATTTTTCAAATATCATACATATATAAGTTTCTCACCCGAAAATACAAAAACGTGAATTGATACACATATATTTAAAAAATTATTTAAAAAAAACTTCAATTGCTCTGGACGCAAAGAGAAGACATACCGTGCAATCTGACGGATCGAGCCAAAACTCATACGGACACTATGTTGGTAAGTATACCTACTAAACTCGATGAAATAATTCGTCCAAACGTTGACTTTTAAAGTCGCCAGGTGGCGACAGCCTCGCTTGCGAACTTCGATTTCTCATAGAGTTTAGCCCTCGTGGTCGGCACGACAGTATCAGTCTGTGATCAAAGCTCAGTGGAAAAGATTCATTGCGATTTCATTGTGCGTCAGTGTGTTCTACCTTCTACCTAACTTGTGTAAGCCTACATCATGGTCGAAACAGCAACAATGATGGCGAACACGAAGGAAGTAGCGAGTGTCCGTTTTTAATGGGCGCTAATAGAAGGCCCGCGACTAACGAACGGGAGCGTACGCTCGTTGGGTGCTTGGAAGTGCGCGTTTTTCCTCGCGTATAATCCGAGGCTCGTTAAAAATATGTGTTTGATCGATCGGGAGACATGAGCGAGGGTGTTAACGCGTCAGCGGTGAGTTCCGTGGACTCTCTGACCGCGACGACGACGACGACGACGACGACGACGACGACGACGACGACGACGATATCGACGTCTGAAACAACAGCGATCAAAACGTCCTTGGAATGTCGTGACGAGCCGGAGTTGGACTTGCCAGAAGCACGGTCGTCACCGCCACCGAGTCCTCCATCGGATGATTCGGAGGAAACGACAGACAACGTCAGGAAACACAGGAAGCTCGGCACATTCAACCGCTCTTTCTTGATCGATGGCAAAGAAATTCGCAGTGCCCTTACACACAAGACACTGCCACCAAAAGGGAGGAGTGTCAGCTTTCCGACGAATGACAAGGACTTGGTCACGGGTTATCTCGAGCCCGCGAATCCCTGGGAACACGGTAAGTCTTGTCCATCATCTTATTCCTTACCTCGTGACATCTCGAGATTCTTCGAAAATAAAAAAAAAGTCATCGTATCCTCGTGGACACCGTATGAGATCACAGCATCCTCTGGTGTCAGTTTCGTCCTTTTGATCTTTAGACCGGAGTCCGAACGATTGACTCGTTCTCAGGTGAGCGACATCATTCATTGCTCCGATTATCAATCCTACACACTCAGTCCCACTGTCCCCCAGTCACAGTTTTTGTAATGTCACGTTTTTTTTTTATTATTATTACGTTTTTTTCCCATTTATATATACCACATCTTTGATGGAAGGTAGGAGTGGTCGTATGTCAGCAGCCTCTCTGCCTGCTTTGCTCGAAGATGAAGGGGTTTTTGTTGAAACCCCGATTGTCGTCTGTGACATAAGTATTTTGTGTCACGTGTTTTATTCCAAGGCGTTCTAAATACCAGATGGCTGTAGATACGAACTCCCTACTATACCCACCTCGAATACAGCTGTAATATAACGAGCACCTTCGTTAAACGTTAGTCTGTAATTGTTTTCATATGAGAGCAATAAGTACATCGAAAAATGACTGCAAAGAATTTCGTTTCAGGACTTGTCATAGCATAAAATACTCCTTCGCTCGGATCTCACAAATCAGAGAACAACGGCGATCGTATTTTGTTGGATGTACGAACGTCGATTAATTCGTAAAGTATCTTAGGGACTTTATGATGAATTTTTTTGTTTTCTTTCTTCTAATTATAGTTGTTAATACTTATGCAAGTTATCGATGTCGAGTTACGAATAGCCGAACATCTACGACAATACACCGTCATCAGACTGTCAGGTTTTTTTATAGATCGCAATGGCTCAAAGAATGTCTGAGATTTCGCAATCACGACTGTATACTAATTTTAAGTACCACCGTTATATAGAAGGAAGCGTACCTGTGTTGTTTGCGTCGCTCTATTGATTTCTAACGCTATTTACATGCATTACTGTTTTTTTTTTTCGTCCTTTTATCAAATAGTCATGTGAGTTTTGCGCAAATATAAACTGGTTTAATGCGGAGGAAAATTCGTCGTCGTATTCTAGTAGTGAAGTGAATGGTATGGATCTCTGTACTAGGAGATGAGCCAAAATAGGCTTTAAAAAAACATCGTATTGTAGTAAGTGCGATCACAGCTGTTCGAAGTTTACCGAGCACGTGTGACCTCCCTTATCTAGGATCCCATTCGTGTCGATCCGGCATGAAAATTATCTCGACTTCGAGTCTGTGTGCCAACCTTGATATCTAGTTGTGCGGAATTTTTTGTTCCTGCTGATATATGTTTAACAACAAAAAAATAATCTTTACACTATGACGATCATCGCTTCAGGGTACATTTTCTTCCTTCCTCAAATCGTTTCGTGCGATATTTCGACTTTTTTAAATCCAATCATGCCACATTGTTATATAAATCTGTCATGTATGTCACATTTCTATTAGGATTTTTGTTTACTTGTCAAACGTAGTGTAAGTGATTCAATATTCGAATATTATTATGACGTGCCCTGCCAACAAGAAAAGAAAGAAAGAAAAAGATGAAAAAGGGGCTGATCTTCGCTAGCGATGAAAGATTTATCCGTTAGTCTGTAGCTTGTTCATTCATCACCACGATCATGTTATTATAAAAATAAAAGGAAGAGAAAAGAAACAAGAAGAAAAACGCTGTACAGAAATCGATAACATGAATTTGAAATACATTATTTTTGCCAGACATCTGCACTGTATTTTCATATTTATCCCACTAATCGTCCCGAGTTCCATCTGTTATTGGCCTTCACCCTCGTTTCTCTTCATTCATGCAACGTATGTAAAACAAAAGGAAAAGTACCATTTTACGACGAATGTTTTGAACTCTCTGCCATTTGAATATTTACTGTTTCGTCGATTGAAGATCAGTAGAACGAAAAATTGTTACTATCACCCACGCTAATGAAAGATAACTGTTCACAGCCGAGAATGTGAACATCGAGGACTTGATCTCGTCGTACAAGGCATCCTGTGAACGACATGGTTCTGAGCCATTGGAGAAACTCATAGCTCAACTCGAGGTAAACTTTAAATATGCCGTTTGCTTCATTCGGTACAATAGACTTTTTCTTCGTATCTCCCGTGATTCCACGTGTTTTGTGAAAACCTTGAAAAACCATTTGACGAATTAGTTGGTAATTACAGAAGGATAAAATATATTGTATAATGAACTGTGTCATTTGTTGTTCATAGAAATTGGATATTTCTAACAATGAACGTTGTGAGGAACTTTGCTTGAAGAACGAATGTTTAGACCAGTATCACTGCGAGCCTCTCGAAGAATTACTGAAGAGAGTACAATTTGAGAAAATTGACGTCGAATCATCATCGTTGAATGATGAGGTACCATTTTGTGCACGAACGTTGATTATAGAAAAAAAAGACTATATGCTTAAATAGATATTTGAATAATCCAATGTTATCTTTGTTTTCAGAGCGCCACGATATTGTTCGACATGTTGGAGTATTATCAATCGGCGAAACATTTAAACATGTCGAGTAATCGTAACATAGGATCACGAGGCTGGCAGTCTTGTGCTCAAATGATTAAAAAAGTATTTGATATGATTTCCTTGCGTCAAAAGTTATCAACTGTTCGTATGAACTGTTATATTTATCATGTAAAAAATTATTTCCTTACAGACTACGTGTCTCGAACAATTCGAAGCAAGGGACATAACGCTGACACAACAACATATGAATATTTTAAAGCGCCCACTGCAGCTAGTGTCTCATTTGCACGTCCTGAAATTAGAAAACTGCGGTCTCGCCGGACGTGCTTTTGTCATACTAGGTATTTATATATTATTTCATGTGTTAAATGTTATCGGTGTGAATCGACCGGACGCGATATATTTGCTTCAAACTATTAACAATCATACGCTTGTGATTTTGTTTCCGACAGTTGCAGCTTTGAAAATGAATACCGGACTAAAGGAGCTATACCTGGCAGATAACTGTCTCGAAGAGGAAGACGCCATACAGCTTGGTGCGCTTTTGAGGATTAATAATCACTTGCAGCTGCTAGATATTAGGTGCGTGCCATTAGCTATTAGATGAATAGATATCGTTCATTAATCAATCCTCCTATCTCTCTCTCTCTCGTTTTCGTCCGAAAATCATCATGTATTCCAGTGTGTGTACATTGGCTTGAATATGTATCACGTCTGCTCGAATACATAGCAACAAGATGCGACGTGAAATTTGTGTGTTTTGTCCTCAAAGAATTTTTTCGGGAGTCGAATTTTTTTTTGTCTATCTACAGTAACAATCACATCAAGGACGAGGGCGTGCGCGATTTGTTGGACGGTCTCGTGGCCCAGTCTGCCGACAACAGACGCGGCAAAGGTCTGAGTATCCTCATATTGTGGAATAATGATCTTACCAGGAGCTCGTCGCCACATTTCTCTGAAGCTATAGTGCGTAATTGTCTTCATACATATGCAAAAATTTATCGCGGATCCATTATTTTCATTGCCTCGTCATCTTAAGGGGTTTACTTACTGCTGCACGCATCTAGCATTAGCAAACTAATTAACATACGATAAATTGGAAAAGTTCAATGTTCCAGTCAAGTTTCGTTTTTATATACTTTTCGTTCAATAGCTGTGCATGAAAATAACAGCTTTTCTCTGGGGTGGAATAAATTTAACAAATACTTCTTAACGACTTGTCCAATCTTTAGGCACAGTCGGTTACTTTGGAGACGCTGAACATCGGTAAAAATTGCGTGAACAACGAATTGCTAGAACTGGCACAAGAGGCATTGATAAAGACTCGGACTTTGATGCAGCTGGGCATGCAATCGACGAATCTTACGTGCAAAGGAGCTCTCCTACTGGCCAATGTAATAGAGAGAAATCGGTCGTTACAGGTAACAGCTGAGAACTTGACAAGAGCAACCACATAAACAACTACATCACCGTCATTTTTCATTTTCTGTTCACAGAGGATAGATTTACGCGACAACAATATTCAGATGGAAGGACTGGCCGCTCTGTCGTTCGCGATGAAAAGAAATACGAACATAACTCAGCTGGATTTCGACGACGAGCCATGGAGCAAAACACCCGCAACGGTCCATCAATATCTGGATCTTATCACCGAGATACGAAGATACTGCGTCAGAAACGACGAATCAACATCAACGGACGAGAGTACCGAGGAATCCGGCAGTCCTCAGCATCGTAGCAGACTCTCGAGCGTTAGCTCCCGTAAGATCTCGCTGACTTGTCAGACACTGCCACGTTCTCCTCCATCCATTACTCCGAATCCGATGAACGAGATGACAAGATCGATGCTTGAACCAAACCGTACAAGCGGAGGACGTTTGCGTTCTCCGGCCCCAAGTCCGATCCCGTCACCCGTTGCGAGTCCAATACCGAGTCCCTCGCGAGGTCGTTTCGTCGTTTCGCGCGTCTGCGAAACGTCCTTGAGTTCCACTAATTCCTCAGCGTCGTCGTCACCCATTACACCCCCCTCGCTCACATCCTCGCCCACCTGTTTCTTCCCAAATTCTGTAGGCAGTGGTTCGTCTCGTTTTCGCGTCGTTACAGTCGTCGAACCTACGGTGTCAAACGTGCCACTGGCAAAATCGGTCGTTACGTCGGCAAACTCAAACGTTACGATTGGTTTCAATTACAAAGTTCAGACACCGGAGAGCGTCGATTCTGACGATTCCGACAGCGTTTTTAGATCTGACGTCGAGGAAGATCAACGTGGCGTGACGGGCAACGAATCGAGTGCGAGTATTGATATCAGCCTTGAGGAAGATATCGAAACGGGGCGTGTTGTTAAAACGGATAACGAGACAGTAGCAATTATAGACGAAGAGGAAAGTAAGAATAAGAAAATTACGAGCACATTGGCAAAAGAAAATCGCGAATTGGGTGAAACGGAGTACAAAGTACCTGGAATAATTGAGGATAATCAAACTGACGTAGTGATCAAGGAGGAAGTTCAACCAGCTAAGAATAGCGCGAGTACAAACATTACCTCGGACGTAATGGAGAATCTAGTGGAAGCTGAAAAAAATGAAATTCGAGAGCCCATCGTTGAATTAACGAGAGTTACGAATAGCAAGGAGTTGGAAATCATCGAAACCAAAGTAAACGCGGCGAAGAAAACTGAGGAATTGCTTCATGATGACATAATACGTTGTTATGAGCCCGAGCCGAAGAAACCCGAGCCGGTGCAGAGACAACCGACTAGTCTCGAGAGGTTACTGGGACTGTTTCAACATCCTAGCAGTCTTTTCTCGAGCAGCTCCTACGCAGAAAAAGTGGAAATAAAGAATCCACTTCAAGACGGTGTGAATAGCATGCTCGCGTTGGGCGATAAGTTTCACCAATATCTTCGCGAGGGCAGGAGCTCGGGGAAGACAGGAACCGAAGACGCGTCGAATCACGCACCCCTTCAAAGATCAGTCTCCGATGCTTCGAGGTCGACGATAAAGATGGATCCCGTTAAATCACTGAGTATACCTCAATTGTCAAATATACAAGCTACTTGCACCAGGGATTTCGTGCCGTATAAAGATCGTTCCAAACCTTCGGGAGATTCGTGGGAAAACACGGAGACGTACGTAGAGTCGACGATTTCCAGACCGCGAAAGATTTTCGTCGTCAATGAGAGTCCCACGGACAAGTGTCCAAAAATGGTGGAAGACAAAGTCCCTAGAATAAGCGATGATCTACCGTTACCTGAAAATGTACAGACTGATGATGGAAATGTAAAGATCGATGACACCGAGGTGAGAAACAGCGTCACGTGTGTCGTCGGATCCGAGAACATGGTATCATCGGACCGCAAAAGTTCTGTGGAAATTGTAAATAATCCATCGTCGAGCGTCTTTTTGGAATCCAAGACGAGCATATGTGCGACCAAATTAACGGACATACCGGAATACTCGATTCTTGAGTTAACTGCATCGTGCGACGATGCAAGGTGCGCGAGCGATGAATTGTCGTTGAGAAACAAAAGCGTAGACGAGGAGCCCGTTAACCGCGACGCCGACGATGATGATGTGAAAACGAAATGTGATAGCAGCACGACAGACAGTATTAATGACCCTAGTTGTAAGAATTCTTCCCATTGTAAAGTAATGTGTGATATAAGCGGCGTGAATAATGTACATACTTTAGGCAACGCGGACGATGTACATAATTTTTTTAATTCGCCGTTGAGCCACGACGACGAGAAGCGAGACAAAGACCGCGCGATGATCTCGGCTTCGACAAGCGCGCCTGACGAACCTAACGATGCGATTGAAATTAAGCCGCTTGAGAAAGCCAAAACCATCGAGGAAATAAATTTATCGCGTCGTCGAGGTGATTCCAACGAAGTAGCCTCTACGGATTCTACGACGAACATTACTCTCGGGGATCTCATTTTTAACGAGGAAGAAGAAAAATCGAACGGCCGAGATGTGATTGCTTCGAACGAGAAACAGGCGAATAACGTGGCGAACAACGTAGACTTATCATTATTACCAGTGTTTAATAATTCGTGTATAAGTTATATCAACGATGTGAGATGCAGAAATGCTCAACAAGTGCGAGTCTCCTTGACTAGGTCCGACGATACGGCTATTACGTCTACCGAGGACATTCATTTAACGGACACTATAGAAGAATTTTTGCCGCTCGATGCAGCTGCTTCGTCGACCGAGTCGAGCGTCGTAGAGGAACAGTTTGCCACCGAATTGACGAATAGCTGCATAAACAATAATTCTTACGACGACGATGAGACGACGACGACTACGGTGACGATGGCAACGATGAATGAGGAAGCGGCGGATCTTATCACCAATGAAGATTCCGAGGAAAAGAATTATTCGCGAATGAGTGACGAAACGCGGCTATCAACCGCGGCGTACGAAAAGAGTTTACCGATTGAAGAAGAGAATGCGCTCGAGGAGACAATTACGATGTCCGAGAGATTCGTGATAATTCCAAACGCGACAACGAGCGGTGCTGGAAATACGAGAATGGCTATTGCGTCGATCGAGGACGACGATTATGTACAAGCATCGATCGAACAAGTTTCCACCTCGTTGTCCGAAGATTCTGATTATTCCAGTAAAATTTCGGTCGACGATGTGAGAACCGGGGAATTATCGTTGAACTGCTCGACGGCAAATTCACCGGGTAACGAGACGATCGAGCATAACGTCGCGGAAATGTCGATAATGAACACCAGCCTCGAGTCTATAAATATCCGTGTCAACGAGCCATCGTTAAAGAGCACGGAGCATCGTTCTTTCGTTCGTGCGGCGGTTGAATCCGTTTTAACGTCGATATTAAGTGTTTCCGATTCTGGCACGAGGGTGACGCCGCGGGAGGAGGTCAAGAGCAGCGAATCGACGGAGGATCTTATGTTCAAAATGACGGATATCACGACCGACTCGACAACTATGATGAATGAAGTTACGAGCGAGATAGTAACGACGATCCAAGTATGCGACGACGATTCGGGGAGTATCGTTGATTGTTACTACGACGGGGGACAATCGTCGCGATCCAATGCAAATTTGTATATTGAAAAATCGATGAACGTGCACAGAAACAGTCAGGACTCGGGTATCGAGGAAACGAACGTTTCTATTTCCGACGATAACGTGCTCGAAGCAAATAGCCAGCCTCGGGAGAGCTTTCAGGAGAGCGTAGATTCGGGTATCGATTCCGAGTGCTCGTCGGTCTGTGCACGCGTCGATGTTGGAGCCGATGTGCAGAAGGAACGTGCTAGAGATCCAGGAAAATCGACGAAAACCGATAAAAGCATTGGCGACGAGATTGCTGGCTTTTCAACGCGTCTCGTAGACATCGATGGAATCCTCGTGGCTCAAGACATCGCCAGGTTCGGCGATACATCCGGAAAGCACGAAATCGATGGTAACAGAAGCGTGACCACGAAAATAGCAGATGCCATCAGCGTGGGAAGAAGTAACGCGACAACCGAACTTACCAACGTTCTAACCCGTTCAACGAGGTAAGTCGTTCGTAACAAAAATACAAAGCCCATCGCGCAAGAGCTGCTAGTGCAAATCGTTTTACGACCCAACAAAATTTCTCGTGCAATTTAGAGCCTCTCACGATTGCTTTGTTTTTAATGGCAAATCGATAGAACAAAGAAAAAGTAAAAGAATTGCTTCGCTCGAATATAATCCTCGGCAATCCAACATTAGCCGAATACAAAAAATACGAAATATCATATTCGCTTGCTTCATGAGTGCTTTGAAAACTCGGTGCACACGCGAAACTGGTGGCTCGTCCAAAACAGCTTGAACTTTTTCAACCCGCTTTTTTTGGACTTTGTGAAGTTTGACGTCGTTCATCCCGAATATATTGGAAAAATGCAATGCACGAAGCGCAGTTGCTACTACTGCTTCTGGCTCTACCCACTGCTATGGCTACAGCTACTATCACTTTTTTCCTCGATATACGTCAGCTGGACAAGCTTCGTGGAACAGTTTTGAGCGAGGCAAAAGAGAGGATTGTTTCAAGTACCAGGGATTTATGATAATTTTCTTTTTTTTTTGTTTTTCTTTATTTCCTGTTTTATTTTATTTTCGTACACGGATACAATGCTCGCTCATGCGACGACGAAGCCAACCCCCGACGGGGACGAGCGACTTTCTTGTTTTTATTTTTATTTTATTCGCCTTAGTCAGACCTATCGTTATCGTTTCTTTTAAACGCTCTTAATAGTCATATCTTCCCTCTAATCTTCTCTTTTGTCTTCCCAATTGTATAACGTACTTGACAAACTCGCTTCTCGCTAACGCATTGACCACCAGCCTGGCCTCTCTCTCTCACTCCCTCATACTCGTTTGAATAATAATTCAACTAACGCGTATTCTAACTGTTTGCCAAGCCAATTGTTTTTCCTCCGTACAAATTCACACGCCGACGAGTCGATCGGTTCCAGCCACTTGGTGACTGGAAATTCTGAGCTCGTGAAAGATCAGCAATATTTCTCAAGTGTCTTTGCTTATTTTCTCAATGATATTGTAATGCTCAGGCTTTATTCGTGAAGCGTGAAAAACAAAAATAAAATTAACTATCGAGGTCCTGTATATCCTTATTACTGCGTTGTCTCTTCACCGCTTCGCAGCGTGCTCCGGGTTTCCAATTTCCATGCAAATTTTTGCTCGTAGCTTGATTGTTGTCGAGCTCGCGATAACGCGCTTATGGAATATTTGTAAAAAAAAAAAATTGCTAAAAAAATAAGAACATGAAAAAAAAAACGACGATAACATTATGACTTTTCTCAGTCCCGAATGACGATGATGCCGAGGACGACGAGGATGATGGCAGTAGCGAGGAGAACGAGACTAAGGATAAGATTAAAAAGAAAAAGAAGGACCACTCGCACCGCAATGAGTACAAGGAGATTGTTGATATTGAGGACGTCAAGATGCAGCTAGAATCGCAATATCTCCACTACGTCAACTGGCGTATATGATCCAGAGATTCATTGGGCGAAGATTACCCGATTACCTTTCGACGATGAACTTCAGCATCAACGAGCCCGATCGTCATTGTCACCGCTCGTGTCTCGATGCTGAGCTCGTGTGCTCTTCAAAAACAAAGTAGTAAAAAAAATTGAACATCCACGAAGTTTCTGATATTCAGTTTTTTTTTCTTGCCTGTAGAAGCTCATAGATGCGTTAACTCAAATGTATTCTGAGAACAAAAGAAGGCATCCTGTCCATTTAGGATTTTTAGCATCGTTGTAATAATCGTGTTTTCATGAAAGCATACGGTTCATGAGTGCTAAACACGACGTTAAGAAAAGAAGAAATGAAACGAAGAAAAAAGTAAAAATGAAAAATGTAAGAAAACAAGAAAAAACAACGATATAAGAATAGCACTATAAGCTCAAGCCGTTGGCTGAGGATATCGTGGAACTAACACGCATTAGTCACTCATGACTTGTATTGTCGAACAATTGACGAAATCAGGGGATGGAAAGCACAGAGGTCGTGCATACAAAAAAATAAAAGGAAAACGTAAACATATATACATATATATACATATATATATATGTGTGTGTGTATATATGTACATTATACATAACATACATAATTGTATATACAATATTTTTTAATATGAATGATAATATAATTGGATATACAAGGACGATATAATAAAAAGACAATTCATTAACAAAATTGGCAAATTTTAAGAGCGTTGAACGACGATTCGAACGAATTTGAATTTAATTTGTAGACTGAAAGACTTGGAAAACTAATTAGTTATCCATACGACATACACATATACACATATACACAAATTACAAAAACATTCGCAGCCTCGATCTTGCCGATAAATTGCATGTTTAAACAATCGCGAAGCGAATCCTCAGTCAACCTACGAACCGTCGTTTTATTTCTTTTATACATAAAAGCAATGAACTTTATGCAGATCGTGGTCGCGTTTACCTGGTAATCGAGAATTGAAAAGTGCGAATCCCGATTAACTAAATAAACGAAAATGAACAAATAAATCTAAACATTGTATCTCTATCGTTGACGCACGAATCGAGCAATTGATGCGCGCACATTTTATTATTCGATTGTATAAACTCAATGACAATAAGAACATTGCATATTATATCCGAAAAATTAAAAAAATCGTGGAGGTACTTCTTAGGATCGATTACCAGCGAGGCATACGTCTAAACATTGACGCATTATCGAGGATGTTTAAAAATTGATATCGATGTACATAAATACCCATACATCGTCTTGCCACGGCATTCCTCCGTCAAGCTAGGCCTTACCCGTCTAATCCAACTATAAATGTTATTTGCTAAATAAAAGACGCGAATGGCAGGGTAGGATTTTTTAGTAAACTAGGCAAAGAAGACGGGCTTTTGAAGTACTTTCGACGAATAATAATAGAGAAAATGAATACCAACGATGATGCTTGAGTTTATATGAATAAACACAAGATCGGGAGACTCACGGCGATAGTTAGATGAAAATACGAGACTACGCGTTTAATATTTATTTTAAACGTTGCGACACGCAAAACGCATAGCGACAATGAGGGACGAAGGAGCTCAGAGCTCAACGATAAGTCTGTCGATCTTGCCGGAAAACACATACACTGATTGATTGTTCTACATAGTTGATAATTGTTGGAAGAGCTTGTCGCAAAAACAAATAGAACTCTACGAGACTAATTCACTGGCGCGAAAATATATGGAAGAGCGAAAAATCCGCTCGTGAACAAAGCCACGAGAAATGTTTCTTTCGAACAATTTCTCTTCTCTCGGTACTCGTGGCTTCGTTCCAATTATCGGGATCAATTATCATAATTGATTTTCCAAGGCTATCGTTCGTCGAGCATTTTCATAAATCGCATACAACGTGCGAACGCGTCGCGAATATCCCTTAATTAAAGAATTAAGTTAACACGCTCGAGAGAGGTATAGAGACTCTTCTCTCGTTACTTGGCTCTTCGATTCTTACCGAAGTAATTAAAACAAGAAGACGAAAAATTGGATCGATTGAATTACGGCACAATTTCATTCCTTAATTCTTTCGTTATTTTCCATTCTTCGTATTTGCACGAGAAATCCGAAAGTGTCCCTGAGTGCGAGATTGAAACGATGCCTGGTAAATTCGTACGATATATGATCGAGCTAACTGTAGTAGACGTAGTGAATGTACCTGCGTCAATGAGTCGCGCCTGTTTGCGATTAAAAATATTCGCTGACATAGATTTTCTCGACGCACGTGTGTAGACCGGATAAACACGAGCCGACCAAGGCGACTAATTTGATCGACGAGTTTCGTATCTCGCACATTGAGTAAGGAGAAAAAATAATCTGCGGATACCAAAGGGACGGTTGGGGTTTGGCGGGATGCTTCGGGGATCCATTCTATTTTGGTGTTTGGGTTTCAAATTGAAGAACGTGCCTCCCGAGCGGGCATTGCGCGGTAGCACGTGAGTAGCGTGGCATAGATTATAAAAAGCTTGTATCGTTAATAAGCGGCATAATTTAAACGTTGAAGCTCCCAGAGCCCGAATGGAAAAATCAGCGCTAACATACAATTGTGTAACTCGATGCGCGGTTGATCGAAGCTTTTTGTTTGTAAAATTCGTGTCGAACACACAGAGGGAGGATACGGGTAGACATAATAGTAATGTTTAACTTTAAAACGTTTTCAAAGGTGACGAACGGTTATGATTGATACGTAAACAAGATAATTGATTCGCGAAAGTCGATAGAGACGGTTTAAAAGAGAAAACAATAATGTCGAGAGATAACGCTCTGTCGTTATCTCAAATTAAGCGAATTTGTGTTCATTCGTCTCATTGTTCGTTTGATATTAATTATACGAGAAAAGCTACATTGCATATCATGATAGGTTTGAAAATTTTTGTTGCGGATGAAAAAAAAAGCTTTAATCGCGAGCGGTGATGATCAATTTTATGATATAATTAATATCGAATCAACGATGATGTAGATGAACAACGAAAGAGATTGCAAAGTAACACGAGTCATCTTGAAATAATGCTAAGAACAATTTATCAACGGGGATATGTACGAAGCGCACCCTCCGAAGATAATTTCGATACACGAAAGAAAGAATTGTGAAAAGAAAAAGAAAATTCCGCAACTGCGTACCTCTTAATGACGATTGTACGTCGTTCTTAGAAAAACGACGAGAAGAGCGGTGGATTCACACACGCCCATTGGCTTAAATTGTATAAATAAACGTCGACGTATCGATCAGATTGACGATAATATTCGCGAAGCAAAGAAAGGAAAAGAAGAAACAGACAAACAAAACCACCCTCTGTACATATTATTTTCAGTATTCTGTTGATAATGTTTAAGAGAGTTTATAGATGTTATTGACACATTTGAGAGTGATTTATTTGTAAATATAATAATGCACGCGGGGCTTGTGGAACGATGGAGAGAGGGAGAGAGAAAGAACGAGGACCGAGCTTTACGATCCATCGGAGTTTTTTTGTTCAGACGAAATTTCTTAGAGTCGCGAACAAAAGAGAAATACATAGAGTAAAAACCGAAGAAGAAGAGGAAGAAGAAGAAGAAGAAATCAGTGTAAGCAAGACATACAAATTCGCAACGACTGAAATGATTTTTTTACCGCTCATTCGAGTATAATAAATGATAACATATGTCTACATCGATTTTTAAAATGCTGATCGGTTTGTACATCGGCCATGTATTTGTTATCTTCGATACGTTCGAACCTATGTACTTATTTATTTATTAATTCGTACAATTTTGTAAAACACTAGAGTTAACGTGCGTAGGTTTGCATAATGCATTGCGAAACGTTGTGCAAAATGTTAGAATTTCACAAATCGCCTTCGACAATTTTTATCGACGGACGTTTTTTTGCAAATGTAATTATACTTAAAAACCAACGATTGGTTCCAACTGCTGCAGTTGCAATATGTGAATCTCGGTTATCCGTGAATGAAATTTAAATAGAAAACACTTTTTGTGCGTGAATTAACAATAGTCGAAAGAAATATTTGTACGCGAGAATTATATGCATAATTGGCCGAGCTTGGTTGAATAGATCGAGTCTGATGTTAACAACGTTACAATCATTATTATAACACGATGCGGCGTAAACTTTGTAAAACTTTGTGTAATACGCTTTTTAAAACTCTATGTGAATGCGCTCTGTGAGTTTGAGCTCGTCCTTCTCGAGGCAATAATACAAACGAACCAACAAACGAGAAAGAAGTTCGGTTGTCAAGTGACTCCGGGAGTAACGAATTTTAATTGTTGCTAATGTAACGACGGTGCCGAGGTCGCTGTAATGTACTCGAGAACGTCGTGTTTTTCTTTTAATGATTGCGAGAGACGATGGACAAACAGGAAGGACAAGAATCCAACTTTTTGCAATTTTACAATTGTAAGAAGAAAACGAATAAGATGATGAGCACGTTATTATGATAGTAGTACAATCGACTACGTGTTTAAGCGGACTTACTTGGGAGCGATTATTATATATATATATATATACACACACACACAAACAAACACACCCACATAATACATAATCTAGTTCAATTTCTCACTCCTGCGTGCCACATCCGCGCGAGAGTATATTTTTATCATTATATGTTGTATTATTGAATGAATATCAGTGTCGAGAGACTCCGTACGCGGAGTAATTGAATGAAAGGAAAAGAAAGAAAAAAAAAACGAAAAGCCTTCCTCGTACGTGAGACGTACCGTCAAGAGGAACGAGTGATTCGGTGCATACTGATAAGACGCTTGCAGTCGTGTCAACGCAAGAATTAATTTAAAAGATAGAAACAAAACAAAATTAAGACGTTCTAATCCAAAAAAGAAAATCGTACCATTAACTTTATTGATATTGATATATTATCTATTATAATAAAACAAATAAAAAAAAACAAAAATTATAAATATATATATATATATATATATACATAAATATGTATAGATATATATATATATACACATACATGTATACATATATATGCATGTATATATATATGTATATAAATATTTAACGTTTCCGTGTACTTTAACGCGGTGCGGCGGGGAAATAGCGTGAAATAATTTATTAATTAAACGAAACAAACGACAAATCTTTAAAGATCGTGCGTCAGCCGTCCTTCGATGGTAGACGAGATGGACACAAAAATATATACCGTGGGTACAAACATCTTTTCACGCCGCTTCACCTCTCTAACTAAATACTATACCTATACATATACTTATATTATATTACAATTATTATTATGATTATTAAAAAGAAAGAAACAAACCAACACCCAAGCGTGTCGTGCATCTTTTTACGGGATGTATAGCGTCACACACCGAAACAAAACTTCGTTTATCTTTATGTATAGCAATTTATATTTTCTACGTAGAGTAGTGAACGAGAGGAAATGAAATCACATGAAATAATGAGAAAAAGAAACTAAACGAACGGATGTATAACATTGATTGGATCGTCTTTTATTTCGCTGTAGATTTCGTGTATACTTCCCAAGCGATTCGTAAGGGTCGATATACGAATTATAAACGGCAACAATCCTACGTTTCGTTCGGTAATATCGTTTTATAATTTGTCTACGGGTATCTCGTTTTCATGGTCGAATACGCAGGCTACTTATTTCTACAGTCGATTCCAGCTGGTCCTGAAATCCACAAATTCAACCGTCAATTAAAACTCTCGCCTCAGGAACTGGCCTCGTCCTCAACGTCGATTCCGTGTGCCCTCAAAACGCTCGCAACAACCGTGTACGTATTCCACAAGTATATATGCGTATGTATATATGGGCTCTTCCGTGCCAATCGTAGTTCCTCATCAAAAATTATACCTAATCTTGGACAACAGAAAAACAAAAATTATTTTATTATAATTAACCCCATAAGTGACAATATCGAACATTTTCACCATTGACACACATAGAATTAAAGAGCTCTGATTAATTATTTTATTGTTTCAAATAAACGATAACACTCCTCATGTTCTGTTTCAGATAAAACGAAAGTTCAAATGCATCCGGACATTACTAGGTATTATTTAAAAAAATCATTATACCAAGGACAATTTAATACTTTCCAATGATCAAATCGTTTCCCTAAACTCAACATTATTTTCAGGTATAGTAAAATTGTTGCTTCATCAATAAGTTGAAAATAAACGTTGCTTGTAGAAAATTCCACTTGTTTGATCGAGGATCGAATGGCTCGCATATACGAACAACAAAAATTATTTTAATACAATTAACTCCGTAAGTGCCAATGTCAAAATTTTTGACCATTGACACACATCGAATTAAAGAGCTCTGATTAATTATTTTATTGTTTCAAATAAACGTTAACACTCCTCATGTTCTGTTTCAGATAAAACAAAAGTTCAAATCCTTCCGGACATTGCTAGGTGCTATTTCAAAAAATCATTATACCAAGGACAATTTAATAATTTCCAATGATCAAATCGTTTCCCTAAACTCAAGATATTTTCAGGTATAATAAAATTATTGCTTCATCAATAAGTTGAAAATAAACGTTGCTTATTTTTAAGTTGCTTGTGAAAAAATCGACTTGCTCGATCGAGGATGGAATGGCTCGCATATACGAACAACAAAAATTATTTTAATACAATTAACTCCATAAGTGCCAATGTCGAAAATTTTTGACCATTGACACACATAGAATTAAAGAGCTTTGATTAATTATTTTATTGTTTCAAATAAACGTTAACACTCCTCATGTTCTGTTTCAGATACAACAAAAGTTCAAATCCTTCCGGACATTGCTAGGCGCTATTTCAAAAAATCATTATACCAAGGACAATTTAATAATTTCCAATGATCAAATTGTTTCCCTAAACTCAAGATTATTTTCAGGTATAATAAAATTGTTGCTTCGTCGATAAGTTGAAAATAAACGTTGCTTATTTTTAAGTTGCTTGTGAAAAAATCGACTTGCTCGATCGAGGATAGAATGGCTCGTATATACGAACAGGTACATATACATATGTTCACTATATTGTATCTCGTTTTAGGTTGCTCCTTGTCTCTTTCCACGCAAGCGTCGCGACGCCCTCGCTCTAGCAACCCTCCGCCGGGGGTTGACGGCGGCGGCAGCAGCGAAGGTGGTGGTGGTGGTGGTGATTCTGTTCTTCACGACCGTCGAAGAGACGGACCCACGCAGTCGCGCTTCGCACAACGGGGCTCGGCCACCGGGCGGCTGTGCTCTGACTATCACAAGCCCGCTCTCGTCGCGTCGATTCTACTTAACAATCTTTTTTTTCGGTTCGCGTATATCGCGGGTGTTATCACGAGACGCGCGTTACAAATAACGTTCGAGCGTAAATAAGAGACCGAGAGGTATGTACGTCACACATCGTTCGACGCTCGCGATCTCATAAAATTATAAATAAATACGTAAAAGCGCGACGAGAGATCACACGAGATTTCAGAGACCGTTTTTCTTCTCATGGTCAACGATATACGGCTAAGCTTCGAACGAGAGTTTCATTTTTTGTCTCTATCGAAAATTATCATTAGCGATATTTGTAGCTTGTACGACGATTTACGATCTCGTTAAAAATTGTCGATGAGAGAAAAGCCAGAAATAATGTAATGTGATTTATCGAGCTTGTGAAAATTGGGGAAAAACATTCGCGTTGTTTGACTCCCGGACTTTTCATCCTTGGGAAAACTTCTGTACGTAAATCCGGGGTTACGAAGATTAAGGATGAATGTTTTTAGCATTGAAAAAAAAATAATAATAACAACGGGTAAAGTTACAAGATCGTCCTCGAGTTTCCAATTATTAATTCGACGCGAGACCTTTCACCCTCTCGCGTGTTCTGTGTACGTGTGTGTATGTGTGTGTGTATATTTTTCGAAGAAACAGGGATCGAAATTCACGCGTATTCCTTGAGCGGCAAATTATTCCAGGATTAAAAAGAATTCGCTCGAACGTCGCGAAATTCTTCGACGAGTTTCGGATTTGCGAAAATTAATTAATTTCATAACGATATTATTAAGTCGATGAATTTTCAAGTAAGAGAGACAGAGCGAAAGTTCGAATCCCATTTCCGTTCTATTATTCAGGGATTTATTTATGTTTAATATATTTTTATATTCGCGAAAATTCTGAAGAAAATTGCAATCTTAAAACTTACCTCAGCGTCGACGTTTAAAAAGAAAATCATTACTCTTCCGGCACGATATTTCTAACGAGATCCTAAATCGTAGTCCTTAATAAGGACTTAGCAAACGTATTTTTACGGCTGAATATCGCGTGCATCGAGAGAAAGAAAGGAAAGAAATCACAGGAAGAGAAAGGGAAGTAGCGATTTGTAAAATTCGTGGTAAGAGCGAGCAATATTACGGAAGCGGAGTGTTTAATTTACTGCGACCACTTTTTTTTGTTTTATTATACTTGCTATTCCCCCTGGAAAAGTTCATGTCGAGCATAAAAGCGAGAGAAAATTATGTATCCTCGCGGGAGCGCGGGAGTCAAACGTCGCGCGCGCCTTTTCTCTCCTTTTCATCCCTTATTTCGCATTCTCTCTCTCTCTCTCTCTCTGTCTCGCTCTCTCTATCTCCATCTCTCTTTCTCATCATCCTCGTCCCATTCCGCATCGTCAACGTGGAACGGCGGATTAATTTCCGTTTTCATCCACGTTCGTCCTTTCACGAAGCCTACTGTACTACATTAACCGGAAGTTCGTTCGACGAATCGTCGTGTAATTTCCCTCGGTCACGATTTTTCCCGAGCTCGTCCGCGTATTCTCCGCTTCACCACCTCTATCGTTCTCGTTCACCGAATGATCGTTGCTATATAATCTTGTCTCGCGGCGAAATGAAAAAAAATAGAATAGAATCGCCACACAAATGTCGCAATTCCCGAAACGCCGGAAGTGTACGAACGCCGAGGTCATTTCCGTCGGGACGAAGGTGGAAGTTCGAAAGTTCATCTCTCGTATATATATATATATATATATATGTATATATATATATGTATAGAATTTAGTATATGTATAGATAACGCCACAACTGTAGAATTCAATAATCTTCCGCTTTGAAATTCGAAAGCGGACCTCTACGATTTCCCTTTTCGGGCAAATTTAGTTTCTTCCTTTTGCCTTCTCCTTTATCGACTCTCATTCTTCGCTAACTGTCGAGGGTATAGATCGCCGGCGATATAAAGGCAATCTATTTCTCTCTCCCTCGTGTTGTCGAACCTAAACAGGGAAACGCCGAACCTCAGGGAGAATCTCCAGGCTGATATATGTACACGTCGTACTAAGTGGTCGAAGGAAAAAGTCGAAGGAAAAATAAGACGAGAAGAGAAAATGACGAACCCGATAGCCCCGGACACGTGATTCATCCCCCATTCGTCAGCGAGACACGAGAACATTTTTCTTCCACCTGTTTAACAAGGTAAGGCTTATTCTTCCTTCTATTTCGATAACGATCGTCCATCAATTTTAATATAAACGAGAAAGCACAAGGCACGCGAGATGCATCTCCCGAAGAAAAAATTATTTATTTAAAATCAAGGCACTCGGCACAAATACGCATTGTTTGCCCCTCGCCAAATTACATAATAATTTTCAAACACAGATTAATCGTTAGCAGAAATACTGCGTCTTTATTTGTAACTGAAATTCTACAAAAAAAAAAAAAATTCAACCCCAACAAAGCCACGAAGAAAAAATTATTTATTTAAAACCAAGACGTTTGGCACAAATACGAATTTTTTGTCCATCGCCGAGCTGCATAATAATTTTCAAGCACAGATTAATCGTTATCAGAAATACGGCGTTTTTATTCATAACTGAAATTAAAAAAAAAAATTCAACCCCAACAAAGCCACGAAGAAAAAATTATTTATTTAAAACCAAGACGTTTGGCACAAATACGAATTTTTTGTCCATCGCCGAGCTGCATAATAATTTTCAAGCACAGATTAATCGTTATCAGAAATACGGCGTTTTTATTCATAACTGAAATTAAAAAAAAAAATTCAACCCCAACAAAGCCACGAAGAAAAAATTATTTATTTAAAACCAAGACGTTTGGCACAAATACGAATTTTTTGTCCATCGCCGAGCTGCATAATAATTTTCAAGCACAGACTAATCGTTACCAGAAATACTTCGTCTTTATTCATAACTGAAATTTTGCAGAAAAAAAAGAAAATTCAATCCCAACGAAGCCAACGTCTGCCTAAAGCTCCATCCTTCCAATTATCATCAATGAAATTAATGATTATGATTATTATTGACTTTCGACGAACTTTGAACGAAGAGTCAGAGTAAGAAGAAGAAGCGAAAAAAAAAAGAAAAAAAAAGTGAAATTGCCGAGCTTCGCGCAGTACTTATAAATAGCGCGCGGGAGAAGCAGAGGCGAGAGCAATTTCCTTCCCTTCGATCGACTCGCTCTCGCTCTCTTCCTCCCCTCGCTGCTTTCAGTTAAAGCTCCTTTCTCTCGCGCCTAGTCAAAACGATTATTCGAATTATGACGTCAGCGGTGGTTGGCGTGCTGGGTAGTGCAATTTGTCGGCTATATCGTGTAATACCTAAGTACTATGTTTATATATATATATATTCGAAACGCAACGACCGATGGGGCGCGCCAGGGAGTTGTCCGGATCTGCAAATTACTTTTTTCCTCCAGCGTTCTCTCGCTCACCGTTTCGTCAGTTCCCTCGTTCAATTCGCATCTCTCCATACGCTACCGAGTCCACTTCCACAGAATCGACTCGGTCTCGGGCTTCATCGACAAGCCATCAAGCCCCGTTGGCCAAAGTTCTTACACTCGACTCGTCTATTCATCCACCCAATCTTCGTTCGGTCACGTAGAATGATACGCGCGTATATTCAACCGCGAGTAAATTAACGTATAAAAAAGAATTGAAAAGCGTCTGGTACGATCCAAATTATCGACGAGCATAGCTACTGACCGTCAACTTGAGCTCGGTGATGGGAAAATAAAAAGAAATATATTCACGTTTTTCTCCCTCTCTCTCTCTCTCTCTCTCTCTCTCTCTCTCTCTATGTCATTTTTCGTTTAGTTTCCTTTTTTGCGAAGATGCGACGGGGGCGGATAAGCGACCGAACTACAATGACCCGGTGGTATATTACGTCGAAAAGCTCGGTTATATAGAGAGAAAGGAGTGCTTTCACGTATGTACCGTCGAGGATATTGATAGATGGAAGATAAAAGGATTCGTCTCACCGCGTCCCCGGGTTAAGATCCCTAAATGTGTGGAAAGAGACGAAGGAAGATGGAAAGCTTTTCATTCACGAGAAAGGTAGAAATAAATATCTTTTATTTCGGGAACAGCGAGCGGATACGCCAGTTTTCGTCCTCGTTTCCCTCAATATACTTCCTCGAATCTGCCTCGCTTATATCCAATTCTTTATTACTCTTGGACTTTGTCCCTCTCTCTCTCTCTTCTCTCTCTCTCTAACTCATCTGACCTTTCATGGTGGCGAGGTTATTAATGAACTTCCGGTACGACAAGAAGCCGAGAGATTCTTCAAAAACTCACTTTTCGAATATTTCTCCCAACTCGATAACAGCGTGACTGGTGAAAATAATTTTCAAATACGAAATTCTGATGAATAAAATGTGTCGAAGAAAAAGATAAAATAAGTCGGCCATTAAATTCGCCACGGAGTTGAACGCGGTTTGGGACGTCACCTTGCGCATTTCGGAAGCTGCACAAATTTCGATCATTCACACGGACGCTCGCACACGCACGAACTATTCGAGGAATACATTTCTTTGCATGGAAATTGTGAGAAAAGAAAATAGTCTCGAGGTTCTTCGGTATAAAAGCAGCCTCGAGAAAGCCCCGAAGGATTTTTGTATCAATGCCGCGGCATCTCTTTGAATTCGCGTTGCTCTCGTGGTGTGTCGTGCATTAGTACAGAAAAAAAAAAAAAAAAAGAAGAAGAAGTACAGCACACGTTACCCCACGAAGGGTGCTAACTGTTCGTACGTATACGTGCGTGTGGGGCGATGGGGAATAAAAAAAAATCGGTCGGAGGTCTCGAGGTATCGCAGACACGAGGTGAAAGAATTTTTGCCTCGCAAGTGGTGGGTAGCGTCGCGTGAAATCGTCGAGGGGTGCGCGTTGTTCTCGCAGGGGGGATGCGCCATACAGTTATACACGTATGCCTCTTATACGTATAATCACATTTTTTTTGTCCCTCGACAGTGACGGCGGAGCGAGACTTTGTGATAATAAAATAAAAAATCTGGCGTGAACGTAAAACTCGCGCGAGGCGACCTTCGCGCAAAGAAAATTCGTGCGACGGACCGCCAGAAGACCGGAAATCAACGATACGTATTTATTTTTTTAACGGCTTTTTTTTCCAGAAACTGTAAATCAGCTTCTTTGAAATAAATTTCTGGACCGGAATTCGGTGATAAGCCTCGCGATTTGTTTAAAATGCGAGGATAGAAACAAGATCTGGGGACCGATGTTTGAAAAACTGTGGGATAACGACGACATCTCGTTCTTCTTTTATTTTTTTCAAGAATCGCGAATCACTGGCTCGCTCTTTTTCATAATTTATTATGTGTGTGCTGTTTTTTTTTTGTCTCTTTTCTGTGGCACGACTGGCGAGGAGTTAGCGAGAGGAGTTTTGGTCCATTCGCTATCATCGTCCTTTTTGCATATCACGGTGTACACTCGCCTCGTCCCTTATTTGCATGCATAATTTTTCCGTGGTTCAAAATTTGAGTCTCTATTAACGCGAATATATTCGTGGCTATATTTCCAGTATGTATGCTCTCGTTTCGAGCGAATGAAATGTGAAAAACTGTCGAATAATCCATTCACAAAGATACAATAATGCAATAATCGTGGCTACCTCAAACGAACGAAAAAAAAAAAGTTTCTCTTCATGGTTTGGTAAAAGTTTATCTTCCTCGCACGATTCTCCCCGAGAACACTATAATCATCGCTCGCTCTTTTTCACGAACGAACTTTCGCTCGCAACGTCGAAGCTTTATCTTTCCCTTCGTTCTCAATGCATAAATAACAAGCCACGAAGTGATTGGAAATTCTCGAACAGACGTGAAAAAAACAAAAATTAACAATGATTCTCGCTCCTAGGCAGGAGACGACGAGTTATACACGTATTATATTGTCCATCGATTATTATTATTATTTCAATGATTTAATCATTAGTTTTACCATCGCAATGTTCCCTGCCCTTCGGTTCCGGTCGAGAGGAGACAAGAGAAACAGAGACAGACAGACAGACAGACAGAATCAGCAAGATATATAGATAGCAAAGACTCGAGACTCGCGTGCGCCCATCGTATCATTTCAACCGCGCCACTCAAAGTTTCTTCCGCCCGCTCTCGAGCGTGCAGGGTGCAATTGCATTAGGGCATCCGCGTAATATATACCGTGTATGAATGTATTTTCGTATATCTACGATACACACACACACACACACACACACACGCGCGCGCGCGCGCACACGCACACACACACATGCACATATACATATAATATATATAATATACATAATATAATATATTATGATAGAATATAATATATTATAATATAATATAATATAATATACTACATTATAATATAATATATTAATATATTATATATAATATAATATATAATATTATATATTATAAAATAATATATTATTATATGATGTATAATATAATATAATATATTATAATATAATATATTAATATATTATATATAATATAATATATAATATTATATATTATAAAATAATATATTATTATATGATGTATAATATAATATAATATATTATATATTATACTATAATATAATATAATATATTATATATTATACTATAATATATTATATATTATACTATAATATAATATAATATAATATAATATAATATAATATAATAGGTATATAATACAGATATATAAAATACATATATATATATATCTGTGTGTATGTGCATACAATAAACCTGTGCATTTTCTATACAGGTGGGCTATGTAAATAATTTACTGAGAAATACGATGTTATTTGTCCATGGCAGCGGTTATCCGAACCAAACAATTCAGAGGTTACGATAACGAGACCGTGAGCTTTCTCTCTCTCTCTCTCTCTCTCTCTCTCTCTCTCTCTCTCTGTCAAATTTGACAGAGAGAGTCGACAGAGAGAGTCGACAGAGAGAGTTTGACAGAGAGTTTGCCGTCAAATTTGTTCGACGCTGCGACTATTGACTCGGGTGTTGAGCTTGACCGGCAGTTAGACACAGTTACGCAGACTTTGTGCTCTATTTTCGATCGTTTTGCACCTCTTAAAACGTTTGTTGCTAAGAAACCGCCAGTTCCATGGCTTACTGCTGAGCTTAAACAATGCATCAGGTACAAAAACAACTTGTACAAGCGAGTAAAACGATCAAATAACGTCTTAGGTTTCATCATGTACCGACGAGTCAGAGATGATGTAACTGTCAGGATCAGGAAGGCGAAAAGCGACTTCTTGTTAGCTACACTTGGTACGATAGATGACCCCAAGCAGATGTGGAAGCAACTGAGGAGTTTGGGTTTAGTCAAACCGCGCCTGCCGTCGCCCTTCTACTTTTTCACCCCTGACGAACTAAACGCACATTATGCAACAATCACGGCGTCGGCCCCGGAGCTAACACGTGAAGAGTTTGAGTTCATGTTGGCTGAAACTCCAAGCGAGGAGAACTCGTTCTCATTTTCACAAACCTCGAGAGAGTCGGTTCTACGCATTTTGCGACGCTCGTCTTGGACGTCGCTTAGTGTCGGTTCGGATGGCATCTCAAAATTCTTAATTGACAAGGCCCTTCCATGGCTGCTCGGCATCATGCTGAAAATCATTAATCTTAGCATCCGCATACGGCACTTCCCTAAATTGTGGAAAACGGCATTCATCCGCCCTCTACTGAAAGTAAAAATTCCGCGTTCGCCAGTGGACACGCGGCCGATTGCTTCTCTACCTGAACTATCAAAACTCCTTGAAAGAGTTGTATTTGATCAAATGACCAGGCATCTGGAGACCAATAATAAAATCGATCCCAGACAATCTGCTTATCGTGTGTCGTTCAGCACACAGACTGCTCTGGTAAGAGTCTCTGATGATATCAGGAGGGGCATCGACGAACGCAAAGTAACGATTGTGGTGTTGTTCGATTTCAGCAAGGCGTTCGATACCGTTCCGCACCTCAATCTTTTGAGAAAACTCAAGCGGCTGGGCTTCGCCGATACTGTTCTCGAGTGGTGCTTCTCGTATTTGACTGCGAGGTCACAAATTGTCGTGGATGAGCGTGGTAGCTGTTCCATATCTTCACACACGTCGGCAGGAGTACCACAAGGTTCAGTTTTGGGACCGTTACTATTTTCATTGTATATCAATGATATAGGGGACTGCCTGAATCACTGCGATCGCATGATCTTCGCGGACGACATCCAAATCTATTTGCAATCTTTTCCATCTGAGATAGACAGCGCCCTTGCGAAAATCGGCCAAGATGTGACGGCTGTGGGACAGTTCGCGCGCTCGAATGGTCTTGTCCTAAACTCCGCAAAGACGAAGGCAATGGTCATTGGGAGTAGAGCCTATGTAAACGCACTTAACTTGGGTGAGCTGTCCCCCATCACTCTAGATGGGGCGCACCTGCCGTATGTCACCGAGGCAAGGAACTTGGGGGTTATATTTCAGGCAGACCTCTCGTGGAGGAAGCATATTTCTGCCGTCTCGCAAAAAGTGCATGCTACACTGCATAGACTAAAGTACCATAAGGGGTCGCTATCAACCGAGGTGAGAATTAAATTAGTGACCACACTGATTTTCCCTCACTTCGACTATTGCTGCCTTGTCTATCATGACATCACGGCAGAACTGAACGGTGTGCTGGAGAGGTTGCTAAATTGTTGCATAAGGTACATCTTTGACCTGCGACGTGACGTGAGAATCTCCCCATATCGTCATAGATTAAAATGGTTATCTGTGAAAGGGCGCCGCAATTATTTTCTAGCGATCACAATTTACCAAGCGTTGTTCTTACGCGTCCCGCCGTACCTGGATGAGCTGCTGCCTAGGGCACTGCAGGGCATCAGAAGGTCGGAAAGACTGGCCGAACAACCGGTCTTTCACATCCCATGTCATAGGACAACCACCCTCCAGCATTCATTTCGATTGTGCGCTGCGTACCTCTGGCGGTCACTTCCGTCTGACATTAAGGAATTGTCATCGCTAGACACGTTCAAGAGTAGCCTCATGGAGTACCTCCTGATCTCTGAGCAGAGCGAGCAATAAACTGAGCAATATACTCATTAATCTGATTAATGGTGTTTTCCTATTCAGACTCTGTGCTTTCGTCCTTTGGTTGTTACGTTCTTCTCGAGTTAAGGTCATAGATTCTCATTTATTTGCTATCTACTTTTCTTCATGTTAGTTTCTCGTTTATGTTTTATTTTTTATCTGTGCTTCTGCCGCTAAGCACCGCCATGGAAATTCTCCATCTTTGGTTCTGTTTATGCTATTTTTAGTTTATTTTTAGTTTATTTTCATTTTTGTTTTCACTGTTATTTTCATTTTTATTTTTACTTTTATTTCTATTTTTACCCTTATGTTTAGTCTTACTTATGATTGCTATGTTTCACATCAACATTCTATCTTTAGTTTAGTCTATCTTTATTTTTGTATTATTCTTAGTCTTAGTATTAACTTTTACATTGTGCTTTATTCTGTAATGTTACCCTATAGCAATGCTACGGTATAATAAAACTCTATCAATATCAATATCAATATCTCTCTCGCTGGCTCTCACCGAGCCTTCGTCAGCTTTCGAGAGACACAGTGAGAAATATGCAGAATTGCAGCACCAACAGCAGCAGCAATGGCATCGCTACACTGTATATTTAAGGCGAATCTTATCATTTCACCTCTTCGTGTGCGTAACGTACGTGTGGCTGTCGAAGCATGCCTTCCCCGGGCACTCTCATTGTGAATCTCCCTGTTTATATATACTGGATGGGGTTTATACATTTGCATATACGCAGTTTATGTCCACGTAAGTACGCGTATGCGTGAACGTAGTTTACGTGTGCACAGGGAGGCGCGCATCGACCGCGTGCAACAGACGCTACGGTGTAACCATATGTAATACTGCAACTACGATCTTGCTCGAGCTCCAACTCCTCCTCGTCCCTCGCCGCTCATCTTCGTACAATTCTACACGAAATGAATTAAAACAACGTCGTGAAAAGCTTCAACGTGAAATAAATTATACAAGTATTATAAGAACGCAAGGTAGAAATTCTTCCGGGCTCTCTCTCTCTCTCTCTCTCTCTCTCTCTCTCTCTCTCTCTCTCTCTCTCTCTCTCTCTCTCTCTCTCTCTCCCCTCTCGCTCTCACTCTCTCTCTCTCTCTCTCTCTTTCTCTCTCTCTCTCTCTCTCTCTCTCTCTCTCTCTCTCTCGTCCCTTCATACCGAGGTCGACCAAGAACCGGAATAATTAACCCGAAGGACAATTTTCTTCATCTCTCTTTTTATTTATTTCCGTGAAAAAAAAAAAATTCTTCTTCGAAGAGAGACCGCTCTCGTATGGAACTTTTTTTTGCCATTTCACGGGAGTTGGAAGAACTCGTTTATTTTCTTTTTTTTTTATTCGTAACCGATCTGTCGGTAGACTTTGAGAAACAAGAAAAAAGGTAAGAATCTTTCGAAGGCAAAATTGTACTTTCGCGAAATAGTTTGTGTATTTTTTTGAAAAAGATTGGTACGATGCGTTCCCGCCGGGCGATAAAACGCGAGTTCGTTTGTTTTCTTACGACGGTCTTTACACTGGCGACGAGAGCCAAAAAGACTTCGTTTTCTCGAGTCTCGAATCGACCGCTCTCCCAACTGCTTCGAATTTCACTCGTCAAGGATTCCGGATACGCACACACAGCTGCAGCCACTCTTGGCAATAATGGCCGGGAGGGGTGCAGTAAAGTACTCGAAAGAGATCCTGGAAGCTCCGGACATTTCCTACGTTTCGTCCCCGGTGAATTCTCCCTTTCTATCGCTCTCGTTTTCTCTCACCCTTATTTTATGCAGTCCACATCGTGGAAGCAAACGTTCTCGGTTTGTTATATGTGCTTCGAGCACATAAAGTTAGACATATGTATAAAAGAAGCTCGGGGTTTAATACATATGAGTGAAAACGGGTCAAATTGAAGGACTTTATAGCTAACATCTCGAATTTCGAATACTTTGTATTCGAATTTGAGAACTTTTGGAATTCACTTTGGAGCTTCGCCACATTTTTTTTAAAGCCGATTTGTCACTCGAAACGTGGGAAAAATTAGTGTTCACGTTTCCTCGCTGTTTTACCGATAAATCGGGACAAACTAAACGTAAGAGTGTGATATTTTTATTATACGGACAAATTTCGATTCCGTCACCTTCTTGGAAAATCTTCTTGGGCGAAGAAAAATTTCGATTTTACGAGCGGCCCGAAGTACCGAACCCGCATCGCCAGTTTGGATTTCCAACGTAGTATGTTTTTTTTAGTGTTTGTAACGGATGTCTCGTTTCAAAAATGTTATTAGGCCAGAGTTTCAACTCCTTGTCATATTTCTAAAAAATATCTGACCCGAATTCAAAATTGTTTAAAAAATTTCTCATCGCAAAGTGTAAAATGAATTTGAATTTAAACAAAATCCAAGACGATAGCTGGAAAACTCTTGAATTTCGGGAGTTTTCACGGATACGCGCATAGTTACAAAGCCAACAAAGAGCGTGTGAGTATCTTTCCCAACGCTCTCGGTTGAGTTCCTGCCTCTCGCGTCACTGGACAGAGGAAAAACTCGCAGCAGAACAGGAAGACGGAGAGGAAGAAATAGAAGAAGAGGAAGAGATATAGATGAAAAGGAAGAGCAAAGCCGAGGAGAACACGTTGGGACTGGGAGAGTCGTCGAGACTTCGAGCACGTTCGCAAAGTGGTATAGAAGAACATATGGGAAGGGGAAGCAACATCGAGAGTGAGAGAGAGAGAGAGGGCAAAAGAAAGAAGAGAGACAGAACGATCAAGAAATAAAGAGCGAAATAGTGAGTCGCGACGGAAAAAAGGAGAATGAATGTTGAAAAGAGAGCAGAATAAGAGAGAAGGCAGATGCGAACCTGCACAAGATACAGACAGAGAGAGAGAGAGGGAGAGAGAGAGAGGGAAGGAAAGAGAAGAAAAAGAGAGACCGAGAATGTTGAAGAGAAGAACGTAAGAGCGAGAGGCCGGAGGAAGGATAGAAAAACAGAGAGAAGCGTTGAAGGATGGTTAGAGAAAAAGAGAGAGAAAGAAAGAGATGAAGAGTGGGGCCGGTGCACAGGCCCACTCTCTTCTGGTATCGGGCATGGCCACGATGACGAGAGTGAGAGAGGTCTGGTGTGCGAGCCACGGCAATATCGGCAGTTTAACGCGAAGGCGTCGGCATGTGCCTCGTGATGCAAACCACGCTCCGCGATGTACACGAATTTATCCTCGTTATTCATCATACACACTGATGTAGTTTTATCGTCTTACGGCCGTTGTATATCTCGTCATTCAATTATACTCCAGTAGTTACTCGACCACGTGCATCGATTATTAATTTTTCCTCCTCGTACTTGTACATATATCTATATATGTATATATATATGTGTACATACGTGCGTGTGCATGAATATGCGTGTGCATATGTATAACACGTATATCGCGTATAAATAAATTTCGAACGATTTTGTCGGGTTCAAAACGCGTCTTGAGAAATTTGATACCGCGTTTTTTTTTTTTTTAATCGCCGATTTAGGAAGATAATCGCGAGTTACGGGCGAGTGCTATGTTAAAGAAAGTTTTATCACGGCTCAATCGTGGATTACATCTACCAGAATTGGAAACACGCCGGTAGGTTCGCGTCGTTTTATTATATTCATGGAATAACGTTTTTTTTTTCCCAAACGATTTTAATTCGTTTTTATCTCTATTTTTTCTGTCTCGTTTTTACGTCTTTGTTTTATTATTTTATCAGTCGGAATGAAAGCGTAACGCATTCGTGATGAATGTAAATATATTTTTACATTTCGCGTGGATTGTCTTCCGTTGTATAACTCCTGTGTTATATAGTTGTACGACGGTGGTTGCACAGGAGTTTTTCCTCGAGCGGAAATGGCACGTAGCAACATTATGTATAGATAGGTGGGAAGGTAGACCCAGGTCAAGGAAAAAGTTTTCGGAGCGGAGAATTCTCGTGGTTTCTCAGGGTTTTGGCGGAGCGGCGGGATGTTTCTTTTTTTGTTTTTTGTTTTTGTTATACGTTGGGTTGGAGAGAGCGTGCGATAGGGAAATAAAGAGTTTTGGTGTATGCGTTCACGGACCACCGCTTGATCTCGTCCGCGTCTCGTTTCCGGACGTTCGACGACGACGATTTAATTAGTGTCGTGCTAGCGTCGAGGATGGCGGAAGGGACGAGAAGGGGCAAACGGCGGTTATCGTGCCAGTGGTGGCTGACCAGCAGAACCAGCAATATAGGATTCAGCCAGGCCGGACGTTTACAGTGCCGAGTTAGCCACCACTGACGCGCGACCGCTCGCCCGTTCTTCTCTCTCTCTCTCACTCTCTCTCTCTCTCTCTCTCTCTCTCTCTCTCTCTCTCTCTCTCTCTCTCTCTCTCTCTCTCTCTCTCTCTCTCACTCACTCTCTCTCTCTCTCTCTCTCTCTCTCTCTCACTCACTCTCTCTCTCTCTCTCTCTCTCTCTCTCTCTCTCTCTTTCACTCTCTCTCTGTCTCTCTGTCTCTCCGTCTCTCTGTCTCTCTTTCTGTCTCTCTGTCTGTCTCTCTATCTTTCTCTGTCTCTCTCTGTCTCTCTTTCTTTCACTCTCTGTCGCTCCTTCTGTGTCTGTCTCTCTGTCTCTCTGTCTCTATCTCTGTCTGTCTGTTCCTCTTTCTCTCTCTCTTGCTCTCTCTCTCTCTCTCTTGCTCTCGCTCTGTCTTGCTCTTGTCGAGTAACGAGGAATGTAACGGCATTATAACCACAGCGGAGATCGCACGACCCTTGCACGCCGCGCGTGCGGCCGCATCGTGTATATTCACCGCCGAGGGAAACATAGAGAGATGAGCAGCCGAACAAGGTTCGGCGCATGAGAAAATTCGATCCGGAACGAAACATACCACGTTCCGGACATGTAACAACGTTTTATACCATACATTATTATCAAAACGTTCGATCGAGTTCCCTATCTCTTCAACAAAGTATCATAATAATTACGCCGTATACCGGACAATTTTAATTATAGAAAGTTAATGAACGATGAGATCAAAATTTACTAATCTTTGCAATTAACAATCCACAAAAAACAGATATGAACTATATTAATTACTAATTTCACAAGAATTATCGTTAAACACATTTTAAACAAACACGTTTCCCATTCGAAGGAAGAAATTTGTATTTACTCGATGCAAAAACATACGTTATTTCGTCTTTTTTTTTTTTTTTTTGAAAATTGTACCGAGTTTCGCGAAACGAAAAATGGGAGAGGAAAAATATGCATCGCGAGAAAATGTTTCAAGTCTTAAAAACCGAAGGAATCCCGAGCAAACACTTGTTTCGCGGTCGTTGCAGCTGCCTCGGGTGTGTATGGCACAGGGGTAGAAAACCTGGGAGGGCGGTGAAAGCGAAAGAGGTAGAGAAGAGAGGTAAAAGAACGAGGGAGCCGCGTGTGGTTGTAGCAAAAGTCAATAACGAAAAAACGTAAATAACACGGCCACACGGGGGACCCGCATGTGAAATAACGAGGCACCAGCACGCTGCCGTTGATTCGATAAACTTTGCGGGAATATAAAGGAGTCTCTCTCTTTCTCTCTCGCTCTCTTCCTCCTCCAACCACTCTTACCGTTATAAATATAACGAGAAAGCCAACTTTTTTTTCTTACTACCGCGTGTGGTTGCTGGTGTAGGAAGAACCGGTGCATACACACACGCACGCGACATACATACGCAAGGAAAACATAAAAAAAAAAAGAAAAGTGCAACAGAAATTCAATGCAGTTCACCCCCGCGTTCATTCGACTTTATAATTTTTCCTATCGAACTCCGCGACCACGCGTTTTTTTCCTCGCTCGGTCACGTTCGTGATACTTTTTTTTCCACCGTACAAAAATTATTCGAAGAAAAAATAAAACGCGCAAGGGAGAAAATTGTTCTCTTTCGTTTTTTCTTCGGTAGGTTGGCGAGTCGAGTATCATAATTTTGTATCCGGCGTACAGCGTACCCTATATTTTTCGGCGAGTTCCGGTACGAAGCTTTTGTAAAATTAGCTCGCTACGATGGAACCTCGAATTTTTATATTCGACAACGTCGGTCGAAGATTTTTCTTGCTCCGATGAATATCACGTTTTCTTGAATTAATTATTAATCAGTGCAATGAAGAGAGTGATCTTTTTTTCATCTTGCCCTCTGTTAATGAGCGTAGCCACTGAAAGTTTCCAAAGTTTGATTTTTCGTTCATCGAGTAAAAAGTTTTTTTTAATTAAATCTCGCGATTTTCAAAAACTCGAACGAAATAAACTATCAAAAATATTATCGCATTGCAATTCAGATAATATTAATATAGATTTATTAATCAATAAAATATAATTATTTAGGTTTGATTTTTCGTTCATCGAGTAAAAATTGTTTTTTAATTAATTCTCACGATTTTCAAAAACTCGAACAAATCATAATTTATGAAAAATATTATCGCATTGCAATTAAGATAATATTAATATAAATTTATTAATCAATAAAATATAATTATTCAGGTTTGATTTTTCGTTCATCGAGTAAAAATTGTTTTTTAATTAATTCTCACGATTTTTAAAAACTCGAACAAATCATAATTTATGAAAAATATTATCGCATTGCAATCAAGATAATATTAATATAAATTTATTAATCAATAAATTATAATTATAATAACAGTTAATGAGCGTAGCCACTGAAAATTTCCAAAGTTTGATTTTTCGTTCATCGAGTACCTAAAATGCTTTATTTAATTAAATCCTGCTATTTTTAAAAACACGAACAAATCATAATTTATCAAATTATTATCGTATTACAATTAAGGTAATATTAATATAAATTTGTTAATCAATAAATTACAATTATACTAACAACGATTCATAAATAATAATTTCCAACGATTTCTCGTTTATATCGATATTCAGGAATATTTATACTTCATCCAGCCTTCCATTCTTCCATTTGTTTACCTCTCCGACTGCCAATCGATCGATTTTACGTCTATAATTTTCTTTCGCCTTTTTAGCAACGTTTCCTTTCTTCGTTCCTCGATGCCTCGTGCAACGTAGGAAGCCAGGAGCTTTCTCGTATTATATTTCCAGCACGAGTCAAATCAAGAACTTGTCAGCGACCCTTATTAACTTAAGGCTCTCGATTGCACGCGTTCATCCCCCTAGTACACTCTCTTATCGACCCCCCTTACTTTCCTCGACGTGAAATCGACTTTCCCGCTCCCTACGAGTCCATTCGCATTCTTCGTTCAACCCTCGGACAAACACGTCCCTTCTTTCGTTCCTCCCGAGCATTCTCACTATTGTGATCGAGTCTACGTTGACTTAGTACTATTATGAATTACTCCAATCGCTATCGCATATTTCCTTTGAGCATTATAACGTCCTCGTAACGCCTCTCGTACGTACATACAACTTTTCCGCATATTGGTATCGTGTAAAATTCCTCCAATAAAATAAGCTGACGCGTGAAAGCCGGCTTCCGGCAACCGATAAAGTTGTTCCGAGTTATGGAATATTCAATTTGGGCATTATTCAATATTCGCTGATAAAACTCGTAACTAGTTCCAGAGTTGGAGGGCCAAAAGTTCGCTTGTTTCGGAAGCTGAGCCGCGAATCATATTCTGCGTTTAGCGCTATCTCCTCATCGGGCGAAGGATTAGATAATAAAGGCGATCGAAATAACGCTCTAACGAAGCGATCCTGCATATAATTACTGTGAAATAATATTAACGATTATTCTATAACGTTAATCATTAATTTCTATAAAATCGCAAAAATCAAGAAAAACATTTCTTCATTTTTCAAATTCTTCCCGCTTCTCTAGAGACAAATTTTCCTCGCAATTTCCCTTATCGAAACGATCGAATCTTTCTCGATAATAGTTAACACTCGGTAACGGAACAAAACACATCTGCAGTGTTTAGTTACATAAAGAGCGAATGTTTTTTTCTCAACGCGGAATACGTTCGCGTCAATTCTTTTTCTGACAGGGACATAAAAATTCGCCCTTTCTTTCGATATTGCATTGTCCCAACGACAAGTACGATTTTTATTATTGAAAATTTGAGAATTTTTCGTTGATCCGAATTGCCTCTCGTTTCCAACGGCACAATCTTTTCATCGCGTAGAAAAATATCGAGAAAGCGTGTATGAGGTAGATCGTGCAGGCACGACTATCCCACGGGATAAAGGGACACGTAGCTCGGTTCTATATTACGTAGCAGCGATGGCAACAGCTTCCCGAGAGTTACACCTTTCCATCGACCCAATTATGAGTTATTGCCTCGCGAGGCAAGCGGCAGGCAGCGTGCCGCAGCTTGCTGTATCCACGTACAATTTTCCCGCGTCTCTCTTCTCGACGCCACCACGAGAAAACTCGAATATCGTTGAAGTGAGCATCGCCTCGAGTATCTGCGATAACGCGGGATGGTTTCGATCAATTGATACTTTTTGCGTGTCTCTCTCTCTTGGAGGTGTGCGCTGCGTCGTTGTTGCTGTCGCTGCCATTGTCCTTTAAACAAAATATCACCAATGTCCCTCGACACATGTCTGGTTTTTCCTACTTCCTTTATTTTTCGACACAGTTTCCATAAACCAACTTAACGATCGCCATATTTTCTTATCAGAATATAAATTTACGAATTTTTGAATTGTGTTAAAAATTTCAAATTGATTTTTGAAAATATATATCAATTTCTCTCGTGTGACAATCAGAGACATTTTTCACGAGTACGAATCTCGCTATATGAAAAAAAACAGGAAAATTTTAATTACGTCTGACAGAATGCGTAATTGAAGATATCATCGTGGGGAATAAATAACTTGATTCAAATCTTTATCAATCCTCGTTTCGATATCTCGATCGATCGAGTTATTAAAAACACAAATTTCGATATCGCTATTCGATTCTCGTCGATTAATTTAAAAAATCGTATAAACCAGAGAGATCAAAACATTGCCTATCGTATCCTTTCATCCCTCTTCACATGTCCCTCGTGAATAAAATACTTAACGGGCGACCAACCGAAATCCTTGAAAACGCGTCCTCGAATCTCCGTCGAACGATACTCGTCGTATAAACATCGGAACGCATCGATTAACCAAGCCGATTGGAAGGATTTCCAAAAAAAAAGAAACAGGCAGAAAAGAAAGATAAAGAAAATTCCATTGTCACTGTTACACAAACATTTGGTACTCTCCAATTAAAATAAAGCCTTCCCGTTGAGAGTACACGCTGTGCTACGTAACACTGAAGAGAGATGGGACAAAGAAGAACTCGGTGGATATCGATTGAAATCCCTTTCATCCCTCGGTAATGGCTTTCAATTAATTAATACGACGCAGGTATCTCGCGATTGTACGACGTTATTGCTGTCACACCCATTTAGCTCAACTTTTCATCAATTTTCGCGACAAACGAACGACGAGTGACCACACGTACCTAGAGGTACGCTTCGGGGAGAAAGGGCTTTGAAACAGAGACCGTGGCTGGACACGGTCCATCGTGCATATTTTCAACGCTATACATGCATAATACACTTACACATGAACACATCTACCCACACGTACATATACACCAATCGCCAGTATATACATAGATATATAAGCGTTACGTGTTTTTCATGTCGACGAAACTTTTCCCTTGGTCTCTCTCCACGTGCATATATTCCCTCTCTCTCTCTCTCTCTCTCTCTCTCTCTCTCTTTCTCTCTCTCTCTCTCTCTCTCTGTCTCTCACTCTCTCTCTCTTTCTCTCTCTCTCTCTCTCTCTCTCTCTATACATATATATCAATATGCATGTGTGTGAGAAACACGCGGGTTCGAGATCCGAAAATAGAAGAATCACCAACGGGGAAACTACAGGTGGCTTCGGGGGTGCGCGCACATGCAAGAAAAGTTCTATACAGAAATCGCTAACTCATACCCACGTACAAACTCCCCATACATATGTACCGACGGAAGCACAGTGGAAGCGGCAGAAGCGGCGTAACAGTAATAGACGAGGACTGGAGGCATCGTTGCGCTGGCAGTCGTTCGACGCTGGAGAGAGTACATACACTATATACCTGTACGTTATATGTATGTATGGACGCCAGGTCGTTCCTGTGTATTATGTATATATATCCGTACATCCCTCTGTCTCTCACCCTCTCTCTCTCTCTCTCTCTCTCTCTCTCTTTCTATATATATATATATACATATCCCCCCATATATATATATATATATATATATATATATATATATATATATATATATATATATATATATATATATATGGGGGGGGTATGTATGAGTATATGGATGTATGTATATATGTATGTACGTGTGTGTGTGGGTACGTATATGCGATGGAAGGACGGTGTGCTACTGCTGCTGGAGGACTGGTAATCAATACTCATCGCCTCATCTCACTCTCGCACTTTCTCGTCCGAATCGTCCATTTCTCTCCCACTTTCTTCTCCACGCTTCTTGCTTGCCCTCGTACTATACTCTATAACATACCAAGGAAGTCTTTCTTACCTATCTTTCTCTGACTCCTCCTCTCACTGTCTCTCTTTCTCTAATTCTCTCTCTATTGCCGTATTGCCTCTTTCACAAATACTTTCTCTCTCTATTACCGATATTGGTATATACCTATTGTGAATGCTTTTATCACCGATATAGATCCAGGTTTCGCGGAGAGACGCGTATACTGAAAATGAAATGAAAATGAAAATTCTAACGATATATATATATGTATGTATGTATGTGTTTGTATATAAGCATGGTAGATGTATGTACATAGCGAGAAGGTATATGAATAGCCCGGGAACATAGAAGCGCGCGCTTCAACGATTTCATTTTCGTATTAACGGACTAATTAAAATCGAAGAATAGATAAGTCATGAAATGGCGAACAAACCCGTTGGAACTCAAGCCGAGAAATCGTTAAAATAGAAAAATAATCGGTAATGCTCTTGTAATGTTTTTTTAAATTGTCTACGTTGATTATTCTCAAATAAATAATTTCTCGATTCGATGAATTATCTAAAAAGTTGAATTAAATATTTATTTCTAACATAAACGTTGCCTACCCAAATCGATCAGGACGTAAACACGATTACAATTTGTTAATCCCAAATCCACGTTTATTTCGTTAGATCGGAATAAAAAGCTTTTCGGCAAGATCGAATAATCTCTCGAACTTGAAAAAAATTCACGCCTGAAATAAATCAATGTAGAGTGAGTTTATACGATTAAAATGTTATCTTTACCGTTGTATACATAGCGAAAGCTTCGTTAAACACGTACAATTTGGTGTAAAATACGATACGTCTGTTTACGCGATGAGGAAACAAAATTATTTCACTTCCTTGAAGATTCTACAACTGTTAATATAACAATATAGTTATATCCATACAACATATATTGTTTATCGGCGTGATGAATTCCGGTATCGTACAAACGCACACATACGCGTACACAAATATTGCCAGATGGGAGAGCGATTGGATATGTACTCAAGAGGAGAATGCTCGAAATCGTGAAATCGATTCTCATCCTTCCATGCTAATGTTACGTGTGTATGTCACACGTGAGTACACTAATGTCGTCCACGATCTTACGATATGTACGTTTACGCGTACAATATTATATTCAACGTATAAAACACACCCGTGTACACGTACACGAAAAGAATGTTTAAGTAATTTTTACTGCTAAATCACAGTAATCGAATGACAAATGTGCAATGCTTCAGGTTTTTAGGAAATAAATTATACATTTTACTGGAAATGAGTAAAAATTGACTGCTGCGTGACAGAAATAAAAAATATTTTCAAGAATTTTAACTGAAATTAACAGTAAATTTTCGTGAAACGTAAACATTACTACAATAAGTTGAAAAAAGGGCTAATACAAATGAAAGTGTACGGTGGACATTGAGAAATTTGCGTGTTTGTCTTGAAAATTTAAAAAAGGAAGCCGAAATTTTCCGTGCGTTCACCAGAATTTTTACGTTCTTCACAATAAAATCTGTTAAGGTTAGATCGCCTGGACGTAATCCATGAGCTCTGTGTAGCGGGCGTAAAAATTATGCTCCGTGCTAAAATGTTGACATGCCTGAAAGTAAAATATTTGAAACTAGCGTCAATTTTTAACTCTTTGCACATTTATCACCGGGTTCAAGTTTTTACTGTAATTTTAATCGAGATTTCAATGTAAAAATTAATAAGAAATTCTCTCTGTGTATAAGCCTTGTACATATATCGGCCATTTCCGGCGGTTCGTTACCACCGTGCAAAACCGGGATTATTTATTTAATCGTAAATCCGGTATATAAACGCGTTTCTGTTGACAATTTACACTTAGAATTCAAGGATCGAAGCTTCGATGAAGCAAATCCTCGGCAGGGACGAACATAACCGACTGGTACACTAAAAGATCAGTCGCGATCGATCGTTTATACATATTTCGTATAAACGCGTTATATATTTGTTGTATGTATAGTTGTACGATATACAACGATTTTAGCACATGTACGTATATATATTTATGTAGGTATAGATCCGTGAGCCTCTCTGTCGAGCAGCAAAGTTGTCGAGTCTAGTGAGAGGATCAAAGGGTCCTCGAAAACAAAGCGACCGTGGTTCACCCTGCTTTCGCTGCTGCTGCTGCTTTGCACGCCACTTTTCCATCGTCAACTATACTCCATACGCGTGTATATAGTACTGTAATACTCGATCGAGATTGATGGGACAGGTAGCGTTTTTTTTTCTTGCTTTTTTTTCATCAAACAACGATCGTATAAATTTTGCGTATTTCGCGAATCTCTTTCGTATCTGAAATTCTCACGATTCCCTTGACATCGAGGAGATATATAGAAAAATATATATACGTGTACGTGTGTGTTTATACATGCAAAATGTAGACGGAATATCTTTGACGCTTTTCCAAGTTTGTCTTCTTTTTTTGGCTTGCGCCTTTTTTTCTTCAGGTCTTTTAATAAAATTCTGTAACTTTGGTCTCGCGGGTCTCACGCGATGTCGAACAGTAAAGTTTTCAACGAGATGAGCGTGATAGGAGAGGAATTATATAGTCATTGGCCAACTTGACGTCGAGAAGAGAAGATATAGTCATTGGCACATAGACGTCTCGCTTTTAAATCCAACACGATCCTTTACGTATTCAGAGGAACGTAACTAAAGAATTTATTAAACGTAACAAAGAAAAAGAAACTTTCTTCAAAACGAGAACGGAATTTTCTCCCGTTTCGTAAGTTCTTTTTCTTGTAAACTAATATTTCATCCAGAAAAATAAATTTCGAGCAATCCTCACCGATATACGATTTCCTTGAATTAATTTTATTTTCAGTTACGTATAAAAATGCGACGGATAAAAAACAAATTTGATAAACGGAGTCGAAACCCTTGCCAACTTTGCCCTCGTGGTTCTCGCTAGCGTTTGAATTTTCGAGTTTCCCTCTCATTATTCTATAAGCTCCTCTCAACGTGGTTTAGCGACAAGTGGCTCGAGGGCAACTTTTCGTACCTGTCGTAAACCTCGATGTGTATATCTATGTACAAACGTATATAAGAAAATGAGATACGTTCCGGGATCGAACTCTGGCGTATTCCTGTTTGCAAGTCACACCAACGTCTCGTTTACACACTCACTTACACACACACACACACACACACACACACACATATATATGCTAAACTTTGAGATTCTCTTGAGTGCGAATGAGAAAACGATGGATTGTTCAACGCGGAACTGTAAATTCGTAAAAGTTTACGGCGATATATACGACGTTCGAGGCCTTCGGGCGGTTGGAAGAACGAAACTCCGACTTTTCCGTGATTTAAGTATACGAGGCGACGGAGACGAGGAAATATCTACACGATGCGGCGGTAGCACCGGTAGAAGGATGAAGAGGACACTCGAGAAGTACGATGGTGCGCGGAAGTTGGATCTCTCGTCGCTTCTTCGCTACGCTAACTTCGGCGTCAAAATCCTCCGAGTTATAAAACATATCTACATATACCTATGTGTATATGTGTGTGAGTGTTTGATATAAACAGTAAGCTAGGTACGAGCAGCGTTGGCCATGCCAGAGTCCTCGAGTGTGGTATGCTTTCGGGCGCGAAATTAATTCTCAAACTTTGGATAACGGTCCTCTTCGTCCACTTCCCCATCTTCATCTCTTTCTATCTCTCTCTGTCTCTGTGTATACATCGAGCGAAAAGCAAGCAACGAGTCAATTTTTCGTTCATCAAGTACATAAGCAGTTGAAGTGAAATACGAGAGATACGGATTTTACAGGGCCACTTGAAAGTCTAATCCTCCCTCCTTCCCTTTCCACTTCCTCGAGTTTCCATCGTCTCGACGACTCTTAAAAGGTGTATTCACCAGGAAAGTGATGAAAACTTCTGTCGTAATGTTACACAGGGTTGGCAATACGGGAGTGAAAGTCGTTTGAGTTTAATCGCGTGAATAGTGAGGAATTATTTGAATTAGCGGATATGAGAGAAGAAACTGTTCTATATGTTCGAGCGATGCATGAGCGATGATTGGAATGAGATTAGGGTTTAGGATTCGTGGAATTTTTATCTCGAGTATGATATTTTTATTGTTTTTTAGAAAGACCTTTTAGATGACTCGCTTTGTCAAGCGTTCATCCTCGATCGTCGCTCCTTTTTCCCACACTTGCAATTAATGCGATTTGATACTCACATTGATATATATATATGTGTAATTCCTACATAGTGGCTTATTCATCGTTTTATTGCTATATGACGAATCCAACCGAGTCTCGACGTGTGTAACACGCGTCATTACAGTAGTGCGTCATCCGGAATCGAGATAATTAAAGCTTGCCTCTTTCTTCTCGATTCGGTCTTCTCTACTTTCCCCACGGGGAATCAACTCCTCCCGTCGCTAATTTGAATAGAAACGAAGAGTGAGAGAAAAGGTAAGAAGAGGAAGTGAATGACGGACAGAGAAAGAGTGAGAAGGAAGAAGATGTCAGAGGGATGAAGGAGATAAAATTGTCGGTAGAGCTACCGCGAAAAGTTTATCGTTCTCCTTCGTCACTCTAGGCTCCACTTAAGGCTATCCGAGCTGCCGTCATTGCTGGAGAATGTCAGAAGACTATTTCCGGTCCTACTAGTGTTTTGAAGAGAAATAATTTTCCCTTTATCGTTTGAAATTACGAAAAAAAAGAAAGAAACCGTGAGCTGTAGAAGAACGGTGAGGAATATCCGATATAAGACTCGGAGATAAAGAAAAACGTGTCTAAAAGATGAAAAATAAAATCAAAAGATCGGTGAGAAAATAATATTCTTTTGGACGACGTGTCGAAGGCGAGGCTGGTACATAGGTGCGAGGAAAGTTCTTTCTTTTTCTCGTTCCCTCTCTCTCTCTCTCTCGCTCGCGGATATATTTCGAGAATCCCCGAAAGGCAAAGAGCGAATTCCATAACTCCAGAGGGAACGAAACGAATAGAAAAAGCTTCTCTCGTTCTCAGGAAACTCTCCGTGTCTATTTCTCTCCTCTGGCACTCCACCCTCTCTCTCTCTCTCTCTCTTTCTCTCTCTGTCCTCACTGCCACCTTCCATTCCTCCTGTCTCTATCCTCTCATTCGGTCTGGAAAGTAATCATCGCACAGGAACGATCAAAAGCCATCCCGCCCTCTCGCTACGACGTTGAGCTCTCGATATAACGACGTAAAAAAAACGACCAACGACGGAACGTCAAAATCCTTTTTTAATATCACCGTTCGCGACTCTACTCGCTTCATCGACGAATAACGACTCTCTATTCGACTACAGGGTCGGTTTGCCAGAAAATCGCGTATAAAATATCGGTTCGACAGTTCAAACGATTTTTCAGGGAAATACGTGCCAATTTTCATATCCGAAGTTCGTGTAATGATTTTTACGTCTACTTTTTTCTACCACGTAAATACTTACGTGCTTTTTGGTTATTTTTTCTTCGAAAATATTTCGAAAGCACAGCCGTTAAATATTGAAGAATATAAGTTGGTAATACGATAAATAAATTTGCGATGATAACGTGTTCGAATAACGCAAAATACAGATTTATGAATTACAATTGAATTTAAAAATTTTCGAAATTGTCCAAAAATCTAAAATCGTTCACTCTTAACCCTCCGTTGACACACATGGGTCTGTTCTGTCTAGCCAGTTTCCAAAAATCGCTAGGGCTCCATCGATTTCCATTAAATAACAATAATTTTTTTTGCTTTGTCATTTTATTGTAACTATCAGCTGTTATGTTACGTAACAATAAATAATTTTGTTGGCATGGTTATAAAATAACGTTAAGGTAGCAGTTGCGTCCATCGATGCATACTGCTATTGATTGTACGTGGTTAAGTTTCTATGTATTTTTTTTTTAAATCGTTGAATCGTTGCCGAAGGTCTAACGGTTTGTATTTCTTTAACCTCCGTGAGATGCGATTTCTATCGAGTAGCTGGGCTGCTAGCTGTTTCAGATAAATGACAATAATAAAAATTATTGTTTATCCATCATCCAATCTACGATCTCTTACTAAGGATTGCAAACTACTCTTTTGAATTTTTTCAGATTTTTTAAACAAGTCTAAATATGATAAAGAAAATCGTGGAAGAGCATATGAGTCTAGGGAGATACGTAAATTATAATGTGTATAGGGAAGATTAATTTTCCAGCTGTTTGTGTACGACGGATTTTTCAAGTAACACGATTAATTCGACATATTGATAGGAGCGAAACGAATCGGTGGTATCAAAAATCAATTTGTCGTTATCTCGTTTCAGGAGGGCGATGGTGCACCTCCCTTAGCGTGGATATGGTAACCATGAGCTCCGAAAAATCCGCCTGCCGGCGCAAGCCGGCGGAGAGTAACGGCTCCAAGGGCGCGAGTGAGAGGGGTGGTACGATCGGCAAGGGTAAAAGCATCGCGCAGAAGACCAAGAAGGACGAGGGTAGCGCGACGACGACGACGACGACGACGACGGCGACGACAACGACGGGGGATAAACCGAACGCTTCGCCAAACGCCACGGCCACCTGTGCCGAGGACAGTCCCAATTATCTCGTGTACAAAAAGGTATTACTTCGTGAGAAAACAAAAAAAAACTTTAACGATCGCTACTGTCGAATTGCCTCGATACGATTAATTGACCAAGACAAATAGTTTATTTACCCGAAACAAAGAAAAAAACACAAAAAAAAACATGAATAGTAACGCATCGAGGATAAAACATTACTCTTTTAAACCTTTCAATTGAACAATTTCCTTTCACGAATTTGAATCGCTACAAATACAAATTAAATTTGCATTTTTATGAAAATACTGTCGCTTTGCATTTAAATGTCACTCTTTTATTTACATTACTTTGATTAATCACGCACACCCCCCGAGCACCCTCGTGGAAAAATATATTTATAAAACGAAATTTTATTTTATTTTCATAAATTTTCATTGCATAACAAACACAAATTAAATTTGCATTTTCAAAATGATATCAATATTACTCGTGCAAGGTGCAAGTAAATTAGCTTTTTGTTGAAACGCTCCCGGAATTTTGAAGTAACGAAGATTACATATAAGAACATTCGTGCGAAGAAGATCGATTAATCAATTAGTCTCAATCTTCATACTGAGATAATGAAGAGAAATTGTCAAAAGTACGTATATAAATCTAGACCTACGCATCGAGAACGATATACCTATACGAGTGGGCGATATATATAGTCTCAAAAGCGCGATGTCACTAACCCTGGCGCGAGAAAACATTCGTTTGTCATCGTATAACTCGGCCGAATACGGAAACGACAGGGCGGACTATACCCTCCCGTTGTTTCGTATAACGACTAGACCGAGAAACACACGACGGACGATAGCAACGAGACTATTTGTCAGATTCACGCGAGATTTCACAGCGAGAGAGAAAACCGTTTTGTGCCCATTTTGCACACACTCGCACACGCTTCCTCCATTTGGAATACGGCCAGCTATCACCCGGGGGCGATTTCCCGCACGAGTTCCTCGTTTTCGTGCTAGAGATGCACCACTCGTTCGCTCTCTCGTCATCGCGTCGCCGATCTACCCTTCTCCCTCGTTTCCCACTCTTTATTCTTTGCCTCGCTCTCTCCCTTTTCGATTTTTACCGCTTGTCGCTTTGTTCTCGCTCGACAGAATCCCGATGACAAGCTACAATCGTCATTGATACGCGATTTATACGTTAACGCGCGAGAATTTTGTTTTTCCGATCGGTTAAGCGCGAATGTCTCTTTGCCCGCTCGGATTTCAATTTAGAATTATGCGAACTTTGTCGAACGGTCGATAATTGATCGTTATCGCGAAATAACGAGTTTTCATGCGATTTTCTGAGACAAAAATGGCGATCGATCTTTACGTATTCATTCACGGATCTCGTTTATTCCCGCCCCTATCTACCCTGTAATTTTGCTCGTCACCGGTTTCATATACCACCCGCGCTTTTTATGTTTTCTTCTTTTCCCGTCGTTCTTGGCTTTCGCGCCCTCCGGCCAATCGAGAAAATTACAAACGCACGACACGACGATAACGGACGATCGTCCGATTTTCGTAATACGCGATTCATCCCTTAAGCCATGAATATACACGAAACCTACCCTCGGGGCACACGTGTCGCGTATGTACGCATCCTGTTTTTTAGTTGGTCGGGTCAACTTTCTCGAACCGACGAATCGACCATGGCTTGGATGAAATCGGGAAAAACAAAAGGAAGAAATAACGTTGCCGATCTTTTTATACATTCACGTTCGAACTTTGTTTTCTCGATGTTTTTTTAACTCGAGTTTCCGTCGATCTTCCGACTCGTTCCGTCTCCTCGCTCTTTACATTGAAAATATGTCATTGTGTATAGCGAATAACAAAAAATCAGGTCGCATTCTCCTATCGCTTCGGGCATTGTCACTAACTATATTGCTACACACCCGTTACGTTCGAATATGAAAAAAAAATCATAAAAAATAAGAGAATCTCCTAGTGTCGCGTGTATATTTCCATCCTCTAGCTTCGAGATAGAAATTGGCGTACGATATATATTTCACGCTCTCTCGCTTTTCGTTTTTCCTTTCTTCTTTTTTTTTATCTCCTCCTCCTCCTCCTTCTTTCTCCCGTTCTACACAAGTTCGTCTTCGCGGTTCGCTCTCGTCGTCCCTCTGGCCCTTTTCCTCTCGCGTATCTCCTAGAGCAACGATGATGGGAAGTAAAATCAGGTCGATTCGTCAGTCATCGTTTGTGTGTGTACAAGCGAAAGAGACAGACATACATACACTCAGACAGAGAGAGTGAGAGAGAGAGAGAGAGGGCGAGAGTCCCGTAGCTGTCAATCTTCTAGAAAACTGTCCCGAGGGGGATTTTCCTCCGTATGATATATGTGCGTTTCCTTTACCTCGCTCGCTACGCGGAGTCTGCGAAGAGAGCTTGATGGTCGCTATATCGAAACCCTCTCTCTCTCTGTCTCTCTCTCTCTCTATATATATATATATATATATATATATATATATATTGTCGCGAGATTTCTCTCTCTCTCTCTCTCTCTCTCGCTATATATTATATGTATCTATATATATAGAAAGAGAGAGAGAGGGAGAGAGGGAGAAGTTCGCGTCTCTCTTGCTTTATAGCGTCGTCTTACGTCGAGTGTACGACGGTGAAGATCGATCGTTTTCTCTCTCGCTAGAGTTGTTTTGTTGGCTCTCTCGCGGTCGCTTGAGGAAACATCCATATCATTGCGCCGGACGAAGAGAGCATAGGGTAAAATACGAAGGAAGCTCGCGCCAAACCGCGCAACGAAGAGTGAAAGAGTGTACGTGTTCGTGTGTGTGTGAGAGAGAGAGAGAGAGAGACGAGCACTTGTGCGTTTATATAGCTTTACCTATTCGCGGTCTCTTCGGTCACTTCGCTCATTCTCGCTCCCAACTCGCGGTCTTCCTCTTCTCTTTATCGATAAACAGACCGCAGAGTTTAACACGCTATATGCACAGCTTATATATGATGCACGATGTAAATATTAGCGCATTGACAATTACACGAACGCACACTTATTTACGTATATTATGTAATGTAATATAGTTTTAATCGGTCGAACAATTAATAGTCGATCGTTCGATGAATTATGAGATAAGAATCTTTTTTTTTTGCTTCTCATTCATCCGCAGATGGAGTCGATAGTCGAAAAAATGTTGGACGAAGTCAACGGGGTGCCTGTGAGAACGGTCAAGAGTTTCATGACCAAGATACCTTCGGTTTTTACCGGTAATCAGTGATCGAGGATCGTCATTCCCTCGTTGAAATAATACAAATCTGACATATGTCGAAAATATATTATAATTGTAAAAAATTGATTAATATTTAACGATATAATTATTGATATTTATAAATTATCGTATTTGTAATAGAACATTTTCATTTTCGACCTCAATGGTACTTAAGGATTTAATTGTAAATCGGCAGGTACCGATCTCATCGCCTGGATGATGAAAAACATGGAGATCGACGATCAAGAAGCTCTTCACGTCGCTCATCTAATGGCGTCGCACGGTTATTTCTTTCCAATCGACGATCACTGCCTCACCGTGAAAAACGACAACACCTTCTACAGATTTCAAACGCCGTATTTCTGGCCGTCGAATTGTTGGGAACCCGAAAATACAGATTATGGTACGTCACCGAACAATGATGATATAAATATTTAATTACATATTATTAGTATAGAAGTTTTGACAATTTTATTATCCTTCCAGCGGTTTATCTCTGCAAAAGAACGATGCAGAACAAAACGCGACTGGAATTGGCCGATTACGAAGCGGAAAATCTCGCGAGGCTGCAAAAGATGTTCTCGCGAAAGTGGGAATTTATATTTATGCAAGCCGAGGCGCAGAGCAAAGTGGACAAAAAAAGGGACAAGCTCGAGAGAAAAGTTTTGGACAGCCAAGAGCGAGCTTTCTGGGACGTGCATCGACCAATGGTAAAGAAATCTTTGATAGAGTATACAGTACGACGGAAATAATACCCGTTCTTTGTGACGATATTAGCCCGGCTGTGTCAATACGACCGAGATGGACATAAAAAAAGCCTGCAGGAGCAACAAGCCGATAATAAAAGCGAGCAGACATTTGCAACTGGGAGTCGCGGGTGGCAGAATATCGCCGACTCACGCGGATCAAAATCCAAGCCCTTCGGCCGAAACGGTACAGAGAGAGATCGACATGCTGAAACAAAGACTGGATAGACGAAACATCAAAGTCTCCAAAGTGGCGGAAGCGTGAGTAAATTTGAGCGAACGATTTTTTTCTCTTCTTTTTGTAACATTGTTCTTTTTTCCCCTATTTTCTTGTTTTATCGTTGCGCATGAGCTGGAAATTATTGGGAATATTTTGCGCGACACAGGCTCATCGGTTATTTCGAACAATACGTGGAATACGATCCGGAGTTCACGCAACCCGAGCTTGGCAATCCGTGGATAACGGACAGCGCTGAAACGTGGGAACAAGAAAAATTAGCGTGGGTATATTTTCACGTTCGGCAAATCACAGACGTTCGTTTATTTTTTCAAATCGTTGGATCGCCGATACTTACCGAGTTGTAAATTTGTTCGTTGCAGAAAGGAAATATCGGTTAGAAGGGTGAAACGATGGGCTTTCAGTCTTCAAGAACTACTGCAAGATCCAGTCGGTCACGAACAATTCGTGAAATTTCTGGACAAAGAATTCAGCGGCGAAAATCTCAAGTAACGATCATTTTTCAACAACCACCGTCGATAAGTTCGATTACCATTAGATTTATCGATATTTTTCATTGATCGCAGATTTTGGGAAGCTGTACAAAATTTGAAGACGTTACCGCAGAGAGACGTTCAGATTAAAGTCGAGGAAATATGGAACGAATTTCTCGGACCTGACGCCAGTTGTCCGATAAACGTTGATTCCCGCTCGTTCGAGATGACCAAGAGAAATCTCGAGAAGCCCGATCGATGGTCCTTCGACGTTGCAGCCGTAATTAAAAAATTAATTATTATTTTCCGCACAAGTGAGACAAAAGAAAACGATCTTACAAAAAAATGTTACTTTCATTGTTGTTTTTTTGTTGTTTTCGAACACGCGTTCAAGGCTCACGTTTATCATCTGATGAAGAGCGACAGTTACTCGAGATATCTTCGCTCGGAGATGTACAAAGATTACCTCAACGGATCCAAGAAGAAGGTGAAACATTGCAACGACGATCGGAGAACGTGCGATTGGTGGAAAAACTCGTTTGTTGAAAAAAGCGTTTGCGCTTTTGCGTTTGAATTCGTTTGTTTCAGACATCGGTAAAGGGAATTCGCAGCATCGTATCATTCGCCGGTCGCAAAGACACGGCGGGCTCTTAACCGATGACGCTACAAAACGGCCGTGCTTTAATCTCGGTCGGATTGGTTCGTAAAGATCATGCAGATGAATTTCATACCGCTTGACGTTCATATCTCACACACACAAGATACATGAAAAACGGAGGGAGAGGCGATCACCGACGGTATTGAATAAAATTATTTCCATATTTTCTTTTATCTCATCATTCGTGAATTAATTCGTGAATATCATCCGCGCCGTTATCAATACTTGGCTCTTAATTTTGTTCAATCTTCAAAGACGACAAGCTCGTATTAACGACAATTTTGCATTCCTGTCTCGTTTCAGGCGACGCTGATGTATCAGGCTCATGGCTCAAGCGTACCGTTCGTCCGTGCAAGAAATTTTGCGATTTTCGCACATCCCCATCCAATCCCACCTCGCCACATAATTTATCACAATCTCTCCCTCCCAATTTTTCGTACACTCGCCGGAACGTTTTCACTACTGGCCATAAACAAAATAATTTGTACAAAGGGGCAGCAAACTAGTAGGAGAGAAAGATATAAGACAAGAGATCCACGAAGAAGGATAAAATCGTAAAAGCGAGAGTATCGTCGCGGCCACGAGAATTTTCCTCGCCTCGCTGTAAATATCGGACAAATCGAGCTTTTTCTTTGCACAGTGACAAGCTCGATCTTCGAAACTTCGTTTCTCTCCCACGAATCAGGGATGATTTGTAAACGAGACGAGAAGAAAGAAAAACTGGAAGAATTTAAAAAGTCGCGAGACTCGCGACAAAGCGCAGGAGACACGAGCGGAGTTCTTGCGTTTTTCGTGTATCGAACGAGCTTCTCGTTGAACGGTAAAACTGCAGGCCGTTATAATTCTTCGTACGAGGAAGAAAAATTAATGATCGACGGTTTGCCGTTCTCTTTGCGCAGATCCTCGCGTGGAACTCGACGTCGCGACGAGTCGAGAAGAAGAAAAAAGAGGATCGAGCGGTAAAGAAAGAGAACCGAGTCGCGGAAGATCGGTAAAGGGAAATTAATTACTTAGGGAAAATAATACGCCGATTATCCTCGTCTCCCAGACACACACGACTCGTTACGACGACGATCGTCTCGAGAGAGAAAAAAAAATAAACGTCCGTTTTGCAACGCCATTATCGCGGAGCCGCGCGATCGGCCATGGACGATGGTCGAACGATCGTACGTTTTGTAGATACGGAAGAGATGAAATACGAGACGAAGAAAGAAGAAAAAGGACGGAGCGTTAATATTCACACTCAGGCTTGTAAATAGATGCGGAATCGCTGCTTGTTGTTTTCCGCGATGCGAAGCGCATCGGAGAACACGCAGGCAATCAAATTCGAAAAGTTCCTCGGCGCGAAAATCGTCAAAATTGCTCGATGACTCACGCGCTCGTTTCGCGAAATCCTCGTCGCACAAAATCCAGCAATAAATCCCAGAGTTCGAACACGAGCTCGTGAGTCTCGGAGCATCGACGAGACACGAAAAAATAAAAAGAAATAAAAATAAAAACGTCTTTGCGCGTTAGGTTGTGTATAGGTGTGTGTGTGTGTGTGTGTATAGAGAAAGTATAAAACGCTAGTTGACAAACAAACAAATAAATAATACAAAAAAGAAGAAAAAATAATAATAAATCGCGGAAAAACAGGATTCGTATCGTTCGGGCCGCGATACAGGAAAAAAACGAGCGAAGATCGAACGATTCGCCGATCGATATTGTGAAAACATTGAATTTCGTTTATTTTTTTTGTTTTTTCGAAAGGTCTCGCTGCGACCCCGTTTTCAATTCGCGGGAGACGAGAGAATGTTTTTTTTTGTCCTCGATCGCACGTTTTTTTTCGTCGCGTCGTTTGGCTCCTGTGGAGGGAAAAGTCGCGAGGTTCTCGCATGCGATCGATGAAATTGAATTTTTTGAATCGTCGAGCAACGGCGCGCGAAATATAAAAAAGAAACTACACGGAGAATTGATACGAGATACGAATATCGTGTACGAGGCGCAGAGTACGGAAACGATGCCAAATATAATATTTGCATCGTGCTCCAATAAGTAGTTGAGAAATAAAAAAAAAACAAACAAACAAATTGAAGAAAAAAAACACGTAAATAGGAACCTCGAAGCGCGCGCGATATTCGAGAATCGCGTGTACGATTGAGACAATTTTCGCGATATAAATGAAAAAATGAAACAAACAAAAATGCTGTATGTGTATAGAGAACGAGGAGCAGAATAGAATGGTTCTTGTAGAAATTATTTTCAACAATCGCCCCTCGATCCGATCTCACCTGCCACTTCCTCTTTCCAATTATTTAACAACAATTCCAACCACTATAATTATCATTCGTCCGATTCAATGAATTACGACAATTGAGCGTTCGACTCTTATTTTAATTCTCATTTTTAATTTCTTTTTCTCGTGTTTGTTTTCGCTAAAAAATATAATTCTTAAGACTCGTCGAATCTGCGATAAACTCTTCGACGTAGACATTCGTTGATTTATTATTCTCGCTCGCCAAACATCTGCGTCATCTCGCTCTCGTAGATCGTCATCTCGTTCTTTATTCCTAATTCCTTAATTATTTCTATTACGCCACAATGTCCTCGCGAACTTGAAGGTGTTTTATGAAAAAAAAAAAAAAATATCATGCGTCACTACACACGCTACTCCAGTACTGTTTGATTTTGTGGACCGAGAGAAAGAACGCATCGTCTCGACCAATCGCAAGGTACAGTATATATATATACACACATTAAATGCGCATTAGCGATACAAAAGACATTGAGTTGGACTGTAAAAAGTTATAAACCTCGCGACAATCGTCCGGTACTTCGTCATCGACTTAATTTACACACGCTCTTACATCGGGCCAACGTCTCGCGATGGTCGTCACTATATTAACTTCTCGTTTCTATAAAAAAAAAAAAAAAAACGTCGAAGAAATAGGGAAAAGAAGAGAAAAAAAACAAAAAATATGAAAATAAAACGATAGTGGCAAGTGACAATGGACACGTCGTATGACGTTTGACAGAACTGAATATTGATGGTACGAGTAAAATGCGTGTGCACACAATGTAATTCGCACGTTTAAGCGTATAGTGAACCTATGACGTAATCCCGTGTTTAACTACAAAAGTGCAAACGTAAAAAGAAACGCAAAGAAAAAAAAAAAAAGAAAAAAAACGAATGGGAAAAAAGAAAATTACCCGCCACTTTACGACGAAACGCTTTGAGCAATGAGAATCGATACAGCGCGATATTAATCTACCTTATGACGAAAAATTTGATTAAAAAAGAAAAATGAAGTAACGCGCGAGAGAGAGCGCGCAAAGTGACGGGCGATTTTTCAACGGGACGCAAAGGTCCACCATACTCCCTTCGTAACACTATAATCTTATTAATCATTCTCGCTTTCGTGATTAGTACGACCTTCGAGTTCTTACACGTATTACAGTATCGATAATTGGTCGTCCCTTCTTTGCATCCAGACATTCACTCTTATTCCGTACGAGCCCGAAGGACGAAGAAAAGTACACTCGGAAACGTGTTATTTGCGTATGCTTGGCGCCTCCGTTACGTCCGTTTGAGTTTTGTACATCCTTAAACGATATGACTAGATATAAATACGAAGAGAATGTATAAGCGAATGAGTATGTATATATATATTTTATATACAAATATACACATACATACGTACATACATATACGTATATATGTTTGTGTATATTTGTGTATATATATGTACATACTTATAGCTATATCTATAGATATACAAAATTAAATTTACGAAGCTGCTCGACGTTTCGACAACTTTTTAACGTTAAATTCGCGATGAATCTCGTTGTAAGTAATTCGAGATAAACGCTCGTCTCTCGATGATCCAAGGAACTGCAATTGTCTCTCGGGTTTCGTTTTGTTTACAATTATTAAAGGAATGAATGATAGAACGTCGTTATCGTTATAAATCATACATTTTTTACGATGTTCACTCGTCTGTTCGATAATTGGACGGCTCGCTTGGCAGTGATTCACGATCGCAAAAAGTTCACGCCTAAGACGACGATTTCCTCGTTCGTTATCTCATGAATACTCACGACTTTAACGCGTTTGAGGAATATAAAAATGATGACTCTCGGTAGTTAAGCTTACATAGGGAAAAAAAACTTGAAATACGTCCTTGGGAATCGGGAGAGTTCGTCGACCGTTCCTCGGATCATCGAAAATCATTGCTATTATCGGAAGCGTGTGAAAAGAAGAATATTTCCTCGATTTTCATACCATCCCCCCCCCCTCTCTCTCTCTCTCTTTCGAGCTAATTAAAAGAAAAAATTAATCAGAAGTAATAATAGCGCGATAGATTGGAATTCAAGTTACACGGCCCTCAGGTAACGTCGAAGAATCGTCAAGCAGCTTCTACCTCTTTCTTGTTTCGTTTGATTATCGGCACGGCCGCCCACAATGCGGTGCCCAATATGAGAATAATTCCAAGCGCGAGAAAGATCGGCTTGTACGAACCGACCTCTTCGTAAATTAAACCGCACAATGGTGGACCAACGAGCTGCAATACACCGTTAACGAAAAGTGAAATTCCGTACGACGAGCTGAGTTTCTCGGTACCGAGCATATCGGCGAGTATGACCGTCGTGATACCGATGTACATACCGGACGAGAGTCCGAACAAGGCGCAGAAGAAAGCGAGCATCGTGTAACTCGTTGCCATGGGCAAAAGCGCGAGTGCGATGCCACTTAGACCAAGACCGCATACGAAATAATAGTACTTTGGTATAAAATCGATATCCGAGAGCGAAGCACCGCCGATTCTACCGATAAGATCGAGGGCCGAGACGACGGACAAGAGTAATGCCGACGAATTTTTATCGAAGCCCTCGGATATCGCGTAAGACGGTAGTAAGATCATAAAATTCGTGTTGCTTATCGCCGACGTTGAATTCGATATTAGAATAACTAGATAAATCGGATCGTGAAGTACGCTAAAATCGAAGAAGCTCACGCTCGAACTACTCGTACTTTGCGACGAGTCCTCGTCGAGTTTCTTCAATTTTTCTGATTTTCCATTCTCGACTACCACCGATTTCATCGTATCGTCGTTGTTATCGTTATTACGACTGCTCTTGGGTGGTTGCGTGCGGAATATCCTTCTGAAGAGACCGGGTACACGAGGACTCAGTGCGATCGGACCCATGTCCGAGACTATGCTGTGCTGACGCGACAAGTGAAAACTATTACTGCTGTCCTTGCGCGAACTTTTTCTCGCTGAGTTTGTCCGACTCAACGGTGGCGTCGCTATCGTCGAATTCGAATTTAAACATTTCGTATTTATAGACGTTATGGAGGACGGAGCGATCTCGCAATTAATAGCAACGGAATTCGTTACTTCGTCGATCGTCGATTGATCATTTTTCTTCTTTTCCTCTTCCGTTATTTCCTGTTTTTCCAGTATATCGAGAGATTCCTTCGTCCTCGGGATTGCCTCGATACTCGATTCGCTCAGTGTCTTCTCGAGATATTTCGATAAGTCGGTGAGACGCGCCGGGGAAGCCTCGATAATATCCTTCGTCGTTTCTTGCTGCGTCGTCGAATTGAGTTCCGACTTGGTCGGCAGAGTTATGCGAAGCTTCTCCTCGGTCGCTGGTTCATCGAGTGACATCGCCTCGTTGTCTATACCGTCTTCGATCGGTACTTCCTTCATGTGCTCCTCGACCGGATGATACAGCAGAGCGCACACGAGAGTATTTAACGTAATCGCTCCCATTATCAATACTGCGCCGCTGAAACAACGACAAAAAATATATTTATTCGTCTTTGAATTTTCTAGTATTTTCCTGGCTCGTGTCGTGTCTAACACGAAGAAGACTCTCGTTACCTATATTACAAATTTTTATATAATGCCAATCGTTGCTACCGATCAACGACGATAATGACATCGTTACGTCTTATCGCATGTCGACGATTCATCATTTCAAGATCTCCAAGACGGTCTGAGATCCTTGAGTTATTTTCATAAGGTGAACGAAATAAATGAGTTTCCATCGATATTGGACGTTATGGAAGATAACGAGGTAAGTACGATGTTGATCTTTTTGTACATTAATCGAAAAATGAAAATTGGTCTGGACGTAAGGAGGTTCAATGTTCCAGACGTTTCTTTTCTCGCGGACCAAGCAAAATCGTCAAATTTGTATTTTGAACTTGATCGAAGTTTCAGAAATAAAAGTAGTTTTTTTTTAAATTATAAAATACGCTATAGTTTCTTACCGATGGCCAAAATGATTGAGAAGATACTGCAAAAATGGCGGCAGGATAATGGTACCGATCGCACTTCCTGATATGCAAAGACCATTTGCGAATCCGCGCAGTCTCTCAAAATATGCCGTGACTATGTAAACCGTGGGTGGAAAAGTCAGTCCGGCTCCAATTCCGACCATAATTCCGTAGCTAAATTGGCAAACAGAAATAAATACGATAATATCGTTAATATATGAGTTTATTCCTCTCTTTATCGTACGCGCGAATACGCGATGAAACGTTTCAAATAAATTCCGTGATAAAAAAACATACCTCGAGAACGAACAAAGTACGAAATATGAGCCAAAAAAAGTGGGTAAAAAAACTGGCAATTTCAAGAGAGATAGGAAAAATATGTTAATTTAGAATATATTTGTCACGCGAGTGACGACTATTAACTGTGACGTCTCAGTTTTCGGTTCATCGTCCCAATTTTCGCGGATTAATATAGCGATAAATGATAAGATAAGCTTCGCTTAATAATAGTAATAAAAGTGTCAAACGAACGTACTAAAGTTGCTCGTATTAAAATTGTCCATTATTTAAATTTATCATTTCGTCAAATGCGTCAATGATGAATAGCGACGTCCGAAAAATTCAAGAACGATACCCACCTGACGTACAGATAGGTCACCGACGTCGCAAAGTAGCTCAGCATCATTCCCGTTGCTGCGAAAGTCCCGCCGATCAAAGTCACCGTTTTATACGAATACTTCATGGATAAAACGCTCGACAGTGGACCTACATTTTTTTTTAACACAAGAAAAAGTAAAATCAAGGATGAACTACGAATAAACAAACGCAACGTTATACACAACGACGAATGACACGAAATCCATAAAAAGAAAATCGATCAAGGCGATATGGATTTATTATCGATGAATAAAATATCAATTATTATTTCTTTGCGATCATAAAATATTATTTTTATAGCCGTACGAAAGACGATTTCGATTGCGACGAAACGGCCTTTCGCACGACCTCCAAATGAAATGAAAATTTCTTCACTCCTCGTTGTTTTTTTGTTTTGCTTTCGTTCGGGTTGTAACAGAAACTGGATGGAACGAGAAAAGAATGAGAGAAAGGGAAGAGAAAGAAAAGAAAAAAAGGTCGAGAAGTAACGCACAAGTACGTAGTTCTCGTAAACTCACCGAGGGAACTGTACAGGAAGTAACAGAGGGCCGGCATCCACGAGGCCGCGGTCGGCGAGGCCTTGAATACTTGAAGAAACTCAACGAAGAGGACACCGAAGGACTTTACCGTACCCGGTATCAATAAATTAACGACCAGAGCCGAGAACAGTACCATCCAGCCCCAACCACCGTCCGGTGGTACGAGCTTTGTTTTTACCATTTTAGCGGTCATTATTATCGGGCGTGTCTCCGGAGTTCTCGCTAATTACACCTTCTTGACGGGGGAGGCTCCAAGTTCGGCGTACTTGGCGAACAAGATCCGTGATCCGCACGATCGTTGCTCGTTTCTCTCCTCTCTGAAATATTGGATTTACATGGTAAACAAGCGTTAATAAGACAGGCGATAAGTATAACTGTGAGAAAGATAAACCGGCTCTTTCCTGCGTCACTTTACGCTACCGAGCTAACGACTTCGTACGAAGAAACAATAATCAAAAGTTTGCCTTACCCTAATGGAAAACCTCGGGTGCGAAATGACAATTTGGAAAAATAAATTTCCCGATAGATCGCATTCACCGTTATTCGAACTTGGAAGGCCGAGTCCTCAATTTTCAGGATATAATCAAATCGTGTACTCTTTTTTCATTCGATGGAAAATTGTTCGACCGATGAATTTACGACTCGTCGTTACTTTCCAATATCAAATTACGTACTTATAGATTGAATTTTCGTAATATCTTTATCGCGAATTAAATTAACGATCGATTAAAATACATTCACGAATGTAAAATAAATTTCGTATAGTAAGGAAAAACAACGTTTACCCGGAGCTAAGGCAACGTACGAATTTCGACATTTTGCTGTCTGCGCATATTTAACGCTAATAAATTTTTCGATAAAACCCGTCTCTCTCTCTCTCTCCCTCTCGCTTATAAAAATCCTGAATTCAACGTCACGTACACGTAAATGACGCAGACAGAAGCTCTTACAAAGTCCAACCAGGCACTTTGAACTATTAGCGAGTAAGAAAATAACTCGTTGATACAACTTTCGCGCACATCCTCGACTTTACAAAAATATATTAGTCACGATCTCGAGAAACGTTGGAGAAACACCAAATTTTAAGGTCGTCTCTAATGCGCAACTCGTGTATTACTTATACTTGACGAATATTGCAAGAATAATATTGCAATAAAATGAAAAACTAAAAAAAACATTATTTCCCATTACCTTCGATTAGATTAAACGACGATATATTTCTTCCCGTATTACACCGTCTAACGAACACATTTTTCAACCTCCTATCGCGGAAAGGAATTTCCGTGCCTCTGACAACCTTACTGCGAATCATCCAAATGGTAGGCATTATACATTTCGCATAAACACACAGGCACACGTGCATATACGTATATACACCCATATATGTACAGATATATATATATATATATATATATATGTGCAAACAGAAGTGATTGGCTGTATGTGCGAGGGTCACCAGTTAACTGGACATATTCGCGGAGACAAGCTTTCCAGTTCGATCGACGATCTAACGGTAGTAGACTTATTTATATCCGAACCCATGGCGTGTATAAGGTATGAGTAGAAGGGGGGGGGGGAGGTTTATCTGTGTTGAAAAACGAAATAACTTTACGCGAAGAAGCGTTTCTGTTCCTTATACCACGTAGACATTTCTCGATCTTTCGCTCGATCTTTCTTTCGACGTTTTTTTACCAACCTCGTGTACTAATTTCGCCGAGAATATAAATAATTAAAATTCAGCATATTTTTGATATATTATTTTCACGCGGAATGTGTGAACGAGTCTCGATAATTAAAGCTCGAAGAATTCTTATCCGACTTTCGGACGTCGAATTTTGTATTAATAGATCGAGTCTAAACGACCGTTTTCGTATAATTTATGTCTGTAAGAACAAATTTGTTTTTGATAATCAATTGATAATGCGAAGATGCAACGATGTAAAGGTAAACACGCGTTTAATAAATTCATCCTTCGTACGGAATTAATAGCACGTATCTCGATAAAGGATTTATATTACTCTGCGTCACGCTTTATATGCATATCTACATAAGCGCCACGATATATATATATATGATGGCGCTCGTATTTGCCTTATTGTTCAATTAAGAGGCGATAGTACCGAGAGCCCGTATAGTAGTTTTACTCAAGATTTATCTATTCATCGGAGCTCGTGAAAAAGCGATATAATCTTTGTTAGACCAGCAGGCGCGACGTGTTGCCTGTTAGTTATATATGTATCTCGATATCTATAACCGGCAACGATCAGCTGTATGGAGGCCCGATAAAAGCCCACGGTCGATCGAGCCCACAAACGTCATACGTCTGTGTACGCGTGTATGTGTGTCTGTACGTGGGGAATTGAGACGCCCGCGAATAATTGGGAATTCAAACATCGTCCCTATTTATACATACGTATATATATACGTATTTATACATATATATATAATATAATATATATATAATATAATATATGATTACGATTATAATTATAATTATACCTATTATACCTAGTAATAATTATTATTATTATAATTATGCTTATATTATAATTATAACTGTAATTGTAATTATGATTATAAATATAATTATAGTTATAATTACAGCTATTATAATTACAATTATAATTATATGTAATTATAATTATAATTATATTTATAATCATAATTATAATTATAATATAATTATATTACAATCATAATTATAATAATAATTATTATTACTATAATATAATTATAATTATATTATATATAATTATATTATAATCATAATTATAATTATATTTATGTTATAATTATAATTATATTTATGTTATAATTATAATTATAAATATATATACATATATATGTATGTATATATATATATCTTAATTGTCAGTATATTTTCCTATTACTCGAAGACGATATTTTTATAAGTAGAGCGACGAGGCTAAACTCAGATTAAATCACACGACGATAAGATAGCAAAATGCCAATCAGTGCATCGTGACAATTTGCAAACAAGACGCCCGCCAACGTTTATGATCACCATTAATTTGTTCACTTCCGGTATAGTGGCATGTGCCGCCAACTTCTGCATATATCATATATGATCCGATGCGTTGTATACCTGGCGTCCGTACGTCGCGATCTCGTCGCGACGATCGACTCATTGTCGGGTTTATAAATACGATGAAAATAAGAAATTTTAATTAGCTAATTAATATCAATGCTAAGGGAAAGAAATTACAATTTTATTCTATAAGATATTAATTGAGTTTGATAAATAAAGAGAATGATGACTAATACGAGATATTATTATGTTTTTTTAATATTTATCGAACGTTGTTATTCCTCGAATCGATTAGCAAAAGATTGAAAAAAATCTGCCACGATCATTTGTCTCGAGACTCATCTCGTATCTCGCATTTATAAACAACAAGGGGAATAAAAAAAATAAATAATTTAATTTATACGAATCGTGAGAAATAAAAAGAAATTTATTATAAATAATATTAAAAACGATCGAAAAATCGAATCGATCATAACAATATTACTCTATATATTAAAATAAATATTGATATAAATTTTTTTAAATATTCATCAACGAAATATGCGTTCGTTCGAGCAGATAATATCTACATTTAACGAACGTCGCAATAAACCGTGTATTGTCTTCCAAAAAAAAAACGGGTACCTCAAAATAGATTTCGGTACTTATCGATAAGCTTACGTTCACGTATGAAATTACGTAATATTTAATCACGCGTGAAAAACAAGTCCAAGATGATGAACAAATATTCAATCGATGAATATTACCACACCACGTTCGATTGTTAACTCGCTCGCAAAACTAATCAAACTGTTTTTTTTTCCTCGACGTATCGTTATCGCCTCGTGCGACGTTGTTTTTCCCATTTTTTTTTCTTTTCATCACTTTTTGTTTGAGTATAATTTTATGGTTCAATGTTGCGATTGAATGGTGAAAGGAAAATTTTACAAGCGCTCCTACGTTCTTCGGCGTGAATAAACGTAGGCGCGACATATGGTTATCTATATATATATATATATCAACATTAGTCGAACATGGTGGCTTCGTTCCCGATCTAACAAATAATATTTACCCGTCGTGCGAAACTCGACGCCCCGAATTTTTCTTCAACGCCGCCTAGACGTCGTCTCCGTTGTCGGCTCGTGAAACAAACATTAAATAATATTCATTCTTACGGAAGAGCGACGATCGAGTCGATCGCGTAAACGCGAAATGGAAATGTACCACCATCGCGCAACTTTGTTTCTCTCCATTCGTCCTCGCGTTATATTTTTTTCTCGACTATTGCAAAACGGTATAATTCGCGCCAAGATTATTTTATCCGATCGAGAACTACGTATACGCGTTGTATTTTAATTCACACGGAAACGACCTTGCGATCGACGAAGTCGAATCTCCATATACTTCGTACGGGGATTTTCTCTCAAGTTTCTCCCACTAAGGAACGAGATAACCGACGAGCAACAAATGAGTTTGTTTTTTTCCCCGCGTATACGGAAAAGCTTTAATAGAATCTCGATCATGACACAACGCAATCGGAAAAAATCGATCGAAGGAATCAATTGTTTCTTAATTACGTCCAAGCAATTACGATTTTTCCAATTAATCGGATATTCACTTAATCGATCTTAATCGAATAGAAAAATTATCGTCGATTCGAGGGATATAAAGTTTTTCTATTCGATCGATTAAATGACATTTTTCCGTTCATTAAGTTTACAACAATTTTTATATTAACTTCCTTCGGAGGATAAACAATTTTTTTTTTAATTCGATCGAGATAATAACGATTCTTGAATCGAATCGTGAGAGTCGAAAACATTGTTATAGTGTGAGAAAATTCATGTTTGTTTTTTTATGTTTATTTTGATTTTTAATTACGTCCCAACAATTACGATTTTTCCAATTAATCGGATATTCACTTAATCGATCTTAATCGAATAGAAAAATTATCGTCGATTCGAGGGATATGAAGTTTTTCTATTCGATCGATTAAATGACATTTTTCCGTTCATTAAGTTTACAACAATTTTTATATTAACTTCCTTCGGAGGATAAACAGTTTTTTTTGTAATTCGATCGAGATAATAACGATTCTTGAATCGAATCGTGAGAGTCGAAAACATTGTTATAATGCGAGAAAATTCATGTTTGCTTTTTTTAATGTTTATTTTGATTTTTAATTACGTCCCAACAATTACGATTTTTTCAATTAATCGGATATTCACTTAATCGATCTTAATCGAATAGAAAAATTATCATCGATTCGAGGGATATGAAGATTTTCTATTCGATCGATTAAATGACATTTTTCCGTTCATTAAGTTTACAACAATTTTTATATTAACTTCCTTCGGAGGATAAACAGTTTTTTTTAATTCGATCGAGATAATAACGATTCTTGAATCGAATCGTGAGAGTCGAAAACATTGTTATAATGCGAGAAAATTCATGTTTGTTTTTTTTTTTGATGAAGTGAATAAAAAATTTACTTGTGATCGTTCGCTCGGTTTTGATACAACCGAGATTCTACTGTAATTTCGGTAGCGTCAAGGCGTCGTCCTAAATTGCCGATCGCACGCGGTGACAACGGTTTTTTTTGTCGTGTATCGCACGATAGCGCGCGAATCTAAACCGTTCCAAGATCGAGCCATTAGCGGCGTTTGCGGCAAAAGGAACGCGTCTTTCTCTCTCTCCCTCTATATATACACATATATATCCGTATGCAATTTCGAAGTCGGGCGGGTCGCGGCGACACCGCCGCTGACCCGGAGTCGCGAAACGAGTCAAAGAAAACGATCGAGCGAGTTGCGCGAGGAAAGTCCAGTCAACTTTCGGGGTTCTCCAAGTAGGGCTCTCCCGAGATCAGTGATTCGACTTTTTGTTTTAATTACTTTTTTCAATTCCTTCGTATTCAATCAACGTACGATAAACGAGAAAAATCATTTCCATTCATTTTACTTCCTTCTTTTTGCAATTCATCGACTCAGTTTATTTTCAAGCTAACGCTACATGAATTACGTAAGTAATTGAAAATATCGAACTTTCGAACGTAGTTTTCGATCTAATTTCTCAATTAATGTCGTAATTAATTGGTAATTAGTGAACGTTTTGTTATAATTACTTTCTCACGTAGATAGACGCGTAAAGAAGGTAATTATCGTCGTATCTTGGAGCGAGAATGTATCGAGCGATGTCACGTTGGATGGAAGATTTAGGACGAACTTCGACCGATCGATTCGTCGTTCTTGCGATTTAGTTACCTTTCTGGTTTTAATCCGCTTGCTAGATACGCGAATACGATACATGAGCGCGACGAGCTACGAGTATATTTTTACCTTCCTGTTCGCGCGAACTACTTTCTTGACTTTATGCGCGTGCCCCCGAGCATTTTGTCGTCTCGTTCGAAAGATCGACGTACTCTCTCGCATACTCGCGTCTATACGATTTACCCAGCTGATACACGCGTATACCGGACGATACTACGTAATCAGTTTCTATCAATGAAACGTCCATCTATCGTCGCTACGTACCAAATCGTAACGAGACAAACTTTTTTCTCGACGATATAAATATTAACGTCTTGAGTTTATAGAAAATTATATCGATACTCGTGCGTTTTTCACGCCAATCGTCACGAATTTGATTGATTATAATTATTGTGAAGTATTATGTCAAATTATTCCAAGTTGAAAAAACAATTTTTACGATTAATGGTTAATCGTAACGAAAAATGAATTACAACGATTTTTTATTCGTTCCATATCGATATTAATGATGAAATATTATTAATATTAACATTTTCATAAATGTAAGATTGACGCGAATGAAACGATAAAACGTGAGAAAATCATATCGAGATAAATTTCTTTCTGGACAATATAAATATTAACATCGTGAGTTTTTATAAATTTATATCGATACTCGTACGTTTTTCATTCCAATCGCCACGAATTTGATTGATTATAATTATTCAAAAAGATTATGTCAAATTTATTCCAATTCGAAAGAACAATTTTTAATAATCAATCGTAACAAAAATTTATTTACAACGATTTTTCATTCGTTCCATATCGATATTAATGATGAAACATTATTAATATTAATATTTTCATAAAAGTAACATTACCGCGAATAAAACGATAAATCGTAAGAAAAATATTTAAGGCGTCGACTGCGTAATTATTCAATAGTACGAAAGATATAAATAGACCGGAGCCAAGAAAGGTGGAGCAAGAGAAAGAGAGAGAGAGAGAGAGAGAATGTGTGTTAACTGACCTGGCGCCGGAAACTCGTTGCCGATGAAAAAATCACCGATTTGCGTAGCCAAGGCCGCGAAGAACGGTGCCGATGAAAAACTTTGAGGAAGCCGTTGAATTTCTGGTCTCGATGAGCCGAACGTCGTTCTGGGTTGTTAAGAAGGAAGAGACGAGAAATCGCGATATAGTAGCCGAAAACTCGTGGATCCGGTATATCGGGGCTGAGGCGTTCGCGCCGCGAACGATTCCTCCCGCTCTGGGGTTGTAGTACCTTCCTCTCGCGAGCGTTGACTTGAAACGCTGAGGGCTCAACCACCTGTGGTCCAGACTGGTGAGTTCCACCGGAGCTTGACTCCCTCGTTCGTGACTCTCTGAAAACTCGTTCCCCCTCGTTCCCAGCTTATGTGTGGCTTCTTCTTCTTATTCTCTTCGTCTTCTTCTTCTTCTTCTGCTTCTTCTTCTTCGTCTTCGTTCCGCTTATCTTCTCACCTCGTCAACGTTTGCTGTTTCTTCTTCTTTGCCCCCTCCCTTACTTCGTCGTCTCTTCCTCTTTCTTATCTCCCTCGTATTTCTTTCTTAAGGGCACAATCGGCTAATTCGCTCTACGACCGCGCCAAGAGACAAATCTTCTCGCTCGTTTTAATGCGAAAGTCGTCCATCGCGAAACACTCGGGATTTTACGTATCTTCTTTTCTCTTTTTTATGAAAAAGAAAATTAACTCGATTTGTCTTCGAGGTCGCGCGATTATCGTCCTTTCCCTGATCGTCCCTCGATACGTTAAATACTTCGAATCCGCGAGAAATAAGACATTTGTGTATCACGCACCAAGTCTTTGAAATAGCCTTGCGATGTGAGAGATGTACGCACTCGCGACGACTCGAGATCGGGTAAAGCACGAACGTGTGCAAACGGCCCAAAGACCCGGCTCTCGTGTGTCTCGTGCGTTCTCGCCGCCGCTCCATCCAACTGTCCAAAGGGTGGGAGATTCGTCTCTTTCGCAGGTGGTGGAGTTTGTGCCACCACGCTTCGATCTTACCACCACTACAACCAACAACGTCGCCACCAACACTAACCATCGTCCAACTACGCGAAACGGCACGATCGACGTGTTCGAAACGGAGAAAATGCGAGAAACGACGATTAATTAGATACGCGAGCGTTCGTACAAACGTATAAACAAACCTGATATATACACTTTAACAATTTTTTTCATTCGTACAAATTACGATAACCGTATTAACATTTAAAACATTGCCTAAAATCACATTATTATATCCTCGTGCCAAATCCTTGAGTAATACGATGATCCGTTGGAAAATCATTTTCTATAATCGTTATTATCAACGATACCAGAAAGATGAGTCTACGGCCACTATAAAACTCATCTCGTACAATCGAGACGCCTCGTCCTCGTAGCCATAGCGGCGATTAATTGCACACGCACGCGTTCGTACCGAACATTAAAATGACGCAGATGTACATAAATATGATTTTTATTTAGAAATCGTTGTAATTCCTTTATTAACATCGTACGCCTCGTTTCGTAACGAGGCAAAACAATTTACTGAAAACCACAGAGCGGTATCGTCACGCGAATATTCTTAAAAATAAAAATTGTAAGCGCGATGATTATTAAAAAAAAAAGAAAGGAAGAAAAATAATCATTCTGTATATATACGTGTATTATCATCAATGGTATCTCTTCGATGCGTGTACAGCCACCGTAAAATTCATCTCGTGCGTCGCGCCCGAGACGCCTTCTCTTTGTCCTCGTGACTGTAGCGGCACAAGTAGTACGAGCTTCTTGCACACGCGCCATACCGATCGTCGCAGTTGGTACTTACGATCTATTCCTAGCTATATATACAATCTTACACCTGACATTTGCACTTTTCGTCAAGTTTTCGCCGTTACATCCGATCGTCCTAGTTTTTTCTTTTTTTTTTTAAACACCGACCTTAATAATTAAATTAATAATTAAAACTTCCACCGACGAGAACATTTCCAATACTCGCCTACCGTTCCGGTCGTATAATTATCGACGACATCTCGAAAGTTTCCTGGTTGATAATAAAGATAAACTATAAACATTTTGTTTTTTTTTTTTCTAGGAACGAATTCAAAATGGGAAATCCGCAACGTTTAATCGATTCCGATAATTCATAATCGACGAGTTTCTTTTTTTTTTTTTAATACAAACGCGCATATCTGTTTTTGTCGTAGATGAGATTTAATACCGCGGGTTCACAGTTTTGCATCGGTTTCGCGTTAAACGAGAGGAACTACAAAATGAGGATGTTTATTATATATTAATGATCGTCGTCATCGTCATCCCGATCGACCTTCTCGTCGTCTTCACTTTCCATAACCAACTGGTCTTCCATCTCCCTTCCTATATATCCATAGATACCTATACATATATCTTTATATACTCACACCATATATTTATAATATATACGTCGAAGATGGGTGTACATATTTTATTTTTCATCGAGTCACGTAGCGAAGCTCGGCTCTCTGGCTCTGTAACGCACGTATGTATTTAATAAGTATGTACTGTACTCGAAATACCTATATATATATATATATATATATATATATATATATATATATACCGAAATACCTCTATATATATATAGAGGTATTTCGAGTACAGTACATACTTATATATATATATATATATATATATTACATAGATATGTATATGAATGTATATAGATAGTAATGAGAAATATGGGGAGATGAGGATGACGTAGAGCGCAAGGACGTGACATCGGAGCGATGCACGGATACGCACGCAAAGCAGTAATATCTCTCGGTATATAACTGGGACAGTAACCACTGGCCCACACACCGCTCGCTCCCAGTCCGATGCGCATCGTTCCTTCTATCTATTACACACGCGCGCCTCTTCATCATCTTCTTCTTCTTCTTCTTCTTCTTCTTCTTCTTCTTATTGTTTACTCGCGTTTTCCTATCCCTCCCGTCTCGTCGTTCAATCGACTCGAACAGAGGGCGCTTTTCCTCGAGATATCCGTTTTCTTATTTTTCTCGCTTCCTCCCTCCTGTCCCCGTACTTGCCATAAAACGAGATAACAAAATCAAAAAAAAGACAATTTTCCCGTTCATCAATCACATCCGTTATCGAGAGATAGTTGTTTCACCGAGTGAAAAAAAAGAAACGCGTCTCTACGTATAAATTTTAATATTATTACGAGTCGTCTCGCCGTGCGACATTTGCAAATTTCACTCGGAGGACGCGATCGATACGATATCGTTATACTAGGTCGTTTATCGGAATATACCTAAGTTTCATGTGTCTATAGATATGTCCCGCTTTATACTTCCGTGATTATTCGAGAAAAAGATATCGGATCGAAAGACTCGTCACTATCGGTGTCATCCATTCGACGAGTTTTGCCCGCTGTTTTTTTCTCATCCGTTAACGCGGACGGTGGATGATGCAAATATCGTTGATAGTAACGATACGATGGGAACGTATCGATACATGGATGTGTGTATGTATACGTGGCGTCCGCGAAAACGTGTTTATTTATTCAGAGTGGCGCCGGCAACCTTCTACGATTTCTGTTTGTCCACCTCTTCTTCTTCTTCTTCTTCTTCTTCTTGTTATTCTTCTTCTTCTGCTTCGTCGTCCTCTTCTTCTGCTTCCTTTTTTTCCTCTCTTCTATCCGAGTGTACATGTATGTGTGTTTTTTATTTCGTTCATTTCGAAACCAGAGGCGATTACGACGATGACGGGATAATGGGATGATGACTGAACGTCGAACATCGTCGTAAGCATAATCTTTGTAAACTGCAAAGTCGCAGATTCGCCTTTGCGGTATTGCATCCCAGGTAATATTATTATAACTAATGCTCGTATCGGAGAGTATCGAGGCTTCTTGTATTCGAGAATCGGTAGCTTCCTCCCTCTTATTACGCATAAACGTACGACTTCGAGCCGCGAGAATTAACGTCGCCTTTCGCGGGTATCTTGTTCCTCGAGGAAATATAATACACTCGTGCGTGTGAATGACGACAGTATGGGAACATAGGTCAGCTAGAGGTCGATCGTCTCGCGATAATAGATATTGTTGATACGAATTCTAAACTGGACTGACCACTTTGTAAAAATGACGCATACGCGTCGTTAATCTTTTTCATTCGCAATATTTAACGATTAATTCGAAATTTCAATTCAATTCTTTTATTTCCAGCAATTTCGAATAATAATCCGTTATCGAGATTTTCATAAGTTGTCAAATAATAATGTATATCGTTTGATAGCAAAATAATTATTGAAATAAAACAATAAATGATTATTCGCGATAAGATCGATATAAGTATTTCGATTATTCGAAAATAACGCGAGTGTACAATTTTCCGTGTAAATATTTGAATAAAGTATAGATCGAGATACGATAAAGTTGGTCGAGTTGTCTGTCGCAACGATTCTCGTGATTATTCATCACCAGCGTCGCGCGGAATTGGAACCGACACAACTCCCATGGTAAAATATACGAGAGTGTAACGAGCGAGAGCAGCTCGAAGGTTCGTGCTTGCCAAATCGGGTGACTTTAATGCACGAACGAGCAGTCTAAGCGTTTCTCCGCACACAATCTCGACCGTTTCGGCGTCTCTCGCATTATTATCGTAAAATTGAAAAGAAAATGAAAAAAAAAGGAGAAAAAAACAACATACAAAAGCACTCGACAATTACCAATTACGAGGAGACACGACGATATTTCCTCCGCAATTTAACAAATTGCTCGACGAGAGCGACGCCAAGATCGCTCGACAGAAAATTTCGTCCGAGCGACTTCTCGTAACTTCGATATCGAACCTCGTATACAAGAATTTTCCCAACTCGCGCGTGGCCACGTCTCTTTCGCCGGCCCCGCGTGTCTCTCAATTATAAACTCTCGGCATAAACATTCGTAAATACATTCACACGCGCGTACCGTTCGCAACACTCCGTACGGATATTAGCGTGGTTAGAAAGTGTTCGAAAGGGAGAAAGCTACGACCATTTTCCTTTTGCTTCTTTTCTTTTTGTTGTCTCGTTTCGTTCGTATACGACCAATGATTGGCAGCAATCGGCCCTGTAAGGCTCTCGTTGGTTATTCAGCCCTGTTTCGTACGTTTTCTGGACAATTTAGCGTCGAGGGGCCGATAACTGTGTGTATACGATCGACTATCGTGTAGCTCGTGCCCCGACGATCGGTGGTGAAGTCCGCGTGGCCTTCCCGGCTTCGTCGAGCTCGGATCACTCCTGCGATAGTACAAATGCGTTTATGTAATTGATGGATGTGTGCATACTGTTATTATAAAATCAATGGGGAATGGGAGTTATCAAGCGGATAATAAACGTGAAACGAATAATGAGAAATAAAAAGTAATAAATAACAATAATAATGATACATGGAAAACAATTTACCTGAAAGTTATTGAAACGCACAATTTAAAAAAATACACACACACACACGCACACACATATGTATATAGTTATATAAACCACCGAGCTGATGATAATAACATATAATAATGCGGTAGAACAAAACGCGACTAAAAAAAGTAAATATGTAATTCGTATTAACGATGCTTTCTCTACGTACCTTGAATAGGCCGTTCCATTTTTGGAATGCCGTAAATAGAAAACCGGAATTGGAAAGAAAAATTCAAATGCCATTCCCGGGTATACGGATGGCAAAAATAGCTGTTGCAACAACAACAAAAAACAAAAATCAACAAAACAAAAAAAAAGAAACACGAAATACGTATGCAATTAAATTTTTGTTTCTTCCAGCCGGTGCACTTATAACATCCCTCGGACGAGCTCGCGCGCCGGTTGGCTGCTATAAATACAATTTCCAGGTAATCGTTTACACCGGATAATTCGAGCAGATTCTAAGTCTGCGGCCCGTTTCGAGCGCATCCATAAAACGCATTGACTGGTGCAATCTCTCGGTCACGAGAGAACGGTTTTCACCACCGGACGATCCACGTACACACACACATATATATATATGTGTACGTATAGATATATTTATAGCAAGCCGAGTAGCCGGAGCACGAGTTCATAAAACCGTGTGATGAACGAGAGGAACCGTTTCGCAGAAATAAGACTCTCGATACGTATGGACGTTAATACATAGAGCGAACTTATACATGTATGCATAGCCAGCGTCCGGTGGGATGCTCCTGATCCTGAATTCGCGGTAAAGAGAAAAGTCGGCGCATCTTCCCAGCCGCATATACGGGGGCAGCTAAGTTTAGCCTGGCCTCTGTTGCTTCTTCTTGTCTCGGGCCGCTCTCCGGACGTTCTTCGTCCTCTCTCTATCCTTTTTCTCTTCGACCCGTTCTCTCCCTCTCTGTCTTTTTCTCTCACTCCCTCTCTCTCTCTTGCACACTATGTGCCCCGAGGAGTAAAAGGATTTTGCGTTATGCCGGGGCTCATGCTGTCGTGCTCGCCACTGACGATGTTGCTCTTCTCCACGAGGTTCGCGAGGAGGCGTGAGACACGGTTATTTATCGCCACCTTCCTCCTCAACCTCCCCCTCGACAGAGAGAGAGGGAGCTTGGACAATAAAAGACGCTATACAATATTTTTTTTCTCGCCATTTCGATATTTCTGTTCTTCTTTTTAATACGTTTTTATACGCGCGCATATATTTTTTAACATGCTTTCGGTCTGAGCCTTCGCCCTGCTGGAGCGTTTCGAGGATGGGGGGGCCAGGGGGAACCGATTTTTCTTCCCGCGAGTCTTTAGCCTTTGCCTGGCATGTGGTCCTTGCCTCTTCCCCGCACCATCCGCCACTCATTCCACCGAGGAAACCAACCAAACTTCAGTGCGAATAAAAACTTTGCACCCAAGACCCCGGTCTCATCCTGAATATCAGCTACTATATCTTGATCCTTTTTGACACTGAAAAAAGAAAAACAGTGTCTTATCATCGTCGAATCGAGTCGAAATAGAAAGTCGATAAAATTATCATAATGTTTTACTTATTGTTCTCCGCAAGATTTCTCGAATTATCAAATTATCAATAATTCAACGAATCCTTTCCTCCCCAATAAATACAAATAAATATTAATGTCTCGTATAAAATTTGTAAATAAATATCCGAGACAATACCTCGAGAAGACACGTAAAAGCGAAATAAATGGAATCGTGGATTTCAGAAGAAACTAGATAGCCTCGTGGTAGGATGAATTATATAAAAATATTTAAAAAATAACAGCAGCTATTATATGTGAAATCCCACGAAGAGTCCGATGACTATACGACACGTTCAAAGTCTCGTGGAGCCCTCCACCTCGCTATGGACAAAGTACAGCGGAGCGAGGCAATGCGCGCGTCTACTAAGTACACCTTGCCTATCTCTCTAACACAACACGCATGTTATGCGCGCACGCGGCCTTCCAACCTTCCCCGATCGCGTCCTCGAGCAGGTAAAACCTCGAGCGCAACTTGCATTCCCCTATGGTTCCCTCTGCCCCCTGCGATCCAAGCCGCGGCAGTACTCCGGCGGTTCGTACTATACCCCTACTCCTTATCGATCAGTCTTGCTTCCTCTTCTCAGCACCGGCCGAGAGATGGCACGGAGCTTCGTTCCTCTCTCGTATGCGTTTGCGTCCACTCGATGCGGTCTCGAGAAGACGCGCATCTTCCCTGGAAGCTGGTTCCCATGGTGTCTCTATCGGGTCCCGCGATGCACAGCGTCCGTCGCGCTTCGTGCAAACTCCCCTCGGCATCGCGACTCTTCTTCTCCATCGAGATTTTTTCTCTCATTTCTTTAGTCTTCTTCTCTCTCTCTCTCTCTCTCTCTCTTTCTCTCGTTTTTTTTCTCATGCTTGCCTTTCCTCCTCTCATTCTTTCGTTTTTTTTGTATACCCTCCGCAGCGCCCGAGCGCAGAAAACTGGTTGGATGAAAATAACTCCGAGCCGTTTCGTGCTTGCACGCGAGCCCCGCGTGCGAGAGCGCCCCGAGAGAAGAGAAACGCGGTGCACACACGCTGTGTGTGGGTAGACTCAGTGATGAGCATCGTTCGTAGAGCGAGAGGGAGAAAGAAAGAGACGGACGATACTGCAACAGGGCCGGGACGCGGAGCGCTAAGAAGTGTTCTTTGCGCCACTATGTATGTATATATATATATATATATATATATATAGAATCCGTGTTATATTCGACATAACCTGCGGAGCTCGCTGTGGATCGAACCCACAACGATCGAACCGCCTACGGGGGATCATCGGCATCGAAAGAGATTCTCCCTCTTGGCTGCTCTTACATACAATTGCCCTCTCTATATATAGCTCACATAGCTACTCTACTACAGGCAATATAAACGTTTTGCTTCGCTGCACTCTCTCGTACTACGGGGGGGGGGGGGGGGGGGGGGGGGGGGATATACCCGTAAGGAGCGAGTACCCATCGGGCTATCCTATATATAGGCTCGCGCATACATCCGCGAAGGAGCCTCTATATAAACGCTCCTATATCCTTAACCAGGTTGAAATACTCATGCTCTCGGGCCTTGTTGCGCTTCTTCTTATTCCACTTCTTCTTCTTCTTCTATTTACGTATCGTATGGATATGGGATGAGCCTGCAAGTGCACCCTTGTCAGGTGCGCCATATTGTTAACTGCTACAGTCAGCGACAGATAGAGAGGGAGAGAAAGATAGTGCGAGTCTCTTACGTGAATATGTATACGTTTCTCCCAATACGTATACCACTCTAGGCTCTTCAGCCGCTCTGATATAATGGATGATACAATAGCCCCGGGGGGATACAGGCCCGTGAACCGGCTCACTCTCCCTCCGTCTCTCTCTCTCTTAACAGACACACACCGCTCCCTCCGCACTGCAAAACGAAACATGAAAAAGGTTATCCTGGCGGAAATTCACCCGGTTTTTTTTACGATTTCAGGTAGAGACGAGAAATAAAAAAGAACGTACTTCTTATTTTGTTTTCTTTCTTTTCTGGTTACCGTCGAGAACACGGAGCTGCATGCACATATCGCGGAAAGACCTTCGAATGTTTCTCGTGTATAGACGACGCTCAACCAACGTGCCATAAGACCAAACGAAAACAACATAACGACCTTATGATGCTCGTTTGCTTATAGCGATTATGGAAATAGATAGAAAATCTCTCGTGAGCTAGGCGCGGTATAGTACGAATATCGGTGTCAGTTATGCAACGTTTATACCAGTAAATATTAAAGAGCCTTGTCCCTCGAGGAGACGAGCCACAGGTGGTATCGCCAATATACATTTAACTGTTGGTAACAACGCCGAGAGATCTCTACTCTGCGATACCGTAATGCGCCAAGCGATCCTTTTTCTATCCCAAGAATCGAGTGGGATACTTAAACGACACGATATTTCGCGTATACGAAATACACTGTATACTAAGTGTACGCTAATATACGTAACGCTATATTCGTATAACCTATCGATCGTGTATGATAAATTTGTTGAAATAAATCTAAGCGAGTGACGCAACGAAAGTAAGCGCGAATGAGAAACACCAATGAGTAATACTCGAACTCGTCGTCGATGACCAGCATTGAACCAATGGAGACACACGTGAGAGCGATAGAAAACTGTCGTCGTGAGAAATATACGCTCCGTGTCTACAACTCGTTTTCATCCATATAGATAAGTCCGTAACAGTTTATCGATTGACTATAAATCGATGACTCGTGATCCACGGAATCGCATTATGCGTAGTAACAGCGACCGAAGCGTAGTAATACTCATCGTATTATGATGGGCTGGATATGGTAATCCGTGGTTTATGCGCAAATTCTAACCACGAAGCGTAATTGTTTCATAGGAATTGTGGAAGCTGATAGGTAACGCCACTCACGGTCCATTTCGGAAAGTCCTGTAACTGTGAAATTCGACTTTGAATAAATATACAGGTTATGAATGTTCAGTTGTTTTTATGTATAGAATTTATGAAGGTAGAACGTTGTTTCTATGTACGTACGATAGATAGAATCCGTAAAACGAATGATTTTCTACGCACCGAAAGCTTCGAGAGAATACGTCGAAACGGCGTAGGCTGACCTCGCGATGGGAATAGTAAATTGTCCATCGGCACTGGAACAAGGAGAGTGAGAGAGAGAGAGAGGGGCGAAGGCATATGTAGGCAAAGAGGGACACATCGATGTCCATGAACACACAACATCCCCTTCCTCCTTGTTCTCACTCTGCACGCACTCCACAGTCCAGTGAGAGTGTGTAGGGGTCAACGAATTTTTATTCCGTACCTGTGTAACGGCAATCAGGATCAATCCGAGCGCAACAGATGTAAACACCTAGGAATGCACGTTCTAAATGTGCTCGTGAGCGTTTGTCTCACACTACGAGCATCAAGGCACATGCGCGTACGTATATACACATGAGACTGGTGGCGCCACTTAACGTGCACTTTTCAATTGGAACACGGCAAACAGACCCCCGAGGATGTAGAGAAAATTGGCCGACCCTTCTTTTTTTCGAAGCGAGACAGTGAATGGCGCCACGAGTATGTGCAACTAAACGAAGAAGTTCCTCGGGGCGAGAACATAACGCGATCTCCATTGTAAGGACTAACGAGTCGTTCGCTTTCACCGACCGGTGCCAATTTCGTGAAGTTCTCGTTAGATGACGACATTTTTTTTTCTCCTCTTGGCATATCCTCCCGCCATCTAGCAGTTTCCTCCTTCATTCTCTTTACCCAGATCTATCAGTCGGCAACGATTCACGGTATCGTCACTACAGGAATAATTGTGAATTGCATTGAAGCGCGGGACCGTGCTCTACGAAGACCGGTAGCTGTGCATATATATGTGCAAACGTGTGTGCATAGAACAAGCACACGCACATGGTGGAATTACAGTAGTGTAACCTCGTTGAAAGCATCGAAACATTAATAGCCGCCGTATGCATATTTTTACGGTTACAATCATTAAACGGCGACGCGTCGACGCCATCGCTCCGAGGCTCTCTTTCTCTCTATCGTACATATATATATATATATATATAACTGAGTGGTTATCTATCTCTTTCTATCTTTCTATCGTACATATATATATAACTGAGTGGTTATCTATCTCTTTCTATCTCTCTATTTATATATATGTATAACTGCTCAGTTTCTATACAGGCATACTGACATCCCTCTAGACAACGAGTTTAATAGATCATACACAAACGCATCTACATGATCGTTAATTAGAGAAAGAGAGAACATGGTAACATAAGAAAAATGATTAAAAGGTAACATAGTATTTACTGGAGAAAATATTCGTTTTGGGATACAAAGATTAAAAGCTATGGATCAAGTGATCAAATTGTCGTTGCATAGATATAAATGCAATAAATGTAACGCAAAAACAGTCACTAACCGGGTTATTGGAATTCCAATGTACGACCGGTTTTCATTACTTTTTCTTTTTTATATCGATGTATGAGTCATTATTTTTGATGTTTTACTTTGATGCTCTCGTTCATTTATGTTATTTCCATTGTTTTTTGTAGCCTCTCGCAGTGTCCAACGAGAAGATCCGACGAACGTACGTTCTTAGAAAATTAGTACAGATCGCGTTTGGATGGAAAAAGAAAAACACGCAAGAAACAAAGAATTGTCCCTTCGGAGGATAATCGTGACGATTGGAAGGATATCCTCTGTAAATTCACGACGATTCGTGGTTATGCGTGTACTCGATTTGCAATTTAAAGTGCACTCACGTTGTGGCAATCGATGAGAGAAGGGTAATCGTGAGAAGAGGGACAAGGAGTGTTGAGAAAAGGATAAAATTACATCCCTTTCAGGTTCGAGGAACGTACGCTTCATCGAGGCAAATAGTTATATCGTACATGAGTAATCGCTCGAGAGGAATAGGGCATAATATCAGACGCATCTGCGGTTACTTATTTATCTCGTTATTTCCTTCGACATCAAAGGAAAAAAGGTTTATGCGTGCTATGCACATGTCTATATATATATATATATATCATTTTTTTTTGTTATATATACGAGACATTCCTTTCAAGACTTACGGCTCGCCGTCACTATCGGCGATTTGATAAATTTCTGATTATGGCATGAAGTGTAAAAACCAGAATTACTTCTATCAAGATGTAGATATTTTGGACGAGAAGTGTATTTCGTTCGTTCCAAATTTATAAGCAATACTTTCAACTAACCGATTAAGACTTTTCATTCGAAAGTCGTATGTTTTGTAGTCGATGGAGGATTTTTCTTAACACTCTACACCATATGTAAACAGTTTTTTTTAATCATCGATGGTGAGGATCCGATTTAGGTCGTCTTGAATTGGAATATCTAATAGGTATATTGTACGCGCCCGCAAACAGAATGAATGATATTGTCTTGTGACAAGAACAAAAAAAAGTACGGTAGTAGAAGGAAATTAAAGCGACAGTAGAATGTCGAATCGTTCCAACGATATCCAAAGTTTTCTCGCGCAATCACTCGCGATTAACTGTAAAGCACAACTATACAATCTTAAGTACATTTTTCGTCGTTTAGTCTGTTTTGAAGAGGAGATCTGTGTATTCGTAGCACGATATTACTGTCCATACCGATTATCCTCGTTCGCGGTAAAAAATAAAACCGTCCCGATCATTATGCAAAAACGTTCATCATTTTTACGACATTCGTATCACGGACTTCAATCTTCGCTCTCTTTTCTCTCTCACTCTCACTCTTTGTCACGCACGCGCTCTCTGGGCTTAAAGTAAAAAAAAAAAAATTCGACGCGGAAATCTTCAGCGCATTTCTTCGCTAACCGCAAAGTCGCATTGTACGATCAATTCTGCGAACGCTGTACATTGTCAGTGAGAGCCGACGAGAAATTCGTTATGCAGCGTAGCAGCAAGCCATTAACTCGTGGGCTGTACAAATTGCAATGATTCTTCCGGCCGTTTATCGTCGTGTCTTTCACTCTTGATGAAATCACGGTCGTCGTTGATTCTGAGATTAATTCCAGGAGTAGCAGCTGATGCAACGTTCACAGCCAAACTTACGGGGTTATTAGCAGCTACATTGGGATCCATTCGGCCTATTCTAACATCGCTGCTATTAGCAGCTACATGAGGATCCATCGAGCTTATTCTACCATCGCTGTTATTCGCAGCTACATTCGATTCCATCGAGCCGATTCTAGCGCCGCTGTTATTAGCAGCTACACTGGAATCCATAGAGCTTATTCTAGCTGTGCTGTTATTAGCAGCTACATTGAGATCTATCGGGCCCATTCTAGCATCGCTGTTATTAGTAGCTATGTGGGCATCCATCGAGCTCATTCTAGCTTCACTGCTGGTCGAAGCTACATTGGAATTCATCGAGCCTATTCTAGCGGTGCTGTTATTTGCAGCTACATGGGGATCGATCGAACTCATTCTAGCATCGCTGTTATTAGCAGCGACATTGGGATCCATCGGGCCTATTCTAGCATCGCTGTTATTAGCAGCTACATTGGCATCCATCGGAACTATTCTAACGTCGCTGTTATTAGCAGCTACATTGGGATCCATCGAAACTATTCTAACGTCACTACTTTCACCGCAGTGTTGCTGTTGCTGGAGTTCGACAGGATTCTTAACGATCGAATGTTTTTTCATGTGAGTAGTCAGATTGCCACTATGATAGAATTCCTTGCCGCATACTTTGCACTGAAACGGCTTGATGCCGGAATGTATTCTCTCGTGTATCGAAAGATTGCCGCTGTGCCTGAATTCCTTGCCGCATACACTGCATTTGTATGGTTTCACGCCCGAGTGCGTCCGCAAATGTGTCGACAGATTGCCGCTATGGGAAAACATTTTGCCGCATATTTGACAAGCGTATGGCCTCTCACCACTGTGCGTTCTCATATGTATCGCTAAATTGCCGCTGTGAGTGAAACACTTGTCGCACTGCGTACACTTGTAAGGACGCTCGCCATTGTGCGTTCTCATATGTATGAAAAGATTGCTCTTGTGACCAAATTCCTTAAAGCATATTTCGCACTGACACTTCATCTTTTTCGGAGGGCCAGCCACACTGTTCGTATTCATTGATTTGGGTGGCCTTCCTGGTCCATTGAGCTTCGTCATTGTCATTGTTGCCGCTGTTGTTGTCGCTTGACTCTGTGCAACGGCCAACAATGCAGGATTCATCTGTATTGCATGCTGCATCATTAGTTGCGACTGATGCGCCTCCTGAGTTGCATGTAAGAGACTCGTCTGTTGCACCTGTTGCACTTGTTGACTCATTTGTGCTTGTTGCTGTTGATTTTCACGCTGGTGAGAATGCTGCTCTACCTGAAAAGGCATGACGTGCGATTGTGACTGCTGCTGCTGTTGTTGTTGTTGTTGTTGCTGCTGCTGCTGTTGTTGCTGCTGTTGCTGTTGTTGCTGCTGCTGTTGTTGTTGTTGCTGTTGTTGCTGCTGTTGTTGTTGTTGTTGTTGCTGCTGCTGCTGTTGCTGCTGAAGATAATTAGCTACTGCTAATTGTTGTATCGGTGGCTGAAAGATAAATAACAACAGTTGCGATTCAAAACAATCCGTCTTAGAACCATTTGGTCCCAAAACGGTCTGTATGCAACGTACGATAACTTCTCTCACCTGCGAATGTATTATGTCTTGACGAAGGTGGGCAATGCCCTTGGAGGCAACTTCAACCATCTGATTTGTTTGTAATTGTGATTGTCCCCAAAATTGTGGCAACTGACGATACATATACTCGACATCCTGATTAGTAAATATAGGATATTCCGAAGCAGCGTGTATGCCGCTTGTTATGTTTTGATTGCCATCATCCACAGCAGGATATTCTTGCTTTATCTGTACCGGACTGAACATCTAGCAATACAAGTAGAGAAAACAAAAATGAAAAAGACAAGATGGAAGACGGCTTGTCATACTTCAATGGGCCATATTAAGGAATTACTTACATTGTCGATGGCCTTAGAACCCTATCGCGAATTATCCATGGAGACTTTCGATCACCAGAATGCAGGTGACTGAAAGAGACAACCATGTTGGAAACATTCCCCAATCGCTTAGATTAAAAATCGTTTATCACGAACTAAAATCTTAATACGTACTGTCCTGGATATATTCTACATTCACATAGGGATGTCAGTTCGTATATCGAAAAAAAGTAATAAACAAGTAGTATATCGTAGTTGACAACCGCGCCTAAGAATCGCATTCGTTCGTTGATATAACAAATGTTTGCAGGTTAATGAACACAAAACATTAAACGATTGGGAAATATCAACAAACAAGCTGATGATCGAAAAAGTAATTTTTTGTAAATTCTCGTTGGTAGAAGCGTTGTCCCGACAAGACCAGCTTTGAGTACGCAATACGTGAAAGATTCTTGTCGAGGAACATATATATATATATATATGTATGTGGTGTACGTCCAAAGATGGCGATGGAGAACTTTCGTAATTTCTCGTGAGAGTCGAGGACGATTAACAAGGTCAACGTACAGGAGTACGAATAAAAGAATAAGCAAAATTTTTACCTTCTCTCCAATGGAGCGTATCCATTGTTTAGTCTTGGCTGGCGTGTCTCCCCCGCGACGACCCAGCACTACTGTACGACGCCCGTGAATTTGTTATTATCAATACTATGATTATTATCGAGTGGAGTTAGAAAATTCTCGCAGTGTCGAGCTTTGTGCAACAGAAAACGTCAACCAGAGATAATCAGGCAGATCCGCAACGCTCTACTGTAAGGTGAAATCTCGAAAGTTGATGCACCGACGCGCCACCTGAGTGGTAAAACGTCGAACTAGTCTCATTTTTGTCGAATCGACACGAAGTTGGCTTCGGAAGCGATAAATGAGTCTAAAAGAATATACATATATATATGAATGCGATCAGATGGAGCTAGGAAAGTAGGATGGACGTCTGCGGATAAGATAGAAAGTATTGTTTAACTCTTTCAAGGTTCACACAGATGTCGCCCCGTGCATATGTAGGTCGAACGAATTTTGACCAAGAATGTCATATTACTGCTCGGCACGGGTCAGTCTTCAATGTTCAACAGTGTATGGCAAACAGAACAGGGAAAATATTCGAGCTACACAGGTCGCAAATATTTACAATTACATATGATTCTACCCTGAAACAGGACATTATAATAGTTGCCTTGAAAAGTAGTCTTTAGTGTACGAAGATGGCCAGCAAACTGCCGAAGAACTCAATGAGTTTAAAACAGGTTAATCGAGCAAATATACAATATATCTACAGTATACTTACATATTGTAATGATGTAAAACGTTCGGAACAATACATTGTAGTTCATGATCCACCAAGAGGTCCTAAAGTTGTATCGAACTATCATGAAAACTATCAAACAAATTCCCAACGAAAATGATCGCGCGTACATGAGAGATTGGGCAAAATCTGACTTCAGAGCTAAGAAAAACATCAAGGATGAGGTGAGCACATTTTATATGTCATGTAACGCAAAGCATTAATCGATCGTGTAACAATAAATGATCATCTATTTTTTTAAGATACTAAGCAAAGTTGTTAGGATTACAGATTTTCTTTTTGTTGAACGAACATCTACGTAGCATTTCATATGCCCATAAAAAAGTTTTTATGAAAAATCCAAATACTTGAGGAATTTTTGCTCTTGCAGTTTGAGATAAAATCTCTCATCGTACATGGGGAAAACTCTTTGAAAGAGCTTCGAAAGAATTTGAATCTAACAAAATAATATTGACCAATAATGAAGTTTCATCGCTCAATGGTAAATACAAATAAAATAGTATCATTGTTCAAAGGAATGTGGAAAGGCAGACCAAGCAACGTAAAAAAAATATATAAATGTATATGTAGAATTTTTATCATACTTACAGTTATTTATTAATGAACATGGATGGTATGTTCATAGCAAGAACAAGAGTTCCTATGCATGTGATCGTGAGAGCTATGGCATGACGAAGACTCTTGTGTCGTACTCTCGAGCGTAACAACCTTTGCGTCAGCACATTGATGATATGTTGACCATCAAAAAAGAAACACGGGATGATATTAACGACCGCCATACCAGCCGACAGTACAGTCATGTATTTGCAAAGGAGAGTTTGTGATTCTGGTAATTCCGGTGTTAAAAACTGATACTTTGGTATCCAGTCAGAGATATCAATAGTGCGATAAATGTCTGCTGGGTGACCAAAGAACAGTACATCCTTTCCCGATTTCCTGCGCAATTGCACAACCTGAAATAAATGTTTCTTTCGATCATGTGAAAAGCAATTTTTTAAACCTGTGTACATGGATAAAAGTTTGACTATAAAATCATCAGTTTAACAAAAAAATATCTTCTTATATCCTTAAATATTCAGAATCTCACCTTAGTCGTATTGTCTAGGGACGGTCTCATGCAATGAGTGCCCTGAGACGCGCAATGATAGTTCGACTGACAGTAACGATGGGAGCTCTCGATGATCTTGCGAGCAGGAAGACACGAATGCGGTGGTAATTGCAGTGGTGCAAATTGTGGGCCTTCAATGTACTCGAAGCACAAACTACCGGCTGCCTCGCTATCAGAACTGCAACAATTCACTGCACCATTGGGCATGGTTCTTGCTGGTGCGGACTCATCATATTCCTAAACATTGGTTAACTATCAATTAGATTCAGTCAGGTTCAAAATGACACAATGTCTAGTAGAACTTGAAAACAATTCACCTGTACAAGACCCTGAGGCACGCAATAACCAGGAGTCGGCTCATTTACAGCCTCGAGAATGCAGTGATACCAATTATCGCTATTTTGAATTGAACAATCGTTCAAGTGGTAAATTGTATCCTGAACAAGCATACCTGTGGGCCCTAATAACGGAGAGTTCTGAAAATAAATGTAGACAAAATTTAAATTGCTTGAACAAATGTTGCAGGCAACTTTAATAAGAAAGTTGAATACTCACTGATGCAATTGATTTGACTGTAACACCGGAGCCATACATGTAGAGAGGTGCCCAGAACCATGCGCTTAATACAAGAATAAGAGCTGAAAAAGCTGCGAGCACAATATTGTGCCAAATTCCAGCACATAGAACTCTCAATTGATTTATCACTGGTAAAGAGGCCAGTTGCTCATTGCTCATTAAGACATAAGCCACAGGTAGTATGTAAGCTATGAGAATTCCAACGCCAAACAATTGTACATCTTCTCTGGAAGCGGCAAGGGCATGACCAAGTTCATGAACAATGCTACAAATTCCAAGAGTTACAACGTAATATCCAATATCACTGAAGGGAACATTAACACCAGGCAGCTGAAATTGCAATATAGCATGTTTTTAAAGCCATTGTTCTGTCCTCCAGATTAAACAAAATTAGATTGTGCTTTAGTGAAATAATTTGAAAATTGGTGAAAGATTTTATCATACCATTGGTTCTAAAACTAAACCAAGTTCCTCGTTGCTGGTTGGTGGTCCACTTGACCAGGAATCAATGGTCATTTTGACAATAAGAAAAGATGCGATGGGCAGCAAAATGATGCTGACGATAGCGCCAACATTAAACCAAAGAGTCCAGAATCTTGAGCGATCCATTCCCCATCTGACTATAGCACGGTTGAATACCGTAGTTGACCATTTTACACACAGGGTTTGTATTTCGAGTCCAGTATTTTGCAGAAAATATAGATATGGATAGTGGGAGCATGACTGAAAAGATACAACCCCAATGATGTCAATTTCTTCTCAAACGTTCAAAATGGTGCAGTTATAAAATTGTGAAATCAATTTTACCCGAAAAATTATATTGAAGAAAAACAACGAACAATGGATAAAGCCGGCAACTATCAACAAAGTAACAGCATCCATTGTGCCGGCTTAATTCCGTGCCAGTTCCAAGCTCAACCGTTTCAATGAAAACCCAATGCCGCTTTTAACTCATTTATAACGTTATTGTTTTTCAATAATTTACGCTGCACTTATTCGCATGTGCACCGCTCAAATACATTATTTAAAGTCAAATACGACTGATCAGGCGTCATCATGAAACGATACTATCAATAACTAGTGCGAAACCTTTAACCATATACGTGGTAAACTCGGATATGTTGCAGACTCTCAGGGTCGTACGTTAGTGCGAACACTTTCAGAGAGATGGCGTCGAAGTCATAAAATGGTAGCGCGCGGATCGTTATCAATCGAAATAATAAATGCTTACACAACACCACGACATAAGATTGTTTTTAAATATTTTTAACTATATATGTGGATGTTTCAGGACAATTTTGTAAGGTAAAAATAGTAATTACATCTCGTCGAGTACATCACATTATGCAAGACTCGCTAAAATATAGCATCATGGAGCACTCATGATGATATTTGTGCACCAGATTTCTATTTCTTTATATATACTATAGAATCATCTTCATATCGCGCCTTAGCCTAGGCTTTGACTTCTGCAGCTTCCTCCGTCTTATTCTGCTGTTTGATGCGATAATCTGAGAGCGCTGCCTTTATAGCATCTTCAGCAAGCACTACGAAACATAAAAGATTTCATTATAAAAAGATACTTCTATAATTAGTAATTAGTTCATTATTTGGCATATGCCTACTAGAACAATGGAGCTTGACTGGTGGCAAGCAGAGCTCCTTTGCAATATCTGTATTCTTCAATTTCAATGCTTGATCAACCTGTAAACAAATCCTTTCTGTAAAGTATTCAAGGTGCTGTCTCAAGGTTTGGAGAAACAGGTATAAAAATCATTCCATTGACTTACAGTTTTTCCCTTAACCCATTCGGTAGCAAGAGAGCTCGACGCAATCGCCGAGCCACATCCAAACGTCTTAAACTTTGCATCGATGATTTCTCCTTTGTCATTAACCTTGATCTGTAATTTCATGACATCGCCGCAAGCCGGAGCACCAACGAGACCTGTACCTACAGACTTGTCATTCTTATCAAGGCTTCCGACGTTGCGAGGATTTTCATAATGATCCAAAACCTGAAACGTATTTGACAAATAATCAAACATGAGAATTGCAATTTGTGATGAAACAGAGATACGAGTACGATAATGGTTAGACATTATAATTGCGAATATTATATTTACATTTGGGTGATAGGACGCGCATGGTACGCTACGAGAAAGTGCTTTCGACGACTCCAAGACCTTCGGTGGCAATATGCGCCACAGGGCCATTATTCGTTTATTCGTTAAATGAAACTTTTATATTTTAACACAATTATTGCCGCACGATGATCGTACTTCTTCAATGAACAGCCGTTACTAATGCAATGCGTAATATAAAAACACACTATCCGGCAACGAACGTTCGCGTAGTGACATCTATCCAATGACATTGAAATGTTAGACGTTTCGTGTGGCGCCGATCAGCAAGAGAGCGAATTACGTTATATATATATATATGCTTTTACGACAATTTGCGGCCAACTTAACATGGGTAGAAAAAAGTTCACGCTTTGGTCGCCCAGATGTCGCAGAACCAACTCTCGAGGTTTAAACTTTTGTCGAACGTTGCTGATTTCTCTCCTAATCTATGGTACTGCCATGTACATTGATGTATACGTTACGTTTACGAAATAAATTCATATTGAATTCATTAAAAAAGAATACAGCTCGCCATCTAGAAACTAATATGTCACCCCACCGGAAGATCGCTCGAATGTTTACTTTCATAGTTCTACTAAAGATCAGTTTCGGATTTCCCTGATCATCTCTGCTCTTATATCTATCAGAAAACAAGATATAAACGAGATTCATCCCTCGTTCACCGCAAAGTATAAAATCATCGCTAAGAGCCCCGAACCATCGCGTAGCGACATCTGTCGGATGAAATTACAACTTGCGCGTTCCATGTCGGATCAGACGTATCGGTCGGTCATCTTGGTTTCCATCAGTAGCCAAGTTACTCGGAACGGGTAGTATACAATCAGCAGGTTCCGAAAGTTTTTTTCTTTTAATATCGTGCGTGGTATTTGTATTCACCCGGCAAAACTGCTGGCATGACGACGCCGCTTTAGAATAAGATACAGACGAAGAGTCTGTCCCAGTGGTATGCTCCTAATACTCTATTAATAGTTCTGAAATTGCTAGAACATCGAGATCCCATCTTTAGCTGTAAACCTCGTTCGTATAACTCTCGCGTGTATGCATCGTTACTGTATTTCTACGATCAACGAATTTTCGCAACCGTCGATCTTTTAATAGAACATAACGTACTGCAAAATTTCAATTAGTAACATTTTACTACGAACTTAACCTGACGTATTCTGTATTGTCGTGTTCAAACCGTTTAGTCGCAGTTGACTAATATTCACATAGATTTATCCAATTTGCAGACCTAACAAGTTTTTGCACAACAATGGAGATTCTAATAACACCAGAGCGTAGAAATATTACAAAACATTTATAAATGTGAGGCTGAAAGGAATTACTACGTTAATAAAGAAAGGCTATACAGATTACTCCAGCTGGATCGCTTATACATTGTCGACCTAAATGCTTTTATGACAGTTTCGTCGCCGAAAGTGATTAGATGGTTATGATGATTCCTTCCGGGGAAGGAAGTACTTCCTGGGACTTCCAATCCGATCCATTGCGAGCGTTGGAAGTTGGCAAATTGATGTCTCGAGAGCTTCGCCATTTCCCCGTTCTACTAGTCCTCCGATGGCGCTTCGTTTTGTCGGCGTGAAGTGTGCATGGGTAATAAGGTGCAATCGTTCGACGTGCTCAATAAATATAAGCCTTACACAGAGCTATGTAAAGTTAGCCCCCCGATTTTGACTTTTGCATTTTTTTTAAATTTATAACGTTTGTTTGTCGTTTGTTTGTGATTGTTTGATTAATTAAAACGTTTGTTTGATCATACTTTTTATCAAACAAACAAAACAAAAATGAGCGTTAAGTTAGCCGCAAATTTTTGAAATTTTGTCTAATTTGATTTTTTCAAACGCCAATCGATTCGGAATCGTTTGTTGGAAACAAATAATATAATTCGAACGTTTGTTTGATCGTTGTTTTTCCAAAAAAACAATAAATAAAATATTGGTTCGTCGTAGCTTTTACACTAGATTCTGGCTTGACCAGACTTAATATGTGTCGCGTGCAGGTAAGAATATAATCTACAATTAATGTTGCGACACGGGATTACTTGATCAAGTTTACAAGATTTTGTTAACTTTACAAAGCCTGGCCTTCGGTAGTTGAGTGCATCTCATGTTGAGCATCTTCGCAGTTGTATGGTAAGAAAAAAGTCGGAATCTAGTGTGAAAGCTACGACGAAACGATCTTTTATTTTTTGATTTTTTGGAAAAACAATGATCAAACAAACGTTCGAATTATATTATTTGTTTCCAACAAACGATTCCGAATCGATTGGCGTTTGAAAAAATCAAATTAGACAAAATTTCAAAAATTTGCGGCTAACTTAACGCTTATTTTTGTTTGGTTTGTTTGATAAAAAATATGATCAAACAAACGTTTTAATTAATCAAACAATCACAAACAAACGACGAACAATCGTTATAAATTAAAAAAAGATGCAAAAGTCAAAATCGAGGGGCTAACTTTACATAGCTCTTACACGCCTTACAATATCACAGATATGGCAACACTTTTATGAAGGGACACGCCATAAACTCTCTGGATATTCGAGCTCAGTGAAGATCGACTTTGTACAACCTATGATTTGCAAACGAGGATTACAGTACATGTGCCTATATTGACTACCGAATTAAACATTTACAGAGATGAATATATCGACGGAGCATTCCAGATTATCGATATCCAAAAAGTTCTCCCACGTGCAAATACGTGTACACGTTTTTATCGTGACGTAGCGAGTCAATGGAATACTACTATACATAGTCATTGTATTTACCGGCTACGGACACGTATGTGAGCGACCGTGATATTACCATCAAGGACAGTCCCGGCGTCGAGGTTAATGGCAGAGTGGGACCGCATATCATTGAATGATGTCATTCTGAAGCGTATATATCCGACCTACAGTAGTATTATATTTCTATCTTGACGACCCACGCAGGTTTGGGCCCTTTACACGTGCATAACCTTACTTAAACACACGGGGTTGCGTGTGTGTACATATATATAAAGTATAATTATGTCCCTTTATAAAATTTACAGAATCATCGCGGCGAATTCATGATTAAATTAACAACATCTTTACCAATGGCTTGGGCGATTTGTTATTGTCGATGCCATCGTGCCCCAAGATTTTTCATGGCGCGAGGAGATAAACCGTGAAATTAGAGTCGAATTAAAAACACGGAGCGAGCTCCTGAGCAATATACGTAAATATAACAATGCATATGAATATGGATATAGTCGCAGCAGTACCGGCGTCCATCTATGGACTGTTGTGACGCTCTTCATTGATCTAACGAGCTCCCAGGAACAATGACGTCACACGTAGCTCCTTGATGACTTTATCCAGTTCACCCACGTCCTTTTAACGATAAACGTCAGCTCTACGCTCGAGAATTATGAGTTCTTAGTTTTCAGTTCGATGAACGTCGTTTTACTGGAACGATGTTCGTTTTACTGATGTATTTTAAAAGAGTTTAATTTACATTTAGAGTAATCAGATTGGAATTTCGAAAACGATACGAAGGGAATTTCGTATGAGATCTTTGAAGATTGAATATTCGATTTCACAACCCTCGATTGTAAGAATACGCACGTCATCGAGCCTCGTCAACGATGCAAGGGAGACTGGAGACTCGGCCGAATCGAGTTTTCCTGGCATTGACACACTTGCCGCTTATGCTTACTGGAGTACAAACGGGCTATTCGATGACCTAATCCTGCCGACGTTAAATCTGATCTCAATCACCGAAAAATAGTCTGCTTGAAATAAGGCGAGCCCCCAACGGTGACCGTAAACAAAATACGCCTTTTTTCATGATTTTTTAAAATTCACTCAATGATGTGTTTGGCTCATTATCAGTTAAAGATATGTTATTCCATATACATTAAAGTACATTGAAGTAAATTTGTAATGTATGTGGTATGACATAGATTTAATTGTCGCTAACAAACACCATTGAGTAAAGTTAAAAAACAACACAAAAAAACTTATTTTTCTGATCATTAGTTTTGTTCTGTTTTAAGTTAAATTTGGAACACAAGTCATTCTCAAGTATTTAAGGCTTAGTCAAAGAATCGAGTCATCGAAAAAATATGTGGAATTTCGTATGATCAAAAGATAATACATGATTTTCAAAAAATTATTTTTATACACGAAGAGATATTTACGAGTAACGAAGACGAATATGTTATAAATTCTTAGAAAAAATTCTCGTAACGAAGACGTCGAAAAACAAAAACGTGAGCTTCGGAGGTGTGCTTTGGCAACTGAAAGCAGAGGCGCGTCATCCATTGATACATTCCGTAACTCGGTGCGCGTATTAATACTATAAAACGTGGCACGACATAACGAGACGGAAAAAAAATCGTAAAACGAGCGTCTTCGCAAAAGTCCAAAATAGAGGCGAACCTCATACATGTATTTATACCATCATCGCGTCGGACAAAATCTCGCATATTTGAGTCTTCGTCACGTGTTTATTTTTAAGATGACGAGGCAAAGAGTTGGAGGAACAAACGAGTCGGCATTCGAGAGATATTTCATATGATTTTTGTTTTGCAGAATTGCAGCGTAACTAGGAAGTAAGAAGAGCAACAAGTTTGAAGAATAGGATGGATTTCCCTTTCTGTTACTTCGAGAAAGATCTCGACGCGAGTGGGATTAAGCTCGAGGTCTCGATCGATGACGATGAGTATCGTTTCGTTGATACGTTCGAGCCTCTTGGCTCGGCGTTTCCTCTCCCAGTCGCCCACACGAGTCTCGTGACCACCTTAATAGGCCACGAAAGTTGTGTTTAGGTTTTTTCGAGAGAGACCATTTTTTCAGGAAATCACAGACTCAACGACCATAAAGAATCTTATGGAAGATTTCCGTCAGATGAGATTAGAAAATTACATTGAAGAATTTCTCCAATCAATCCTAAAACACGGTAATTACTCTTTTTATAATGTCAAATTTGGCAATATTAAAATTCTATCGGTCGATTCTATAAATTGTCGTTCTCGATGATCAAATTTAATTACCTAATAATTTATTCTTTCTCATCCACGACGTCGAAACGCTTCGGTTGATTTTAATTCGAGCTCTCGGGTCATTGGATGCGTAGAACTTGTCCTCGTAATTAATTTCACGAGCGTACGCTAACGTCGTGTTCTTAATGACGGTTAATCAGTGAAAAGAGTCGAAGACACGATAGGTGACAAGGCGCACCAGAATTTTTGCGACACGTATATGCCCATTGGCACGCTCTTGGTTTTCGTAGGGAATTATTGGCTTTCTTCCCTCGTGGTAAAGTATAACTATACAGACTTGTGTATATAGAGTACGTGTATAAAGTTTCTTCAAGTTCTAGACGGATGCGAGGGTCGTCAATGAGACAGGACACTATGTGTCCGTGGCATTAGTCACCTTCGGCTTAGAATACAATGATTCGTCTTGTTGCTACGATGTGCACGCGGGAGATCACCTACGCGCTTTATCGATGCCTTGGTACAGCATCGACTTACTAGATGTACGCTTAGATCATTATTATAATTAACCGCCAGTCGTAAATCCATCCGACTTCTTCCGGCTGCAATTGTAATGCGCCAAGGAAAATTAAAAGAATGCCTAAAGGTTGGCTTTGCGCCGTTAATTTTCGTAGTATAAATTAAAACCTTACAATTTCAGACGGGTACGAGTGCAGGTCTTTGATATATTGTCGTTTCTATCGCAATGGCGAGCTGTAAAATAATAATAGGGGTATTATTATTATTATTTATATTATCATTATGATATGAGTAAAATAATGAAATAATAAATAAGATTAAAAATGATTAATTTTACTTATTACTATTATTATTATACTTATTGGTTATAAGTTAAACTTTATTCAGAGAATCACAAATTATTATTATAATTGATATCATTATCAGTCAGGTGGTTTAGAGTTGTCTTTGATATATGGTCACTTCTATCGCAATGGCGAGCTGTAAAATAATTAATAATAATAATAGTTAGGTATTATTATTTTTATTATCATTATGATATGAGTAAAATAATGAAATAATAAATAAGATTAAAAATGATTAACTTTACTTATTACTATTATTATTATAGAAGAGAGGGAACGAGAAAAATCGGAGAGCAAAGAACAGAAATAGCAATAGATTAATATAGGGAAATGTCAAAATGTTAAAATGTAAATATGGGAAAGACTAAGAGAGGAGTATGTAAAAGCTCGAAAGGGCATACAAGTGGAAATAAATACTACTACTACTATTATTATTATACTTATTGATTATAAGTTAAACTTTACTCAGAGAATCACAAATTATTATTATAATTGATATCATTATCAGTCAGATGGTTTAGAGTTGTCTTTGATATATTGTCAATTCTATCGCAATGGCGAGCTGTAAAACAATAATAATAATACTTGGGGGTATTATTATTTTTATTATCATTATGATATGAATAAAATAATGAAATAATAAATAAGATTAAAAATGATTAAGTTTACTTATTACTATTATTATTATACTTATTGATTGTAAGTTAGACTTTACTCAGAGAATCACAAATTATTACTATAATTGATATCATTATCAGTCAGGTGGTTTAGAGTTGGAGTAACAAAAATTAAAAATAAAACATATTTTTTTAATAAAGTAACGATAAGGATTTTTTGTAGTGACCATCATATAGCCAAATGTTCCATATATATATATCGTCCACCCTTCCACACTGCGATATTGCACGAGTGCTTGATTCATCCGATAGAAATTGATCCATCGCTCAGCGCGGATTAGTCAGTTCAACTCAATTGACTCGAGAATTCGAGATGCACCCAAATCGGGTGCAATTCGAATTCGAGCATCGTCAAGGATACTTTGTGAATTAGTCATCGACCCGCGGGAGCTCCATACATAAATGTAGAGTACATGTGTGACACAAATTCACGAAATCCCTCTCCAGCGGCCATTACGCTCAATAGCCGAGGCAAATTACTATTCACGTTAGACACAATATTTCGATGGACGCGGCCATATATCGAGAGATTGATACGTGTGGGGATGTGTTGACGATTTGTAAATAAATAAAAACGTTACGCGAAACCTTCCCCTCTCTGACGCGTCGGCGTTAGATATGATTCAGGATGTGAATATTCATAGATTCTCCCCGTGAAAGAGACGCACAATGAGATGGGTGAGGGCAACGAATTCAGACGTCTATAGAAGGAATATGCCTATGCTCCGCATGAAGTGGGAAAACTGGGGTACTGGTTTAGTTCACCGTTCCAGTCACCGGCGTCGCTGTCGTCGCTCCAAGAGAGTATTGGAAAAAGAGACGCGCTCCAATATAATGGATACAATTTTATAACTCGAGCTCCGCCTTCTGTTTCACTAATCACGCATCCCTTATACTCTGTCTCGCCTACTTTTATGCCAGGAATAGACTGGAGTATTCGTGCCGGCTTCCTGTCTATCCCTCTTGCCGAGGCGGTATTGATGTTCAACATGACAAATTAGCTTCTGTCTGTTTTCCCGAGTATATTATTAATCTCGCCAACGTGAATTGGAATTTAGTGATTATCGAAGGGAATCCAATAACGATTAAAGAATCCTAAATAATCGCAATGGTAAAAGATACAAAAATAATGAAATTCAAGAAAAAATAAGAAATTCAAGTCCAAGGGGTGTGATCGCCCGACCATGGGGTCTCTACCACTAGTCTCTAGTTTCACACATAATTTAATTATTTTTTTTCTATTCAAATGTATGACAGAGATACAGAGAGGGAATCCCCCAATCAGTAGGTTTGTATTTGGCTTTTACTATAGGTATTTTCCTTTTTGGCTATCCTGCCTCTCTCGGCAATTAATTAATTACACCGTGTTTAATGCGCACGAAGAAAATATCCAACACGGGAGAAACGACATACGAGACCTTTCACGTTTTCCTGACGCCGCCTACAGGGCGTATACGAACCCGAATGATGTCAGCGGTCGATCGCTGCGACGCCAAGTGGCAGTTTCGGGCAAAAAAAACTTACTTCGCGCGGAGCATCGGGAGTTACTCTAGACTCCGATAGATAGAGAGATTCTCATCGCGGAACAAACGAGAGTGGGGGGAGGCACGAGTCAGATTCAACGAGTTTGGCCGAGCGTTGCCGAACGCCCACGAGTCGAACGTACAACCCGGCGTAACCGGCGTAACTATTTAAGGAGTAGTTGCCGGCGTGCGCTGTTCATCGCTCATTCAGAGTCGAGAGAGTACGCATCTGTTTTACGTCTTCGTAAACGCAAACGAAAAAAAATCATCTTTTTTTTCACGCGCAAATCGTATTTAATTCGTTGACGAGAAATCCGAAATCTCGCCCTTTCCCGTGCAAAACAGTGAGTGGTGTGTTGAAGTGAACGAAAAAAAAAAATAAAATAAAAATATAAGATTATTTTCAATCCCGAAAACAAAAAAATAAACAACGAAAATGGCCAACCGTGAGCATCCCGCCCGCCACATTCCCGTCAAACTCGGCGACTTCTCTGTCATCGACACCGAATTCGCAAACATACGCGAGCGTTTTGACGCCGAGATGTCGAAGATGGACGATGAGATGTACAAATTCCGCAGAGAGCTGTTGAACCGCGAGTGCAAGAACGTCTTCAAGACCACGACGAGGTGAATTCTTTAAAAATATTTTGTTTCTTCATTATTATCGATAAATCATCGAAATATGATTTACACTGTCACGTTAATGCAAACAAAACAACGAATCTACATCTTATCCAGCAAATATCTGTTTGTTTAAAATTGCAAACAAAACAACGAATCTACATCTTATCCAGCAAATATCTGTTTGTTTAAAATTCTTGGCAACGACATACGTGGCGAATCCTCGCGAGCAACAAGTCAGAGCGATACGTTCGAAACTGGCTCAAAGTCTAAGCTCGCATATCTCTTTGCATATATATAATCCTACCTGTGCGGCACAACAAGATGACAAATCCGCGATAATGTGTTTATCGATAAAGAGCTTTAAAGTGCAGCTCGCGTGATTACGAAAGAAGGCACGCACTTACATCAACATAAAAATTCCTGAGCGATAAAAAATTTTGGTACAGTTACAAAAATATTTCAATCTCTTCACGGACGTATATAAATATACGGGCAAACGAATACGGACGTATTTAAAACCATCTAGAAAGACGATGCCTGTGCTCCGCGCGACGACGAATTTTTTAACGCAAGAAACCGCCGCGTGGCGTCGCCTCGGTCGAGCGCTGACGTCACTCGTGATCGATGCACCCCGTAGGCGGCGGTACGACTGCGAGGGAGCCATTATAGGTCGTTTCGAACGAACTCCGGTACTCTAGTTTTTTGAGATGCGAGAATCTCGTTACCGGACCGTCGTTTTAGGAACTTCTTCCATTTCTTGTCATATTCAAGAAGACATTTGACGGGTCTTGAGTCATACCCGGACGCGTACAAATTTTCTACGTACTCCTTAGCGTGTTTTATTACAAATTCGATGTTTAAATAGACAAATATGTGTATATATAAATTGTATAATTTTGTGGAGGGATATTGAATTGCGTTGGTGGACGTGAATGTCGTCTACTTTGGTTTCGATATGCATCGAGGCCAACCCCTCTCTCTCTCTCGTTCTCTCTCTCGCGCTCTCTCTCTCTCTCTCACACACCCACAAACACATACATATCCATGCAAACAAAAATGTACACAGTGCCCGATGTATCTCGATGACCCATCGTAAAAATTCACTGCGAGCCGTATTGCCGTACAAGTTCTCCTTGATAATTACTTCCATTCGTACGAACGGTTACCACGCGACGGTGACTCAAGTCGCGAAAGGTTCTCGTAACGTTAAACGTAGATAACGTAGGCGCGTTCTTTATTGCGTTTTGAAACAAATCTTCAAGTAAACGTATTTGGGAACATTTTTTTTTATATGCCTGGACTTTCGTGCGGTTGAATACCTGTTATATATATATATATATATATGGTTATACGTATTTCAGTAGGGAGCTATTAATAGTGATTCGGTCACTGCAGTCGAAAAGCCCGAGGTCCCTCGTATTCTCGACTCTCCGGTTTGTTCGCTAATACTGTTACTTCTGCTATACGCACGTCGGGATGGCGAAAAATATCGATATATTCATGCAATATTTTATATTTCGATATATCGATGTATCGATATAAAATTTCAAGTATCGAAAAGGTATCAAAAAACAATTTTTTTTTCAATGGCAACACCAACTTTATTTGACTTTAGTTTATGTTAAGAAATTACTCTGTGATCGTGAAACCTAAAAACTAATCTCAAACTTGGTCCTCGGACATCATCTATCCTTTACATGACTTAATGAAAAATCATATTTACCTATCTTATTTATATACCATTTTCGATTAATTACAAAATCTCACCGATATATCGATATATCTATATTTTTTGTTCGATATATCGATATCTTTTTTTCGATATATCGAAATGGTTTTCTTCGATATATCGATATATTTTTTCGATATATCGATATCTTTTTTCGATATATCGATATATTTTTTCGATATATCGATTCGATATTTTTTTAAGTATCAAGACGATATATTATGTCGATAGTTTTTGACTCTTCCGAAATCCCTATACACATGTACATTGCTGTGGACATTGCTGCTTCGACGATCCGATACAATCGCCGTATCAACACAAGCTTTAATTACAAATTATAATAAATAATAATAATAAACAACGAGATTCCTCGCTTGTTAATTCTATTATCGGATTAATCAACGATAGTAAATCACGTCGGTCTGATCAATTGGATCGCTCGCTGATAAGACCGAGATTATCGCAAGGGCATTAGAGTCAATTGGTACTTTCGTTCCGCGATTTATTTCCAACCAGCACGAGAATATTCCTCGAGAAAAATCAATCGAGTTGAAGCATTGCGTATATCTTTTTATCTCGGTAATAATATCGCTTTACGAAAAGCATCGATAGATATTTTCCCCGAATGAACTTTTCACATTTCGAATACAAAAATCGTAAACTGGCTGGGTTTGAATTTGAAACATAAATTTTCGTTTCGTGACTTTCAGCTCGTTTTCTCGACTCTCCCTCGTATATTCTCTTTCAGACAAATTACTCGGTTTCAGAGCAACGCGTGTACTTTGATTTCCTAGCTTTTCATCCCTCTGTGTACGATGTAAACGAAAGGGGCTGATGTAAAAACAAAAAACAGAAATGAAAAATCATACCGAGCGTAAGGAGGGAAGATTCGTGTATACGAAACGAGCCAAAACCATGTTCTATCTCAACGAGAAGCAACTTCGTCGCTCCCTCGAAAATTCACAAAATTCTACCCTCGCGTTCTCCACTCCCTCTTTCATTTACGTCTCTACTCTCGCGCCCCAAACATTCGTACGGAAAAGGGATGCCACGTGCGTCCAATAAAAATTCACTGCTTGGTCATCTCCCTTTTTCCTCGATCCTTCTCACTTCGTCTCTCGGTCAAGGTCCGGGAAAGACTGGTGGAACTACCACGAACCGAAAGAGAACAGTTCCAACCAAAAGCATTCATCCCTCTAACGACACCCTCGTGTCCATAAATCTTTACCCCACGTACATTTTCCAAACCTCCTATTTCTCTTGGGAAATAACTCCCTTCCTTGTCCGACTATTATTTCCAGCTGGGTGTGTACGAGAACCAAAATTAGAATTTCGTTAACAGCTGTGACTACGCATTAGGATAAAATTTTATTTTTCTCATCAGTTGTTGGATTAAAGCGAACAAAACAAAAATATTGCAAAAGAAAACAAAAACAAAATCTTCACGAACGATCTAAAATCATAACTTTTCTCTTCCCGCTCTTACAATCTCGCTCTAGGATCGGCCAATGTCTAAAACGAGAATCGCCAGCTGGGTGTGTACGAGAACCAAAATTGGAATTTCGTTAACAGCTGTGACTACGCATTAGGATAAAATTTTGTTTTCCTCATCAGTTGTTGGATTAAAGCGAACAAAACAAAAATATTGCAAAAGAAAACAAAAACAAAATCTTCACGAACGATCTAAAATCATAACTTTTCCTTCCCGCTCTTACAATCTCGCTCTAGGATCGGCCAATGTGCTAAAACGAGAATCGCGAATAAGCATATTTGTCGGACTCGCGTGCCACTTACGTAAACTCGCGCGTGCGAAACACTTTGTAACGAGTGACCCAACGTACACACATCTGCTCGCCGGAATGGAGAAATATGCGTCGATGACTTCAATAAGACCCCGGTTACGTGGATTACGTCACCAACCGGAACGTTCCAGCATCCAGCATCGGGACGATGAGAAAAATTCATGAGAAAGAAAAACTTGATTATTGTAACGTAAATGAGTATTTTAACGAATCGGAGGCGACGACGTTACGCTACAACGGAATCGCGTCGTCGCCGTGACGTTCGTTAAACGTAGCTTGGTATAGATACACGTAGAAAAATTCGCAAGCGGACGTATTCGTCGCATACGGTTTATTTGCGGAGATGTGTGTTCGGCGTATTTTAACGACGAGTAGGTACGTTAGGTCCATCGAGTCATCTCGCTACGATCCCCACCGGTCCGCACGATCATCGTCGCGAATCGCATCTACTAACTTTTTGCGCAGTCATTTTTGCCACACCGCGGAGACTGGACGCTCTGTTTCCCTCTCTCTTTCTCTCTCTCTCTCTCTCTCTTTCGTCGATATTTTTCCAATTCGCATTAGTTATTTTCTTATGCGCTCGATTCGTCGACCACGAACGAAGGTAATAAATTTCTTACACGAGCGGAAGATCGATCGAACGAGAGAAGAACAACGTTGAAGCATGAATACGTTGTACGACGAGGTTCTTTATCCATCTCGCGAGAAAACGACGTATCGGTATCGGTATGTAATTATATTTTCTTCGATATCGATCTGGTACCTTGGTGACGATTCGAACTCGTTGATTTCATAAGTTTGTCGTCATTGGTTCATTAGCGATTGTATTTTTAATTATCTAAATTTAATAAATTGTAAAATTATTTATATTTGAGAATCTCACGGAAGAGGGACAAAATTACAGTTAACTTTTTTTTTCTTAAATTTTTGTTTATGTTACGATTTGCTTACGGACGATTTCGCTTGCGGGTACGATCGTTTGTTACAAAAAAATCAAATTGTTAATTTTGGAAATAGCGAAATCCGATTGATTCATTAGTGATCGGAATTTTAATTATCTAAATTTAATAAATTGTAAAATTATTTATATTTGAGAATCTCATGGAACGGAGACAAAATCTGAGTTAACTTTTTTGTTTCTTAAATTTGATTTCTTAAAAATATCAAATCGTTAATTTTGGAAATAGCAAAATCCGATTGATTCATTAGTGATCGTATTTTTAATTATCTAAATTTACTAAATTATAAAATTATTTATATCTAACAATCTCACGAAACGGGAGACAAAATTTGAGTTAACTTTTGTTTTCTTAAATTTTTGTTTATGATTGTTACATTCGTTACAAAAATATCAAATTATTAATTTTGAAAATAGCAAAATCCGATTTTCATCTCGTATCTCCCAACTTTCATTTCCCATCCGACGATATAATTATACCTCATCAAATTTTTCATTTTACGAGTTAAAAGCTTGCCTCCGCGATAATTATCGCTCGTGAACGAAAACGATTTCCAACGACAGGAAATTGATACCGTGAGCTGACGGCGGTCCGCCCCTCTAAAATTGCGATTCTCGCGTGAGGACCTAATACCCGATGCGAAGTACACCGTGAAACTTCGCGAGGTCGAATCGGGCACGTCTCAAAATAGTTCACTCAGCTTCTACGTCTCGGAACGAATAAAAAAGAATCCAAATTTCTAAAAACAATTTTTTCACTCTATATTCCCCATCGTAAATTTATTTCAATCCACGTAAGACGTTATCGTGCTCATCCTCGCGACGATTCTCTCTCAAGGTGGATCTCGTGACGAATCCTTTCTTTTTTTCCCTTCTTTTTTATTCCTCCTTCCTTCGTTTTTTTTGAATCTCAATGCGCGCAGGCCGAGAGTTCCTCCACACATCCGTGGGCCATACGTCCCACGGACGTGTGGAGGACATATCGCCATAAACTAGAGCGTTTCGTGCAGCGAAGAAGAAGTTTCAACCCCCGCCCTATATCCATAGACGTGTTCTTATAAACCCACGTATGCACGCACACACACACACACACACACACTTGTCTCTTTTTCTTCGTCACTAACATAAGGACCGTTCGCGTGTTGCACGTAATAACACGAGGCAAAACGTGAAAAAAAGAAGAAGGTAAACGAGGAAGGAAAGGATTAGACGAGGAGATCGTATCTTGCACGCGCGCCTTCGCATATTTCATCCATTATACACTTCCGTAAAACATTTTTTATTTTTATTTCTTTGTTTTTTTTTTTTGGGTATAATCATTATTATTATTCTGTTTTTTTCATCGTCGCTCGTGCTCTTCTTACACCCACGCGTTGAACATCTCGAGCATAAGCGCGCGTGCGAATAAGCCGATCGTGCCCACGCGATCGCTCCTCGTCTTTGCTTTCCTTCATCAATGTTTTTCTATGAAAAATTGCAAGGAGAATAAAACTTATCGAATGACTTTAGCACGATTGACGATCGATTTTTTGATTTTTTCTTTCTACCGAGATATTCGTAGAGAGTCGGGAAAGGAAATTGTTTTTGTTCTTTTGTTTTTTTTGGAAATGTGTCTTACCGAAATAAAATAATTTTATTCGATCCGAAGGAAGCGTTACGGTAGTTGGTCGCAGGCGTTGGTGCGTCGTACACTCGGTAATTAGTGGGACGATAGTCACGGCACGTCGAGATCGGACTTCTCTCATCGAGAGTTTGCGCGCCGATGTCTCATAAATATTCATACGTATCGTAACACACGTGTCTCGTGGACTATACGGGATACGGGCGAGTTTTATACGTAATACGCCCGTAGACACACATGGTAGGAAGAAGCCTTGACGGAAATTCAACGTGTGGTTAGGTAGCTACATGTTTCATGACAATTTTAAGAATCATCAAAATTTGTTTATAGTACGATTTTCAAACAGGATTGTTTTTTTTTACTTACCTCGCTTTTGGAGTTGCGACATTGCTTTTCTTATTCTCGTCGATCCTTGTCTTAAATTGGAGAAACGAAATGAAAGAATTTATTATTTTATTAATCGAGGACAATCGACCGGTTTGATTTTTATAAGTTTTGATCGAATCGAATTAAACTCGATCGGAAGCAATTGTTTTTTAAGTAGTTTTTATCACGCTTCGCGTCGCGGAAGATTACATATAATTATCGACGCACGTGCTTTATCCTTCCACTTTTCTCTCTTCTTCTCCCTTTCTTCGTCTGTTTTGCTCACAACGTGCGCAATTCCGAGATAAGATATAATTTAGAGAGGCCACGGTTCGCGGATCGGACTGGAAAGAGAAAACCGAGGGACGAAGCGAATCTCGAGATTCGCCGGGGCGTAAAAAGCGAGAGGGTTGTGGCTTGTTCCGAAGATATAAGCGCCGGCAGGAAGCGACGAGTGCGACTTCCGGTGCAGGTGAGCTCCTTGGACGATGCGATATCCGGGACGCATCGTTGGCGATTGGAGAATCGAAGCACGGTGCGAATAGTAGTTCGCAGTATTTCTGCACTGAGAAAGAATTTTGAAAAATAAATAATTAAGTAAACTAGGAAGAAAAATATTCTTCGCGTTAACAAACATCACGGCTATTGATTATCTGGAGAAATCCCGCTGGTGACGTCGACTAGGATGATTCATCCGTTGGAACATAGATCTCGAACTGATTTTCTATATACCGGGTGTCTCAAAAGTTCTGGATCATCTGGCACCTGCGGATCCCTTGTGACGTCACGAATACACGTGCAAAATCTGCGCGATTAAGTCGTGATAGTTTTTAAATGAGAGACGTTTTAAGTTCTCCAATTGGAGAAGATAGAATCTGCTGGTTCGACCGGCAGTGTGCGAGGAAAGTCCGAATAAACTACGATCGACGAGCTATAGCTCGTATCCGGTAGTTTAAATTCTACAATCTAACCTTGGGGATTGAGGTATTAGTTTATTTATAGTTGATCGCATCGCACTCCACTAAACAAAGAATTATCACTGTACCAAGCGACAGAGCACCAGATTTTCCTAAAAACAGATTCCCCATAGACATCCAATTTTACCAAGCTCAAGAATAGTTGAGAGGTTTCGTTATTAGTTTTGGACAGCGCCAGAATTAAACTACACCTACAGCTAATACGTTAATGTACTTATTATATAAATAGCAATAAAACTAAATAAAGAAAAAGAAGCAATCTGCCCTCGGGCTGGCGACTGTCGATGTCCCTTTAAACTTCGGACACGCGCTGCTACCCGTTCGTTCGAACGCAGGCCCTTCCAGCTCTGCGATTGGAAAACTTAGATCGTCTCTCATTTAAAAACTATCGCGAATCGATCGTTCAAAATTTACAAGTAGCTTCGTGTCACCATCAGCTACCCGCAGGTACCAGATGATGCGGGTTTTTTTTCGAGACACCCGGTATATATTTGTACGTAACGAGACCTTTGACCTTGTTTAAACTAGATCACGATCGCTCTTAGAAATAATCTATATCGAAGAAGACTGCCTCGAGCCATCTCTCCATGACCCGTATGATGACTAATCGTGGGTATTGTTAGATACACGCTCGCAATAAACAATAGTCGCAAATCAATAAAAAAAAATCGTTTTGCATCTCAATAAAAATCGAATTTTATTGCATTAGATTTTACAAATGAGGAATTTTCCTCGTTCGCCGAAGCTTATTCGAATCATTGTTAACACGATAATACACGGCACTTTATTTTTAAATCGATAAACATATAATTACCTCGATCGAAATGAGACTCAGTCGTGTACCGACTTGACTCTATTTGTGTAAGGAATTTCAAAGGAATTCAATCTCTCTCTTGTAATGTTTTAATCGTGCTCGGTAATTCTCGAGGGGAGAACGAGTAGTTTATGCGTCGTGAACGAGAGGCTTTCATAGCGCGTGCTGCAACGTCGTGCGATGTAAGAAGAGGAACTGCACCGGTACCTCGTTAATCAAAACGAATCTGGAACGAGAGGAACGAGGGAAAGAAGAAATGAAAGAAGTACCATCCGGGAGTTAGAAGAAGTCGAGACTGGCCAGCGTTGGTACTCCAACTTACTCGACGTGGTATCGTGGGAGGCAAATGGCATACTCTCGACCTCGCGAGACCTCTCTCACATTCCTGCCGGGCCTCGCGAAGTCCCGTTTGACTCTTGGCTCGTACGGAAATCTCGATCCTAAACTCTCTTGCACGATTCGATGTATACAATATTCCTTTGCCATTCTTCATTTTTATTCCATCGTTGAATTTCGATCGAGCTTTAGTAAAAGAAACAGAAGAAACGAAGCGACTTAATATTATTCTGCGTATGTTGAATCGTCAAAGCGACTTACTTAATATTATTCGCGTAATTCGAATCTCATTTCCATAACGATCCACGTGGAATAATAAAAATTGTATTTAATAATTGAAGCAAAAATTAATTTATATATTTGAGCTATTATTCATAAGAATAATTAAATAATAATTAGACTTGTGGATGAATGTTTCTTGATGAAATTTATAATAAGAAAAAAATGTAGTTTCCAGAAGAATTGTCACTGAAAATGAAGTGGCAAGAGGTCAAAGTTACCCTCGTCAAATCAACTTACTTAATATTATTCGCGTAATTCGAATCTCATTTCCATGACGATCCACGTGGAATAATAAAAATTGCATTTAATAATTGGAGCAAAAATTAATTTATATATTTGAGCTATTATTCATAAGAATAATTAAATAATAATTACAGAATTATATATGAATGTTCCTTGATGAAATTTATAATAAGAAAAAATATAGTTTCCAGGAGAATTGCCACTGAAAATGAAGTGGAAAGAGGTCAAAGTTACCCTCGGCAAATCGACTTACTTAATATTATTCGCGTAATTCGAATTTCATTTCCATGACGATCCACGTGGAATAATAAAAATTGCATTTAATAATTGGAGCAAAAATTAATTTATATATTTGAGCTATTATTCATAAGAATAATTAAATAATAATTACAGAATTATATATGAATGTTCCTTCATGAAATTTATAATAAGAAAAAAATGTAGTTTCCAGGAGAATTGGCACTGAGAATAAAGTGGAGAGAGGTCAAAGTTACCCTCGTCATCGAGGTTGAAAAAAAAGTGAACGTTTCGTCCTGGTTCCATGCCTCGTCACGTGCCAGAGACTAGCGGGGCTCGAATCGCACGGAACCCTGAGCTAGCAACATATTCACGAAGCGTTTATTACCGGACCTCGGTCTGCTGTGTCTATAGATATACATATAGTAGCGAGAGGTCTCGTGTAACGAGAGATCCACCGGCGAGAACGCTAATGGTGTGTTCTCCACTATTTTCGAACCCTTCGACGAGGAGAGTGCACCAGAGCAAGAGCAAACTTACATAAATGCGAAAGAGAGAGAGAGAGAGAGAGAGAGAGAGGGAGATGGATAGAGAGATGGGCGAGAGGCGGGTGGAGGTCAGCGACCTCTTTGAACAAGGCCGCCGCTTCCGGTTGGTCTCTCGCTCCACGATTTTGCTTCGCAACGTGGTGCGAGCCCCTCGCATTTTCCTCTGCTTCAATCTAATAGCCCGTTGTGACGACCGCTTCAAAGTTTTCCTTAGACTTATTTAGAGCGAGACTATGAATAGTCGAGAGACGTGAATTCCTCGTTGCGGATCGTCGTCCACTCCGTCACTCCTCTCGGCCCAATTTTCGAGAATAATCTTTCGCGCGATAGGGAACAATAATTGGGTCTTCGTTGCAACACATTACAAGAATCGAAACAGAATTAACCAATTTTTTTCCACCAAAAAGAAAATTAATATTTGCATTTCTTCTTTTCAATGATTTGAAAAAATTGAACATAAAACTCTATTAAAAAGCGAACAAATATGTAAAACAATTCTATAACGCGTTTAAACATTCGTTAAACTTTCTTTTCTTTTTCTTACTTCATAAAGGACAATTACCTATTAATCATAATTTGGACCGAACGAAAATAAACACGTGTTGCGTTGCGCCTCGCGTTTGGCTCTGATGCATTTTTTCTTCTTACTATTGGCACGTTGGTTTGACTAACTGATATCTATCTGTATAACTTATAAATAAATAAATATATATATATATACAAATATATATAAATAACGTACTATACCCCAGCCGGCATCACACGAGCAGCAGTGAGCACCGGTCCACGAACTGGACGAAGGATGCTTCGGACAAGGCCGAAACTTTGTCATCGGAACAGCCAAAGCGCTCCTCCAAGTCCCACGCTTTCACCAGGTGACGCAAAAATCCCCTAGTGCCTCAACCTAGCCAGCAAAACCCAAATCGTAACGAAAATTCGCAATTCGTTGCATTATATCGTAGAACATTTTTGCCTCGCTCCCACATTTACTTCACTTGCGTTTACAAACCTTATTCTTCTTTATTCGAGCTTTCCTTATTTTTCATTCTTTGTTTTCATGCATTTTTTCATAACAAAACATGAAAAAATTGGCATCGCTGCACGATATAGAACACACGCTGCATTAGAAATTAAGAACGAGCAAAAATTTCATTTGTCGTTAACACGTCGCACGAAAAATAAAGCACGTTTGCAGACAAAAAAAGAGGAAAGTATTAACCTCGGTTGTGTTATTAGCGATGCGCAGTCTAGTGGGAATGTTTGTTTTTACGCTTCACGCTATTAATTAGCCGGGGCGATGGACGTCATCGTATCCTCCACGTTCAATATCGCATATACGTGTTCGTTACTCTTACATTGTTTCGTACAATCGTGACCGACCGTGTATCGTCCCTCGACCTTTTGTCTTCGTTAACGAAGCGTTCATTAAAAACGTCAATTTATAAATTCACTGTGGATGAATGTCGTCGATCAACGTCCTCTTGTACTCGTCTGAGAAAAAACAATGTATTTAACGATAAGTCGTAGCGCGTTTATCGACTCGCCATTCGTCAGGTTTCAGGATCTTCATTCTTTTCGTTCTCGTTTGTTCTCGTTTGTTTTTTTTTCATTAAGGTAGTCCTATCGTTACAGCGTTTTCGTTAGATTTCACTGAAAATTTGCAGAAACGTACTTTGACGTCATATGTATATGTGTGTAAAATTTCAGGGACCTTTATCGACTCAAAAATCACGATATTTATTCTTGAAAAACGTCCCTTTTTGCAATCTCCGATAAGAGCGCGTGTTAAATATCGCAACATTATACAACGAGTATCTCGATCATTTGGTCGATGAAGCCTGTTGAAATTTTGCACACATTTTTATATGACATCAAAGAAGCTTCGATTAATTTTTATAACAAATTTTATGGAAAAAAAATCATGATTTTGTTTATTATATAACAAACAAACTTTCCGTAGGATCAATTTGAATTTTGAGTATGTTGTTCTTTAGTCGATTTGCAACAACTTTTCTTAATGAATTTTAACGCTTGGTCCATTTCCAATGTGAGAAAAAACGGGAATCAAATTTTAATCCCCCACCCAACGATAGGACTACCTTAAGGTTGTTCTATCGTTACAGCGCTTTCGTCAGATTTCAATGAAAATTTGCAAAAACGTTCTTTGATGTCATATGTACCTGTGGGGAAATTTTCAAGGGTCTTTATCGACTCAAAAATCATGAAATTTATACTTGAAAATCGTAATTTTTCGCAATTTCCCATAATCTTGATTATTTGGTCGATGAAGCCTGTTGAAATTTTGCACACATTTTTATACGACATCAAAGAAGCTTTGATTAGTTTTTATAACAAATTTTATGGAAACAAAAATCATGATTTTGTTTATTACATAACAAATAAACTTTACGTAGGATCAATTTTTATTTTGAATATGTTATTCTTTAGTCAATTTGCAGCAACTTTTCTTAATGAACTTAAACGCTCGGTCCACTTGGAATGTGAGCAAAAACGGGAGTAAAATTTTAATCTCTTCCCACTGATACGACTACCTTAACATTTTGATTATTCGCCTCGTTGCACCGATCATTCACGTACGTTTCGTAGGCTCTAGAGCTCTCGTAGAGGTTGTTTATTGCCTGGATTATCGATCATCGCGACGAGCACATTTTCTTTCTAATTTTATTATTTATTTTTTTTATATGCAGGAAGCACATATTTACGTTCTGTCAGCCATTGTTACATCACGATTCAACGATCCATCGTGATCGTTTCACGTACACCGCTGCACGATTCATACATCGATTTTTGTCGTCGACATTTTTTCTTTTTATTAAAAAAAACATGTATCGAAAGCAAATAATTGATTTTTCGATCGAAGAAAAATATTGATAACACGTCGTTTAAATTTTTCAGCTCGACCACTCAACAATCCACTCAGGATACTTCCCTGAGTCCGCAACAGGACGACAAGGCCTGGTGGGCCGATCTCAACAGCCCGATCATTCAGGACGAGGGTGATAACAAAAAGGTCAAACTCCGATTCGACCTTAGCGAATACACGCCCGAGGAAATTGTCGTCAAGATCATGTCCAACACACTAATGGTAAGTTTTCAATTTTGATAAACCATCATCAAAATTCATTCTTTTATCGATTTTTTTCGATTTTTCATATTTGACTAATTTTCATGCTTTTCAAACTAAATCATGTTCAACGATTTTGTTTGAAAAGACAAATTAAATCATGTTCAACGATTTAGATTGAAAAGACAAACTAAATCATGTTCAACAATTTAGTTTGAAAAGACAAACTAAATCATGTTCAATGATTTAGTTAGAAAAGACAAACTAAATCATGTTTAACGATTTAGTTTAAAAAGTATTGATTTTTTGATATTTATTCTCGCTATAGATTTTAACAAACTTTACCAACGGACGGAAAATAATAAATTTTCCAAATCCACTCATCAATTTCCCCTCGCGATAAAAAATAATTTATTTATCGTTGCTCGTCTTCGTGGTACGTATCAAAATTGATGTCGCTGTTATTTTACACGGACGTGACTCGGTACGAAACCAAGAAATTGTGCGTGAAGCGAGACGATCGCGGCAGATGTTCTCTCAATTTTGCGCCAGACATTGTGCATCTCTCGTCGTCGTAATTTCGTCGGTCATTGGTTGTTTCGTTTCCGTCTGGCGAGGAGAAGAAACGTACGTGGTCCAGTTGCGTAATTCGAGAAACTCAGACGCGGGCGACGAACCAGAGGAAATTCTTTCCATCGTGCTCCAAAAAGTTTATACGATCGAAAATTATTCACCGTCTTCCAGACGGAAGCTACGATAAAAGACATCGTATCGATCGCTTTAAAATAACATTTAAAACAGAAGAAAAAACGTAAAAAAGAATAATCTTACACGCTCCAAATTTTCATTTATTTTTTCTCTCCAAACGATACGCTCAAATTAAATCGAAAAAGTTTTTTTTCCAGTCGTACTTCGATAATTCTTCAAGATTTTCTTAAATAAAGATCTCTCGTTAAATTTCGAAGGAAGAAGAGAGACCGAGAATCCCGCATCTGTCCCGAGATACGAAGATCCGAGAGCGGCAACATTGCGAAACGCAAAATGAAGATTTTATAAATAGTGGCGTCGAGAATCCTCGCGTTGGCCCACCCATTTCGGAATATCCGAAAAATCTGCTCGCGCGTTCGAGGTGCGTCCTGATTCGAAAACGTTGTAATATCGCGAAACGGAAACGAAATTCCTCCTCGAAGCTTCTCTTCCTACCTTCTTTCGCCTCACTAAATTATCCGCCGATGGGAAGCTACGAAGAAACGCTCCGCGGCTCGTCGAATTTCGGTGGCGTTGAAACGCGTTCGCCACGATTTTTGTCCGACGGTACTTCTCACTCTCCGCTCTTCTATCGGTCTCGATTGCCGGCGCTCACCGAAATAGTAACGACTAAAAATAATCTTCAACGTCTTGCGCTAACGCGAGCGCCCGACGCCACCGTCGCGACGGTCCGATCGAAATAATGCGAGAAGCCATTGTAAACTTTGGGAGTTTCTCTTACAAGAAGCCTCGTCTATGTTTTTCGTGGCTCGTAAAGAAAATTATACGTTCGGTCGAAAATTGAACTCGCCATTTTGTCCTTCTCCTTGAAAATATCTCCTTAAGGCTGAGTTTAAGAATAAAAAGAAGTCATCATCATTATTTCACGCGAGACGAAATTACTCGATGCTGAGATTCGAGTGAAAGATCGCTCGGATAAATCGCGTCCGACAGCGAGACAACGAACAAAAAAATGCTTAATGTACACGCTGGTCGAGACGCGAGAGCGTGCAAACCCCCGCGAACACGACCGAGACTATCTCGATCTCTTCAATTCCGGATCGTCGAATGGAGAAAAGAAAAGGGAAAAAAGAGTTGTACGATAATAATGGTTTACCGTTATGCCTAGGTCTATATGGAATAACCGAAGCCCGAAGGTTTTACGGGTCGATGCACCGGCGCAAAGAGAGAAGGCGGTTAAATCTAATCCTCTCTTGGACTGGAAGAGATTGAAACGTTGCTCTCGTTCCACTCGTCTCTATCATTCTTTACTTTTACATTTTTTTTTGTTCATCTCTCTCTCTTTCTATCTTTCTATCTATCTCTCTCTATCAATTTATTCTCAGTGTACTCGTTCAATTACTCACGGAGCATTTCTTCGGTCTAACGGGAAATATTCTTAATCAAGTCGATTGCTCGAACGATTCGTAAGTAATTGCTCGATCGATCGAATATTTTCATCCATTTTTTGACTCGACGATTTTCACTTGTTTGGCATCGACTCGGCAATGTCGAAGGACAAGATTAATTACCTGCATGAGATAAAACTATATAATAATTTTTACATAATTTTTGTATAAATGAGGAAAAAAAGAATTGCTCTTGGAACATAATCGACCTCACCCTCAACTTGCTCCATATGTTCTCTCCCATTGTAATAGTTCAATTACTCATGGAGTATTTCCTCGGCTTAACGGGAAATATTCTTAATCAAGTCGATTGCTCGATCGATCGAATATTTTCATCCACTTTTTCACTCGTCGATTTCCACTCGTTGTCATCGACTCGTCAATGTCGAAGGACAAGATTAATTACCTGCATGAGATAAAACTATATAATAATTTATTTCATAATTTTTGTACAAAAGGGAACAAAAAAGAGAAAATTGCTCTTGGGGCGTAATCGACCTCACCCTCAACTTGCTCCATTTGTCCTCTCCCATTGTAATAGTTCAATTACTCACGGAGCATTTCTTCGCTCTAACGGGAAATATTCTTAATCAAGTCGATTGGTCGAACGATTCGTAAGTAATTGCTCGATCGATCGAATATTTTCATCCACTTTTTGACTAGACGTTTTGCACTCGTTGTCATCGACTCGTCAATGTCGAAGGACAAGATTAATTACCTGCATCAGATAAAACTATATAATAATTTATTTCATAATTTTTGTACAAAAGGGAACAAAAAAGAGAAAATTGTTCTTGGGACGTAATCCACCTCACCCTCAACTTGCTCCATTTGTCCTCACTCGTCTCCGGCGTCGAATCATTGCGCCAGTTTCACCTCGAGTCATATAACTCGTTCGGCCTTGTCGCGCACCCAACTCTCGAGCGCGATCGTCGATCCGATAGGCTCGTTTTATTTTTAAGTGCGCTTTTTATTTGATCGTTTATGTTGTTTTCTTGTTTTTTTTCCTCTCGTCCGAAAAGGACTCTTTCACAGAGTGGCGTGAATAATAAAAAGAGTAATGTACGCGTGTACGAAGAGCGATTCTCGACGAGCCGGTTCATTTTCATATTCCCATAAAAGAACGTCTCGAGAGGTGCTCGACGAGACGGCCACTAGCTCAGAGCACGTTTTGTATATACGAGTGTTCTTCGTGTATCGTGGTCAAGGTCCGTGGTATTCGGGTCGTGGAACCAGGGGAAGGTGAATCGTCTTGTACTTTTAAGGACTGCTTCCTTCGTCAAGGTCGAGATACTCTCGTTGAGACGATCATACGTAGAAAGAAATTCAACGAATTTTCATCGATCCTTCTCGATTATCCTTTTTCAGTCAATCATACGTACATATGAAGGTGTTTGTGTAGGATAGAGGTCGTATGACTCGAGCTTGCAACTTTGTTACCTTCAGAACGACTGGTACATGAATTTTCCACTAGAGGGATTTAAATTCAAAGTTGGTTGACGAATTTTCATCGATCCTTCTCGATTATCATTTTCCAATCAATCATACGTACATATGAAGGTGTGTGTGTTCAGGATAGAGGTCGTATAACTCGGGCTTGCAACTTTGTTACTTTCAGAACGACTGGTACATGAATTTTGCACTAGAGGGATTTAAATTCAAAGTTGGTTGACGAATCTTCATCGATCCTTCTCGATTATCATTTTTCAATCAATCATGCGTACATATGAAGGTGTTTGTGTCCAGGGTAGAGGTCGTATGACTCGAGCTTGCAATTTGTTACTTTCAGAACGACTGGTACATGAATTATCCACTAGAGGGATTTAAATTCAAAGTTGGTTGACGAATTTTCATCGATCCTTCTCAATTATCATTTTTCAATCAATCATACGTACATATGAAGGTGCGTGCGTCGAGAATAGAGGTCGTATGACTCGAGCTTTCAACTTTGTTACTTTCAGGATGATTGATGGTACATGGATTTTCCACTCGAGGAATTTAAACTTAAAGTTGGCAGAAATTATTAACAAAATTAAACGATTTTTATAATTGATAAAATGAAGATTTAGTAAAGATTTTTAATATAGTAATATGATTTTTTATAGAATATTCTTAAAAGATCAAATAATCGAGGCTACAAGTTTAGAAATCAATTTTTTCCACTTTGAGAAATGGATGTAAGCCCTTAAAATGGAACAACCGGTACATTGCTGGTTTTACAACGTCTTCAATTAAACTGGACTGAAACGTAATCCGCGCAATCGATGTAAACCGTTCGAAAAATACAACTAGAACGATCATAATAATAATATGTAAGAAGAAGAAGAAGAAGAAGGAAAAAAATGAAACCAGCGCTAAGTTACGCTATTATTTTTAGTATCTGACTCAGACATGGCAGACGCTCGTCGTTGATAGCTGCGAAGTTCTTAAGCGCGTTATTTCTGCCGCTATGCGTATACAATACGAATTCGCCGGAAGCCTCGAGAAAATTTTAAGAAAACATTCGTGCTAGCGAAGAGCGATCCAGTCGTGATACATGGCTAACGATTCATTTTGCAGAAATCGTCGTTACGTATTTTTTGTCATTTCTATCCGAGCAATTCTTCTCTGCTTTGGCTCGATGCGAAGTAATTACTGATAAAAAGTTAAATTCAATTTTCATGAAAAACAAAAATCTCTCAATTTCATGAATTTTTCAATATTTCTTCACTTTTTAAATAATTACATCTCTCAATATTTCAATATTAAAAATTATTCATTATTCTATTTTCTTATTTTTCAAAATTCTAGTCATCGCATTGAACTCAAAAAATAAATTTCTCGTTTCGAAAATCAAAGTTACTGATAAAGCGTTAAATTAATTCAATTTTCACGAAAAACAAGAATCTCCCATTTTCATGAATTTTTCAATATTCCCTCACTTTTTAAATATTTATATGTCTCAATATTTCAATATTGAAGATTGTTACTTTATATTTTATCATTTTTCAAAATGCTAGTCATTCGCATGGAACTCAAAAAATAAATTTCTCGTCTCGAAAATCAAAATTTACTGATAAAACGTTAAATTCAAGGTTCACGAAAAACAAAAATCCCCCATTTTCATGAATTTTTCAATATTCCCTCACTTGTTAAATATTTATATTTCTCAATATTTCAATATTGAAGATTGTTACTTTATATTTTATCGTTTTTCAAAATTCTAGTCATTCGCATTGAACTCAAAAAATAAATTTCTCGTTTCGAAAAACAAAATTACTGATAAAGCGTCAAATTCAATTTTCACGAAAATTTATATTTCTCAATATTTCAATATTGAAGATTGTTACTTTATATTTTATCGTTTTTCAAAATTTTAGTCATTCGAATTCAAAAAATTAATTTCTCGCGTTAGTTCGCACGCATCGCTAACATTAAGATCGAATTACACGTACGACACTCGCTGTAATTTCTCGTCTCGAAAATCAAAAAACGTGTCGTTCTATCGAGTAATAGGATCCACGCGCGAATGGACGATACGTGAAAAAAATGAAAGTAACGAAGTTGGTTTTGCGACGTATAATCTCGTACAAACTTGGGTTTAAACCAAGAAGAACGAGTCCGAACATCATCTTTTTATTTCATTCCTTCCCTATACAACGCTCTTGCGGTTCGCTGATCCTGACCGCGAAACTCGTCTCGCGGATTTTCTCCAATCTCTTTCCCGAACACGCGAGTCTAACTTCTCGCGCGTTCGTGTTATTCGCGATGTCCGTGGACTTTACAACACGCTCGTTGGCCTTTTACACAATCGACGCAACTTTCCGTCGAGGAGGAGAAGCGTAAGACGATATCCGACGAACCGGACCCTTGCGCGAGGCACGCACAGAAAACGGCGAGGAGAAAGAGAGGGGGGGGGGGGCTTTAAAAGGTCTCTTCTCGTGTGGTTTCTCGCTTTGAATTACCGACGGCGATGCACACGGGAACGAAGTTTGTCCGCTCGCCCGCGCCGCTTCTAGGATTACCTTCTTTTAATTACCATTGACCTGTAGTTATACGAGACGTTCGTGTCGCTTCAATTTTTCTCTTCCTGTTGTTTTCGGAACACCCGACATATACGATTTTGTTGTAAAAATATTCTAGTCCGATTCGTCATTTGCTAAATTTGTCTATGTGAACTTCCTAGTTAATTTCCTTTTATACAAAAGGCGATTAGTCTATACAGCTGTCTTATCGACTTCGTTCAAGTTTGAATAACAATTCTGTGACGAAAATCAAATCGGTTTGAACGATGGGAAATTACTGCAGAATTTCGATTCGGAAATGTCAAAACAGTTTACATTGTGGGTTTGGGTTTGTATAAATATATTCGAGATTAGTCCGATTCGTCATTTGCTATTTTTGTCTATGCGATTGGTTTAGTCTATTTCTTTTTATACAAAAGGTGATTAGTCTATACAGCTGTCTCGTCGACTTCGTTCAAGTTTGAATAACAATTCTGTGACGAAAATCAAATCGGTTTGAATGATGGGAAATTACTGCAGAATTCTGATTCGGAAATGTCGAAACAATTTACATTGTGGGTTTGGATTTGTATAAATATATTCGAGACAGTCGGTATATTGAAGCGGAAATTCTCATACAGGTTTTTGTCACGCAGGTCAATTGTATCGTAGACGGTTGTACAAACTTCGAAATTGCGATCTTGCCCTTTTCAGCTTTCTGGCTAACAAGGCGATTTAACGAGCACGGTGAGCAAAGGGGAAAACGGTGACCTAAAGATCGATAACGTAGCTACATTATTACAGAACTCGACCCGGTGACACGGCGCACCAGCTCGCCACTCGCGAACTGTCGTCGCGTGAACATAAAAATGAGTCAGGTTCACGTCTTCGTTTCTACCGACAAGTTGTAAAGATCGATCGTCTCGCTATGGCGACCGCCTTAATTTTGTTTTCTTACTTGCGGTTACCGAGGATACGCAAATATTGAAACTGAAAAACAATCGATTATTCAAACAATAAAATTGAATTATTAATTAGTAATTATAAAATAACAAAATTCAAAAATTAAATGTAAAATCTTTCTATTCAAAATTCCATTTTGTATCCTTCGTATCGTTCAAAGATATCAACTTTGATTAACATTCTCCAAAATATAATTTTCTTTAAAAAAAACTGATAGAAATTTCATTTTGAGATTTTCTAAATTTATTAAATTAATTCTCCAAAATTTAATTGACCGTTGAGATTCGTTCGTTGAGTTTTTTCAGCGTTGTCCGACGAGATACACGATTGTGAATAGACAGAGGTTGAAGTAGACAGAAGTCGGTCGAAGCGCGATGATGCGAGGATTCGATATCGCTTCTATTCGTCGTGGGTCTAACTCATTAACGCTTTACGTAATGCAATTAGCACCCGTGCCCCGCCTCTGTACCAAAGCGTAGTTGTCTCGAAGCGAATCTAGGCTAGTCGCAATCCTTCGACATCGCTTTGCGAACAAACTTCGTTGTTCCAGTCTCTCTCATTCTCGCATAGTCATCCTCGCTTCTCGTTATTTTATCAAAGGTGTGGTCTAATAACCTGCACCTGCATTTTTCTATTCGATGACCCGACCACACCGCGATACTTCGGCTTACGTATCCTCCTTTTTCGTCATCCTATAAACAATTGTACAATTAATTCAATTATGAATATAAATTACAATTTGGCAAACGCTTTAATAACGAACAATGTTTCTATTCAACTCCAAAGTCAAATTAATAAATATTATTTACATTATAGTTTTTCTTTGGCACAGAAATTAATTTGTCTATTTTATTTCAATAAAACAAGTTGCGAGAGAAACATTGAATTGTCGAGAACGGAAAATTTGTTTAATTTGAAATTGTTGTTTATTATTTACATTATAGTTTTTCTTTGGCACAGAAATCAATTTGTCTATTTTATTTCAATAAAACAAGTTGTGAGAGAAACATTGAGTTATTGAGAACGGAAAATTTTTTTAATTTGAAATTGTTGTTTATTATTTACATTATAGTTTTTCTTTGGCACAGAAATCAATTTGTCTATTTTATTTCAATAAAACAAGTTGGGAGAGAAACATTGCGTTATCGAGAACGGAAAATTTGTTTAATTTGAAATTTAAAGATGAAATTTAGCAAAATCAGAGTAAAATGGAAAATTAATTGTCGATATCGAATCATGATGCAAATCCGATATGCGTGATGAACGAAACGGTTGAACGTGAGCGAAAGAAGCAACGCGACCCTTCTGTCTATCTCGGGGACGTCTTCTTTCGTCTCCCCTCTCAAGTTTCTTTTGTCGTTCGAGTTCGTCGCGAGCACTCGAGAAATTCGACGCACCGAGCATCGTCCGTTGCTACCGTTGATTTCTCATCGGGTTTCGCATAGCACGGATGAGTAGAACGAACGTGGATAAAGAGAGAAGACGAGAGAAGCTGCGAGAGAATGAGAAAGGGAGAGAGGAGAGAGAGATCAGAGTGCTCGCGAGAGGAAGAACTAGCTCTCTGGTCAGGGTCGTGAACACTCAATCGCCACTACCGATTTGTTTTCTGCCTGACGACGGACAACGACGAGGCTCGATTTCTAAATACGTCGGTGACCGTCATCCCAAACGGAGAATGACACGCGTACATGCGTCTCTTGTGTACTCAACACTCTCGTACATCAACTACAATATAAAATAGTGTTTGCTGTACAACAACTAGAAAGAGGGAGAGTGAGGCTCTCTGTCGTCCTTCGTTACGCCTCGATGCTGTGCAACATTATGTGCTATAGATTGTATAATCACATTCATGCGCAATACATGTATCTATTATTTATTTCAATTTGGTTTACTCTCAACCATGCTTGGTCAAATTATCGACGTTGGAAGGATCAATATTTGCATATCTCTTAATCCCTTTTACCATTTACATTGTGTCTGCTTTTACATATTTCATTTTTCAACAAGGCGACAAAATGTAGAGCCATCGAAAAAGTTTAATACAAATTCGTCATTATCTATTTCTAAAATTTCGTTCAGAAATTTATTGTTTGTTATTTGTGTAACTGCTGAAATATTTTCTGTAATTTAACAAAATCTTTTTATTTTTTTCCCTGTTCGGATCTCAATTACTGTCTTTCCCTTTATTGCCTAGTCAGGACGGTTTACCAATCGTTCATCCACTCATGCTTGGTCAAATTATCAACGTTCGAATGATCAATATTTGCATATCTATTAATCTCTTTTACCATTTACATTGTCACTGCTTTTACATATTTAATTTTTCAACAAGTCGACAAAATGTAGAAAAAGCCATCGAGAAAGTTTAATATAAATTCGTCATTATCTATTTCTAAAATTTCGTTCAGAAATTTATTTTTCGTTATTTGTGTAACTGCTGAAATATTTTCTTTCATTAAAAAAAATCTTATTATTTCCCCTGTTCGGATCTCAATTACTGTCTTTCCCTTTATTGCCTAGTCAGGACAATTTACCAATCGTTCATCCCCTTGTCGTTCCTCCACTCAACCTTGCCCGGCGACCGGAAGTCGTCTCGCCTTTCCGTCATTTTCTCCTTCCGAGTTATCCAGCCTTTTCCTTTCTACTCGGCTCGTTCGTTTTTACTGTCTGCTCGCATCGAGCTTTCTTCCTACCACTGTGTTTACGGGCCACGAAACGAAAGCAACCAAGGTTCTTGCGATAAGAACGGTTGTCGCTGTAACCTACTTTTTCGTTATTTTTATCCACGTGTCCTCGACGTTTTATGGCTCTTATGGAAAGAGCCATTCCTCCTGGCATCTCGATCCTCCCTCATTCGCGACCTCCCTTCGTCTCGCAATATCATCCAGAGATATAAGTGTCTCGTAAAACAAAGATTATTCCTCGCCCACGTTTCGTTTACTTCGCTCTTTCGTATCCGTCGTTACGAAATTGTCACGAAGGTGAATCATCGTATCGAATATTTGTCCATGTATATAAGTCGCCTTAGAATATAGCGTTTCCTCTGTTCGATATCCGATGTCGATTACCATATATCACTCAACGTCTGGAATGTTATGTCAGGGTCGCCATATCTTTAATTATTTCCACGCTATATCCTTCTCTTCTTTCACCAATTCTGCAATAATTCATAAAGTATTAAAAAGAAATCATAAAAACGCAAGAAATCCCTGAAAAAAAGAATTATTAATTAATAAAAGTAATTAATTTCATCGATAAATCAAAAGTTACTTTTACACGTTGAAAAAGAAAACAATGATGAAAAAAAAAATGGCGGGAATTTTGAATATTAAGTGTAATCGAATATTTTCTATAAATATACAAAATAATTTCGGACGAAAGAGCGCAGAACTGTCCAACACATCAGCCAAATAACACGCAAATAGAATTGTCCGTTTCCCAATCCGACGCGTTGAACATTTTCGTGTATTTTTTACAGCCACGTAAGCGAGATGCTAGTTTTTTCTTAAATATAAATACGTACGTGTACGAGGTATAATATACTCGTATGTAAGACAAGACAGCTGTTTAAACATTCTTGTAGACACGCGCAGGCTCGACGATAATCGAAATGAACGTGCGAGATAGCTAACGCCACTGTGTTGCTTTTACACGCTCTCGTCCAATCGCAGGAAGATGTAAAAAGATCTAAAAAAAAACATGGAGTTTCGTCGAAGCTAAAGACACGGTCGAGTCTCGAATTTCGACGTTGTTTTAGACACGATGCGAACGACGAGTTTTTAATTGTGTCCCGACGGGTATGTACATATTCGGGGAGGAATATTCGTCAGATCTCTTCTTTTTTCTTTTTTATACTTGAACATATTGTACGCTCTCGTACTGACCTGCTCCACATTTCTGAGCGGGTGAGCAATATGCTGGATCAGACGCCACCTACACTCACGCCACTCCGTGGTTTCTGTCCGTCCGGTGAGTCAGCCTCCATTCTCGTGCGACTTACACGCGAACCTGCGTGTCGCTGATCGATGGCTTTTTTACGTCAGTTTTTTATTTGTCTTCCTGACTCAAGTCCCACTTGATACATGGCAGGGATTTCCTGAACTTTTAGTTTGGATCGTCGCTGTGATTTTCTTTCTTTTTTTCTACTGGAAATGCCAAATTGTTAATACAATTGTTTTATTTAACATTGTTGTACGAGGGAAGATAAAGAAATTGTGTCGAAATGACAAGCAAAAGTTGAACAAAAAGTTTCTAGTACCGTGGCGAAAGCAACAAATATTTTTGAGGTTAGAAAAAGTTTTTAAACACTTGGTCGATTTTAGAGCCCCGCGTCGAAGGAATAAAGTTTACACGCGACCGTTGGGCGATACGAGCTAACGACCCCTACAAAAGTCGATCGTACGATAATATTCCCTGTATTATTTTTATCATCCAAGAACGAGGCGAGAGACGATGAATTTCGTGCGCTTAAGCTGCGGCCAAAATTTTCAGTCGTATGGCCGATAGGATTGCAGGGTTGTGCTCGTTCGAACCCTCGTATTAATAAATCAGCTGGGAGCACCGGCTTATTATCTCGATGACGCCATATCCCCCACCATGGCAGAAAGAAAGTCACGATATTCCGTGTGTAGTCCCCATTCTCGAAATATCGATTTCCGTCCGTGGTCAAGTTTCGCTTTAACCTCAACTTCCTGCATCGAGCAACACCTTTAACGCGATATCTTATCGTTTTTCTCATCATTATTAATATACAAATCAAACAGTTAATCCTCGATACATAAATACATGTTATTTTGTTTTTTGTGATTTGCAGGTTATGGCCAAGCACTGCGAAAAGTCACCAGAACAGACCATCTGGAGGGAGTACAGCAGGGAATTTTTGTTGCCTAAAGGAACGGATCACGAGACTGTCAAATCGTCGCTCAGCAAGGACGGTGTACTGACGGTTGAGGCTGCACTACCGGCTGTCACATTCGGCGAGAAGCTCATCCCAATCGCGCACAAATAAATAATATATTTATTTATATATATATATATGTATACATATATATATATGTCTATTTATATATATATATATACATATACGCTATTATAAAAGTACAGATATATATTGTATCCAAAAGCTTCTCTCGCCCTTTCTTTCGAACTCGTCCTCATTGGGACGATTCGTAGAAGCATCTGAACATATAACACTTCGATCGAATTTATTTTTTTCCTACCATGTTCCTGATCAGTCTTTCCTTACTCCTATCCCGACGAGTTTCACCCATTCGAAACACCGAATCTTTTTAATACTCATCGTACCCCCCTTTGTGAAGTTTTCAGAGTTTTATAAACATCACACCAGATCACACGACATAACGAACCGGCAATTGTCTTGAACGCGCCTACGTCAATTCTAGAAATACGATGATCGAAGTATATCTTTCATTGTTGCTAAGGTTGAGCCTAAAGTACGATTGTTTTAAGCCAAAATGTTCAAGTTTCGAATCTCCAGTGAAGTAACGATTCTCATCGCGGTGTAAGATTTGCAACATCGACTCAGACTGATGAACATAACCTCGTAATCGGGGAAATATTGTATCGGCGAGACGATTAAGAGGGAAAATATTCAGATGATAATTTGTCGCCTGTCACATGCCTTACGAATTCGTCGAGGTGCTGGATGTGAAACGAGAAAAGAAAGAAATACTCGTCGCTTTGAGGCTTCATTGTTACGACCGGAATCTAAGAGGATTAAAAACAAATGAATTTAAACATAAAACGTAAGAAACAATGAAAAAACGAATTGATATTGTAACGCTAACTTATGTACGTGGTAGATTTTAGAACTACGTTAAAAGACTAAAACAAAAGAAATGCCTAGAGCGTATCTTAAGCATTATACAATATTGGTATGATATTATTTATGAATATTTTAATGTTTTCAAGAAATGACAATGTTTAAAGGTGAATCGAGAAATGTTCGAGGAGAATTAAATAAAAATTAAATTTGAATAGAATCGAAGGTTAGAAATGAGTATACTAATTGACATCAGGACGGTATTCGAAAAGGTAAGTTTTAAAAGAATCAACATTCGTTTGTTCATAATTATCACAGTTTATTTTATTTTTTAACAAAATAGTTCGTCATCTTATTTACAGCAGAATGTTATAATCGTTCAATTACATCGTTATATAAAATTCATACACCGAATAATATTACGAGTTACGAAATTGTTCGTCCTTGGAGTTTACTTTTAGTAATTTCGCGTTTAATAAGTATCCACTATCGAAGTGGCGTGTTGGCATCCTTACAACGAGGCAAATCATTCGAACACCTTTTTTCTTTGTAAAAAAAGAAAAATGTCGTTGACTCTAAATATACATACACATATAATTATATGTTCCTGTATCTTCATGTTGGGTTTTTGGTATTAGAGATACTGTTGAGTGAATATGAAATTCCAGTGTTCGATAGTTGAGTTCCCAGACCCGAGCATATTTCCTCGCTTTGATAACAAAAGCATACAGATATATTCTGAAGTAATATGCATCGCACTTCGAAGATGTTTCGAAATTCGATTAAGTGCTCGGTATCTCAGCGGCAAAGAGCGAAGAATCGTTGGTATTGAAAGTCGGTGATTTGCCCTCTCTTGCAATTCTCAAAGCTTGAAGAACAGCGACGGTATCGAGTTCCTTCTGATTGGGTTTCTCGTTATCTAGACAAATGTCGGCGGCACGTTTTCCAAAAGGCTCCAAAACCTTGACTCTGTAGTCGACTATCGTAGATACGGGATTACCCGTGAGTCTTAGGTTCTCCAAGCATGGTAAGTGACCGATGTACTTGACCTCGTGAATGTTCTCAATTCTATTACAACTTACGTCAAGGCCTTCGAGCGAATACAATTTCGAGAAGCTGGCGAGTGACGTTAATTTGTTCTGTGACAGATCCATATAGACTATATTGCCCAATTTTGTATGCAAATTGTCGGGTAAAGTAGTGAAATTATTCGAGGCTAGATGCAACTGTGATAACCGTGGTAGAAGCGTCACGTTCGAGATTTCCGACAGTGAGTTATTATTCAGTAAGAGTGTTTCGATATGAGGCAGTAGCTTGATGGCCTCGTCTATCGTCTCGATCCGATTATCACTCAGATCAAGATGAGTCAAGTTAAGCCATACATGGGAATCATTGGCGCTCTCGATCCTCTTGTGTACCTCCTCGCACATAGCAAATTCGACGATGTTACGAAGGATTGTGTTGTGCACTTCGAGGTGCTTCACGGTGTCTCTTGTGTTGCCCATTCCATAGATCTTGTCCATCGGATAATTGTCGACCACGAGTGTCTCGACATTCTTGAAAGTGGACAATTCTATCGGCAGGATGGAGAAATTAATATTGCTAGTTCCAAAGCACTTGGTAGCTCCCTGGATAATCAGGTGTTTCAGATGAGAATTAAAATCGAGCACGTGACTAAAGTCGAATTTTTTGTCCACCACTTCAAGCGGAGGACACGGCTGCTTGAGTCGCTCACTGATGGCGTATAACTGAAATAGAAATAAGTGTCTTAGGATACAATACAAATATTGCAAACAAAGAACTGAAAAGCCAAGTGAAACGATGCAAATTTTATGCAAGAATTGCCCCTCACCTGACGCAACTACAAAATAACAAAATATGAATACACCTGCAATGAAACATAGAATTTGTTTCCTGTGAGTTAGTCAAGTTAGGCTGGTGCTTCTAAATTACATGATAGCAATGAGTGTTAAATGTAAGCAATTAATGATGATAATTACTTTTTATAATATATTATGTACTAAACTATTAACAAGATAATAATAGCAATGCATTCATTCGCTCAATCATGAGTCTGCGAAAATATTATAGCTTATGCAGTAACTACTATGTAAGTACCTGAAGAGGAGTGAATGTGTAGCTCTTCGACGTCTCTAAAACGCTTTCGCCTTGAGTAAAAAATTCCAATGCCATGTTTTGGAGTATGAAATATATATCGTGTATGTGTAGATGCAAGAACAAAGCAAACTCTCTTGGCATAGTCTTCTTCAAATAATAATAGACCGAGGTGAGATAATTTTCCAAGCCTATTCTTCTTTTCTCGACAAAAGTTTCGCTTTTATTGCCGATGAGTTTCTTCGGTGGCAATATATCTTTCTCCACACAATGCTCGGAAACAAGTATCTCGTGCAATTCAGCAAATTCGCTGTATCTGTGTTTGAGGCTCCAATTAACATCGGCGACTCTAACCTCGATCGCATAATACGTTACACCGTCGGTGGTTTCAACGGTGGGTATTTTGATGTCGATATTTTCTTGATTCGATAAAAGACAAGCCATTTTTTAGGCCTTTTTGTACTACGTACTATCTATTGCCGAAACAAGGAAAAATCTTACACGAAAAATCTTTGTTCTTTCGTCGCGCACCGATATGATAAACCAACGGGGGTTATCCCCGTTCGCTTACTTGGATGAATATATACAAATACACGAATTTCACAACGCTTGGAGTCTGAAGCTCCGATTGTTTTTGTACGTATAATACATCTCCCTCCTGTTACTTTGCTTATTTGCTCGTAGCGAAAACTTGTGTTATCTCGTATTGGGAGCCTCGCAGCTACTGAAATCATCAAACGTATGCATTTTGACAGCGCTCACTGACAGGCGGTAACGCGACACGAGAGGTATTCCCATATTATGAAGAAAAAAAAATGATATAAGATTTTCGTAGCTCCGCCATTACAGAGGACACAGTGTCGCCACCTGTCGGAAGAGCCCATGTCGTTTGAACAGTCGACTAACGCTCTGAACACATAAGTATACATCGGAAGGATAAAAATTGCTAACAATAACGTTAATTCTACTTTAAAAAGTGGGAAAACACAATTAGTACCTGCAAGAGTGCTTCGAGTGTGTTCCACGTATTCAGTTGACCCACGAAAGCATTGCAAAAAAAACAAAACATAGTACAAATTCTAACGCCACGTTCGTTTGTTTTTTGGAGAAGTTTGAAGAATAAACAGATTTGCACTGGTAAACTATATACTATACATAAAGATAATAAACCAGATGGATTCTACAAAGAAGTTTTGAACCCTAAGTTCTCTTCGTACCGAAATCGTTGAAACTAAACATTATTAAAGTGATTAATGGAAATCATTGTAGCGATCTGTGAAAAGGGTGAACACAAAAAAAAAGGTTTCTGTCGTGACCTGTAACAGTGCTTAAAACCAGTTAGATTGTTTCACATGGAACTAACGATGGTTCTGTCTCATGATCAAGTGTAGGAAGAAAATAAGCATCTTGATATCCATAATATTCTAACATTAATTATATTTTACAAAGCGAGTAAACGCGGTTATTATGTACATTTTGTAATAACGAAGTTCATTAGGCGCATATGCTACGCTGCGTGAACAGGGTGTTGGTGACAATACACATTACAACTCACATGGTACGCAAGTTGGCATGCGGTTTTGCCAGAGGAGTTTTTGTCACAAGTACAAAAAATGTCTGTTTCGCCAAACTGTTAACAACGTATCGGTTTATCATTCGATTATGTGTATGTATACTGATGCCACACCTTCCCGGTGGCATGAACGAGCTGCTCAAAATCGTGAAGTGGTATGTACTTTCAAAAATACACAAGTTTGGTTAGCTGTGCAATACTGCTGTTTTATCCTTCTCTTGAAAATCGAATATCTCACTTATTCGATGCATCGACCTATTTCTAAACGGCTCTTATTGAAGTGCGACATCTCATTAGTGTGAATTAACGATAAAATCGAGGGTATACAAGCTGAATTTGTTAACGTCCAAGATAAAACAACGTAAAAACTTTCATGGATTTTTCAATAAGATTACAAAAGAATTGCCCTAGTTAAATGTTAAATGGAAATATCAGGCACTCTAAATGTAGCTCTTAACTTCGAAGACTCTGTAACCTGCTCTTCATTTCTTCGAGTTCTTTGTCATCTGCCTCTTCGGTCTCTTCCTCGTTCGAGGTCGATGCGACTGGTCCCGGTGTTTCCGTTACCACAGCGGGTGCTGTTCCCAACTGGCCAGCAGTGAGTTCCCACAAAACCTGAAGGAAGCATAATCCGAATTAGCCTCGTTGCTTCAAGATTTGTGTCAATTACGATATTTCCTGAGTGAAATATTGTCATACCTTATCAACTTCCTCGTCCGCCTCGTCTTCTATCTCCTCCGAATCCTCGATCGAATCCATAGTTTCATCCAGCATCTCCTCGATTATACCCGCTTTCATCATTTCTTTGGATAAATCTCTCATTGTAGCCGCTACTTCTGGCACTCGGATCAACGATTGCATAGCCTGCATGACCTCCGTCGATTTCGAGAGTGATCCCGCCACTCTGATAGTCGCCAGTTGATTCTTCATTTGCAACGACACGGAATTCAGGTGAGCCTTCGATGTTGATATTTTCCCACGTGCTTTCCGTGCCCGTATGATTTCTTTTGCAAGAATCTTGCACACATCCTTGTCACCTTTTTTTGCCGCTTCTTTCAAAGAGCGTTTCACCTTCTCCTCTTCGCGTTGAATCGCTGAAATTGATCGAATATCGTTCGCATTATTTTAAAGCACAATATGAAAGTGCGACTATACCAGAAACAAGAAAAATACCAGATAACCGAAGTAACTTTATTAGTTAGTTTTATTCTTTTGAATCAATGTACTTCTTCTAATATCTTTGATGATATCACATACAAACATCTTGACTGCAAAATTCACCAGTAAAGTGCAATTTTACTTCTACCACCGATTTAGTGAAAATTCAAAAACAACAATACATTGCAAATAATTCAATGATTCTATGAGCTTGCTCCAGCTGCAACTTTCTCTAATACTCTTATTTCATGTTTTATTCGAGTGGTTCTTAGAAACTGCTTGTGTAATTTTTATCAGCAAATTTTGGAATCAACCTTGGCAATCTTGGTCATAGATTTCCTGTGTATTATGACTCACCTCTAACCTGTCTGTCCAATTGATAGCCCTCTTTTCGCAACTTGTGCGTCCATTCTTGAACCTGTATTCGTAATTAATACAAGCGAATATAATGTAAGTTCCAAACGTGACACGTGTAATCTTAAAAAAAACGTTAAAAAATCTCACCTGCTCTTTGGGATTCTTCTCTGGCGATTTACCAAAAAGACCCATTTTTGCGTCTGACACACTTGACAGAAGCGTCAAGGCTTTTATCACTGTTCAACATGTCTCAAAATCAAACTAACCTTATCCCATACGATGCAAACATAACTTCCAAGCTGAAAACATTCGGTCACTATCTGAAAGTCTCGTTGCCATCAAGCCACTGTTATCTATTCGATTATACCAACTACTGGTACAAACAGGAACATTCTTATCCGTTGTTGAAGAAAACTCTCCACACAGAATAATATGTTATTCCATTATTTGAATGTCTGTATCACTTTACAGAGTTTGAAAAAAAATCTGGTGTACAAAGTTTACATTTTTATTGGCAAAAATCATTGCCACAGTGTTAAGATAGAAATGTAAGAATGGCAATTATCATTTGTTGGAAACTAATTTATTTTGCTTGATACAATGTATTTTGATTTAAAACACAAGATAAGTGACTGAAAATTTGTTTCAATATTAAAATAGAAATATAAGAATGGCAATTATCATTTGTTGGAAACTAATTTATTTTGCTTGACACAATGTATTTTGATTTAAAACACAAGATAAATGACTGAAAATTTGTTCCAATATTAAAATAGAAATATAAGAATGGCAATTATCATTTGTTGGAAACTAATTTATTTTGCTTGATACAATGTATTTTGATTTAAAAAACAAGATAAATGACTGAAAATTTGTTTCAGGGACGTCCCACGGTGCAATTGTGAGCCGTAGCGAAGGTTTCCGTGTACAAAGTTTACATTTTTATTGGCAAAAATCATTGCCACAATATTAAAATAGAAATATAAGAATGACAATTATTATTTATTGTAAACTAATTTATTTTGCTTGATACAATGTATTTTGATTTAAAACACAACATAAGTGACTGAAAATCTGTTTCAATATTAAAATAGAAATATAAGAATGGCAATTATCATTTGTTGGAAACTAATTTATTTTGCTTGATACACTGTATTTTGATTTAAAACACAAGCCAAATGACTGAAAATTTGTTTCAGGGACGTCTCACGGTGCAATTGTGAACAGTAGCGAAGGTTTCCGTGTACAAAGTTTACATTTTTATTGGCAAAAATCATTGCCACAATATTAAAATAGAAATATAAGAATGACAATTATTATTTATTGTAAACTAATTTATTTTGCTTGATACAATGTATTTTGATTTAAAACACAAGATAAATGACTGAAAATTTGTTTCAGGGACGTCCCACGGTGCAATTGTGAACAGTAGCGAAGGTTTCCGTGTATAACAATTGACAAACTGCAGCATTGTTGTCAAAACTCATTTCGCCAACTTTAAATTCCGGATTAACAGCAACCTGAGGATAATGAAAATTAAGCGTATATTCATCAACGCTTACAACGGCACGTATGACATGAAGTTATTAAAAAGGACGAACGACCTCTCGCCATGCAAATCACCTTGAACGTATAGTCACCAGGCACGAGTTCTGAAATATCGACCCATTGACAGTCGATGTTGTGCTTGTATATGTCGCTGCAGTTGACCGATATGCCCTGATCGCCGTAATTAGCACATTTGTATCTGCGACAGAAAATTTTTCACGTTTCTTCTTCCGAGCTATGATTAAATATTTCCTTGTTGCAGGAGAGAGAGAGAGAGAGAGAGAGAGAGAGGGCAAGAGAGGAAAAAAAGGAAAATTAATTTCATTAACCTGGGTGTGACCCCTGGCAGGCATTGATTATCTTCGAGGCAGAAGGACGCTTTGTGACCCTCGGCAACCCTCTTTCCGCTCGCGTCGATTACGTCAAAGGTGGCGAATACTTCCATCGAGTGATAATGCCTGGGACGATCGATTTCGACCAAGATGATAATAAATATATATGTATATATAATAGTCAATATTTTATGTTGGTTGGCACATGTCGTCTGCTCGAGATTGCCAAGCAAGAATAAATCTACGAAGCATTTGTTCACCGTCCAGCCACTTTAGTCTTCCATTCTCAGAAATCTCAACAGCTCTTTTAGCACGTGATATTAATTGTCCTTAACGAGACTATGAATATGACGAGTCTTCCATCTTTTCTTTTGCCTACGTTTTACATTTTCTTTTAAATACTTTGATTGAAGAAATCATCGATTATAACAGTATCTATCTAAATATGTTAATTATCATAAAGAAGTTGTTGAATCTAGCGATTAAAAATCTGAAATAATATTTAATTATTCAAAAATGGATGGAAGAGAAAAGTAACCGATCGGGTTAAAAAATGCTTCGCAGGCAAATATATGATGTCGCATAGTGTTGTAAAAAATTCAGGAACGAATCTTACATATGACACATGTGCCACTCCCAGAGATGTTTCGGTACGGATGGACGAAAATCGGCAGTACCGGCGTTCAATATTCTCGCCGTGAATCGCAATAATCTTCGTGTCTCGAGATGCCAGTTGGACGATTCTTTCTGTATTTTGTAGGCTTGACTAGCTACGCAATTCTCTTCCATGGCACACTGTAGCCAATACAATTGGCGATCCTCGAGATGCGAAGTTCTCATGAGCTCGATATGATCCAGAACGAGATCGGCAATGTCACGTACACACACGACGCTCGCAACGTTCTCAGCGATTCCTGGCATTCGTCGAGGGGACAGAAACAGCGGATAGAATTTATCGATTGAAATTCTCGTGGCAATTACACCAGGAGGACAGATGTACGGATTGGTGAGAATTATTTACGACGATTCGATTATTTGGGACGATAGATAGATAGATAGATCCTCGTCTCGATACCGGAGGAAGAAAAGTCAAGGATTCGTCAAGAAATCGAACTTGGCTCGAGGCAGCAAAATTTTCTTAATCGAAAGATTTTCAACCTTCAAATTTAATGAACGATCTTTCATCGGGTGAGAAATATTCATAGTTTCGATAAGATGGAGTTAAGTGTATGAAATATATTTTCTTTTGATTTCAGGGAGTACGAAGGAAGAAAAAGTTACGAATTTTGATTCTCACAGCACCTGGGCAATCTAAAATCTCGTCGTGCAGACATTCGGCGATATTGACCTCGTTTCCATCGCACTTGATACCGCTTATAGACATTGGTACTTTCTCGCCACCGAAAAAATTCGTCTGAATCGCGTCCGCGGCGTAGCCGTGACCGAGCTGACGACAAATCACTCCTGCTTCGAATAGAGACCATCCGTCCCCGCAGACCACTCCCCAATCTGACAAAAGAAAGAAGGGACAATGAATCTTTCATTCACGAAAGTATTTTTCGTTGGTAACAATCGAGATTTGCTGGAAAATTGTCGAAGCTCGGAAAAGTTGAGTAATGTTCGTCTCGTTTATTCGAATTTAGATCAGTTTTATGGAGTGAAAAGGAAATCGTTCAATGTTTCGTCGATATAAAAATAATTATTTTTTTCTGGTACTTAGGGACATCACCTTCGTCGCCAAGTTTGATCTCGACTCTTCCCTCGCTTGGAACACGACCACCGGCCAATCGTACGGCCGTGCCACGATGATGGACGTCCTTAATTTTCGTCTTTGGTAATTTCTTCTTCACGATCGGTGCGACGCTCGTATTTTCCTCGTGGCGGCAAATCACACCAGCGGCTTCGCTGCTTTCGCAATCCGACGTGCCCCAACCGTCGAAACGACATTTCGCCAACTGGTCCTCCGTACCGTCGCAGTAAATATTGTCCATCCAAAAACGTCCTGGACGAATTTCGCACCAAAGTAAGATGAAAACGAAATATTTGTTTTTATCAAACAATATCTATTCTAGCTTGAACTTTACGTTCGAACACGTGCGAACGTTTGTGTATATCTTGTCTTTTTATTTTCTCACTTCTAGCTTGGCCGAAACGTCCATTTCCGGTTGCCTTGACCGCGTCCTCGAAACCCAATTGTCTGCAGACTACCGTCGCCTCCAGGAAGTCCCATTCGTCATCGCAAATACTACCCCATTTGCCGTTGTGAAGAATCTCGACGTTTCCTGCGGCGAGTATTTTATTTTATTATTTTTTCTTTTTCGTTCATTCATGAATTGTTATAATTATCGTTGCACGTGGTCTTTCAGGGATGCTCATTCATATTTCTATATATAGCACGATGGATCGTCCACGTTAGGAGTTTTCGATCCTTCTAATTACCTCTCCGTCATACTCTCTGTGTGCTCTTCCCGCTGTTGACAAGAGAGAGAGAGAGAGAGAGAGAGGGAGGCACGCATGGTGAGAGAGAGAGAGAGAGGAGGGAGGCAAATGAAGAGAGAAAAAGAGCGAGCACGGCGGGGGTGAGGAGTGAGGAGCAACGACGTTCGTTGACACGAATCTTCCACAAGTTGACCCCTTTGTAATCGACGTTGCACAATAACCCAACAGTTCCCGAGAGACTTCTCTCGTAATATCTTCGTTACTGATAAACTGATATTGCACGCGCTTACGATTTTTTCATTATTATTATTTTTTTTTATCGTTACAAATTACGATTGCATGTTCGTCTCGATAATGTATATAGTATTAGATCATTGGGAATATGCGAGAACGATCGACGCCCCAAGATCATTGCGTATGTAAGAACGAATTTTAAGGATCAATGAATTTAACGAATTTTATCGAATCGAATATTAAATGTTCCAAATATTCATTGAGGTAATTTACAAACGTAAATTCAAAGTCTGTTTTTTAACAAAGGTTCGAAGAAAATGTTGCGAATTTGACGATTTATCGGTGTGTATAAAATTTCATTAATTCGTTTAAATAAAATGTTTAATATTTCGTACTATTCGATCGACAAAGTAGCGTAAATTAAATGATTCCCGTTTGTTCTTTTATTCGCATTTAATCATTCTAATTAACTAGATCTCGTAATCTTCATAATAGTTTTCGATAGAATGAAGAAAAAACATTCTTTCCTTAATGCAATTGTTGAATCATGAATGATCTCACCTTCGTGCTCGCCCTTCGAACCACCTACGAGTTTGATCGCTCCGTCGCGTTTTTTCAATTTACGAAAATCCTTTTTAAGTTTCTTCACAATACGAGCTTTTCTCGCCTTGTTGCTCTCAACGCTCGTCCCAAAAGCTCGAAGATCGTTATTGTCGTTCGTCAATATACTCGTCGTTGCCTCCGTCGCCACGACCATCATAATCGCCCAGCGTAATATCAACATTATCCCCCGCGAGTCTTACGTCACTCTACTTCGCTATAAACGTAATAATAATTTTTTGTAAAACGCGATTCCGTTTATAATTTTGCGCGTTTGATCGTCGCTGAGATCTTCGATCTTCTCTCTTCCCTATCGAACCTTTTTTGTATTCCTTACAAACCGTTCTTCTTCTTTTGGTTTATTAATTCGTCGCCTCTCTCGGCAACCGATCATTATCCGATATCAAAAATTTATCAAAAAATATTCGTCTCTGTTATTCATCGTGAATTTGTTCGTATATTGAAACGTATCTTTCCAGCTCGCTCGTGTCTCATATTCAAGATCGAATTGTAGCACGTAGTTTTAATTGCTCTCGGCCGATCGACGACGATCACGCGCGTGCAGTTTCCTGTAGTGTTCGCTCGAGTACTGATGCGTGGTACACTCGTCACGCACAGTTATATTAAAATGCATGAATATATATGTATATATGTATGCGCGTGTGTGTGTTTGTGCGTATTATATCGGCAGTAACATGTTGACGCGTTGGCTCTTACGCACACCGATAGTTAGAACGATATTTTACTTATAGTTGAATCTACAAGTAAAAACGGTCGAGATTTAACATATTTCCGGCGAGCATGGCCGATTTTTCTCAGATTCGAAAATGTTGTATGGTTTGAAACGAATAATATTTTAAGCGACTGTGTGGCTCGATCCGATTTCTTTTGAACGTATGAGACACAACATTGACAAATTGTTAAAACAAAATTCATATCTATAGTTTGGGATTTTGTGAATTTTGTTCTTTCTTTGAGTTTGTCACAGGCGAGGAAAAAGAAGAGGGAGAAATTGACAAAGTTGCAAGCTTCGTGTGCTTCGATGGCAGATACAAGCAAAAGTTGAAGGAAGTTAATTATTTCGTTACATTTATGTGCAAAAAAAATCTGGAGCAAGCTTGAAGTGGCTTGTAAAATTTGTCATTGTAAATTGTAAAACGTTCATGAATAATTTGAAGAAAATCCATGGTCGTATCGGTAACATTCGTCGATTTCACCCGTTTTTACGCGTATACCTACTTGTAATACAGGAGAGTCGCGTGTGCAAAGAATCGTGAGATCTTGAGTCGATGTATGACCGCACAGTACGCCGCATACTCAATCTCCGATCTTAGCCGCATGCACAAAAAAAGATCGGAAAATATGTATTCTAAATATCTCAATACTGAGTGGCAAACTAGATTGCATAATTACTTCTCTACATCCCGTCATACGTTTGAAAGTAAAAATAGAATCTAGATCTCTTCAAAAAAAAAAAGGAATCATGAAATATCAATGAAAGTCTACAAGATCCATGTAAATAAATAATCTCCCAAATAATAAAATAATCTCCCAATTTTCTATAAAAACTGCTGACAAAATTTCTCATCCACGTGCTCAAACACGAATCTCGATATTCTCGTCTCGAATCCAAGCAAAAGAGAGAGAGAGAGAGAGAGGGAGAGCTCCATTATTTTTTCTCTCGTCATTCTCGATCCTCGCTTCTTTGTCCTCGATTTTTCCAATCTTGGTACCGAGAATCTAGGAGCCATATTCGAGATTGCTGTCCCAGGGTTAGTCTAGTGTTCCTCGATGTTTCTTGAACACAGATATTTCCCCCCTGAAGAGGCTGAAATACTCGAGTATAGGCGCCTCGTTTTCTTCGTTCGAACTATCGAATTCCTGGTCGGAAGAAATTCTTCGGTTATCGCGTCACGGGGTTTGAGAGTGCCAACGGAGGGAAAATTCGTGGCGTACCATGACCCAGATATTCACGAGTTTTCGTTGAGAAAGTTAGGATAGGTCGTGTTATTCGTGCGAGTGAATGTTAAAAATGACAAAACCAAGGGATGGTGATTCGCCTCTAGTTTTATTAAGGGAGCTTTCCAGTGTGAAATTTTCAAAAAATCGATTTTTTTTTTGCTTTATCGAATAGTATACACTCTTTTCGAAGAAGCAGAAGGGATATTGTATGGACCTGGCATCGCTGATTGATCGTAAGTAAACGATTTACCTAAAATTTCCTCACTTGAAACTTTGAACGCTTTTTTCTCGAAACAGCATTTTTCAAAACGGTGTCCAACTTGGAGGGCAGAGTTTTAAAGCTATCGAGTTAAATTTTTTACACAATATTCTTAACGTCATTGTTTATCGTGCTATGGAAGCTTTTTTTTTGACATCTTCCTATTTTTTTGTAAAAAAAACTGCCAAAAAAAAATGCTAAAATCGATACTTTTTGTTCAAACCGGCGCCATTTTTGCAAAAAAAAAAAAAGCCTCCATAGCACGAAAGCCAATTATATACCGATCAATAATCTTTTTGTGTTTTTTGTTTCAGATCAAAATTGTGACCCCCAACGTGGACACCACATCCAAGTGCATTTTCTGCAACAATTGTTTCATCATTTTTATAGATATTAATTAATAAATAAATCGATCTTTAAAAAATTGTTTTGTATTCTTCAATACCCAATTAATATACAAAAAAAACCAGAACGATTAGATTATTTTTTCTTTAAAAAAAAAATCGCGAAAAACAGCGACTTTTCGGGCTGTCACACTGGAAAGCTCCCTTAATAAAAGCTGTAACTGTTTTAGACGATCAACGCGAGGAAGCAGAAAAGAAGACGAGGACCCCGTTTGGTAATCGAGATGGTTTGAATTCGAGGGGTGCAACGAAGTAATCGAGATGAGGTTGAGTCATCGTGCCGCAATTGACGAAAGGGGTTTCGATGTAGTCGTTATTCGATATCCAGGCTTCTACGACCGTTCGTCATTGCGAGATACGTATCGATATCTCATCGATTATTTCCAGTCTCTTTATCGAACAAGAGGAACAAGCACCACGCCATTCGCTTCCTCGTACAATTATTTCCCTTTCTATATGTTTTAATTGTATCCTCGACATTTAAATCGAATCCAAGAACGAGTTCGATCGAACTTCACTCTATTGTGCTAAAAGATAGAGACTGAATAGAATCCCAGGTTCTTCGAGTGTTCCGCTTGGAAAATTAACGATCGAGTGTGTGGTAGACTCTTCGATTTATCAATTCGTTTTCAATTCGATTCATTAGATCGTTATTTCGACAAATGTAAGAAAAAGGAAACTAACTAACGAACGTGTAATGTCAATGAACATTTATATAAATAAGATTTTATAAATGTAACTACAGTTTATGTTTTGTATATATCGGTTCAATTTCGTAGAATAGATTGAAAATAGGCTTTTGTATAGCTAAGACTGATTTTCTTTAAGTACGTTTCTTCGAAATGAGACGAGACGAGCGTGAAAGGTGGTCGAATTATATATTTGGTGTTTTATGCGTTATTGTTTTGTATTATTTTCATAGCGAGTAGAAATGTTTGTTGCGATTAAATATAATTGGAAGCCGACGTTGATTGGAATTCGAGCCTGTAGGAGACAGTACACAGGCCACTGGGTGTATAGATTCTCCCGGGCTCTCGAAGAGTGCCTGCCTCTCCACTCGAGATCGATTTACCGCCTGGTGCGCCTCGAGTGAAATCTTCCATCTCGTTTGTCAGAGACTATATTTGGTCATGACCTCGCACTCTTCGTCTGCATCGTGGAATGCATCTAACGCGCTTCTGTGCTTCGTACTGTGTTGCGAGCGTGTACATTGGCAAAAAAAAAAGTGAATAATTAACGCAACAGACGAGCTTTTCTCCGAGACGGGATCGTCGTATATTTTGTATCGTATACGTGTGATATGTGGCATAGTCGGAACAAAGCAAGCACGTACAAGGTTTTCTCGATGTGGCGAAGCAATTATCTCCGTGTCTATCGGTGGTGAAAACAGGCCCGAGCCGAATACGACCACGCATTCCGAGCATACTTTGGGCATGAGCGATATCTCCTCTCCCTCTGTCTCTCTCTATTTCTCACTCGCTATTTTTCTGCTCCAGTCTCAATGGGCCTCTTGGTGGTGGGCAAGATGTCGTGAGAATCGATTTTCAGTAATGCGTCATCGAATGATAGATTGGATATAATTTAGCACTTGTGTATATATAGATTGCTTGAATTATTTCACGATTCCTCGTGTAAACTTGAGAATCGAATATTTTTGACCCAACGAAATAATTTAATCGTTATGAATCGTTGCAAATATCGTTTCTTTTTATTTTACGGAAACTATTCGTATTAATCGAATATATTGGTACAAATATTTGTGTAATTGTGATCTTTAATCTCGTTCAAACAAAACAAAAAATATTTATTTAGTTACTAAAACTAAACAAATTTATAATTATCGTAATCATAATTGAATTGTTTTATTAAAAAGTTTTCAAGATTTCAATACGTCGAACATTTAATTCGTAATTTGTATTTGGTCTTATATTTTTAATGCCGAGTTTTAATCTACCACTGTCCATTCTCTATTCAAATTTCGCGCCAAAACCCTTGCGCTCCCGTTAGTTCGCCGTTCGTCCGCGGCGTAGCGCTGCGACCTCAGGAGCGATCGCACGCAGCAGAGTCCGTACGGTAAATTGGCCGAAGCTGCGAGAGCGTGTCTAGCTACCGACACAACGCGCGCATCTCCCGACAAATAAAAATAAAATAACGAGGAGTCGGCAGTCGGCGACTACACGGTGGCGCTGATATGTGGCGTGGTATAGCATTAGGAGTGGGAGAACCCTTCGCGCTTCCTCGCTAACGCCCTCGCCTTCTCTCGCTCCCTCTGCCATCAGCGTGCATCGTGCATTCAACGTTGGGCAAAGGGGGCTTTCGCAGCCCGATAGACGTCCTTTCCCTCGTATCCGTCTCTCTCGTTTCCCTTTGGCAAGAGTAGCCAGGAACGAAGAACCACCGTACGGTCGTGCCTCTAGTAACGCTGTATATATCTATACTCAACATATACGCACGTATTACAGTATAAACATCCTCAAAGTTCTTCCTCAAGATACAAAAATAATCCTTTTCCCTGACGCCACGATACAACTCGAATTAATTCGTCGCTCTTATAATCATCAACAATCGATCTCTCGATACGATTTACAATTTTATTATTATGTTAAATGAAAGTATGAACGATAAAGGAAAATCTCTGTTTCAATTAACAACCCTGAAAATCGTTACGAGAGTCGCTACTGTATGCTGAGCTTTCCCCTTCGAACCACTAGCGTTCCTCGTTGAGCGAGACGCGCACGCTGCCACACTTCGCTTTGATTCCCCCACCATCGCGCTTGCTCACTCCCTCTTTATTCCCCTCTCTCACTCTGTCCTTCTCTCTCTCTCTCTCTCTGCCACTGCCTGTAGTCTACCGCCAGCCCCACTCCTATTCCCCCACCATTCGGCCACCGTGCCGCGTTACAGACCTCTTCCCTCGTACAGCAGGCAGTGTGCACGGGCAAACCCGAGGCAAAGGTAGTCACTTTTGCTGCTGCTGCTGGCGCTCCTCTGCTTTATGCGAATAGAGCGAGACGCCGCGCGCTCGAGTCCGTCGTTCGTGGTCGCGCTCACCAACCCTCCGCGTATCTCATTACACTATACTACTAGGTATGGTACAACATACACTCATACACACACATCCATATATATATATGTATACACACACTAGATTTATACGATATATATATATATATTCACGTCGTTCCACACATCACCGCCACCTTGGCACACCATCGGTCTTATTAATGCGAATGAAAGTCACACGCAGCCACTTTCGCTACTTCGAAAATGATACACAAAAAAAAACCCAAAAGTGCTTCGAAATACGACTCGCCGAGGAGGAAATATTCCCGGCCTCGTTGCAATGAGAGATACGATTCTTTGCTTCCAAAAGAGACGAAATGTTTAAGACCCTTTCGGCCCACGCCAAGGAAAATTAGTCATTTGTACAGCAGGGTGGAAAAAGGGTTGGTCGGGAAAAGCCGCGAAGGTACCTGCGCGCGAGGCGTGAACGACCGTGAACGAGAATTCGTGTGAGAGAGAGAGACGGAGAGAAAAAAAGACCCTCGTGAACGTCCTCGATCAGGAACGCGTGGGATTCAACTCGCAGTTATCCTGACTCTGTGTCTCGATTTTTGTCTGCCACTCGGTCTGTCTCCCTATCTCTCTCTCTCTCTCTCTCTCTGTCTTTGCCGCTCTGTGCCTGTTCGCAAGTGTGACGCGAGTGAATCGTGAGTTGTGAACGGCTCTACTCTTCACCCAACTATATATATATATATATAGCTATATATACACATGTATAGATATATGTAGAAGGCGGGAGAGAGACCGAGAGCATTGCACGCCGGTCGAAAGACCGAAATAAAAGAAAAGGAAATACCGTGTGTGTGTAACCGTCCCGTCCGTCGTTTATTACAATGAATACAAATATGTATCGCACGATGATTTTAGATGCGTGAAAAAGGTCGTGGAATAAAGCAGTTGGTACGTAGGAATATTCGTTCGGCGACTGTAACACGTTCCCGTGTGCGCCCGAGAGATGGTCGGCCATTGCGCTTCGCGGGCACGTCTTTCCGCCTCCTCGAAAGCGCCGTCGTGTGCTTCACTCGATGGTGGTGGGTCGTCGCTGTCGTTGCTGCGTTCCTCGTCTTCGTTGTCGTCGTGTTCTCTTCTTCCTCCTTCACCACATTTTCTCTCTCTCTCTTTCTCTTTCTCTCCCGGTGCTCGCATACCGGGTGTCATTCGATTCTCGAATGAAAAGAGAGAAAGAAAGAAAATAAAAAAAAAACAAAAACCTATCGCGAATACATGCGCGAGTGCCCCGCCAAGGGAATTCGAGTAACCAGGAAAAAGGTTAGGAGTTCTTTCTCTTTTTTTTTTCTTCTTCACCCGGTGTTCGAACAAGAGGCGTGTTTATTTTTTTTATTCACACGATGGAACGTTATCAAGATTCTTATCGTTTTCAGTGCAATGTTTATTTAAAAATCATCGAAAGGGATTTAATAATGTCGATGATAAAATTGATAGTTTACGCCCAGACTGAAGAGCGCGCGCGTCCCTTTCGCCGCAGCGTGACGAGCCACCCCGTCTTCTCTTTCATCGTTTTCAATTGTTTTATCAAAGCGGTATAACCTTCCGCGACGTTAAACAAAACTATTTTACATAAAACAAATACTCGTCGTCGAATAAATATTGTAAAATTGCAAAAATTCTTCTCAACAAAAATGTCTCAAATTCTCGAGCAAAATTGCAATTTATAAAAAAAAAACAAAAACAACAAATTTTTGGAAAGTCAGTTTTCGAACAAAGACTTATTTTCAAGGAAAGTAAAACAGTATTTTGTATTTACGAAACGACATATACAATGTTACGATAAAGAAATTAATATGATTTTTGTTATTATCGCAGGAAAGATATTTTCGTGCTAGCTAAACGTCTCGAGAAGCACCGGTCCGAAATAGTCACACGTGGTATCCGAAGGATTTATGTAGAAAGACGCACGCCCCTCACGGACAAACACCGCGTGTGCACCGATCGTGTGGCGTATTATGTTATTTCTCTTCGTTGCAACGTCCGCGTCCCGATTCGCGTTTACTTATGCGAAGTCTTTTCCCCGAGACGCGAGAACGTGCGAGTCTCTCCTCCGGCTTTTAACGTGTCCGACGCTCTCAACCTGTTGTAAGACGTGCTAGGTGGTTTCTCGTACGAGGACGACGGAGATGCAGAGACAGAGAGAGAGAGAAAAAAAAATAAGAGAAAAAGATCAAGCGAGAAAGATAGAGAGAAGAGAGTCTCTTCGTTCGCCGTTGAAACCGGTCACTTTTATTTTAATTCACAGAATCGTCTCTCTCGTAGCTTCGATACTTCACGATCTTTCTCGAATTTTATACTTTGTATTTTTTTTCTTACTTTGTCTTTTCTTTTTTTTTGTTTTACCTGTGGAATATTCCTCGGCTCAGTCTCGTATCGTCGCGTTTAAACCGTTTGCTCGTTCGCTGGGTACCTCCTGGGATAGTCCTGGATCATAATTATCGCTAATCTGATTATTTACCGTCAGATTTTTATCTCATAAAAGAAACAGAGAGAGAGAAATTGTGATAAATTAAAATCAGACCAAGTTAGCTTTGCAGTAACGCAGCCGAATTTTTCCTATTAAAAAGATAATCAGCAATTTTTAATTTTGTAAATTCGTTGTTATATTTTTCTTTTCATTCAACTCTGTATACTCCAAGATTTTTTAATTCATTCGCTATTTTTGTTAAATCTTGCGTGCGATAAATTGTAGTTATTTCCGTTTGTGACTTACCTCGTTCTCATTGCGAGGTTTTTAATTATCAAGAAATATCATAAAATTATAATCTACCTTGGTTGTTTAATCCGACTCGTAATAAACTTGTATTATTTCTCATTCTTTGATGCATTTCCTTCTCGGTCGTCTTACCGTTCGTGCTCAAGGTGTACGAGTCTCTTCCACCTCGCACTTTTGCGACGCTTCTTGTCGCCGTTGTTTTTCTCTCGCTCTCCTCTTTCTCTATCTACGTCTCTTTCTCTCTCCCTCTCTCGGTCGTTCACTCGCTCATTCACATATTTTCCTCCGCCTCGTTCCTGCTTACACTCCTCATACGCGACAAAACTGTCTTCGTGTTACTTTCTCTCACCTTACCCTCTCATTTCGCACACTCGCTTCGTCGTGTTCCCTCTTATCGTCTTATCTCAAGCTCTATTCTCATTCTCCACTCGCTCTTTCTCTCTCTCTTTCTTCCACACACACACATACGCACATACAGTCTTTCCATGGTACAACAAGTTCTTGCTTTCTCGCCTTTCCCTTTCCGTTCGAGGGAACATTCAAGATTCACGTTAGCCGCGCGGAAAAAACTTGAAACTTGACCGTGAAGAAGGAAGTACGTGCTTGAAAATAAAGCGGGAGAAAGTTTTTACAAGGACCTTCTTCTTTCTTCTTCTTCTTCTTCTTCCGTTCATTATTTTTATTTCAATTATTTGTTTTATTATCACCGAGATGGAAAATCTTCCTCGATGGTTTGTCACGCATCGTAGGAAGCTACAATTTTTATTGCGCATATGTAATATCATCATTGCCAATTTTATTGTCAATTAAGCTCGACTATTAACCGACTCGCCCACATTTCTCATCGATAACGTAAGCCTCGTTTCGTCTTAATTTTTCAACACACGCAGGATTACTCGTTCGACTCGATTTTTCACTCGTGACTTATTCTTTTTAATAAAGTACTTTGCCCTCTATATTGCCTTTTGCGAATTAGAATCGTACGTGAACACGTGCGAGTTTTTTAATGGAAAACGATGAATCCGCGATTGATTTCTATTCTTCTTGTTTCTTTTTGTCTTTACCTGTTTTTTTTTCTCTTTATTTTGCTTTCTGTACTTCCTCGATAATTTGACGAATGAGTCAACGCGACGCACGCGAGTTTAGTCAGACTCGTTAATTACCAGGTCGCATTCCCCGGCGAGCGTCATTAGTGACGAAGATCCTTCTATATTCAAGCTTCCCTCGAATTCTCTATCTCCCTTTCTCTCTCTTGTTCTCGATAGCCGTTTCGAGTAATTGAGCGCCATTACGACGCGAAATACTGTATGAAATTTGTATAAGCTCGACTCGTGGTCTTCGGGCGTTGATCCAGGCATCCTACCGACGTTTTTATTTTCCTTCCACAAGCCTCGTTGGACACCGTCGCTTGGAGAATTTATAACTCACGATTTATCTCGAACAATCAAGGAAGAAAAAAAGTCCTGAATTTTATTCTATTTTTTCCATCGAAGCATCATACTTTGACCGTGAATAGTATCAAGGTCGTTGAACGATCGAGGTCATCGAGGAGTGAAATTATCTGGAAATGTACATAAAAGAATTAATAATTTCAATTAAACAAAGGAATTAATCGTTGGATTAATTTTTGATTGGATTGCTAATTTTTTTGGATGATTTGTTTTGATTTTTGTTATATGAAAAATCAATATTCTTCGCGCGATTCTTACCGTTGATTTTTTTGTTTACATGCTTCGTTTAACCTTATACAGAGGAGACAATTTTTCTCACTGTCGTGGAAACCGTCGGAATGCTAATATCGGCTTGAATGCCTTACCTTATTATCCATTGTAATATTATTCTTCCTTCGGTGCGTCTGGAATCGTAAATCGTCCGCGAGATGTCGCTACGATGCATACTCACAGGATTTTATTCATCGGAGATTTAGCGATTTATCGTCCCTTTCTTACCCCTCAAAAATAAATTTAAACAAAAAACAAACGATTTACTTCCCTCCATTTGAACGATGGTAATTAAAACAACATTTGAAAATTTCCCGCGTAAATTTCAACGCGTTTGAATTCTTCACGAAAATCCGACGTAAATAAAACTTTTCGTATTTACGAGGAAGTTAATCGTCGCGTAGAAACGTTTCGCGTTCAATAACCTTGTTCGCTCGTCGTTTTCCCCATTAATGCAAAAGACGCGTACGTATTATCATAAATTACGACGTGTAAATTTGCTCGAATGGTTAGTCCGTAGACGGTGCTCGAAAAGGGTTAATATGGCTGAGTTTTGTCGTCGTGTTCATCGACAACAACACGACGACGACGACGCTACAAAGGAAGAGTAAAATAAATGAAACAATTCGTATCTCTGGTCGTGGTAGTTGGCTTCGTGTGACCTTTAAAGGCCAAACGTCTTTGCGAACGTCTCACGACGATTTTATTCCTTCGTCTTGAGATTCTACGAGTCTCGTCATGGCGAATAACGCACACGTAACTTCCAACCATGCGCACAAACTCATACTCGCACAAACGTAGAGACAATTTTTATACTATAACTATATAACGTGGTGTAATATGTACTGTAATACCGTGTCATTACAAAGCCTGTCTAATGTGTTTTTTTTTCTTCTTCTTTTTTTCCTACTTCTTCTCTATTCAGGATGCTCGGCGAAGTAACAACCTTGGTAGGGAAGAGGACAGCGCGGTACGAAGCAATGGGAGATCGGTGAGAGCGAGAAGAAGAGGTGTACGAGCTTTTTCGAAGACACTACGGACTGTTGTACGAACGTGGAAGCGAGGAAGGGAAAGAGCGAGAAGAAAGATTCGACCGTGGTCAATCTCGCGTCTCAGGGTCCGAGGCGATACGACGGGAAAGATCGTATAACAAAACCGTGGACGAGAAATCCTCGCACGGAAATAAGTCGGAGTATTGGACGCGCGCGTGTGTACAGACGCAGGCGCACACGTATAGACACTGGCGCAGGCGTAGACGATAATTTTACAGGCATACGGAAGTCCTGCTGGTCGGGTATCGTCCTTGTGCCACGAGATTGCTTCAGCCGCTGTCTTCCGGCCCCGCGAAAGGTTTCCGGTATTCGCAAAGTGCCACGCGCCTCCTCGTGTGTTTACCCGTCCTCGATAGGAAGAGACACGCACACAGGGAGAGAGAGCACGCGTAACGACAAACGTAAGGAGAATCGAATTCCATCTTGGTCGTTATAGAAGGAAGAAAAGAAAACGCGTCGATCACGAGTTGTTCTCGCGTATCTCATACGACCCTCGTGTACTTGTCGAGGAGTTAAAGAAGAACGGACGGAGAAAGAGAGAACTATAGAGGCAGAGAGGGAGGGACAGAGCGTCCGCCGATAGGAAAAGAGAATAAATACAATTAAGCTGGTTGACGGTGCCCCCGGGGCGCAGATGGGAGCGGGTCTTCCAGGACCCGACTGGGTGGTCAACCCCGGAGAAGGACAAACCAAAATCTCGCGCACGTCCAAGGAAGTCAAGCAACTGAGATACCGAAAGGCCAACAGGATAAAGATCATTATTAAACTGGCCGAATATTCGCGTCGCTCTAAACAGCGCGCGTTATCATCGATCAGGCCTCTCAAACTCGATCAAGCTGGAATTGATGGAGTTGGAGAATATCGTGGCCAACACTGTGTACCTCAAAGCCAGAGAAGGTACGTATTCTCATTTCTTAAATTTATTTACTTTTAATTGAACAAATATTGATATAATCGTATCGATGCGAGATCGATTTTTTTTCTTCTTTAATTTAATTTTCTTTTATTCTTAAATATATATTAATTATAGGGGGAAATATATTGCGATATGGCAAAAGGACCCAATGAATAATACATTTAAAGCGAACGCGTTCGAACAGAAACCGATATATTTAAATTACCGAGAGATTGTTTGATTGAAATGGAATTTGTATGTCCGAATTGCAAATTGTTCAATTTGCAATTCGGTAAACTTCGTTTGACCGGAATAATTTTATTATTCTCGGGATTTTCGATACTCGAAAGAATCTCGACATTTCAATTATCGACGATGTTTAAAAACGTAAATTCTATCCAGCGAAACTTGTGCAAGTTCACGTTGAAAAACAAAAACTGCAAACTGGTTCTATCACAAAAATTCCTTTCTCATCGTTTCTGCAAATATAGAAATTTGTCATTCCATCATTATTTTCCATTTTTATCTCGATTCCTTCATTCTTTCACATTCTATTATCCATGTAAAAGAAGTAACGAAAAATGATTCAACATTTTCCGCTGTACTTTAACTTAGCAATTCTTTTCTTTTTGTCATTCCTACTCGTTCTTTATATCGCGACAGAGTTTTCCCATGGTATAGCTAGAATGATCCGACGTTTCGTGACCCCGGTACTTTGTCACTGGGAAGAAGATCCGCGGGTATACCCGAGAGAGAACCGAGGGAAACCGCTCTTGGGAGAATCCCCAGGAACGATTTCGCCTCACGTGCTATAAGGCGTTGACGAACTTGGCTCGCTGCTGCTGCTGCTATTCTCTCTTTCTACTCTTCCTCCTTCTCTTTTCTTTTTTTTTTTTTTTATTTTTTATTTCGAGAGCGTCGGTTGTGAAAGAAACGTTGTGTACGAGAGAGGCTCTCCCGTTATCTGACTGTGTAATACTCTTATCTATTGCCGGCTTTTGTGTGTATATATACAGACAAAAACGCGGGCGCACGACCATCGAGCGTGCGCTGTCTCTCCTCGCTCTTCTTCCATCGTGCCATTCTTATATTTCTTCGGTCCCGAATATATTGGAAAACTTTTGCGTCTATCCGTCCGTCCATCCATCCGTCTGTCCGTTCGTGTGCTCACGCTCGCGCCTGTGTATGCGCACCTGTAATTTTCATCGCTAGCGGACTTTTATTTTACACGCTTTTGTAAACACACTCGTACTCTTCGCTCGAAGAATTTCACGGGTAACCGGTGATGTAGTAACATTATAATTTTGCGTTATCGTACACTAACGTGTGTATGAATTTGCGTCTATTTGCGTCGAGCGTTTTACCGAACACCCCGGGGGCTTTAGAAATTCCTCGTACGCCGATCAATTATCGCGTTACGCTAACGCGATATTTTCTATTTAAAAACAGATACGAGGATTTAAATAAATTTTCAATTTACTAATTTTGCATCCGAGATAAGAATTTATGTTTTTCTTTTTTTTTACTAAATAGAGAATTTTTAATGAGATTTATTTTGATTTTATTCTGTCGTTCATTCGGATTCTCGATACGTTTGATTTTCGTTCGTTTTGGGTTTAAAATACTTCTCTCCCTCGTGGAAATGAAGTATACTCGAGCTACATTGAACGAGGGAAAAAAAGGGCGGGGCAGGAAAGTCCGGAAAGAGAGCGATGGATTTTGTTTCAATGAAAACGACATTATAACATCAAACATTTTCTTTATTCAGTTTTTATTATTAACAAACAAACCTTCAAAATTCTGGATTAATTAGGATTTTATAAAACAAATCTGTTCTCACAAAATTATAGAAATCTTTCCTCTCCAACGAATTTCTCAATTTTTTATACAAATTCTATCAAAGACAAAGACCTAAAGAACTGAAATTCTGTTCAAACTTTTGATCAAAATCGTAAAATGTTCTCGATCAAGATGATCGTTGTTCAGATTGGTCCAAGTTACGTTTACATACTTTAGGTTCAGGAAAAAGATTCTTTCGCATAAAAATAACATATCCACATACCCATACACGTTCGTGTATTTAAGATTGCATTCGGGTAAACACCACGTTAAAAACAACAACATATATCTATATCCATTTTTCCTCAACGATCCAAACAGCAATTACACATGTGGATCCGGAACATGGCTATAGTCATACGGATCTCAAAGAATACGATCGTAGAACGCGGCTGTCTCTGTTGCTTTATACTTTTCGCAAGGAAGTTAACGCGTATTTGTGAGGCCGTAAGTCACGCGAAACTAGACATTCCGGAGACACCGAGGATTGGTCTATATCTGAGAAATTTGGCCGGTACCCAGATTTGTTGTCTTCCCTTCTGGCCCCACGCTCGAGAGTTTCTCTCCAGACTACTTTATCTGTGTACGTACGTCGTTGATACACACACACACATATATTACTTTTTTTCGTTATTTTCTCGTCCATAGTCTGGCGCCTCGGGGATAAAATTCAATTCACCCAAGATACCCACGACCTCGCGCAAGCCGGAGATACAACAGGCGCATAGTTTTTCTATTTTTTGTTTTTTTAAAAAAAAATTTTTTTATTACGAGTGTGTAGTCTCGTGGCGTTGTACCAGTGACGAAGGGATCGAGGAACAGAGAGTGAGAGATACAGAGAAACTCTCTTCTCTCGACTTGTATCGGAGCTCTCGGGTTCTCGACCTCCGATCTTCACGAGTTACGTATAAACGTAGTCCTTACCCTCGTGACATTCAACATTTTCTCACTGTAAAAATGTCCCTTTCCCTCGCTCTTACTCAATTCTCTATCTCTTGGTTTACACATAGACACGTGTCTCGTCATTTTTTTCATTTCTTTATTATTCTTCTCACAATTTTACGAACGAATAAATTCTTGCAATTTCCTCGAGTAAATAATAACAAACAAAAGCAACAACAACAACAATAAGTTTATGGACAAGGCGATACGTTCCGATCGTTACAGTGCGATAGACAACCCGCTGGTCCCTACGGACCGTGGCAAATGTGGAGAAGGGCGAAAGGGTGGAAAGAAGGAAAAAAAAACATAAAGTAAGGGTCTCACTCTCGGTGGCGGGCGTTTCCAATTTTCTTTCGTAGCATAAATACGTGACGAGATTCTCGTACGTACGTAACGTTTCTATGTGTATACACGGGTTTCGAAACTCCGACGGAAAATATCAGTCGACAACGTACTGGCTATTCGCCCTCGCAGACCCATGGGCATATTAAGGCTTGCGCCCTCTCTCTCCTTCCATTTGCCAATTTTGCACTCGTATAAGAGGACATTACTTGGAGAGGGTCGAACATATTCTCCCTCTCTCCCTCCCCCTCTCTTCCTCCCTCTCTCTCACTCTCCTTTTTTTTCCTTTTTTGTCTCGTATACATAAATAATTTATATACATAAATATCAGCGTATACATTATCCATCCAGCGAATAATGGAAAATAAAAGTTCGACCCCCTGACGCACCGGTTGATGTCCCCGTTCGAACGGGTGATATATATTGCGGGATAAAAAAATATTTAGGAAGGTACGAGCGTGTTTCTTAGGCAACGCAAAAACGTCTGGGAATAAAAAATTCCAATTTTTATTTTATTATTACGATGTTTATATTGATTTTATATATAGATAAATAATTCATTATATCTTTGTCGTTGACTCAATTTATTAACGAATTTATTAATAATAATTTGAAAACGATATTGCCCGATTTTTTCAAACAATGGGAAAAAATCGTTGGTTCGTTTTATCAAAATTTCCAGTGTTTACGTTTAGGCGTTTCCCTTTCTCCGTGAGTAAACAGAAAAAAAAGAAATAAATATTTTCAACTCTTGACGAAAAATTCACGAGTATAACTCATACAATTTTCTTCTCTGCATACAAAAACTGAATAATGCAAGAGGATATCGCACTCGAGGGTTCGCAACCTTTTTCCTTCTTTCTTTAACTCCCCATTTATATATTTCTTATATTTTATCCAAGTGTCAATGACGCAAAACGCTTTTGGGTTTTCCGGTTGTGTTCTTTTTTTTTTATTATTATTTCGATAAATACGCGGCTCGAAAAGGGAAAAGAAACGCCGGAGGGATAATTGCGACGAAATTTTTGACCGCGATTGGGGAATCCTGCACGCACGCGGTGGCAAGACTATGACGTCTTTAAAGTGACGACGATGTATAGGTTTTCGAAGAACGTCATCGGGTTGGATAACTACCGTTAAGATATCGCAATAAACATTATAATGGCATATACAACGGAAGGCGCAGCGACCTCGTTATGGATAGACGCCATCGTGTATATAACGCGCGTTTATTTAACGAGCTCTCCGTGCGAACGGAACGCGCGCGCGCGCGCGCTCGCCGGTGTCTCGGTTAGTTATGTAATTTCATCAAAACCGTCGGCCCACTAATGTATAGAATAGAACGACGAAAAACTCGGGCTCGATGACATACAATGTGTAATATGTTGCACATATTATAAATATTCTTTATATACGTAGGACATGACGAGTATATGCATGTATATGGTAAATATACAGGGTGATTTTCATAAGATGTAACAAGACTTTATTCTGAGGTAGATGGGATTACTACGAACAAAAGTTGCAAATATTCATTAGGGATATTTTTAATAGTTTACGAGATATAAATGTTTAAAGTTGGTCCAATCAGAACGCGCCGCGAACCGTTGTGACCGCCCACTTTCGTCTGAGTTGTAGAGATAGGACAGTGTAGGGCGTTACATTTGGGATTGCACAATTCAGAGTAGGCAATTTTATTTATTATATTATTACGCAATCATTTTTATTTCTCGAGAATTGGTTGCTAGGGCAGGGAGTGGGCGGTTCAAACGCTTCTCGACGCGCTCGGCAAAATTCAGAGCTGTCAATGTCCGAGAAATAAAAATGACTGGGTAATAATATAAATAAAATTGACTGTTCTGAAATCTGCAATCCTCAATGTAGCGTCCTACACTGTGCTATCTCTACGGCTAGAGCGGGAAGTGGGCCGCTCTAACGCTTCTCGACGCGCTCTGACTGGATCAACTTTAAAAGCTGATATCTCGTAAACTATTAAAAATATCCCCAATGTATATTTGCAACTTTTGTTTGTAACGATCCTATCTACCTTAAAAAAAAGTTTGAGACACCTCGTGAAATTCACCCTGTATATGCAAATGATATTAATACATAGTTGTCACAGAAGGAACCGAGAAGGGAAGTCGAAAGAGAGAGAGAGAGAGAAGTTTATGTGCGACATTCGACTCCTTCGCCCGCTAACGACGCCCCATTGTCTATTATCCTTTCGCATGTTTCAGGCGGTGGTGACAGCAACAAGGGGAAGAGTAAAAAATGGCGGAAAATACTCCAGTTCCCCCACATATCGCAGTGCATAGGCCTAAAAGATAAACTTGGTGAGTATCTCGTCGTTATTAACACCGTCGTTTCATTACTCTCGTACATCGTCCTCCAAAAGTTGGAAAAAAAAAAACATTTCCGCGAAACGACGAATTTCAACCTCGATCATTTTTACATCTTTTAGAATAACGAATAATCGATTTATTTTTCTTCCGTTTCTTCTTCTTAGGCAACGAAGTGCTACGAAAAATACGACGTCGTTAGCGAATAAAAAAAGAACGGAGCGCGACGTTGGATTAGAGAAATGAATTATGAAGCGAGGAAAAAAAATGGATGTCGATGAAAATTGTTATTCTCGTCGGTCGTTCGTTAGATCGAACATAAAAGCGAATTAGAATTTTGTTACGACCACGTTCGTTCCACTTTTTACACGTCGATTATAATACGCTGTAAATATTGACTGGCAATAATCGAGATTTTTCGTCACGATATTTTCGTATTATTTATACGTAAATATGTAGGTCGTCTGACAGTCAATATGTGCTCGATGGAGTCGATTAGTCTCGAGTCTCGCGTGTACACGTGAGAACGGGACAGATGAAAGAGAGAGGGAGAGAGTAAGCTCACACGCGAGTGTCGGTGCGATATGCATTGTCTGTTATCGAGAGGAGGAAGTGTCCGGGACCGCGTGCGTTATCGCGATAACGCCTCTCGCGCGCCGCGCGGCTGGACTTTTGTTTGCGTAACTCGTCCGTATAGTAATCGTCATCACGGTTCGTTCTCTCTCTCTCTAACGTTGGTCTATTGCGCGAAATGCCAGACTCGAACAATAGAAAGAAAGAGAGAGAGAGAGAGAGAGAGAAATGCTTTCACTTTCCCTCTATCTCCCCTCTCTCTCTATCTCTTTATCTCGCTCTCATCTCCGCTCCCTCCGCTCTTTCATGAAACACAAATCCGCACGTTTCATTCATTTTTTTAACATCTCATACTCGTTTTCATTATTATACGTAGTATTATGTAATTCCACGAACACAAAGCGTTGTGGCTCATGATTCGTACGTTCGGCTCGTTATTACTTTTTATTCAAATTTTGTTTTTGTAATTATTCTTTTTTTTTTGATTTTTCAATCTTCCTCTATTGTTTTCGCGTGTACGAAATTTTAAATCTGATATACGAGATCCCGAGAGCTTTTCCCTTTTGGCATGTCCGGGAATATTAAACGAACCAATCAATCAAATCTCCCTCGTCACCCTTTATCTTTCTCTCTATCTCTCCTGTAACCGGTAGATCGTACAGGCGTTCTCTAGATAGGTATACTCACCTCGAGAGAGCTTCTTCTCTTGCTGACGACGAAAATCTCTCAGGTTTAACATATATCGAAGTCTGAATGTCTCGTGGACCCACGCGAATCACTCTAAGACCTTCGACCCTCCTCCCAACTTCCGCCCTCAACCTCTATGACCCTCTCCCACGACATTCACATGCACACGTTGCTTTTCGTATCCCTCAAATCTCCCTCGAGTATATCCCTCTCATTGTCCCTCGTTTTCCGTTTCCCTGCCGTCTTTGGCCCCATCTTCTTCTCTCTCTCCCTTTCCTCATTCGCTTCCTATTCTCATTTCCTTCCTCATGCTCCCATGCATCCTCACATTTCCGTGACGAGAACGTAAATAAGATATATATATAACACTGAACCACGATGAAATTCAGTGAGAACTTTACTTCATATTCATTAATCTACTTTCCTCGTTCTTGTTCTTTTTCGTCTTCTCGTTATTTCACTCTGTGAAGAGCGAGGGAACGAGTCAAGCGCGAAAACGAAGAAGATACTACGAGCACCGCACTAGCTTGAGAATTCCTCAATAACCGATTCCGAGCTCAAACTAGTGACCCAAGCGAGATAGTTTTTTTATACTCTCGATCATATTCCCTCTCTCGCTTTCTTTATCTCCTCTCTCTCACTCCTTCTCTTTCCCCTTCGTATCACCGTCGTCTCTCTTATATCTCGTATCTATTCCCTCACTTCACCAATTTATCTCACTCCCTCTAGCGCGCGCGCGTGTTTGCTCGCGATGCTCAGCTTGCACGTTTTGAAACAAGGTGGTACGGAGAGTTTCCCCTTCGATTCTCCCAGTCAATCAACACACGACCCTCCGTTGACCTCGTCGAGGATTATCGAATCTCCGTAAAACCCCTCTCGCTTCCTTGTCGTCCGTGTGCTCGGTCTACTCGCTATTCTCGCACACACACACACACACACACACACACACATGAGCGAGTACAAACGGAAATATCGGTATACGCATTTTGATGTGATTCTGTTTGTCCATCGACGATCCATCGGAGTACAAAGAGAGGAGAGGAAAAAAAGCTCGTGAAAAAAAGGCAAATTGCCAGTTCAGCGTTCGTTTGCTAATCCTCTTCCCCATCAGCCTCCTCGTTCCTCTCGTGACCAAGCGAGTTAATAATCGCGTATGCTGTATCGTTCCTCGGAGCTCTCTTTGATCGATCCCAACGATGGAATACAAAAGAAAGAAACCCGTGCGTGGGTTTTTCCGCAAAGAGAGTTCCACGAATTCCGAATGATTCTTCCATCGTCGATAATGATCGAGCGAAGTCATTTTTCCGTCAGATTCTTTTGTTTCCGTTTTTTGCCGCTCGCCTCGATGGGATTTCCCTCGTTCTATATTCTTCGCAAAGTTTTTCGATCATGAATTTTCCTACGCTATTTTTCCATTGCGATTCATTTTTTTAGTCATGGGAGATCGCTACATTTCTTTTTAACCCTTTGAGTCCTAAGGACGCATATATGCGTCTGCTGACCACATAAGCTTGAAAGTACTCATGTCTCAAAAGGTTAAACGTGCAAGTTTAATTTTTGTGCGAGGGTTAATTGTATTTCGCACGTATATTAACGATTTATCGTGTTCCCGTTTTACGGCTCTCTTGAAAAAAAATGGGGAATCGCGAATGTTGGAAAAACACATTAATCAGGAAACGTAGTGAAATTACTGTTTTCCTGTTCCGACGTATTTGTACGTTTTTGTGAGAGAAATAACGTCGTCGTCGTGATCGTTTAACGCTCGATGAGAGTGAGAACGCGGGTGGCCGAGGAGCGGTCGTTAATTAATAAACTCCAACGTACGCGAGCACGACGCGCGGTAAATTGTATCGAAAATAATTTTCGATCGCCCTTTTGCCCACCATGGAGTTTGAGGAAAGTCGATTATCGCGAAACTACGTTACTGTCGTCCCGGCTCACTCACAAACTTTCTTAATTTCGTTTCAAAACAACAACAACAAAAATAGCGTACAAATCGATTTTGCGATATTAACCTTTTCGTTGTCACGGTCGTTTTCTAAATTAACGTTGTTTCTTTTCTTCTGATTTTACAGATATAAGATACGGCTATGTCGTGGATCAACAGCCGATCGGACGTCTCCTGTTCCGGCAATTTTGTCAGGACAGGAAGCCGGCGTTTCATCGTTACAATCTTTTTCTCGACTCGATCGAGAAGTACGAGATCGAGATGGACGAGAATCGTAGCGAATTGGCGAAGGATCTGTTCGAGCAATATCTGAGACGGGAAGCATCGGAGGTCGTCGATATATTGAACGACTCGTTGATCGCGCAATGCGAGGAGCGTCTCGGGTCCGGCGGCAAGGAGCTCTTCGTCGATGTTATGCAGACGGTGAAGAACTTTCTCGCCGGCGAGCCCTTCTCGCTCTTTCTCACCAGTTTCTACTTCTATAGGTGATATTACGTATATACACGTATATATGTCCCGCATAGAAATTTACTCCTCTGTCGTACATTGTACTCCCAAGTACTTTTATGAACTTTCCAGTCCCCCGTAGTTTGTCTTTCGAATAACTTAAATGCTCCTTTATCTAAATATACATATATTTGCAGGATAGGTACAATAGTGAATCGAGATACTCGTGTACGGGAGAATACGTCGGTATAGCCCAAGTTTGCGAGTTACCAACTCAAGTTGCGAGGGCAGTAGACGTTGCGAGACTCTCTCCTCTTTGCAAGAAGTCCTTCTCCTCGGTCTTTCTTTCTTTCCTTCCCTCCTTCGTGTTCTCTCTTTCCCCGTACAATAAAGAAAGGAGAATACAGTAAAAAACGTTTTTCCACGACAAATTGGACGAAAACGGTCTCGTAAGCCGAACAAATTGTACTTTCCGAGGTGAATTCAAAGCAGCGTGTAACGTTCGCGAATCTCTTGTGTCGTGACCCTTCCTCTCTCTCTCTCTCTTCCCTTACCTCTTTTTTTTCTCTCTGCTTCGTCCATGGTTGAAACGAGGGCTTACCGAGCGTCACGATGTGACTCGTAATCTACAGCATCGCCCCTTGGCCGGAAGATCTATGGTTCACTCGTTTATGTGCAGAGAGAGAAATCGAGACAGAGAGAGAGAACGCTCGGTCAGCTTGCGAGAGAAACACAAGCTTTTTCTTAACTTGTGCATGCATGTACGGAGAACCGCGACGGAGAACTGTTGAAAAATTTTGGCTCGCGTCCAGACGCGTCGTGGTCGAGTGCTCCTGCGATGCGAATGCAGTCAAATGAGATTTTTCACTCCCCACTCTCTTTCCTTTCCTCTCAATTTTCCACGATTCGTATACGCGCTTTAACGAAGCAATTAACGAACGAAAACATGTATATCGCGTTTTATTCGCGGTACACGTTAACTTCATTTATATCCTATTAGTCATACGACTCGTTGTCTGATATCCAAAGGTCCGTTTTCTCACTCGTGAATCTTTCAAAATGTTCGCAGATATCTTCAGTGGAAATGGCTCGAGGCACAGCCGGTTACGTACAAGACCTTCAGAATGTATCGGGTACTGGGCAAGGGTGGATTTGGAGAAGTTTGCGCCTGTCAGGTGCGAGCTACTGGAAAGATGTACGCTTGCAAGAAACTCGAGAAGAAACGTATTAAAAAGCGCAAGGGCGAGGCGATGGTACTGATCGAGAAGAATATATTACAAAAGATCAATTCGAATTTCGTCGTGTCTCTCGCTTATGCGTACGAGACGAAAGATGCACTCTGTCTCGTATTGACGATAATGAATGGAGGTGATCTCAAATTTCACATTTACAATATGGGCGGTGAGCCCGGTTTCGACATAACGAGAGCGAGATTTTACGCCGCCGAGGTTGTCTGCGGTCTCGAGCATCTTCATCTTCAAGGAATCGTTTATCGCGATTGCAAACCCGAGAACATTCTACTAGACGATCACGGCCACGTTAGAATATCCGATCTTGGTCTAGCGGTGGAAATAATGGAGGGCGATATGGTACGCGGACGCGTCGGTACGGTCGGTTACATGGCGCCGGAAGTAATCGACAACGAGAAATACACGTTTTCCCCGGATTGGTTCAGTTTTGGTTGTCTCTTGTACGAGATGATCGAGGGACAGGCACCGTTTCGGGCGAGAAAAGAAAAGGTTAAGCGGGAAGAGGTCGACAAGCGTGTCAAGGAAGATCAGGAAAAATATTCCCACAAATTTACCGAGGAAGCGAAGAGTCTGTGTCAACAATTGTTGAAGAAAAATCCGAAAAATCGTCTCGGCTGCAAGTGCGGCAGACACGGGGCTAAGGAGGTGAAGCTTCACAGTTTCTTTCAGTGCTTGAACTGGAAGAGGGTCGAGGCCGGTATGTGGGAACCGCCATTTGTGCCGGATGTGAGTAGGTGTCGTCGAGATTCATCATCGTTCACATTCCTTTTATTTTGTCTTTATTAATTATTATATTTCATTTCGATTCGTTTGCACGGTATTGCGAAAGAAAATTGTCTCGCGAAATTGGTATCTTCCGCTCTCTCCCTCTCTTTTACACGATTCTACGTTGACGTATATTCGCAGTTGTTAAAATACTTCAACTCAGTTGTATTCGTTTCCTTGGCTCTGAATTAGACTTCGTTTTCATACCCTCGACAATTATCCTGCGAGGTCCGCGGTCGTATGAACGAAATTATGTACTCGCGAGCGTTAGTAATTGGATTATGGAAAGTATACTGTTGTAGCGTTTCTACTGGCATGGCTGATGTACCGTTTCTCTTTCTCTCTCTGTTTTCCCCCTCGTCGCAAACGCGCATATGCATGCAGCGTAGGATTTTCCCGTTCCCGCACCGGATATGCGACTAGTCGCGTGAGCCGGTACGCTTAGCAACTAAAAGCTAAAACATCAATCGTGCTAGCTCTGCCCCGTTACCTTTGAACGATCCATATTAAACTTTTCGAGCCGCAATTTCATACCTCGACTCGTACCAAAATAAGAGAGAGAGAAAGCTTAGAAAAAGGTTGGCGTGGCTTTGGCCAAAGTGCATTAAGTGTTTACGTACACGAAAGGCCGCGAGGTATAAAAGGACTCGAATACTTCAAAAGACCAGACCGCGAAATGAAGCCTGAGATTATTCTTTAGCGCGACCTTCGTAACCCAATTATTTTTCGCGATACTTATTTCGTACGCGAGAGTACGCTTATGCAGGAATAATTCAACCAACATTTTCTTCGTTACGCTGGATACGCTGAAAAATCATTGAAACTTTTGTTTTTCAGCCGCACGCCGTCTACGCCAAGGACGTACTCGATATAGAACAATTCTCCACGGTTAAGGGAGTCAATCTAGATGCAACGGACGACACGTTCTACAGTAAATTCAATACGGGCTCCGTCTCCATTCCCTGGCAGAATGAGGTGAGAGTTATGCATTTCGCTTGCATTATTTACAAGAACGATGGAAGGGTTGCGATACGGCTACGATGAAATTTCTCTCTGCATTGGCATCGTGTGTTTACCATAGATTGAGATACATTGATGAAAGCGATACTAAAACGTGACGTCTATGAATGGAATGTCTGGAGGTCGATCAAATCTTCGTTTTTTCATGTTGTTCTTCTTCTCCCTCATTGCACACACGATGAGCAGAAGCACTCTCGAGAATGTCGGTGAAATTCGAACGAGTATCGACAGGGGTTTTAAATAGTAGTCAAAGAGGAGGCCCTCGAGTGTAAAATATAATTGACGACGGGGAGATTGAGAGTGCCTCGAGATTCCGACCACCAATTCGAAATCGCCCACGCTCTCTCGCTCTCTTCTATACGTGACTTGAGAATCAAAAAGCTTGCGGGAGCCAACCACCTCATTTTGTTACAGATGGTTGAGACCGAGTGCTTCAAGGAGCTCAACGTACTCGGTCCTAACTGCTCGCCCACTCCCGATCTGTTGGTCAACTATTCACCGGCGAATAATGAGAATCGAGGCTGCTTTCCATTTCGGAGAAAGGTACTACTTGAATCATTGTTTTTAAATATTTTTTTTACTCATAAAAAGGTACATTATTATTATTATTATTGTAAACGATGCACATATTTACATGGAAGAAATTTCTTTTGATTTTTCATTGGTACATTTTGGGACATTTAGATCAACGTTGATATTTTTCGAAAGTGTATTATGATAATCGAGAATTATCTAGATTGGCACTGAACAACATACAACTCAACTTGGTGACTAGGTCTTCATCGAGTGAAATGTCAGATTCATGTGAATTACGTTAATTAATTTCAATTTTGCAATCCATCCTTCACGACAAGTAGACGAAGTGAAATTTAACATTTCCTCGTTACAATGATTGCAGAAAAAGCAGAGCGCGAGAACGCGAGAAATTCCGCTGTCGGATTGTCATCTGTTGGAATTGTCTCAGAGCCAGAATTCCGAGATGCCGGCCAGCTGATCCAGGTTGAATTCCGGAAATCTCAACACACCGACGAAAACGTCGTCGGGACGTCCCTCGCGATGCTGTATATGAGAGTCGATACGAGAATAAGGAGCAAGGGACAGAGCGAGAGAGAGAGAGAGAGAGAGAGGAAAAGGGAGAGAGAGAGAGAGAGAGAGAAAATTCAGCGTGACAACGTTGGATCATACATCGACCTCGATTCGTCCCGGCAAAAAACCAAGAGCGAGAAGAATACGACAAAACGTCGAGTTCCCTGGGCATATCGCAGAAGCCTGAAGGGAAACGGTCCTCGCGAGAATAATTCTCGACAAGAAGCATCGTATCGTTCATATCTCCCTCGTAGCCGAGGCTTTTGACGTTTCACGAGCAATCACTGTCATTAACAAGCTCACGCACTCGAGCAACAAGATGCATTCTCCACAAGACGCTCGTACACGTTACGTAAGCACATTCTTCAGACGCACACAAACTGCAGACGAGAGAAGAGAGCACACGACTCTCATACTCGCAGGCAAGCTTGACTTACACACAAACACACACAAACATTAAAGCACACGTACACGAACGTGTTAACGGCCACGCAAGCTCGCCGATTAAATCGCTATTGTCGGACGTGAACAGCCATGGAATTTGGGATAAGAAACTCCCGTGGGGTATTTCGGAACGTTATCAAAGTTCCAAGGATCCCCTGGAGGAGTCGTCGACCTTAACGATTCTCGATTCGTTTTCCCTCCCAAGATTGAGCACACCGTACAGAAAAGGTCGAGATATTTGTCGTAAAAATTCGTAAAGAAAAGCCAATGGAAAATTACAAACACTATATATTTATATTCGTTACTTTTCTTGGCGTGACGTAATCATTTGCGGAAATAGCGCTCCCATAACGAAAGAACGGAATCCCTTTTTCCTTTGTCCACATCGGACAAATTTCATCAAAATGCATAAACTCGTGAAAGAGGATAAAACAAAGTATGCGCAAATATACATGTGTATGTTACTCACACGAGACATTCTCGTTCATAACGCAATCGTAAATTACATATACTCGTATTAATGAAATCAAAGGTCTGAAATCGTAAATAGCAAATGCCGCAAACGGGAGTGAATAACTAGCTAAATTGAGTAAGAGTTTAACGGACGGTAGGATTTCTTGCGGAGAGGAATATTCTCGCGGTACAAAAGCTGACATAGGCCGAGAGCCATAAATTGATCGTGTTCGCCCACTAGTGAGTCCGAGTGTGAAAGCGAGAAAGAGAGAGAGAGAGACACACACACAAAATTACATAGGTGTAAGCATGAACTTCTCTGACGCAGAGCACGCATTAGCACATCGGGCAATTGATCGAAAAATGTTTATTTCTTCAAGCGGTGCGCTCGTTGAATCACGATTAATCGCTCTCGACGTTTCGACCACCACCGACAGTTCCATTTGTATAACTAGAGACGTGCATTACCGAGAAAAGCTCTCTCGCGTTGCCACTTTTACTCTTTTGCTACAGACAAGAAACGGAAACGAAAACATCTCCCGCGCGTAAATGATGTATCCGGGCGATGAAGATTAAATAGCGAGGAATTGTGCCGTCGAATTATAGATTTTCAACATTCTCACCGTTTAATAATGCCGCTTGTATGCAAAAAAAAAGATGTAACGTAAGTTATATAGATCGTGTTTTTTTAGTCATGCGAAAGAAAAGACTTGAGAAAAGCCGTGCCAGTAAGTTCGTTAGAGACAACCGAATCCCCTTCTATCCTTATAGTAGTTTGTTGTTATTTTTTTTTTTATATCATTAAAACTCGAAACGTGTACCGAATCTTTAATCGGGCACAAGGACAAAAGGAATTGTGAACGCGCGATGCGCCCGAGAGGAGCTCAAACGTGTAAAAAAGAAAAAACGGTGAATTTTTATTTATCGAGCGATCGTAAGCCGATAAAAACGAGGAAGCTTCGTCGCGCCGAAAAGAATAACGATGCTCAGTTTCGCGTGGGCAAAACCAGGAAATATGCTCGCGCGTGTTATGACCACTAGATGATAGTAACTTAAATTAATTAAACTTTGACTGTAACCATCGGCTTCGTTCTAATGAGGTCGATAACGCTTTTCGCGGACAACGGGGAGTTTCGTGACGAGTTTTTCGTTTCGCTCGACTCGCGTCGCTCAATAACGTTCCGATATCACTTCTCGCTAGCAGCGCATTTTATCGGACATTTTTTTCTTATTATTGTCCTTGCGAAAAATACTTTAGACGAAGCGTATCAATCATGTTGACGCCGATTTACTTCGAATTGTGCAAAGGTAAAAACCGACGAAACGCGAATCGTACAATGTCTTTTTTTCTTTTTATTATTTCGCCCGATCCGTCTCGACGATTCAGCAAAAAATGGCAATAAAGTAGTAGCATCGTGGAGAATAAAATGTATATTCAACTCACAACGTGTTTCTTACCGAGTTTGGATTTTGATTGAAAAATTCATCCGCGATAAGAAAAAAAATGATGTCATGAGAATCGTGGGCGCGGCTGAGCCTCGTTGTAATAATCGCACTGCGAGTATCGTGATCTCATTTTTCCAGATCGCTTTTAACGGTCGCATAAGTCGTCTATATGATTCACAATTTCCCATTCCACTCTCTGTTTTCTTTTCTTTTTTTTTTCATCATTTTGTTCTTCATTTTTCTCGTGTCTGCTCGTCCGTCGTCGTTTATATGTCTCTTCCCTGTGTACACGTGTGACTGGTTCGTATAGAAATAATTCTCTCTTAGCGATTAAGTACAATGTCGTCGACTGTAAAACAATTTAGGTGTACAATACGTATTCTTATTTATATTATAAATATAAGTGAAATTAGTGGTACGAAAAAAAAACAAAATAACGAGAAGAGATGAAAAAAAAAGAACATACGACAAAAAATTGCGTCAATCGCTCTGCGCTCGCGACGGTTATGAGAGAAAGGGCGCGCGAAGCGGCCGTCCACACCGTCGGAAATCATTGAAAATAATATTGATAATATTAATAATAATAATACTGTTACGTACGACGACGATACGTACTAACGCAACATATTCTTTGTACATATATTATATATGAACGACCGAGAATTCGTAGAGAGCATTAGAACGTCTTTACATTCGCATTCAGTCACGAATGCATCGTTTTTTTCTTTTCTTTATCGTACAAAGGCGAGAAGTGAGCATCACGAAAAGAAGAAAATCATACTGTAACGTATCTTACACGATGATTCTCGTGTATTATATACTTATTAATTTGTCTCGTACATCACTCAACTCTTGTTCCTCCGTCGTTTCGCAAAGTCGTGTCAAAACTTTGTCGAATCAGTCCACTTTGGGGATTTCGTTCTCCCTCTAATATAAAAGTTTGTAAACCATGGCAGGCCTATAACAATCTTTATTACCTATACGCAATGCAATGAACACTGGCAAACTTCTTTGTGAAGTTACAATGGCCTATGCAATGTACTCATCGTTCTTTATAATTTCATCGTCGATATTTTCATCACGTACTCAAAGACTATTAATGCCATAGAAATTCTTCGCCTCGTCGAGTACCATCGAAAGAAAACAAAACAAAACAAAAAACAATGAAAGAAAGAAATGTCCCGTACGACTTTTAATTAAGGACAATCGTATAGGCTACTTCTAAGTTTTAAGAAAGATAACGAAACGAAAGAAATCCCAACTTTTTGCTGATTACCGTGCCGTTCATCGTCGTTGAATTAAACGACTCTCTCTCGGTCTCTCCAACATTGCGTTCTCTTGGAAATTCAAACGAACGAATAAGAATAAAACAAATTGTCTAAGGAAATTATACACGCACAAAACAAAACAAAAAGACATGTACCTCTATGGCAATGAAACAGTGCACCGATTCAACAAAAAAAAAAAAAAACAAAGAACAATTTATAATTAATATTTCGCCGAATTCTCGCTCGCTCAAATTATGTTCAATCGGCCAAGTCCATTAGCCTCCCCCCTATCGCCGTCGCCGCCACCGCCTGTGTAATCTCGAATACAAAACTTTGCACTCTGTGACGTGAAAAAGTAATTATTTCGAGATTTCTTTTTTTCGCGTATGCACTGACGCTCACAACCTTTGTTCCTCGCGTCGACGAAGCCAAATAATGTGTATTTTTTTTATAATCTGTATGTTGTACGACTCCCTTGAAAAAGTTGTAAATCTATATACGTATATAAATATACGTATATATAAATATACAATATATTTATATACGTATATATTGTTTTTTTTTAAGTTATGAATATATTATATATGTTATGTATTTATAACTTACGAATTTATACATACCATAATAGATACACAACGTATAATCGCACCGAAGTAAAAACGATCTATGTACGTACTTACCTTACGTAGTTCCATCCTCTGGTGCTCGATCGAATTCTCGCACGGGACTCCTCGATTCCCGACAAAAAAAAACGCCAAGATTTCAACGACGCAGACCTGAACGATACTAATTTATTCTTATATATAGTATACTCTTGATATTTGTATACGAGTAACAATGATTAACGCTGAGGCTGCCTGTAATGTTTTTCAGACGTACCTGTAACATTGTTCGAGGAAGAAAAAACGAGATATTTTACGAGGTAAGAAGTTGGAACGTTTGTCGACAAAAGTTTTAGAGAAACGATTCGCTAATTAGAACATTTGTCGTTACAGGTGTAATTACGTTTCTTTGCGCAAGTGCACATAACAACAAGAGGCAGCCCAAGAATATAATGAGGTAGTATACATCTATTATTAATTCGAGCCACAATTATAGTACATACATATATATACATATTTATAAATATGTATACATATATATAGATGTGTATATTGTCACAGTTCGCTTCTTATTTATTGATTCCTCATATTTAATTTCTTTTCTTTTTTTTGGTTTTAATTTTTATTTTTCTGTTCATCATCTGCTCGGATCCTAAGCTACCGAACTCGTACGTGCAATCTCAAGATGCGCGAATTGTTTAGCACGCGAGTAAAGAAGCTCGCAGCACAACGGACTCGTTCGAGACGATTCTCGCTAGTTACAAGTTACAACTATCGCCAGAAGTTCGGAGTTGCTCTCGTGAGTTCTCTTCTGTTTTTTTTTGTTCATTTTTCCAAGTACATACAGGGGGTGGGTGATCGTTTTCAAAAGAATCGCGATAATAGTGATAATATAAAATTCAATTCTAACGAACGTTAGAATCGCTCCTCTCGCTTACACTCATACGACATACTCAGTCAATGCTTTATTGTCATGTGAGTTGTTGATTTGTTTAACTTTGCATTTCTTTTGTTCTTTGACGTTTCATTAGTTTCTTTTTGTTTCGTTTTTTTCGCTTTGTATCTCGAAGCAACAACTACAATATATTTTATATATTTATATATATATATATATATAATATATTATTAAATAATAGTGTAAAAAAAAGCATCGGTTCGTAAAAACAACTAAGGGTATGAGATTTGTGGGCCTCGGGCGGATTTCACAACGCATGGTGTCGAGATCTCGCAGTTTCAAGACATATACATAAATACCCTGTGGAGACCCGCTTGGTCCGGGAAGGGATATCTTCAACTACGGATATGTGTAACATTTTTTTTTTTTTGTCTTTTTGTTTGTTTTAGTTTTGTGCTAAATGAGGAAGTGGAAGGCTTTTCGACTCGTCGATCTCCAAAATGCGCCACGAATATCATACGCGTTTTGCAACGTCGAGCTCGACGCGTCTTCCTTAACCAACGAGTGCGCACACACAATGAGCAAAATAACGGCAAGAGGACGTTTCGGGTACGAATTCCTCTTTCGTTGATCTGACTAAAAAATATTCTTAGTATATAAATATATGTTATTAATATATATATATATCGAGGATTTTTCGTTTTATCGTAAAATACGTGAATAAAATTAAAACGAGACTCTTATAGCGCGCTAACCGAGGAGTAAATTCTCGCTTGACGTTGTTCCAATTCTAAAACGTATATGATGATAATATTCTAAATTAAATCTCTTGGCAGTAAATTTTTGTTTTTCTTCTTCGTCGTGTCTTATTTTGTTGTTGTTGTTGCTGTTGTTGTTGTTGTTTCCTCGACGTTTGTTGGCGTATCAGCCGGATATCGAACGATTCGGTTGTGATAAAAAAAAGAATCAGACGCCAATAAATCTTTGACCGATGAAAAACTAGTCGAATATCATTATGGTAAAAATTAACAAGTAAAACGTTGTTCCACAGGTGGTTTTTGTCCGCTGATCGACCTGGATGTGAAAATTCGTGACATTGATGAAGCTTACGAACGGAGGGTTGTAAAATCGTTTCCACGGTCCTTCCGGTCTCGACGTTTTCTCGCTCAGCATCCACGGCCATCAGGAAATTATTGTACAAGAAATTTAAGATTTTCGCTAGCTTCAAAAGGAGGTTTCTGCTACGAGTCCAGACGAAGCCGGATACGAGAAGTTCTCGTCTCGCCAGGAAATTGCCCGTTCGATTTTCACGATTTACGTTGGACACTTTCGCGCGTCCCACTCCAATATGGCTTTCTCTTGGTCGTTGGACGCACAAATTCATATCGTTTTTGTTCTTTTCTTTCATTCTTCCATTCTTTTTCTTCGATTTTTCTGACTCGCTATTACTTCTTTTCAGATTCTTCTTCCCTCGGCTTCGTCGCGACTGGTTTTTTCTTCTCGCTTCTTCTGCTACGCTCTCACGTCCACACCGACCATTGAAAATTGCTTGTTGCGAATAGGCCTCTTAAACCTGAGCGGGTTTCGCTTTGCCGACGACCATCATTATCTTCTGCAGGAACTTGGTGAAGTTTACTGCAACATTTTTGGTCAGGTAAATCGTTAACGAAAGACGTTGAATTACTTTTTCGAAGAATTGAATCTTACGACTGGCAAACCTTGGGTTTTTATACCCAAGAGAGTTCTAAGGATTCGCCTACAGTTTTTTTTTTACGACGCACGGGTTTACTTGTAATAACTAATTTTTGTTTTCTTATTTTTCAGATTTTATATCGTCAATTGTTACGGAGCATCAATTTTACTGTGCGTGGATATGCAAGTGTGCTGTTTGTGCTGTTATCATGATTCGTCGTGCAAAATTAAAGTTTTAAACGTGACGCTTGGTGAAAAAATTGAAACCCGGCCGGAAAACGAGTGCGAAATGAATTTTCTTCTTTTCACGAATAATCTCACCCGATCAAAGAATAATTCACGTGATTAAAAAAGCATGCGTGATATAATGAGAGAGTATATAGTTTGTAATAGTGTGCTTGAAAACCTTTATTCTTTCTTTGGTCCAACGACAACCATGGTCTTCTGGAGAAATTGAGTGATGGCGCCTGTAGGAATAATAAAATTAAAGAGAAAAACAAAACTAAAATTATATCAACGTTAAAATATCTTCATTTTGGCTCTCTGTAAATAATAACGAGGGCTCTCTCGCGCTAAACCCAACGGTCGAACATACAAAAGGGTCATTTATGATCTTTGTGTGTCACGTTGTTGGACTGAATTAGCGCTTTAGGAAAAAAAATGTCACTAGGTACTTACCGACTGCTTTTTGGAAGAATTTCGGCTTGTTTTTCCAAGCTATGAAGCCAAAGTATACGGGTACGGACGACAATATCATCAGGACACCGTAACCTGCGAATGATTTAAGAAAAAGAATTGAAACCAAAATTGTTTCATAAAATTATCTTCAAAAATATTTTTTTTAAACAGCCTTATAAAACGTTTTGTATATTATTCTTAAAAAGAATAATTTTGAAATATACATTTGTTAATTCTTAAGATTAATTCTCACCTGTTTCCACAGGACTGGCATACATGGGCACGATAGTCACGAACAATGTACCGAGTATGTATACAACAGGAAACGTTAGATTCACTCTTATAGGCCTGGGAAGATTAGGCTGTGCCCACCTCAGCCAGGGAAGACAGACAACCGAGACACCGATGCTCAGCTAAAATGGGTAAATTACGAATTACACACGAACCCTCGGTTAGCACAAATTATACATGGCGAATGAAGAATTACAAAATTGTTCTTGCTTCCTTCTTAAACCCCGATTATACAATCAGCGATCGTATATCGTGTAAATTGAATTAATTCGCTCAATATCACAAACAAAAATTGACACCAAAAGAGCTAAATATAAATTTTTAATTCTTCTCAATCGATCCTTCTATTCGTTCGAATAAATTAATTAATTATTTCAAACCTAATGAGCTAAATTTTAATTTGTAATTTTTGTCAATCCATCTTTGTATTAGTTGGAATAAATAAACTAATTATTTGCCTTAATTGAGTTTTGAATTGAAATTCTTCTCAATCGATCCTTGTATTCGTTCGAATAAATTAATTAATTATTTCAAACCTAACGAGCTAAATTTTAATTTGTAATGTTTGTCAATTTATCCTTGTATTAGTTGGAATAAATAAATTAATTATTTTCCTTAATTGAGTTTTGAATTGAAATTAATTGAACGAACCCAGGTAACGAAGCCCACGTAGTTTATCAAAGCGACGATATTCGACGATGTTAGATACAGCATCGATAGAAGTGCCTGCAAGAAAAAAGAAAAAAATCATCATCAAGGAGCATTGTGCACTTTCAACGACGAAGTAGAGAGAAGGAATAGAGCATAATAAGACACGAGTATATACGCGAGTGCGGGTTCATTCAGCCGCGATACGAAAGCAGTCGTGTAGTATGATACGCACGAACGACAGCTAGAAGCGACAGATCTAGACAACTCGTGAATTATCAAACCATTCAAAAACGCTATTAGAACTTTCCTTTCATTGCGATCGCGTAATAAATTCTATCTTTTAAAAATAATTACAAAATAAACTTCCTCACAGATTTGACTTCATTCGTTTCCTGTTTTTGTAACTTCTCTATCCAACAAGTTTCTTGTTTAATTTACCGAAATAAAAGATGAATTAGAATATTAAAAAAACATTTTCTGTTTATGTTTGATCTCTGAAATAAGTTTGTTATTGTTGTTCGTGTTAGTAAAAGTGAGTTTAATTTACCGAAATAAAAGATGAATTAGAATATTTAAAAAAAACATTTTTTGTTTATGTTTGATCTCTGAAATAAGTTTGTTATTGTTGTTCGTATTAGTAAAAGTGAAACAATACGAGAAAGTGAAATATGTATAAAATTGTTGATATAACTTACCATACATATGACCGCCGGTGTAGGCGTTAATCTCGAGACCTGAATCATAGTCAATATCTCGGGCATTTGTCCTTCGCAAGCCCCGGCGTAAAATAGACGGGAAGAGGTCAATAGAATACCGTTGACCGCTCCAAAGGTGGATAACGCCACGAATACCGGTATCGTCCAGGCCATTACTCCGAACAACTGATTCGCGTACGTCTGTGTACGGGGATAAAAGAAGAGAAGAAAAGAAATAGGTATGTACGGACGAACCGATTGGAATCGAGTAGTTGCTTGACGTATGATTGATGATTAATTGAAAACTGGTTATTTCTCTTACCACAGCAACGGCCCCGCTGCCCAAAACTTCAACCGGGCTAAGAGTCGTGTAGAAAGCTACGTTCGTGAGAACGTAAACGACAGTCACGAGTGCGCACGATATGCCGATAGCCCTTGGCAAATTTCTCACTGGATCCTTGAGTTCTTCGATTATAAAGTTGAGATAATTCCAGCCGTTGTAAGCGAACAGCCCCGAGTAAAAACTCAGGGCTATACTCGTTACTTCGGTGTTCGTGTTGTCGAAGGTAAAATATTCCGTGTGTCCTGGTTAAAAGAGAATTTCATAATGATCGTTAGTCCAATTGTGTAAGATCAATCTATAAATTCAGAATATTCTATCAAATTTATAAAATGTAAATATTCAATGTATTCTAATTATAAAATTCCTTCATAATTATAATTTTGTTTATATTAGAAATTTTTGGAAATTAACAAATCTTATCAAAGTCCACACAGGTGGTCTCTCTTGATCTTCTCGAGGTCGGCTACTTCCCCTAATTGCCGATTTCAACGATCGAAAGAGACAAAAACAGAAGTACTTGATAAAATCTAATAGCTTCACTGATCTAATAAACGTTCTATACGCATAAATAGATACTCGTGAGAATAAAAAAACCGTCACCGAGTCAACTCCCTTTCTTCGTCAGGCTTTCATTACGAAGCCGGAGCCGCGAGCAGTAAAGACATGGCGGTAGGGACGAGGGGTTTTCACGTGCCGGGCTGATAGTAACTTATGTGCAAAGAGAGCAAAGTGAGAGTACGACGAGTCGTTCGGTTACGCTTTCAATGGTTCAATTTAACCGATATTCTTTACACGCGCGGAGTTTGTGACCGGCGTGACTTGTTCTACGCTCGCGGACGTATTTAGCCCGGCTTTTTGATTGGGCAAATTGTCTCGTCCGGTAACAGGACGACGCTGTGAAAAGACAGGAGAAACATCAGTAGAGCTAGGCTGTTCATATGACGATACAAACATACTCATGCGTATGTATATTGATGTAGTACGTTAAGCCGAGATAAAGATGATGGTGTGGATTTTATGAATTCACACGCAGGGACACGGGTGTGGGCGTCCTGTAGATAAATCTAGTGCGCACGAATACCCATCGCTTATGAAACGTACCTATACTTCCGGTCCGATCATTCGGGATCCAACACACAGCTCGCGACTAACAAAAAAATGGCTACTTCCGGTTCAAATAGGTACGAGTCAGATCATTTTATTACGTCGATAGTTTGCGCGTGGTCGATTCGATGGAAGCCCTCGAGCAAGGAACTAGGTGTGAGAAATGCAATTATAATGTCTCGAACGTCGTCAAGAACTCCGTGGCGAGTTTCTACCTAGCGATGGAGAGTCCTTCGTACTTGAAATTACGAAATACCCGCTGTTACTCGTGCATGCATCGAGAATGCCTTCATTATCCACCATCGAGCATCCTCGTTTCGTGCTACACACAAGAGAAGTCCTCTGCAGGATGGTAATGCAAAAGGTCGATGCAAAACTCGATAGAGAGAAACTTTATTCGACGAGGGTTTTACAGAAAGGACTTTAGGATAATTGCGCTCTTTGCTCTGGGATAAACGTTCGATCCATACGATCAAAATAAATTTGCTGTATTTTATAAATTCGAACGAAATTTTGAAATTGTGATAATATTGTTATCGATTCGATAATTACAGAAATTCTTAGAAATTGATTACTCACCTGTTGAAAGTTGGTAGAGTCCAGTGGCGACGATTACAAAAAGGGCAAGCAGCTTGGCATACGTAAATACATCTTGTACCCTCGTCGCCCACTTGACGTCCCAGCAATTGACGAATGCTAGAGTGCCTGTGCGAGAAAATAAAGAGAACCGAGTAAAGCTACGTCGTCATTTATCGATTAAAAAAAAATTGCAAGCTCTTGTTAAAATTTTTATTCGAAACGATTAAAAAGCTCCGTGGAATGGCCTCTTACAGGCAAATCGCAGTTTGAAACTCGAAGGACTTATCGGCTTAATTAATTCGACGAAAAATCTACGATGAAAAAAGGAACTCGAACGTGTTACAGGGAAACTCGATCACGAATCTCGTCGAACAGCATGCACTTTGCTCGAGAAGAGTCGCCGATCGTTCGATCCGATCGCCTCTCGGCAACGACGACGACCAACCCCTCAGCATCTCGCAAACGTAGGCGTTTTATTCAAACGATCGTGACTGCATAATACGCGTTACTTTGGTCGACCTACTATCTATTTAAGATAAATTTAGCCCGAAACAAACAAAATACTTTTGTCATTATTGCATACATGGAAAGAATTTTTAAGTAATTTTTACTGTGAAATCGCAGTAACTGAGGAACAAATGTGCAATTCTTCAGGTTTTTAGGAAATAAGCTATACATTTTAATGGAAATGAGTAAAAATTTACTGTTGCGTGACAGAAATTAAAAATATTTTCATGAATTTTTACTGAAGTTAACAGTAAATTTTTGTGAAATGTAAACATTATTACAATAAGTTGAAAAAAGCGCTGATGCGAATGAAAGTGTACGGTGCACATTGAGAAATTTGCGTGTTAGTCCTGAAAATTTGAAAAAGGATGCCGAAATTTTCCGTGCGTTCGCCAGAATTTTTACGTTCTTCACAGTAAAATCAGTTAGGACTAAATCCCCTGGCAGTAACCCGTGAGCTCTGTGTAGCGCGCGTAAAAATGATCCTACGTGCTAAAATTTTGACAAGCCTGAAAGTAAAATATTTGAAACTAGTGTCAATTTTTAACTGTTTGCATTCTTGTCACGGGATTCAATTTTTTAATGTAATTTTTACCGACATTTCACCGTAAAAATTGATAAGAAATTCTCTCCGTGTAAAGAGAAAGTAAGCTAGAGAGAGAAGAAAAATGGGAAAACAAAGATGACGATATAGGACGAGACCAATTCCTAGGAGAGAATCGTCCTTCGAATTACCGCTTGTATAACGAGCCTAGTTTCATCATCGACAGCAATCGCAACAGCCACGAGGGAACACGGCCAATTTCCTAATTGCTCGGGGATGACGGTCTTTGTCGACGACTCTCTCACGGCTGATACGAAAGAAAAATATATTCTCCCAAGATCGTACGACGCGAAAGAAGAAAAGAATTGCCGACATTTTACACGAGCGTCGAAGGTCGAAGGATTTTAATTCATGGCCGGTCGATGAGACGTTGAATCTACATACGGGCTGTTTTTTCTTCTTCTTTTTTTCTTTCTCTCGATTCTCAACGTTCGTAACCACACGTATACCTTCGGATTAAAAAAGAAAAGAAAAAGGACGATCGAACGATAATTATTATTTACAACCACAGGCGCGATAGTCGCCCACTGTGAGCTTTGCCAATGCGATTCTCAATCGTATTTTCCTCCTCGGACGTCGTTTTAAAAAATTGTCCAAAGGACTCTTGCGCATCCTCGAAACTTAATCGAGTTTAATGAAACGCGTACACAAAAGCCCTTTTGTTTCATCGATCTCGCGTACGGGATTGTGCGAATCGTAATGTTAAACGAAAAGTCACGACGAAACGAAGAAAAAGATAGATGGAAGAGCTTGAACAAAAAGCTCGACGAAGAAAAGGAAATGCAATCAGAACCAATCGCTTTGAGTGTGGACGTCGGAACACGACAGAGCTTATATAGTTCGTCAGAGGGCGAAGGAAGAGGGAAAAAGACAAGAGAGAAAAGAAAGAGAAGAAAAAAAACGAATTTCGATCGGTATATCTCATCATCCGTCTATTCCGTCTGTTTGCGTCTCGGGGCTTTCAGCGAGGAAGCCTCGCGAGGTAAAACGAGGGACTCGTATCGAAGATCGAGTTTTGCGGTTGGTGGTTTTCTCACCCCTCAACCTCGCGACTCCTCCAGTCGATACTCCGTTTACGTTCGAACATTCGATTGTTACGTACCAGGTTCAACTTTAACGACGCTTTTCGGTTTAGCTTTCGAGCTAAAGATAGTATCGCGCTAATGCATTTAAATCCGTTATAAAAATACATTTTCATTTTTATCTCATGATTTTCTCAACCGCGAAAGAAGGAACGTTTTACATTCAATATTATCGACGGTTAAATACGTAATAGATAATTATCTTGACGATTGTCTAAGACGTAATTCGTAAAATCGAAACAAACTTTCGACCGCGCGTCGTTAGAAAGGTCGAACCTACGACGTACGATTCTATATAAAAAATACAAAGCTTTATTGTAATTCGTTCCGGCTCGATTCGAGACTCGCGACTATCGTCGCGTCCGTATTTATCAAGGGACGAGACCAATTTCTCGTGCAAATCTTGCTTCAACCGGAGAACAAGTGGATGGAAATGTGTCTCGTAACGAGGTTCCACCGTCTGGAGAATCGGAGCTGACTCGTCGTATCGCAAGATCAAAGTCATCGACGTCGTGGAGAACGTTGCCCCCCTGCGACGCCGACAATTAAATCGTATATCATACTTTATATACGTGTGTGTATATAGATTGGAACGAGCCGAGAAACTTATTCGGAGAATGCGGCAATTTTTTCTTTTATTATCCGATGTGGAAAGAAAATTATTCCAGGAAAGAACGGAAATGACCTTCGGACTGAAACGATCGCGTAGAATCGAATTGTCGAGAGTTATCGCCATTCTCGAGGAAATGGAATTGTATGAAAAATTGTCGTTTTTACACAATTTTAATTTGTTCCAGCTCGGGCGAGGTGAAAGAAAAGGCTTTCTCGCTAATCGACCTTGAGGCTTGTTCCGAAGGTCACGAGGTACTTGATAATTGATCGATGATAAAGAGCCACTTTGAAGACGAGGATCTTCAAACTCGTGTTATCTTCGTGTAAGAACCGACGAGTCAACGGGACTTCTCATAGAGAATGGCCATGTACTAAACGTCTTCAAAGGCAGCAGCAATCTCGTCTCATTGTAATCAAATGTAATTCAATGCGAGTGTCAAGACGCGAGCTCGGAGCACAACAGGACAATTCGTACGTGCGCGTCTCGGAGGTCTCGTTGGACGAAAGGCGAACAAGAAGAAAGAAGAAGAAGATGATGACGGAGAAAAAGAAGAAGAAAAAATGGCGGCGAACATTAAGAGGAAGACGAAAAGTCCGGGAGGTAGGATGCGAGAGCGTGAGGACGTATCGTGGAATCCACGTGGTGCAACTCCTCCGAATGTTGCGTCAGTCTCGACATTAGCACGTGCAACGCTTTTTTCTTCTTTTCTTTTTCGTAACAGAACGATTAGACGCTTGACGTTTGTGCCTTAGGGTACCAGCAATCCACCGTTTGACCGAGGCTCATGGGGGACATCTTTGATTGGTGAAATTCCAAAGAGTTCACGGTCAGCCATGATCAAACTTCGATTGAACTTTTTATCGTGACTTTTCGATGCAATTGCAACACCTCTGGAAAAACGTACGCCAATACGACGAATGTTGCGTACAAGAAACAAATTATTTGCACTTGTTGATGAAACGAAAGTGTTCGCTGCGCTCCGGAAACCTTTCGCTTTCGCCGGATATTCACTCGAATTCGAAATTGAGTTTTTGGGAAATATATTTTATGTCTTGAAATTATCAATTTTTTGGAATAATTACCATCGCTCGATCGGATAATGTTTATCGCATCTGATTTGATATCGAACGATCGATATTTTCTTATATCGTACGCGTAATTTTGTAAAACCTTACATATGCAACAGACAGCGAGCATTCTAGCCGCATCTTCCGGCGGTGCACAGTCCGGAAAGAAGGGCTTCATCACGTAGACGCTGAAGGTAAGTGCAACGATCGCTTGGCTGCACGGCCTGACGATCATGCACTCGACCCAAAGCCTGACGAACGCCATGAAGGGACCGAACGTTTCCATTATATACGCGTAATCGGCCCCAGATTTTCTTATCATGCAGCCAAGCTCGGCGTAACAGTAAGCTCCAATCTGAAAGTTAACGAAACAAATTCAATCAACAAATCTTCAATAAAATTCTTTGCTTTATTTAAAACAAAAATCGGTGGCATCGTCGAAGAAAATAATACGTCATCGATAAAATTGACAAAAAAAACTCATCATTCGACATTAATTAACCAAGTTATCGTTGTATTGTTTTAAGGATAACGAAAAATACGTCGTGGCTCTTGTTCTTTATCGTCCGGACAAGAATATGTGTCACTTTCAAACCCGTTCACGCTCGATCGACTCGACGCATAAATGATTGAAACATCGCTTACCCAGTGAGACCAATCTTTGGAGACGTAATTATTTGCGATAGGAGGAAAAAAGGTCGACCCTGTCACGGGGCTGTAAATATGCACACGGCGAGACTGAGTCTCGTGTTAAAAATCGTTCGTGCGTATTAACAGGTGCTGAGACCGTCGATAAATAAAATGCAAATTTTTAATATCGAAGAAGAGTTTCGCGTTATCAAAAACTTTTCGATACAACGATGACGTTTACGATAAACGCGTCATTTTATCGCATTTCGATAGGTTTATGAAAAACGTCCGCAAACGCTGTATTAACGTTATAACGATATGCGTAGACTCGCGATCGTTTATCATAATGATAAATCGCTTTTTCCTGCGTTGAAGAAAATTTATCTTGCATTATTCGTCATTATCGTTATCGTTATATTATTATTATTGTTAGTATTGTTATTGTTATCAATTGCTAGTTTTACTTCTTATCACTCACCATAGAAAATATTCCAGATGCCGTCCAAACCAGCAGACTAGCGTTCACGCTTCCCGTGTATTTCAATACACCGGCTGGACTAACGAATATACCGGAACCGATGATCGAACCAACGATTACGGTAACCCCGTTCAACAGGGACATCTTTGCCTCGAGCTTGATCTCGTTGTTTCCAGCATCTCCGTTCGTCGCTACCGGATCATAGGGACCCTTATCACCGTCCTTTATGCTGCCCTTTATACTTCCTTGCTTCGACATTTTTCCTGAAAATGAAATATTTGGTTAGTTTCGAAGGAAGGAAAGAGAGCGAACGAAAAAAAGGCAAAGGCTCGTTGTTGGTTTCTCATAATTAAGTTGGTTCTGTAAATTATCGAACAAGAAATGTTAATTTTTTATTTCTTTTTTCTCTCAGAAAGAAAGTTACTTCTGATAAAAGCTTTCGTGGCTCGTTGTTATCAATTTGTAGAAGGTCTTTCGGGATGTTGTCGTATCAAAACGAGAGGGAGAAAACAATATAGGTGGTATATTCTTGTTTCATCCCCTTTATTGCATCGCTATAGCGCGTGTCTTATAGGGCGATCGTTTTTCTTGGGAGTCTTCTTTTTTTTTCTGAATAATGCATTCGGCACCTCTTAACCTCCTGAGAAAAAGCGTACGGTATATATAAGAGCGGAAATAAAAGGAGTTCAAGGCTCGTAGGTGTTGATGAAAAGTCTTCGTTCCTTCGCACTCCCCAACGAATCGTAATTTTATACGTTGTTCGATAAAATGCCTCGAGAAAATTGTCAATTTATTACAACGAGAGAATCCGTACGAGATTGTTTTTCCTACGTAGATAAGATTGCACGATGGATCGTCAGCGATTTTCTAATTTTTCCATCAAATTTTAAATCAAACCCGATGCGCTTCTCGTTGCACACTCTATTTCGAACGAATCGAATGAAAGAGACACGCAACGAAGAATCCTTTCGAATCACTATCTTTTCTCTCTCGCGTTACAGCTTTTCCGGACAAGTTTTCTTCCTTACTCGCAAATTAAATTAATTCCCCTTGCAAATGTTGCATAAATTCTCACGCTTGCAATTTATTTTCTATTTGATTTTTACCATTGTCGTAAAATAAACGACGAATGAATAAATTTTGCAAAGTAAACTCATCAAACTCCACGCTACTTCTCGAATTTATCGAAAAACCACATTTGCAAATAATCCGCGTTTATAAATTGTTATTTGATTTTTTTATTTTCATTTTACAATTATCCGTAACGAAGCGATCCGTTTTCAGTTTTTCCAGGCCGGTTATTTAAAAAAAAGCGCTTTTTATCATGATGCGCTCTTATTTTCAGAATTTATAAATCTCATCGCGGTAACTCGAAGTTTCTTCGTCACGCGATTCAACCCTCGCGTATATACCAATTACGGAGTGAGACTAACGAACACGATTTTCGACTATGTATAGAGGAGATATAAAAAATTTCGAAATCCCGTTCGTATATCTAGCCAATGCGAACGCGGCGGTCGGAGAAGCTGTTTTGATCTTTCGTCACGGCAAACAGCTGTCGAATGCCGGTCTTCGCGACCAGTTTGACGACGTCATCGTCGTATTCGAGAACGATGAAGAGGCAAAATGGAAAAGATTATGGGAGGCGCGACTCTTAAAGCGAGGTGATCGAGTCTATGGAATAGTTCAAGTATTATTCTTTCAAAGATCGTTGCTACTACCGCCTCTATTCGCGTTTTAAAACTTCGATCTCGACTAATTTCCGATCGATACTCATCGATCTGTAAAAAAATCGAGATTCTACAGTGCGTAAATAATAAACTCGCGAATCCCAGATTTCATTCTTTACGCTTGTCGCGATATTCGTCGCGTTTTAACGGAACGACCAATGAAAATCCGAGAAAGCTTCGCACGCCTCCGTCACGTTGTTTTCAAAGCCGATCTTCCGAGTCACGGCGAAACTCGTTTTTGTCGACAATAAACAGCGGGGATGCGAGTTTATATCCAATCCCGATCGTAATTCACTCGTAAAGTTGCACGGACGAGTTTCGACCTTAACGTTTGTCAAGGAAGCTTGAAGATTTTTCTGAGCAAATTTGCCTAACGAGAGAAACGTATTCGTAAAAATTCATTACTATTTTCAATTTCATGTTTTTGCGAAGATTGTGATATTAAGAAGTAAGAAGAAAAGAAGAGATTAGTCGTAGATTGCAGAAGACAACGATAAATGTGAATGCGCGAGTCGGATGATATATCGTACCGAATTCTTGTTGACGCTTTCTCAAGGTTGTCGTTAATACCAAATATTATTAGGATTCGATGATAAGGCCTTTTATCTAAGGTCGCGGTGGCACGACGGATGGCCGATAATTTTCTCGCTTCTTCCCTTCCGTTCGCGCCACTGACGATGCTCTTCTTTCGTCCAATCGATTCTCATTGTACGAATCAAAGACGAGCTGTTAGTCGCGCACTGTTGACTCTTCTCATCGTTATTAAATTGAATGAGAGACAGAGAGATAGGGAGGCAGAGGGGGGGGGGGGGGGGAGATGGGAGAGAGGGAGCTATGAAAGGATAGACCGTGACTAGTCTATTTAATTAGTCATCGGTCATTCACTAATATTATTCGAATCTTTGTTACGTGTTTTGTGCTGATCGACCTAAACGTCTTCTAAAGCGTTCGACTCGAATAACAAACGAACGCTATGACAATCACGATTGTAGGAGGCGAAATAATTAACTCGAAGAAACAAGAAAACAGGTAAAAAATTCTCCAAAGAGTTACCAAGCCAAATTTAAGTCACTTTGCTAACTTAATTTCTTATCAAAAGTAATAACGAAGTATATCTTCAATTTTTCAAAATGTCTAAAATCTTGTTTCAAAGATTGGAAAAAAGCAAAGAATTTCTCGAATAATCTGCTTCGAGTAAAATCTGAACTCTGAAAGAACGAACTCGTCGAGGTAGAGTTTGTGCGAACGGTGAAACGAGTAGTTACAGTAAGAGTTTGATGCAGGGGTTGAATGGCTTGTGAAGAAAAGCAGGGATAATCGCTCGAGGTGCACCGGGGGTGCACTTGCGGTGCTTCTTGACGTTGGTACATCGGTGGGTTATCTCGACTCTCTCGTCGTCCCACGGATGTGCCCTTACACGCTAATTTTTCAGCCTGTCTGGCCTCCCCGTAAACCACTCTATTCTTTTTTTTCTTTTTTTTCTTCCTCTCTCACGTTTCTACTCTCGACACCGTGGTAGCTTGAAATCCGCGTCTAGTACATAACGAGTCATATACTTGTGTGAGTATATATATATATACCTCCAATATATAACGTTTATATACATATATATAAACGTTATGTATTCGAGGTGGCGATTGCGAGGGGTGCGTTTCGCACGAGCCCTTCGCGTCACGTTCTCGCGCATCCCCTTAGAAGAGTCGAGGATTCTCTCTCGTACGAAAAATACCTACGTGAGATATTTTCAGGCTCGAAAAACGTGGCTTATGAGCCTCGTTCAAAGAATCTTTTAACGATCAACTATTTCTCTTCCTTCCCCCTGACGCTCGCTCTTGATCGTGAAAATAAAAAGAGAGAAGAAGGAAAACGACGTTTTCGACGAAGGGAGAGATGGCGATGTCGCTGCTTCTCGTTAATGATTTTAATATATCGAGGCTGCAATTTTTTCCGGGTTGCATGCCGGAAGTCGACGAATATTGACCCACCTATATCGCGTCGGTATAATGTACGCGGGTATTGTATGTATAGGTATATATACCCGCGTATATAATATATAGTATACATATAATATTATATTATATAATATATAATATAATATAATATATTATACTATAATATATCAGATCATAATATATTATATTATATTATATTATATTATATCAGATCATATTATATTATATTATATTATATTATATTATATTATATTATATTATATTATATTATATTATATTATATTATATTATATTATATTATATTATATTATATTATATTATATTATATTATATTATATTATATTATATTATATTATATTATATTATATTATATTATATTATATTATATTATATTATATTATATTATATTATATTATATTATGTTGTATTATGTTATATCTTAATAATATAATATATATATATATATATATGTCGATATGGTATACATATATTATATCGATTTCCCGCGAGGCCAATGTCCTAACCCTCCTGCGAACTTCTGTATTATTACACATATCTAGCGGGTAGCGGGTTTAGAAAGCCACGAGGCAAACTGTGCTTAAGAGACACGTCGGAAGTGAGCAAAGAGTAGACGTACTACGCGGCATAAACTTCGCTACAAGAAAACGATCAATTTGTTTGCCGCGTAACCCAAACCCACGCGAGGAAAGTGGACGAGGAAAATAGGAATCGATTTTCATCGAATTTAACATTTCAGTTTATTGAATTCGCTGTATCGATTGTTTGGTCCCCATTGATAAAATGATTTATGTTATTTATTCTCTTAACAACCCAGAGAATAAAAAAACAAGACTAAATTATCCGTCGAAGGATTTTCAGGACGATTGTAATTTTCGACTTATCAATTCTTTTTCCGTATGAATAATTTTATCGTGCCTGTAATATTGAATAATTTTGTAAATAAATTGTTTTTTTTATTATTAAATCCGTGCTCGTGGACGAACGAGAAATTACTCGGGGTGCATCTGCGCCTGCTCAAAGGACTCGCCGATTCCCACGCGCTTTGATAGTCCCGTCGCGAACCCGGACGATGAGAGAGAGAGAGAGTGTTTCCTTCCCCCGTTCTAAACGAGGCGTGGACGCGAACGTGGGCTACCCGGCATGGCGCGCACCGAGAGAAAAATCAATACGACCACGTGGTGAGTACACCGATTTAGTACGTTGCCAAATTTTCTGTGAGACGCGAGTACCATATTTTCAAAAATTAAAACAAAAATTGTTCTCATCACAATCTTATCGACACAAATAATGAAAAAAAAAATACCGATTAATCGATAATTCGTTGATTAAATCAATATCAACTTTTTGCTTTTTATTTTTTAATCAATTTTGTATATTTGATGCAAATATTCACTGTTATATAGAAAATCTGTTATATATAACGCAATTATTATTATTATTATTACTATATATATCATTAATTTAATAATATTATATTATTATATTATTAATATATAATTATTATATATCAATAATATAATTATATATTAATAATATAATAATATAATAATATAATAATAATATATAATATATGTTATATTATATTATATTATTATATATTATGCAAAATATATATAGATAAACGAGCTCGTCCTGTTAGTCGCGTGCCTCTAAATTGACCTGAGACTAATAGATCAAGCCCTAGAACACAGCCGGGGAGTGAACTAGACGATGTAACAGACGTTTCCCGGCTAATAGTTGAATATCCGGCTGCGAGACGCTCGTGTCCACGCGCCGGTTGTGATTATTACATACAGGGGGTAAAAGCGTATGGCCCGAAGAGACCAGGTGTCTTCTACGCGCGACCCGGCTTTCGTTAAACGAGCCAATGGACAGTTCACACTTCAAAAAAATAAAATCTCTACCACGCGACCAAGTTCACTTTCGTCTCGGCTATATTTCTACACAAAATATGTATCGATACTCGATCTCGATATTTGCTTGTAAATTAAATACACCGGATCAACGATTAATCCTGTAAGGGGTGAAATCGATTAAACATTAATATCGTTGGGCAATTAAAAGAAAACACACATACACAAGCACACAGATACAATCGAGGATGAAATTGGAGCAAAATTCAGAAACGTATTTGATGAAAAATTGCAAAATTATTGAAAACCGAAAGAATTTTTGTGTAAACGGTAACTAAGGAGATAACGATTCGATCATTAATTCATTTCCGTACAGAAACCAAATTCTAAAAATCCCACGAAACAAAGCTTCAATAAACCCAAAAATGAGTTTCTCATGTTAATAATAATAAAAAAAAATGGATCCAAACTCACCTCTTCGGTTTCTGTCCCGATTAAACGTGTATATATATATAAATATTTCAGTCACACGAGCACGTCGAACTTATCCAACGCTGGGACCCGAATCTCGATGACCGCACAAACTAATTTATTATAATATATATATTTATTTCTTTATTTATTTATACATACATATATATGTTTTAATATATATATATATAAATATATATAGGTATATCTATAATATATCTAAGCGCACTACGCGCGACTGCGACAAAAAAAATTTGAACTTCGTTGACACTCAGAGCTTCATGACCGTCGAGACGCAGTGTCCGTCCGCCTCGCGTTACTCGAGGAAAACTGCGCCCGGTGGCTCATGATTCCGTGCTCGTCCGTTCGATAAGAGGGAGCGAGCGAGCGCGAGCATATCACTCCATGTTGCGATGGAAGGAGAAGCCGCGTGTGCGTATAGCTCCTCTCTTTCACCTTCATATACCTATATATACATATGCCTATATGCCTTTATATACCTACGTATATATATATATAGGTATATGGAGGAGAAAGGGCGAGAGAGAGAGAGAGAGAGCTTCATATCTCTCTCTCTCTCTCTCGCCCTTTCTCCTATATATATATATATATATATATATATATATATATATATATATATATATATATATAGAGAGAGAGAGAGAGAGAGAGAGAGAGAGAGAGAGAGAGAGAGAGAGAGAGAGAGAGAGATATCACAATCGCACATACGTTTATATATACATATATATCTGATATATATATATATCAGATATATATGTATACATAAACGTATGTGCGATTGTGTACGTCAAATATGGCATAGAATCTCTAAGGGTGGCCTAGCGGGGGTAATAGTTGGTTGCGCGCGATTCCAAAGCTTCCACCACCGCGCGACATCCTTTGCTTCGTGTCTCCCGTTGATGGCTCTCCATCTCTCTCACTCCCTCTCGGTTTCCTCCACCACTTCGAACAACCCGCCACCAAACGATCGCTGCTAACGTTGTTCGGTAGCACATGCTTTAAAATACGATAAGTACCACGTTTAAACTCTCAGGGTGAGCGTCGCTCCGTTTCTTGGAGACGAATGGTTTACTCGTGGATGCAACGAAGCCCGAAGAGAAAAATCTTGGTGCAAGGTCGGTACAAATATATAAGTACAATTACGATAATAATAACACGATAATCGGCGTTTCGCCAACGAGAGACGCGACAAAAATCTTATTTCCTGATTTCATTTTTTTCCTCTTTTATTGGAGAATTATCGTATTTCCCGCCCGTTTACCTTCGAGAATGTTTCTTTTTCTACCTATATCGTTATGTTTTATTCACTCGTTGACAGTGTATTCTTGTGAAGTACGAGATTCCGTTGAAAAGATGAAAGCCAGTAAGTTGGCGAACGTTCGAGCGCGTGTGAGACGTCGCGAATGCCCGAGGATTCTCACCCCGGAGGCGTGAGGCAACGAACGATCTATCGATCCATCGATCTTTACGGTCCCCCGAACTTCGAGAAGTTTCAACGAATGTCATTGACCCGAAATATTGAAAACATCGTTTTCCAAAAATATTTTTCTATCTTACAACGCGACTTGAAATTGTTTCGATCATTAACGAGCATTTTCTTTCCAGACTCTTCTCTACCAGGACAAACGTCGATCGAGAAACCTTGCGGTACGTAAAGAAACCGCTTGGCTCTGTGGCGAAACGCGATAAGCCTCGCCCAAAGAAACGAAACTCAATTTGAACTACGTACACCGGTTCCTTCGCCTCGACGTTTCGTTACGTCCTTGAAATCTTGTTCGCGAGCTTACATCTAGAACGTACGGGAGAAATTCCGAAACGAGCGAGAACAGGACGACCTGCTAGTCGATATAAATTTCAATGTCTATGAGTCTTAAATAATTCATGAATATTAAACGCATAGTTACGGTATAAATCATTATCTCGTCGGATAAATTTACGTGCAGCTAGATCGATGTATATGTAATTTTATAAATTTCAATCGTCCGAATAACGTTTGATATTTCACAAAACTGGAAGTCATCGATACGTTTAATCGAGGATGACAATTTAAAAATTTTCAGAATCTCCAGAAGACGGTGGTGAGTCCGGTTGGCAGACATTATCAAGATTGTACGACTAACAATACAGCCTCTAGTTTTTTTTATCTCGTCTCAACCGCGAAACTCTAATGCCAAAGATTGCCGAGAGACACCAAGGTTTCAGGACATTCGTCGACACGTGTACGTTTGTCTCGCTATAGAAACAAAACAGTTTTTTTTTTCATTCGATTGTGTCATTAAACGTAATCCATTTTTTTGTTTGTAAACGGATAGAGAATCGAGCAAATTATCGGAAATTCTCGAATGGAACGTGAGTAGTGTACAGACCGTTTTGTCAAAAAAAAAAAAAAATCTTTCGTCACGCAGCAGTCCATTGCTATCGACGTAATCTTTTTTCTTTTCTTCTTCGTCAATTTTAAATAGAAAGTTCGGTAACGTATCGATTTCGTTTTTGATTTTTATATTTATACACACACATATATATATATATATACATGTGTATATATATTTTGTTGTTGCTGCGCTCCTCGAAGAACGTTATTTACCACGTGACACTCATATAATCACACGGAATCAATCGCCTTTCTAATCTATTCTGTCGCACGCGTGTGTTGACACGCGATAGAAGGAATTGTCGATTGGTAAACGATAAATACCAGTTTTTATAATTATCAGGTGCATCGATCGTCAAATAAAATAAACATTGTATTTATAAACTCGATAAATTTAATCGTCCATTCGCGGATCGATATGTATATCAGCGTGCTGACTAACAATGAGATGTTGTTTTTCGCATCCGTTAAAAAGTGTTTAATGTTCGTTCGGCTGACAGCTTGACACAGTACGGTTCGTATATTATCTTGTCCGAGGAAAGCAATTTGGGATATCGCGTGTGAGAACTGACAATTCGACCAAGCTGATTATTTCCTTTCCATTAGCGATAACAAAATAATTGAAAACAATTTTTACTTTTTCATATCTTGGCTGGTACTCGAGAAGACGGAATTATAAATGGAATATGATCGATTTAAATATAAAAATAGGCTTGTTATCAGCTCTGTAGCGATCGGTATCAATCCATATCTCGATAATTCTCTCGTTCGAATATTTTTCTTTCAGATCCCGTTGAATAATATTCGACACTACCAACCGACCAGACCGAACACGCCGAAGCGTCTAAATTACCAGAAGGCCGATGTAGTGACGACGATCGCAAGGATCCACGTATAAAAGAATAATAAAAACTAGTTTGAGATTTCTATAGGGTGGCGTTGGCAATGTGAAAGGATCGCAACGAGAAAAAGAGGGAAGAACGAGAAGAGGGCTGCCCTCTGTTCTCTTCGGGTTTTGAGCCAACCGCCAACTGAGAGACCCTTTTGTACGGAGAACAAAAGATGAAGGGACCCCGATGAAATTCACGCAGAGGGCCCTGAAGGAGAACGAGCTACTCGACGCAAAGAAACCTTTAGGGATCGCAAAAATACTTTCCGAATAATATATATCGGTCTGACAATACGAAATTTATTTACCTATGTACAATATGTATTACCTATGTACGTAGGTAAGATTTTCTTCGTTCACCTTGAAGATAATTTTTCGACATAGCCAATGCGATTTCCCAGGTGGTAATTCTTACATATCTTTGTAAATAAAAATCTGTGTGTATATAAATATTCGCAAAACGAAAAGGCATATACATACGAGTCTTTGCATGTGTTCCATTGATGATTCGCGGGGGGATTCCATCGCAAATTGGCAAATGCGATAACAAGAAAGAGAGAGAGAATTTTGCGAGAGTGCAAAAGCGATCGAGAGAGAGATAGAGTACTGGGAATTTGGATGACGAAACTTTCGTTGTAAATTTCATGGAGAATCCTCACTGAAGGTGACGTACAAGTTGACATCACGATGTCAATTGAACATTGCCTCGAGGGAGTTCGTTTGTCTCTATTCACTTTTTTGTTACTATCTCGATTCTTTATTTTTCATCATTATTTCATTCCTCGTGTTTTCATGCATTGACTCGTGAACGACGTGGAAGTCGACGATATTGATGACATGCATTCAGGGGGAAAATTGAGTTGTACACGCGGCGTGTATGTACCATACTCTATATAGTCGTGCGATGGTGAAAAGCTTTTCCATCGTTGGATACAAATTTCCTGTTTCGGAGGATGGAGAAATTTTTAGGTCAATTTGTTTGGAAGCAAGAATTGCAAGAGAGCGATAAATTAAGAGGAAAAAACTGCTGAAGAATTCTCATTAACGTGTGTTTTATATATATTTATAATAGAGAGTCTTATACGAAGCTTATGCTGAAGAAATAGTAGAAAAGGTCGAAGGGCGAGGACGGTTGGTGAGTGGGAAGTATCGCGTACCAAAGCGAATCGATATCGTTGGAAAACTCGTAATGCGGATGCTCGAAAGTTTCTCGCAGGCGTCATCGGCCTCTCCAGGAGTGAAAAGCATGCGGTATGTGTACCTTGCCGATCTATCATTCATCTATTTATCGATGATATATTTTCCACCAATCGCAGAAAATATTAACCGATAACTCATTGATCGAGGTAAGTCGATTCATGTTTCAAAACAAAACCAACTGTATTTGGTAGATAATTGAATGTTGTACAATAATTGTTGAAACTATGCTTCGTACGTTCATCGTATGATTCATAATTACGTCTTACAAAAGTCACAGGAAGAACCGGAGATCTCAGTACAGAGAACGCGATATGAGATTTTCCTTCTGAGTATAAAATTCAGCATCTTATTATACTTGCATATCGACCTACATATGTGTAATAGAACTGGAAAATCCCCAATACATAGTTTCTGTTTCTTACAATGGGATACACCTGGATATGCAAGATTAAAATTGGTGATTTTAATTCTTAAAGTTATTGTTGGGTTTGTGCTTACTCGTATACTTATAAGTGTATATGAATATGTATACATAGTTCATCTACTTGCAAAGTTCATTAATAACTATCATCAAAAAGTGACGACACGAATGAACTAATGCTCGATGAGAAATGTCCTGGTCACCCTGACATACCCCGAAGGATATGCAAAGTGGCAGCCCATTAACGCGAGGCTAAAGTAAACAAGCCCGGTAAAGCGAGTACCGCCTCCTTGTACATTATATTCACGATGTAGGAGAACTTAACGTTTCAACGAGTCGTTAAATAACGCAAGCTTTTTTCCTATTGGACTGTCTCTCTCGCTCTCTCTTTATCTCGCTCTCTCTTGCTCTGTTACTCCAACTCAGACTTCATAAACGGTTTATCCAATTTGTCGCTAAGGCTGCTCGCTGACTCGACCTAAACGTATAATTACAGACAGTTTTTGCGACTCGGCGTGGTATTACTGCCTTACACGGACACCGGACAGTACCGCTCACTCGCATTAGATCCATAATCCATTATACGCACGAGTACGAAAAACTCGAGAGAAATCAGGTGATATCAAATCTCTGCATTGAGAAGAAAAAGTTGCCAACACGAGTCTGAAAATATACGTTGTTACTTAAGAATTTAATGAGCACAAGGAAATCGTGGTTTTCGCAGGAAAAGGATTGGAATAAAATGTTTCATACCGATTCCGGCGACGTCATTTTCGTTGAGGATAACATTTCTGGTGATATCGAGGACTTGGAAAACCCGGATGACGATTGTAAATTCTGGTAAAAAAAAAACGAGGTTAGGTTTTGATCTTGATCAACAGTCGTTAAAAATTCTATTTCACTATGGTAAAACAGGAATAAATAATATTTCATGCATATTTGTATCTGTTGATGTAGTAAATATCGAATTATTAATTCAAGTGCGATTATCTCTCACTTTGTTTATTGCGATAATATACGTATCGATGAACTAAAGTCGTAATAAGAAGGGATGATGTAAACAAATCTTGGGTCAACGACCGAGTTGACACTAAATTAACAGAAATATCGATAATTTAAGCGCATTGCTACTTTATGAATATCACTATCAATGACCTATTTAAAAATGTATACGTCATAAGAGATAGAATATAATAACGATAATAGCAAAGTGTATTTGAATAAAAAGAGAGATTGTTGTGGTCGGTAAGATAGGACAGGTTGTGCCAAAATTGCTCTGTGGCGCCATTTCTCGATGTATACGTGAACTGTTATGTCAATGAGCAGACGAAAAATACGACAGTAGTACAACTGTTTTCCACTTGGCGGCGCTAGTTGCATTTCTCAACACGTGCATGCGGCGTATGTTCCCTGACGTACACCTAACCTAGTACGAGCGTGAAAACAATTTTTTATTTGTCTGTCGTTTCACACGCGTGGTAGACTGTGTCAAACAATTAGTACGACTAGTTGAATAAATATGGGGAAGCTCGGTCCACGTCTAAGCAGTAGGAAAAAAGCTAAACGCTGGATAAAAGGACAGAGTTCAAGTTCTAATCCAGAAACGAAGAAACATCGTGACCAGGCCCGATCACGCTTCTTTCAAGAGGCTATCAGTAATGCGTTACAATTTCTAAATTTATAGATAACTCCTTTTTGTATTACAAGTAATTTTGATAATAATTGGTGCAACTTACGTCTGATTCCCATTTTTCTTGTTATTTAGGTTCTACTGGTTTGACGACTGAGGTATTGCGGAAACACGATGCTGTTCAAGGTATCCGACCTGAGAAAATTGACGTCGATGATGATCAGACAACTACCGCAAGCACTTTCAAAACCTTCGACACGTTTGCCAGTGACTACAGCAATTGCTCGAATATGTCTTTCAGCAGGTAAATGATTATACCCGTTTTTGTCATCCTATGTATACATACATACACATGCACACGCACATATATATTAATGGATACGTGTCTGATCCCTTTGCCAATGTACCCAAACATTATGTTCTGTCAACAGTAAGTTTTATTGTGTTTCAGATTCTTGAATCACTTTCAATCTACTTCTATTATACATAAGGAAATGCTGGCAATATTAGCTGCAGTAACCGATGTTATCAAACAGAATGGTGGAACAGAATCTTCAACAGAATATTATGCTGCTCTGGTGGGTTGATATTATTTGACAAACTTATATATTATTGCCTAGTTATTAATATATCGTCATGAAAACAAAGCTTCATTCATGCCGAAACAACAATGTCAAAAAATGTTAAAATGTTACATTTTATTATTTTATTACTTATGTATTTGTTAGATGACTACATTGGAATCTGCAGAGTCTGAAGAGTCAGTAGCTGCTATACTTTCACTTTTAGGAATGGGTTTGAAAACTGTGCCCAAAAGCGTTCTAAAACTTCAGTTTAGTCAAGCTAGTAAGATATTCTTCCAAGTATTGACAAAATATGCATCCAGTGGTAATTTCCTTATTTTGCGTCATGTGAGTATTTTTTCTATTCCATAATACACATACCATAAAAAAACTTCCAAGTTGATTGACTGCTAATTAATTTAAATTGCAGTGCATAGGATGCCTTTCACTATTGTTAAGAGCACAGGAATCTGCCATGTGGTCGAATTCATCAACGCTTCAAGTTCTGGATGGTATATTAGCATTCACTGTACATGCCAAACCAAAAGTTCGTAAGGCTGGTCAACATGCTATATGTGCGATTCTCAAAGGTAATTGGCCTATAGAAATTATCACAAGTGTTCTTAGGTGTAAACAAATATAGTACAATTATGTAAATTCCTGCAGGTAGTGACATAATGAGAGGAGATGATCCACCTGCTTATCATCCTGCAGCGACTCAAATCGCGAAACATTGTCTCGCCCAACTGGAAAGTATTGGACAACCTGGCAGTATAACAACAACTCTTCATGTTCTCACTCTGCTCAAAGACATTGCGCATCAGTTACCAAAAACTCAAGTTAAATCTGTATGCGAAGCGCTTCTCCGCATAATGGCACTCCAGAACGTTCTAGTCACTTCTTGTTGTCTACAAACGCTTCACAGTCTGTTTGTATCACACCCATCTGAGGCTGTGGTTCCATCTCAATTAAACGCACAAATCATCAATGCGCTGTACGATTATCAGCCGGCACCAGGTGACACTCAGCCTACCCTTGCATGGCTCGCTGTTATGCAGGAAGCCTACTGCAATCTCGTGAAAAACGATATTCAGCTTTGTGCCGCTAATATTCCTCGTATACTCGAGAAATCAACGGAACTCTGGCTATCGGACAAGTCCGAAGTATTGACAGCCGCGTCTCACACGATTAAAACTCTTCTGCAAGTGTGCGTTGCGCCTATGTGCGAAACAGATGAACTAGCGAAAAAATATCATACGTCTTTGGGAAAAATTTTTCATCTCATACGATTGGGTATGAAATATCAGTTCAATGGAGCATGGCATCACGTTCTTCATCTGTTGGCTGTGCTCTTCCAAGTTGCTGGTAAAACGTGCAAGAACGAGCTCTCACCCATACTTGTTGATCTCGCAGAATTGCGCGACTCGTACAAATTTACTTACAACGCAGAAGTGGAATACGCGGTAGGAGCTGCTATAAAATCTATGGGTCCTGAACTTGTTTTGAAGAAAATTCCACTGCAGACGAGCGGTAATATCGTCGATTTGAAGCGCAGCTGGCTTTTACCCGTTTTGAAAGATTGCACAAGTCAGGCCTCTCTGTCCTACTTCATTGAATCCTTGCTGCCCTTGGCAACAATGTGCGAGAAAAAATCAGCCGAATTAAGAGCGAATAAAGACGGGATCGGTGCTCACAGCTACGAGTTACTTACATCGCAAATTTGGGCGTTGCTACCTAGCTTCTGCAACAATCCTAGCGACATAAAAGAGAGCTTTAAAAGCATCGCCAAAATCTTGGGTATGGCAATCAGTGAGAGAAAGGATCTTAGACTGTCAGTAATGGCTTCTCTGCGAAAGTTGATCGCGAGATCTACAGAAAGTGGTCGCACCGAAGACATCGAGGAATTGGCACGTTTTGCTAAGAATTATTTACCTCTTCTGTTCAACCTGTATACAACGAAACCAAATGGTTCGGACGAAGAAGGCCAACGTCTTGCTGCGTTTGAAACCATCCAGATCTATTTGACAATAACGGACAAAGAGTTGGTAGGGGAGCTATTCGATCGAGCACTTGCTCGATTGGACGAGCCCGATATCGATGATATTCTCAAGCAGAGCGTTTTCGATTTAATCCGAGTCTTGTCGCAATTCACGGACGCCGACAGGCTGACAAAGCTCTACGAAAAGTGTGCCCCCTGTCTCATGGACAACAAACATCAGAAGGAACAGAAGAAAGCGTACAGATTCTTGGAAGAAATTTGCGGCAGCGAAAGCGAAGTCTGCAAACAATTTGTTTCGGAAAATCGTCGAGCTATACAAAAATTGTTGACAAAATCCGCACCAATGACGGTCTCGTCGAGCAAAGCAGCGAGACTTCGTTGTATTGATTATCTCGTCAAGAGCCATGTGCAGCTTGAAAACACGAAATTCCTCCAGGCCATTGTTCCTGAAATAGTTTTGTGCATCAAAGAGATCAACGAGAAATGCCGCCATTCTGCCTATCAATTATTAACCACGATAGCTAACAAGTTTATAAATAAGCCAGAACATTTGAAGGAATACATTGATATACTTGTCGCTGGTCTCGGTGGTTCACCAAGCTATTGTAGCGCAACTCTATTGGCTCTTGCATCCCTCACTTACAAGTCCACCACTGATGGAATAATCAATCTTCAGACGGCCCAAGAAGTTCTTGGACATGCTTGCACGCTTCTTACGTCTCCGACGAGAGAAATTGTTCTTTCTGCGCTCAGTTATGTCAAAGTTTATCTCTCTTCATTTTCAACAACGGTGATCGGGCCATTGTTGCCGCAAATCATGCAAGCACTTACCGGTATGACGGAAGATTGCAAGCGACATTTTAGACAAAAAGTTCGAGATATTTTGGTGAAGATCGTGAGAAAATATGGCATCGAGGTAGTCACAGGATTGGTTCCTGCATCGGACGAGACGATGCACAAAAGGCTAAAGAATATTCAGAAGATCGAAAACAGAAAACAGAAGAACAGAGAGGATAAGAAGAGCAAGGACAACGAAGATAGTGACAATGATGAAGAATTCAATGCCAAGAGAAGACCCAAGAGTGTCGAGGCGATTTTAGCAGATAGCGACGAAGAATTTGAAGATATGGAGACCGACAACGTTGAAAAGAGCCAGAAGAAATCAACGAAAAAGAAAACTTGGATTCAGGAAGGCGGTGATAATATCGTGGATTTAGTCGATCCGACAGCTGCTAGAAACATTACGGGTTAGTTAATTTTCCTTCTTACACTTCATAAAGATCAAACTTGGATAAACAAGGGTTTCTCGATTTCAGCTACCAAGCCTGGTCAAACGTCTATAAATGCACAAAAACAAAAGCCCAAGGATCATGGATTTAAGACTGCTGGAGATGGCCGTCTCATCATCAAGGATGGAAGTGACGAAGACAGCGATTCCAATGATAAGAAGAAGAAGAAGAACAAATTACCATTCCTCGGTAGCGATTCCGACGACGACGAAGGTATATTTTTGTTTCTTGACTTTATACGAACGAATTTACCCGATACTAATTGGAGATTTATTTGTAGACGATGATGCCAAATCGAGTGTCTCAGTTAAACCTACTACGAGAAAACGGAAACTTAGCGGAAGTACAGAGGCGAGCAGTATGAGACCAGCATCAAGATATCAAGGTAGGTTCATCGTATATATACAAACAAGAATATACAATAACAATAGTTCGAGCAAATACTGATATGTCGTTTTAATTTTGCAGCTGGTGGCAGTGGTATTCATCGACCCGTGAAAGCATCGAAGGACGATGCTCTTGGTGCTGAATATCGTTCGCGCAAAGCTAAGGGTGATATAAAAAAGAAGGGCAAACCAGATCCGTTCGCGTACGTGCCACTAACACGATCAGCGCTAAATAAAAGGTTCGTAATAAGTTTTGGAGCATTCATGATTTCGAGATTACCACAGGTTTATAAAATATATGACTTTCCATACAGGAAAAAAATGAAGAGCGCTGGTAGATTTAAGAACATTATTTCTGGAGCACAAAAGGGTGTTCGGGCTGGGAACAAAGGAAAAAGAAAGCAACATTAAGTTACATGATCATTATTATTAAATAGAGGAAAAAAACACGCGTTTCGTGTATTGTTTGTAACATAGATTGTACATCTGGGATATTACTATTTGTACTGTTTCGACAAACTTATGATTAATTTGAATCGAATAAAGCTGTAAGTGCCCGTATGCACTTGTTCGACGAATTCGGAACAGAGATATGTTATATAGTCGAAATTATTCGACACAACTGTTTTCGTATAATAAAGAGAAAGTCCACGCATGTATGTTGAACATTGATATATTTTCGTAACTTTCAGATATTAAACTGTTCATGAAATTGCGATTTTTTGAGTCGACTGGCAACATATGCACGTACAAAAAGCATACACACTACTTAGAATTGATTCGACACGACACGTCTCGACGTTTTGAACTAAAAATGTACTCATGTTGTCATATTATGCACCGTGATTGGTTTTCTCGTTAAGGGTTGAACTCCCTTTGCCAGGTTATCCAAGTATCCTCGAAAAATGATGGTTCGTGAAAAATAAGGTTCTGACCTTATTTTTGCCGGTAATACCCTCTGGGGTTAAATCGCGAGTATTACCGACAACAAAATATTCCAATCCCTCGAGAGAAGGTTGATTCATGAAACTTGGTAAAAATTAAAAAATATTCATTTTGGTAATCTCTTACAAGGAAACTGTTTCAGGTGTATCTCGCCGATTTTGATGAAATTTGGCATGGTCATAGAACGGACAAAAATAGGCGACACGTATTTTTTTATACGTGCCAAGATTGATTTTGAAGGGGTGAAACACACCCTCGAAAATAGGGGTATTTTTCGTTTTTCGTTGGTAACTTTTGAACAATAGGAGATATGAAAAAATTTCAAATTGCAACAATATTTATTTTTTCGCGTACTATACACTGGATATGAGAATGGTGCAGATAACAACAAATTTCATATTGTTTATTGCAAATATGCAATTTTTTCATACGTATCTCAGAGAGTTCTTAACCGATTGGGATGCAAATTTGCATACGGGTAGAGGGTGACAAAATAAAGTTTACGTATTTTTTTGTTTTTCCGATATCGATTAATTAAGGGGTTAAAACTACCCTTCAATTTTTTACTCAACTTCATCGTATAATCAGCTGGTCTTTTGCCATTCCGAGTTAAATTCACGTTAATATAAATTCGTTTGAATACACGAGTATATATTTGTAAATGCCACTCACCCCCCACCCCCAATCATCCCCCTCCCGACCGTTCAACGTTCTTACCGCGCGGCATTGATGAAAATTTGTAGAAATAAAATGGGTTACACTCGAAGTTCAATCAGTCCAAATAATCGATACAAATTTCATTGTTTTGGCTTAACATTACTCTTAAGGGGGCAAAACTCAAAACTTTGTTCATTCGTGAACGGGCGGAGATAAAAAAAAGTTTATAGGGACAAAACGTTCTGCTCTTCGACTACTAGACGTTCGTGATAATAATTATGAATATAACAACAAATGGCATATTATTTATTGCAATAATTCTTGGATAAAAATCACTCTTTAATTGTTCATTCATATCGGTACAGAAATAGGTAAGTCTTTCGCTATTACGGAATAATGTCTTACTTCGGAAAGGAACTGGATTACTATGGTATTTTTACGAAAAAAGTCTGTTGGCACATACTGCCTTTCAAGATTAAAATATAATCGGAACGCTTCAATAACCATTTTAACAGTAAATTTGTTAGTTCCTTTCCGAAGTAAGACATTATTCCGTAATAGCGAAAGACTTACCTATTTCTGTACCGATATGAATGAACAATTAAAGAGTGATTTTTATCCAAGAATTATTGCAATAAATAATATGCCATTTGTTGTTATATTCATAATTATTATCACGAACGTCTAGTAGTCGAAGAGCAGAACGTTTTGTCCCTATAAACTTTTTTTTATCTCCGCCCGTTCACGAATGAACAAAGTTTTGAGTTTTGCCCCCTTAAGAGTAATGTTAAGCCAAAACAATGAAATTTGTATCGATTATTTGGACTGATTGAACTTCGAGTGTAACCCATTTTATTTCTACAAATTTTCATCAATGCCGCGCGGTAAGAACGTTGAACGGTCGGGAGGGGGATGATTGGGGGTGGGGGGTGAGTGGCATTTACAAATATGTACTCGTGTATTCAAACGAATTTATATTAACGTGAATTTAACTCGGAATGGCAAAAGACCAGCTGATTATACGATGAAGTTGAGTAAAAAATTGAAGGGTAGTTTTAACCCCTTAATTATAAGACATCGGAAAAACAAAAAAACACCCCAATTTTATTTTGTTACCCTCTACCCGTATGCAAATTTGCATCCATACCGCGCGGTGCGAACTTTGAACGGTCGGGAGGGGGATGATTGGGGGTGGGGGGTGAGTGGCATTTACAAATATGTACTCGTGTATTCAAACGAATTTATATTAACGTGAATTTAACTCGGAATGGCAAAAGACCAGCTGATTATACGATGAAGTTGAGTAAAAAATTGAAGGGTAGTTTTAACCCCTTAATTATGAGATATCGGAAAAACAAAAAAATACGTAAACTTTATTTTGTCACCCTCTACCCGTATGCAAATTTGCATCCCAATCGGTTAAGAACTCTCTGAGATACGTATGAAAAAATTGCATATTTGCAATAAACAATATGAAATTTGTTGTTATCTGCACCATTCTCATATCCAGTGTATAGTACGCGAAAAAATAAATATTGTTGCAATTTGAAATTTTTTCATATCTCCTATTGTTCAAAAGTTACCGACGAAAAACGAAAAATACCCCTATTTTCGAGGGTGTGTTTCACCCCTTCAAAATCAATCTTGGCACGTATAAAAAAATACGTGTCGCCTATTTTTGTCCGTTCTATGACCATGCCAAATTTCATCAAAATCGGCGAGATACACCTGAAACAGTTTCCTTGTTAGTGCTTTGAAAATTTAATATTCGCACATATTTCATTGCTATTTTAAGTATTAGTTTTGTGTGCGTGTTATCGAATGCAGTGTCCCATTTGAAGTTCTAGTAGCATTATCCATTGAGAGAGATATCTGCAGTCTCGTTCTTAGTCAATGAGATAAAGAGGTTATAGAATTTATGATTATTTATTTTTTCACTTTTATCCATTGCGTTTGAAACTCTTAGTACAATGGGATAACAAATGGTTGTGTAACCCTAGTGGTGAATTTCCTTATAAGCGGGCAATATCTCCAAGTGCTTATACAATATTATTCGTTTTACATAAATATGCATTTTCAACCACTTTTGAAGACTTTTTTGGCCTTAGTAACACATTGCTTACTGGCTGATTCTCAAATGATTTACTGATTTGGAAGGGGATGTTCGTTGATTGTACAAGGTTTTAAATATCCAATTTTATCAAGAAAACATAATTTATTGTTTTTCTCCATATCAGTTTGGAGAATATCTTGTATAGAAATATTACACCTTAGCTATGGACTTATTGGACGAACAGAACACTCCAGAAAAAAACGTCCTGCTAAAGCCTCTTTAACTCCTGGAAAACAGAAACATCGATTTTTCAGAGTGTGAGAGAGTCAGAGAGAGCATCCCGAATACAACGAGTGCGAAATACGAAACGACATCGTGGAATAATTTGATCGCTTCGAAAAACGCACTCACCTCTCCTGGACTTTTTTAGGTAGCATGCTATCCAACTCGCCACTCTCGCTCATCTCTGTAATAATATCCAAGCCACCCAAGAGTTCCCCATTAATATACAACTGAGGATAGGTCGGCCAGTTGCTGAACTTCTTAAGGCCCTCCCGCACTGTGTTATCTTGGAGTATATCAAATGTCTGATAATCTGCTTTGTAACCATTGAGTAGGGAAACGATAGTTCTAGAGAAACCACAGCGTGGATTGGCTGGATCTCCTTTCATGAATAGCATACAGGGAGCTTTATTAATAAGCTTTTTCAGCCTCTCTTCCAAACTTATTTCTGGTTTTAATTTATCTGTTGAAGCGCTCTTTCCAGATGTAAGTTGTTCTTTGATTTTCTCAGCCAGTGCTCCTGGATTTGCACCATCCACTCTATCGACTACAGTTCCATTTCTCATTAGAAGAACAGTTGGAACTGCTGATATCCCGTACTTAAGCGACACTTCTGGAACATCTTCGGCTGTTATTTTTGCGAATTTAATGCTTTTGTAGTCGCTGGATTTAGTCATTTCCTCGAGTACATCGTTTATTTGAGCACACTGCGCTGCCCATTCTGCATAAAAATGAATCACCAACAATTCCTTGGACCTTGAATGAAATCAAAAATATAAATTACAATTAAATATTATATGATCTCGAGCAGGCAAATCGGTGTTCATTGATATGGAGTATTTAAGATTTGAAAACGTCTCTGGCGTCATTAATTCTACTAGAAAATCCAACACATTTTGAAATCAAATATTTTATTTAATTATTCGATCGATATTGAGATGTACGATATTAGAGCATCATAATGATCTTTTGTGCAAAGAATTACGAATTAAAGAATTACGATTAAGCGCAGTGTGGTCATTCAAAGATCACTATTGTTCCGAAAAAGGTTAGGATAAACGTGACAAGCGTTATACTCGTTCCACGTATAACTCACTTTACGTATTCATCGAATTCAGCAACATTTTGTAGATTAGTTAACGCCATTCTATCAATATATCTTCCAAGGCTCGTACGGACAACGTACTACTCGGGAAACACAAAATTCTATCTAAAACACACGTTGTCCTCCAAAAGTTCAGTCTGAGCCTACGCGAGCTCGATCACTGATGTCATGGAGTACGCGAACGAGAAATGTGCAGAACGTGTGAAAAAATGAAAAGCTTTGCGCAGCGAAAGCTTTTGCGAAACGAGCCAATAAAGTCAATGTTCCAACAGAATAAGTTAGAGAGAATAAGTTCAATTTTAAAAAAGTACAGGCGTTACAGAATAGGTGCATTTTTTAAATAACCAACGTATAGCTCAAAATCAGATCTTGTTAAATAACAACTTGTAGACGTTAGTGATTAGTGGAACTATCATGAAGCGTTCGATGTGCATTTGCACTAATTGATATTCGAGCAATGGAGAAGTAGTATTTTTCTTAAAATAACATTGACTAAAAAAGTTTTCGAGTATTCAATACTCCTCTTGTCAATCAACCGAGTAAGCGTAAACTGGACAGCGGTCAGTGACTGACATACACACACATCCATGCAACGCCGCAAATCTTGAAGTGGGAGTTTCATTCTAAGAGAATGTACCAATAGCAGTAGGAAACCACTTGGTACCATGGTGACGCGACGCGTACTGCTGTAAGCATGTAAGTGCGTGCAGTCCACTGTGTGCAATATAACATTGACACGAGTGAGTCAAAAGGAGAGACGAGAATAAAAAACGTGCATACCACACGCATATACACACACTGCCAACTACCCATAATTCGTCACACACGTACCTCGCCCACAAAAAAGTTGCACAGATGCGCGTACCACGCCGTCACGTGCCAAACTTTTTTTTACGTGCGACGGGGGTACATGCACAATGTCAAAAACGTTATCGCGTATCACTGCTCTCGAAGAAATATCAAACTGGAGTACCACGGATATCTTATCACTGTTGCAAAAGGTAAGATCTGTAACAACGTTTGCGATATATGAATACCCATGCCGACGTTTACTTTTCCAATTTGTCAAATACGCGTTTTCTTCACTGGATGCGTTTTCTACATCGTCCGGCACCGCCTTTGTTTTTATAATGTTCTTAGTGTACTGTTAATACTGTACGAGTGCATGCGGAATGCAGAAATCCATTCGTTCTTTTTTTAGGTCCTGCCGTTGGAAATATACTTATTTTATTTTCTCGTCAATCATTGAAGATTTATGGTTATTACATAGATGAAATATATTGTCCTGTATGCATTGATAAAACGAGTAGAACCGACCGCATGGACTTACAGGTCAATGAACGATACGGTTACGAAGACAAGTGCATTTTTGCTGCTCTAAAGCAGAAACACGTGTCTATAGTTTCGTTTTCTGCATTTTTTACTTGGTATGCACTTTTGGATAATATTCTGCTTGCGAAGGATATTTTTGTGTTCTCTTCGTGGTCGTTTATATACAGTATATTCTTTTATCGTATATTATATTTCTTTAATATAGCTGGAATATTCAAAATATTTTAGCGATATTGCATACCTTGCATTACATTATACATTGTTTTTTTTAAGTTTATTTTTATGATTGATTTCGATTATTTCATTGTTGATAATAAACACACCCAACTGTAATATAATGAATGTTTTTTTCAGAATGGTCTGGACGATTGTTGCAAGGCTGTTCAGAAACGCCAGGTTGGCGGTGACGAGTTTCTGGTGAGTCGATGTTGAACGAGAAGAAGATAATATGACGATTCATCATCACTCTCTTTATCAAAATCAGTTTAGAAAAGCAAAAACAACGAGCAGGAGACATATTTTCATTTCTAAACATATCTGCACTTGTTATAACAAACAACTGTCGATGCACATCGCTATTATGATTTGACAACGAGATTACAGCGTTGGTGATGCTATTAATTTAGCTTAAAGAACAAAGTCAGTAGCGAGGAAGCTCTCGAGTGTTACCTGACCTCCTTAGAAAATTTCTCAAAGAATATTTTTGCTTTTTTAAGCTGTAATTACCTATGTTGTTCTTTATTTTACTGAAAAATATTTGTATGGCATCTCGACTTTGTAACAATGCAGTTTGCAACACTGTCTTGTTTTTGCTTTTTCACATTTAAATGTCGTTATTTAATGAATGCTAATTTCATATAATTAATGTTACCGTTTCTGCAGCACTTGACCGAGGGAAAACTGGCACTGTGGAAGAGCGACCTAACTCGACCATTAGCATGGTAAAATTTTCTTCATTCCATCCAAGAATAAAATAATATTACTTATTTTTAATCGAAACACCATGATCTAACATACATACCTTTTTTCAGGAATCTCTGGAGATTTGTAGAGGAGCTGAAAAAATCGCCGGAAAAATATGTATCAGAGAAAAGTCCCGTGGACTCTCAGAGCGAAGAATTGATGAGCGACTCGGGGTCATGGGGGACCGATTTCGATGACGATGTCGAGGAGGATGGGGCAAATGACGCTGTATCAGGAGTACCACATACCGCGTCGAGTAACAACAACAACAACAATGAAATTAGCGTAACTGACGGTCCGACAAATTCGCGAAATCCCGAATTTCGCAACAGTCTCATGCTTTTTCGAGAAAATGAAAAGACCTCGATCGCGAATCGTTATTCGGTCGTAAACGACAAGCGTAAAGCTAGTTCCATGAGGAACGATATTGCGGAACGTACTTATACTAATTGCGAGAACGACGATAATGGACCGACGGAAGACGAGAGCACTTACGCCAATTGTGCCACGGCCGAGGTTGGTTTCGCACCACCCAAAAATGTCTCAAATCTACATTCGAAATACGAGAAGAGCTTTGCCGAATTATTGAAGGAACAGCTGTTACTGAGAAACTCACGAAAGCCAACCATCGGACCAAAACCGGAAATCGTGAAAACAGCGATTCCAGAAACAATAGCAGCTAACAAACAACCACAAAAGTCATTTCTCCACGATGTGATACCAACACTACAGCAGCAAGTATCACCAGATAAGAATGCTGTACTATTAGCAACGGAATCGGAAAAGCCACAAAAGATCGAGAGATCGGAAAGCGATTTGCCACGTCCACCAGTGATGATTCGTAATTTCGATCTCGTGGCTAATTTACCGACTCGAACGGACGAAAGCGAGGACGAATATGAGACATTCGATGAGCAGATTATAGAACAGAACAAGAGATTGTCGATTGGTCGGGTCGATAGTAAGCAGAGTCTAAATAGCGCACAACAGAGCTCTCTCGAAAGTATCTACAAGACACCGAGTACGACGAGTCAAGAAAAAGAGGAGGAAACGGAGTACGAAATTTATGAGTCTATAACAGAAACGGTGAGAGTCCTTTTAAGTACCCTGTTTATATGCAGGTTATCTTTATAAATTCAAACAATAGAATAACGATTGCATTTGTTCGAAAAAACTTTCAGCCCGAAGATAATGGCTACTGTCATCCATCAATCGAGATAGGAAAAACAATTCAACAAGCACCACCGCCATTGCCCGCTAAACTTCCTAATGCTCCAATCTCAGTATCGCCAACACCTGCACGATCAGTACAGGAGAAGCAAAATGGTAAATCTATCCGTGTCGTAACAAAGCGATTATGCAAAAACCTTACAATCTTCCAAGTATAATGCTCGAACATACGCAACAGTGTAAAAAAAACGTTAGGGTTTCAAGATGGCACAAAAACATAGTCTGCAGTAGGGCTACGAGGGTTGCATGCGGGATTGTGATCTGCGAGGTATTAACACGTGGTCTGCAACTGGTGGTTACAGAGAGAGATAGTGAGAAGGCCAGAGACCACTCTGCTTTTTTAATTCTCACGAGATGCAACGTTTACGATTGAATTCTTCCATTCTCTCGGTGTACGAAGTAAGCCAAGCATCCGCAAGCCTCTGCGTCGTTGTTACCCAAGTTTTGCGATAGTGTAGAATCAGGATTATATAAATTGCAAGCTTGGCTCAAATTGCAAATATCACACAGTAACAATATTTCACATCCGCAAACATCACTCTTGAATTTCCTGTACATTGTCACCGGGCATGATCTATGTACTAGGATAAATCTGCGGTACAATGTGAATATATAGAACCTACCTCTCGAAAGTGTATTATACGAAATCAGTGATGGTATGTGTTCCTGTTTCTATCTGAGACTTGCGACACAACTCTTGGGAGGTCTGGGTGTTCGTCTCGCCGACGAAGTATCCGATATGATTGTCAAGATCAAGAGAGGATTGTCGCGGTGTTGTTACTCGCGACCTCCTGAACCACCAGGTACATTTTGTAGATTCGATTATAATAACATAAATTCTTTGCATACGCAGAATAATGAACATCTATGTTCTCTAGATTTTGTTGACAAAGTCTAAAAATCCATGATACTTATAGTCACGCGGTATTTAAAGAAATGAAGAATATAGCCCAAAATTTCGTGTAAATCAGTTTATTTTTAAACTCTTGAAAAGATCTTTCACCCCATGCTGAGAGCGGACCACCACGTTGTCCCGATACGCTCAGTCTCTGCTACTGTCTCGTTTTCGATCCGGAAATGTTCACCCTTAGTAGTTCTCCTCGCTTTGGATCGATAGGACACTAGTTTTCGGAGTAAACACAAATTGAATAGTTCACATTTCTCTGTCTCGTTATGGTCGACGGTTTCTTCGTTCGCATTCTTAATTCCAAAGCTCAATCGTTTCATTAAACAGAAACACCATAGTGGTCATATTTTTAAAAATAACGTTCGAATATTCATTATATCAAAATGACGAGTTCGGTGGGTGATCCAAAGAGATTGGTATCTCTCAATACGGCAAATCGGCGACAAGTGAGCTTGTCCGAGTGTTTCACACAAGCGGCTTTGACTCAAGCTCGCATGAATCTAGCAAGTTAGCATCGATGATAAGATAACTGTACAATTTGTGTATTAAATGTATTTTTCGTGTGTTATGTATGTGTGTGTGTGGGTGTGTGTGGGCGGGTGTGTATCTATATGTACATATATATGTTTTTTGATATCTTTTAATTAATTCGATTACATCGGTTTATCGGATTATCGTTGTCACGTTAAACTATAAGGATCGTATTTACTCAATGATGTCCAATAACACACTAATGAATCAACAATTTTGTAACTTGCAGAACGATCCCCGGATAAGAAATCGGCCACATTGCCTCACTCGGGAAGTGGGACGTCTCTTATCGCTGAATTGAGGGCCACAAGACCATTGCCACCACCCCCTGACAAACAATCTTACATGGATTCATCCTGGTTCCATAATGTTACGAGAGAACAGGCTACAGCCTTAATCAAAGATCGTAAGTCTACAAGTCATTTCTTATTTTTCTAATGTAGAACAGTTACAGAACTTTATCAATAAATTATTTTTCTTTGAATTATCAAAGGTGCTTATGGAAATGGACAGAACGGATATTTCCTATTAAGACCGTCGATTTCACATCCCAACAATCCATTAGCCCTCGTGCTTTGGTTCAAAGACAGAGTTTATAATGTTCCTGTACGCAAGAGACCTGACAACAGGTAATTTCTTTAAATAATCTTCGTTAAAACTTTTCTTGTATTGATATCGAGCGAGTCGAATATTTTTCTGGGAATGCAAACTCGATCACCGTCATCAATGCTCTTTGATTTATAAATGCAACTCAATCTATATATTTATGTATAATACGCAGATATGCATTGGGCTCAGCAAAAGTTAACGAACAATCATTTGGAAGCGTTGAAGATATCGTCAAGTTTTATTCGAAGGAAGAGCTGGTGTTACATACTGGTGGAGTACAAACTGGCAGTACCAAATTGACAGATACACCACCAAAGTAAACAATCCAAGGTTATGAACTAAGTCACCTGCGTCACGCTATACGTAAAACAATTAAACGAGAGCCTACTCTTACGAGCCATGATCTCGTTTGTTGTCTTTGTTTATACTTCTGCTCTCTATAATCTCGACTACGGTGCACAAATCATTGATAGTGCCTTAATTCTCGGCAGAGATCCACTTTATTATACACGTCAGTAATCAGGATGATGATTGGTATATCGGATTTCTTATTTATTGACAACGAACGTAAATCAGTTTTATTCAATGTGTATGTAGTGTGTGTTTAAGCGAAAACGGGTACGTGGTATAGTGAAAGCTTTAGCGTTTACTACCAACCCTGCGATAGAATCTTAAGAATGTCATAAAGTGGGAGAAATGGATTGTGTTATTCGAGTCATTGGAAACATAATATTGTTAGTATATCAATAATATATTTACGACTATAGAGCACGTATCGAAATGATACGCCAATAGTTCATTTATATAATTTTAATCATACGTTTTTAAACATCATTGAATGACTAACATCTGTTGGAATTAAACATACAGATTTCATTTAGCACAATTATATCAATGTTTCATTTTTGAAATTTGCACTACATGATATATTTTACATTTTGATACGCATATCATGCATTTACTAGCACATATATATCATTATGAATTAAGAAAAATTCGACCAAGATGGGAAATCTTATTTTTATATTATTGTATGGTACTTTGTACTCATCTACACGGAAAAAATGTGATTTTCATATATAGTTTTAGAAGGCGGATTAGAGTATGGTGAACCATTATATGATTATGGTCAGTAAAACTCTTATTATAGAGAGGAAATTTAAAAGAATAATTTTTTATGCTGTTATTATAGTTTAGCTTTTAATAAATGGCTGATACGTACAAAGGCGGAATCCCGTTTCTAAATTTGGAATTGATGATATGTATATTTTATTATCTTTTTGCCACTTGGCTGGTATTAAATGACTGCCCAATAAGGATGTAATCGTGACCAAAGATAAAATGTGATTATGCGATCGGCCCGTTGATTATTGGTCAACGATTTAACTGGCTCAGTGATTCCATCGGGGTTGAACGTTATACACGGTGCTCTTTTGTATCCTCGACGGTGGCATTATCCTCTCATTGCAAATTCAGTTGATATATTACTGTATACGCTCCCTCCCGCGATTGCTGTAAAGGTTCAACTTCCAATGTCGTGTATATTTTTTTACACTCGATCGTGTAATGTATAAGCATCTGTTAGTGTTATACCAATTAATCACGGGTTGGAAATACAAAGTTTTATACGAATTTATGTCGTGAATTGTGATGAAGTGCAATGTGAACATTCATTAGCACTAGAAACTACCTATAGAGCAAATATTGATAAAACTGAATCCAGTCATAGGTCCATATTCAAGAGTGATTAGCAAATACAAGTGGTCTGGTCCAATATGACAAATCTGGTCAGCGCGTCTGTAGCTTATAGAATGATTGATAAATTCATACAATAATGGTAGTGGAATATATAACTAAATCATATTATATCAACCTCAGACCTCGTATCACCTTGTTAATATGATCGCATATAGGCGTTTTATCGATTTTTCAACCTATCGGTGTTATTATCAATGAAAGTAGGCGATACGCGCGTCATATAAATCACGTGGCATTGATAATCGCGACAAAGAATGTATAGGTGTATCGTACAAACTTTCAATGAACGGTGGACCAAGTCCAATAGATATTAACTTCTTTTCACTTATATGGTCAACAAGAACGTTTCAAATTTACCCGCGCTCGTTCAAATTAATTCGCGCTTCGCTCCAGTTCGTCCAACTTGAGTAACGCGAGTTTAGTCGCGGGGGCCACAGATCTGCGGCATCTAGTTTACTTGTCACAATGAAATGAGTAACCACTGTCGATGTACACCATACATTTAATCTATATGGTACTCTTATCAACGTGATATAGATATAATATTCGTAACTACGCACAGAGACCATTGTAGGCGGGGAAATGCAACAGCAAGCCCGAAGAATACATGTCTGAAATCTAAACACGCTGAGAGTGTCGTGGAGTAAGTGAGCAGGTCTGTCGTTAAGTGTTGATAAGTGAGCGCCAATTGAAGGCTTTTAACCACAGTGTCACTTAAAAATCTTTTTATGCTGGAGTACGAGTCAAGAATTCGTAGGGCGTGCTGGCCGAGGAATAATCCGTACCTCGGTCAATAACGCGAAAGGTTTTCGTTGCTTGAACACAAATACGTTCGTGTTTCTGCTTGGGTCTCAACGACTCTTGGGTGACAATTAAGATGTGTCAGGCGCGAGTTCCTCGACACAGGATGTTGTCAAGCAGAGGCAGGAGCTAATAAAATGTCACGTTGACGTTTGCCAATTACGCGTTCAACCGGTGATGAGAAATCCCACAGGCGACATGGAAGATGAACAAACAACGAGGGAAACAAGTAAGATTTGTGGGGTGTGTGGCGACAGAGCATTGGGATACAATTTCAATGCTGTTTCCTGCGAGAGTTGCAAAGCATTTTTCAGAAGAAACGCGTTAAAAAACAAGGTAAACAGTTATTGCGACAGTTCAGTATTTGTATGTGTCTTATTGAAAAGATTGCAATAATACAAACATTGTTTTTGTTTCACTGCTTTTCCAGGATTTCAGATGTCCTTTTACAGAGAATTGTAATGTTACTTTGGTAACACGACGTTTCTGTCAAAAATGTCGCCTAGACAAATGTTTCACTATAGGCATGAGAAAAGAATACATAATGACGGAGGAGGATAAGGTGCTGAAAAGAAATAAAATAGAGCAGAATCGAGCTAAAAAAAGACGACCTTCGGGCACACAAAAAATTGTGAAGTTAAAGAGAGAAATCGTAGATGAATCTAACTTTGATAACGACACTTCGGTATCCGTAGCGTCTGGTGTTTCTATGAAATCTACTGTTTCTGATGGATACTTTTTCGAGTGCGGCGAGCCTTTTTCTGAAACGGAATACACAGATCTGGATACGAGTCGACAACAGGCTGTAGAGACTATGAGTCCAGCTACAGCTGTGAGTGTTCCCAGTCCCTCGAGTCCACCTGAAAATCGAGATATCATTGGTTCTAAGACTCTGGAAATGTTGAAAGATTCTGTACATAATGGACCAACAAATCTTGAAAACAAGGGCAAAAGAGTAAGAGAAACCAGTGATATGCCATCGGTGAAGAGAAAAAATACTCATGGCTCAGGAGAATTTGGTACAAACTTTAGCAAATCTCCAATGACGCATATGTACGATTCTCACTCGGTAATTAATGCATCAGTTCCATCAACATCGAATCGTAAATCGGCTATCGACACTTCTCCCGCGTACGCCAAAAACTTTGACGAAACTAATGGAGAATCTGCCATCGAACATACGGAGCTACCTAATGATCAAGGTAGAGCCGTTAATACGATATGCCAAAAATCGTCGAATGAAAATTGTCCAAAGGGCACGGATTTCATAACGAAATTAATTCAAGATCCGGGGCTAGTCATCAAATTTCTTAGTAATCCGGACTTTGTTGCAAAAATTTTTCAAGACAAGAGTTTAATACTAAAAATCATGACCGATCCCAACACGATGTCTCGGTTAGCATCAGATCCGCAGATATGGGAATTTTTTGAAGAAAACAACCCCTCTCCTATCAATGTAGGAAATAGACATGATGTAGACGCGAACGAGTTAGGACCATTGAATAACAATGGTATTTCCGATAACATGATCAGACACATGCTTGAGGGTGGGCAAACACCGGTAGAAAATCCAATTTTGACGAATTTGATTACGAGGACAACAGAGTCTTGTGAAAATAATGTGGAGGAATCCGGTACGAGCAGCGAGTGGCGCAAGAATACAGACGACGTTACGCGAGACGTTCTTCAGGATGTCGAAAGAATACCAATCGCCGCGAATTCCATAGAATCTATTTTATGTGAAGCAATTAAATTAGAATTTTCGGCATACTCATCGCTCGGTGGTAACCAGAATAGTAGAGAATTGAACGATGCTGAACGTGCCAAATTGAATGAACTGATCGTAGCTAATAAAGCTCTACTGGCTCCGCTTGACGATGATATTTCAAATTTAGTTGGCGAAGAATGTCGCTTTAAAGTGAGTAAAATGAAACTTTTTTCTTTTTATTATCATGATAAACGTACAGTACAGTGTGTACTAATATCGATATATTGCTTTAGGGGAATACTGGACATTCAGATCCGATGTTACTGGATGTGATTAATTTAACAGCAATTGCAATAAGACGTTTGATAAAGATGTCCAAGAAAATAAATGCATTCAAAAATTGCTGTCAAGAGGATCAGCTGGCATTGTTGAAAGGAGGCTGCACGGAAATGCTGATACTTCGCTCTGTAATGAATTACGACCCTGACAAGGACATGTGGAAAATACCTCACAGCCAAGAGAGAATGTCGAAGATAAAGGTTGACGTGCTGAAAGAGGCGAAAGGAAATTTGTATAGTGAACACGCCAGATTCGTCAGGACCTTCGATCTGCGATGGCGTGACGAGAATATAATTCTCATTCTTAGTGCTATCGCGCTATTCAGTCCAGATAGATCACGAGTTGTTCATAGCGATGTGATTAAGCTTGAACAAGTGAGTTATTTGTTTGAACAAATATTTTATTGTCATAATAGAAATAATTCCATAATTCTGTATCAACCATATTTTTATCTTCTTTCAGAACTCGTATTACTACTTGCTCAGAAGATATCTGGAAAGTGTGTATCCAGGTTGTGAAGCCAAATCAATGTTTCTAAAGTTGATTCAAAAAATGTCCGAACTTCACAGACTAAATGACGAGGTCGTTGGTGTTTACTTGAACGTAAATCCATCTAGCGTGGAACCACTACTTATTGAAATTTTTGATTTAAAGCCTTGAAGATGCGTCGCTGAATATCCGAGAGTCTCAGAGACTCCTCCAATTCGGTGTATGGCAGAAATTTTTTTCTGATACTCGCAAGCGCGTGATCAGGGTATACTGTATCATAGAGAATTCACTTGTTATCTATTTGACTAAATTTTACGCCAGTTATAATCGTACTATCGTTGAGAGTATCGATATCGCGGAATAATGCGAAAGTATTTACGAAGTTTTTGTTTGTGCAATTCTTTAAGTCAGTATTCAATACGCTATTTCGCTAAGTTGATGCTAGCTTTGGATCGAATACGTTTAATTACGCTATGGGGAACACGGTGACCCGAACCCAATCATATTTTAGTGTCAGAGGGGCATAGAACTAAAGAGCGCTAATGTATGAAAAGTTCAGTGATTTATGAAGTCATAAGTAGATCACGATATCACAATATCTGTACAGCAATATAAGAATACACAAGACATCACCGAATATTATGTATATTTTGTGATTCGCATATCTGTATGAAAGATATGCGCTCCTATGTATAATGAGAGGCGGAGAATCAACTGTCGAAAGATGTAGTGCAATTATCGGTACAACCGACTCTACAATACGGCACTGTGCGGTTAGAAATTGTGATGCGGCGATTATCGCATTTTCAACGAAATATATTTTTTTAACAAATACTTCAATTATTACCTCCAAACTCTTTCTTCTACTTCCTGTTTAGGTCTCATGTTCTTCGTCTCTAGTGTAGAATCCGTAAAACGCCGCAAGCATTACGATGATCGTGGAAACACTAGCAATCATGAGAATTGTCGAAAGGCAAAATGCAACGAAAAACGCGGTATATTTTACAACGGCCTTGCAACTGGACACGAACCATTCGAAGATTGAGGAAAAAAAACCGATCATCCCCATATTATTTCTCTAATAACCCGGTGATCGATTTGAAAGATCAAGGCTATGAAGGAAATTTGGATGACGACTGTCATAACAAAAGAACATCTCTAGATAATCACTTTTTACATAATATTTCATAACAACAATAGTCATATACAAAATTTTTACAAGAAGATTTAGTTTCGATGTCGAAATTAAAAAAATATTGTTGAGATTGATAACGATTCACAGCAAGTAGCTCTAAATATAAAAATATGTGCACCAAAATAATTTCATATTATCGCTGATATTCACTTAGCAGAGCATCTTCGAATTTGTAATGATAAAAGGCATCCGTATTCTGTTCAAAATTTTTTACTATGGTATCGCAATTAATTGTTTCGGCGGCTCTATAACATGCTCCGACCGCCGATGAAACGGTCAATTTCATCAGCGTTATCTCGTCAATGATTCGATTCTCCTGGATTTCCCTAATAAAGCCATCTTTCATATAATCCCAAGACTTCCAGACAGAGCCGACGCAAATGACTTTCAGTCCTCCAGCACAAAGCTTGATGTCCTAAAAAAAGGCAATTCCTTCGTCAAGCGTACATTCACAGTTTTAAAATAGATTTAATTTCACAACAATTCCAACTCACGTTGTGAGCTTTTTTTGCGAGCGCGTTAACGTGTTTCGCAAGGTATTTGCCGTTATCCTCGAAAACTAATCTGCAAAGAGGATCTCCCTTCTCGCAACCAACGAACAATTCCGTCGTGAACTGAGCTATCTTGCTCTTCTCGAAATTTAAGTAAAAGTGCGGGACGATAGCCATTCGATGAGCAATTTTGAAGTAATCCCGCATAGCCGGCCATACGTAACTCGTCGGATACGGCGACGGTCTCAATCCGTCAATATCGTCCAAAACGTATTTACAAGCTCGGTGAGCCAACCAGTAGGCTGAAATTCGACGATCGTATTGTTCTGTGAAGAAAAAGCGTTCCACGACATCGAGCCAACTATGTTTGTCTTACCGCTGCCTTCGTCACCCAGCATATAACCCAAACCACCGCATCCATGAGTTTCACCATCGGGATTCATAAGAAGAGCGTTACTACCCGTGCCGGCTATGAGTACCATACCGCCGTTGACGACGCCGGTACTTATACTACCCAATGTATCCGAGCCCACAAAGTATTCTCTGGCAATTGACGGAAAATCCTGTCGCACGATATCGATGAATTGCTTGTTACTTGCTTCCTCCTCGCAACCACTGAGACAAAGTCCCTGAAGAAAAAACGGTCACACGTATAAATACATTACGTATATCATATTTTACATATTATAGCTCTACATATCTACTGAATTTATCATGAAGAGCTGCAGCAAACTCTCTGTGCCAGACTATTTCAAAAAATGTTTCAATTATCTACATTAAACAGTATGAGATAGGTCGGAGTCATTGCTCTATCTACTTTGAATACATTGTGGATCTTACTCACCACACAATCCAGAGAACGATTTTCCGGTATATCACATTCTTTTTTCGCTCGCGTTATCATTTCATTTATTCGCCTTGCCGTTTCCTTCATCGAAGTAGCCTTGAAATAAAGATAACATACATTCATAATGTGCATGGATTCGATGTATACACAAATCATATGGTTTTACAGTATAAAGAAACGATCATAAAATAAAAATCCACCCAATAATTTGTGCCAGGTCCTTTGACTTGTGCCAGCTGTTTGCCTTTCCCATCCATAATGATGAGTGTCGATTGCGTTCCCCCGCTAGAAAATGAAAATTGAATATTTCACATGATTGAAAAAGCAATGAGTGACCTAAAATAAACACACCGATAAATTGAAAGAAAATGAAACACCTAAAAATAACTAATAACACAAAAACATGAACATGAAATTGATGACGGTGCTTAATCCACAATACACTTGCACACACATGTAAACATGCCAAATCACATGTATAAACAAACAACAAGCGAATAAATACCAAATCAATAAAACAATCAATGATTGAAACTCGCCATTATAGTAGTGAGAATGTATGTTTTTTGGGAGATACGCGTACAGGCTGTTTCGTTCATAACTTTCGAAAACAGTTACAGAGGAACATTGTACGACTTGCGAGGGGTTATCGTATAGAAGACATTTGTTTTTGTATAAACGATGAGAGAGGTTCAAAATTACATAAAAAAAATCGTATACGACGTTGACTGGCTTTTTATCATAAGTCATTTAAATTATGGCAATGTCATCGTTAATCAGTCAGTGTAATTAACGGCGTATCACAGCACAAAAATCTCGTGGTTAACATTTTTTTAAACTCAAGGTATCTTAACACAAAGTGTAAAACGTAAACACGCCGAACAAACAAAAAATGGTCTTATACAACAGCCGCTTACAACACCGTACGACTAATCTAACCTTTAACATTTTAAAACACTCAACCCTGTATAACGGGGCAGAAAACTTTGAGTAAGAAAAAGATAAGCGTGCATATTAGGCTGACCCGTTTTTGGAAATCTTTCGCAACCTTTCGATAATCCATCGCGTTCAGAGATTATCAGCCACTGGGAGATGACGAAATCACTGTTTGCGAGTGCAAACGATAGAAACCACTGAAACTTGTAAATCTTTATTTCTAAAGATATTCAAATTCGTTTCTAACGTGTACAGGTAGTCGATTGCATTATCCGGAAGTTCAGAAACAGTGCAAAGCTTATCACTGAACTGTATATGTGACAATCATACTGACGATCTTATCTATATATCAGACAGCAGCATTTGAAAGTCACGGTCACCGATAAGAAATTCGAAGATCGTTCTCCCGATTGATCGTTGCATTTCTGGCTCAACACCGGACTGCATCGCATCGCCATTTTTATTTGGCGCTTTTGTGTGAAAATCTCCCGGCATCAGACGTATCGTTAAAAAAAGATTGGGATCGAATCCGTTTATTGCATCTGATCAGTGCCATCCAATCGTTGAATCTCGAATTATGGATCGCTGAGCTCTCGTGTACCCAATGTTTATTAATGTGTCGTTTTGCGATAAGACTCATGCAGCCCAATCAGTCCATACATTTCCAACTATATATACAGTCCAAACTATAATTTTTAAATAACTTTCTCACCCCTCGACACCGCCAATTAGAAGTTCGTCGTCCCGAGTCGATTTAGCATCCAGTGACATCGCGGCGGTTTCTTTATGTTTAGCGGCTTCTTTGGCTTTTATAATATCCCGCAGATCCCTTCTTAATTGATTTTCATCAATTGGCGATTTCTTCGGATCCTCTTTAGCTCCTTTTTTACTCTTCGTAACTTTTGACATGGGCATATAAGATTGTAAATAAACTATTATAATTGTGTTGTCTTATAATAACATCGCAATGGTTCATTCACTCACATATGGCAGATATAAACGTGTAAACAATTTTGTGACAATTGACAGATGGTTGTTTTGTAATACGATTATTCGATTCAATTAATTATTGTATTCAGGCCACAGTTCGGCGATGATATATCGATAACTCGCGTTGACGAGAATATTGCAATATCAATTTCGGATATTCATGCCAAATTGCGGAGATCACTTTATTGGACAGTCTCAGACAAGATAGCCCCCTACACTGACAGTGCTGACGGTGCTGACAGCAGTAACAGCGCTTTGTACGCGTTGCCCCAGCCGTTCTAAAAGTTTAGTTCGGTTTGGGTGCTTTATCAGGTAACTCCATGTCAGCTAACAAGCGCTCGCATGAAACACTGTTGCGCACGCGCGTAGTATGTGTACGATGTGCATCGCGTAAATATATGAACAATCTAAAGATACCACTGGTAACGTCATCATAAATTCGGTAATTAAGATATCGCTTGGGGTAATTGTTTATAGTCGTTACATAAGAGCAAAGAGACCTGGCAATATTTACGAGATATCTAATTAATCGTAACTGAATCGTATTTGAAGGTTATAAACACGTGTGATTCATTGTTTCTGGAATGGGCAGACTAGCAGAGGTATGATTTTCGTAACGTCGTTCAAATTACGTTCCAATCGTTTTTTGTAATGTAACAATACAATATTTCAGCTTGCCGGTGACGAAGCTTCGGGCGAAGGATCAAGGACATTTGTCTTTCAAGATGAGGGTCATACGTTAGGAAATGTACTTCGATCTATAATCGCTCAATAGTATGTTATATTTTTGGACATTTAATAAAAACATCATATATTCTTCTAAAGGCATGCAATTTTCAGCCCGGACGTTCAATTTTGCGGTTATACAGTGCCACATCCAGCAGAGGCAAAGATGCACTTCAGGATTCAGGCAAAAAGTGGTAGAGCGGTTGATGTATTGAGAAGAGGATTGGAGGATCTTGAGAAAGTTTGCGACCACACCAATGTAGCATTTACTGGGGCATGGGAAAAATTTAAAAAGACGCAAGATACTATGGACACAAGTTGAATTGTATAAATTATTATTTTTATATATTAAATACTGTTCCAAATTGTAATATTATCTATACCTAATGAAGCATGTAGGATAGGTGTAAAAATAAACAGACATTCATATATTCCATGGAGAAGAGGTTTATTGTCTCTTAGTTAACTTCAGCTGGTTTCTGACCGGCTACAGGACGTTGGTTTTTAGCAAGAAAATCTGCGTGTTCCTGATATGGTGCAGCTGACAGTGGTTGATCTTTCCACAAATCGGGTGTCAAGTACGCATAAGTCTTTGCAATGGCTGCATATGTAGCCTTAGCAAAGTTACCAAGTGTACAAGTAGAACCTCGTGCAGATGTATAACAATCCTCAATACCAGCCATGCGAAGTAGTTTCTTCGGTACAGGTGCCGATACGATTCCAGTACCTCTTGGCGCAGGGATGAGACGCACTTGGACAGAACCGCACTTGCCGGTAACCTTGCAGGGTACAGTGTGGGGCTTTCCGATCTTGTTACCCCAGTAGCCACGACGTACTGGTACAACAGACAGCTTGGCCAGAATGATTGCCCCACGAATAGCAGTAGCAACTTCTTTGGAGCACTTGACTCCTAGACCAATATGTCCATTGGCATCTCCAATTGCGACAAACGCCTGTAGAATTAAAATTCATTTTATTTTTCATGAACTTGGGGAGAAAGTCAAAAACCTATTACAATGAACCTTCTTAATTATTTGCTTGTCGATCAAAGAAGCATTTTTCAGATATTTCTTTTGAACAATGAAACCCCATTTAGCCCGATTATAATAATGAAAGTAACAAGTAAACTAGATTCATTCTATAAAAACTCATTACTAAGAAAATGGTTGAAAGTTTGTTGACATTGCATTCATCTTTCAGTTCAGTGACATAAGTTCCATATCGCAAATAAACACATGTACAATAAACAATGCACACAGTAGTTTCAATGTTAATTATAATAGAGCCTGTGGCAGAATTTGGGAATTGTAATAAAAAAAATTCACCTTGAAACGAGTACGCTGTCCAGCACGGGTCTGCTTTTGGACAGGCATGATCTTCAGAACCTCATCCTTGAGAGATTGCCCGATGAATTGATCAATAATTTCGTACTCCTTGATGGGAAGAGAGAACAGATAGATGTCCTCGAGAGAACGAATCTTTCCCTCTTGAACAAGACGTCCAAGCTTGGTCACCGGTATCCATTCCTTCTGATCTTCCTTACCGCGACCACGTCCACGACCGCGACCACGTCCTCTGCCACCACGACCACGTGGACCTCCGCGGTCTCCACCACCTCCACGCGAGCCAAAACCTCCACGAAAACCTCCACGAGCGGCTGGAGCAGCGTCCGCCATTCTAGTCAAATAAAAATTGTTTCTGTTACGATAAAATTACTGAATAAGTGTGCATCGGATTTAATCAAACCCGCACGATGACACGTGGTGGTACATAAAGTATCCAATTAAGGGAATAAATTGAGCCAAAAAAAGGATATTCAATTTCTAATGATCCTTATAATAACTTTAAGATTAATTGAAACTTTTATCATTAACTTGGGTGTTGTTAATTATCAAAAAAGCAACCTTCGAACTTACGTTACTTCTTTTCGGTGATACGGTCACGAAAGAAAGAGCAATGGCGTCATATCCGCCCTTATATATCGAAATCGTATTCGATGTTAGAGTCGATCTAGGGAAGTCGATTCTTGACTATTAATCGAAACGAAACTGTAGGATCGATAGTGTATAGTGACATTTGTAAGCATGCTGATATGTAGGAAGCCATCCATCTCTGTTGTTATAAAACGAAACTTGGCTAACTTCACGGAGGTGCGTCAGATGTATATGTCGTCAAGTAATGAAACTGTCGATTGCACAATTGTGCGATCCCACAACTGTTCCTTACGCTGAATGCGCGCAATTCAATTCATTGAAGGACGAGTTCAAAATACAAACATTTCATAACCGCTCAAGTCGATGAACTCCAGTGCCTTGAATAGCTTATATTTTTAAAATTCTGAATATAATTAGTGACATGAGTATGGGGCAAAGTAAATTAAAAGTGTGGGTGCTTGCTGTTTACATTAAAACATCAAAATAATAAAATACCATACGTCCATCTCAATGACAATGGTAAAATGACATCGTTGCAGACGCAGAATGTTCTTATTCGTATACAGTTGGTAATAGATTTATTCATGTATCGGTTGTCTGTTTATATAAAAACGCTTATTACATTTGGTTATGTAGAGCAATGTTTAATATTATATAGGTCTCGGAGCATCGTTCTTGATCGACAAATAACGTCCGAGTATCTCTTCGATCGACCACCATTTGAAATATTTGCCTGAACATTGATTGACTGACGAAACAGCGTATTGCACATAAAATCCAAAGAAGAACGAAATAATTATACAGAAGATCACTGTTCTCCATGGTACTTGACTATTAGTTGACCAAATGGTCTGTGGTGTCCTTCGCCTGAAACAGAGGTATACATATATTTATTCACTCAGTTCCGACAAACTGCATAGAACACGCTCATTACATAATTATTGCTCATACTTCAAATGTTGGATTGTTTCAAAATAAATTCCGCCTCTCACCCATTTCTCGATTCATGACATCTGTCTGAATCAACGAGTAATTCTGGAACAAGTTCCTCCCTCACATTCGTACTAACATCTACTTCATAGTTTTCGCAATCTCGGAGAATCAAATTGCTCGAATGCAACCGCAATACATTATTATTGTTTTCCTCCCGCGAAGTTCGTCGTGACTCAGCCTGTTCGAATATCTCACGTAATTCCCCTATGCTGCTCGAGCTGCTGCAGGGAGATAGAGTTGAGAAATGCGACAAATTAGAAATGAGAAATTTCAAGTACAACTTTTGCTTAGTCATTGAACTCATTAAAAGTGTAAACTTACTCCGTTCGATCTAGCTTTTCGGCTTCCCACTTTTGAGATTCTGCAGTCAACGATGGCCTTCTCAGAGTAACTCTTCCGGACACCGAGTTTCGTTGTCTTACTCCTTCCTGTGTAAATCAAATTTCACTAATTAAGAGCTAGGATCACGATATATATTAAATAAAAGATTACTATGATCCATTAAGCTTCCTATATTTGTCTATAATATCAGGACCTCGATGAAGCTACGAATCGTGCGGGTTAGACAGCTGCTGGCCATAGATGTCTATATCATCTATCGTATTTGTTTTGCCCCTGATACAAAAATCTAACGAAGAGAACATGCACATGCGATAATCAATAAGCAATAAAGATGACAAAATAAAAAATAAATAATAAAGTAATAAAAATAAGCAACAAAGATGACAAAATAAAAAATAAATAATAAATCAGAGAAACCAGCTATGAAAGCACAATTATCCATGGATTCGCCCGGTTAGCCAAATCTATGAAAACTATAATATATTTTACAAATAGCGATCGATAATGAGCAATAGAGTACAAAAAATGAATCTGGTCGTTGCCTTTGCGACATCTTGAAAGTTGCCCAGTGGTCTGAATATCGTTGCTATGCTAGCTCTTCTCCTAGCCATCTAGAAAAAATTAAAAAATATTTCATTAGCCGAACGAGTGTTCGGACAATTGAAGGTTTTTAAAGAAAAGGACATAACGCCCAGTGCTGATAGCGTATACGCGAGAGGCCGGCGTGCAGGCTGGAGGTCATTTCTTTGCAAATATCAAGAAGATGAAATTTGATAAGAAATAAAGCTAAGTCTCAAATGGATAAGAGAGTGTTGATACACCTGTAGAAAGATAACAACCAAAGACAACACTCCCATGGAATAACAAGACTGGACAAGGGAGATAAAGCAAAGCGGCATAAGCAGCGGACGAATTTTCTTTCTATTTTCGAACCATCGTACGATTATTGGTGGGCATTCCACGATATCGAATTCTCGGCATGTCATCGCCAAGTTCCCCATTATGCTCCTCCACGACAATGTTATTTTCCGCCAGGATACGCCTGTAAATGTATTGCATAACGCTGTAGAAAAATAATTATAGGTCGTGATTCTATGAAATGCGAGTCTCGGTTTCCAGTCAATTGGTTGGCGGAATATTGAGCGGAATCTCATGATGGACGTCATCAGGAAGAGGTTTTTGGGATAAAACTGACGAGGAACAACAAATTACAACCGAGACACTTCACGAAGGATTCATGAATCCTCACTTTGTTTCGGAGAGATCGTTAGCCAATTTGGCGCATCTGTATCGCAACACAAGAAGATACCGATCAGCAAGAAGGATCGCCCTGGAGATTCTGTTTTCTTGATGTACAGCGCCGAGAGTCTCGGCGGTACAAGAAACCCTGAATGTGCATTGAGTTATCATCTCGAGCTGATGCCTGACACGTTCGACCCTTTCGACGGATTCTCTATCGATGCACAGCGGCGCTAGATCCTGACAAGGCAGTTTTTTGTTCGCTTACTTACGTAAAGTATATTTTTCATTTTCCTATTTCGATTTACGATGATTCGACAAAGCGACCCTATTTATATTACTATGGTGAAGGTAATCTTTGTACCGCATAATACTTTTGGATTGCGCTTGCCTGAATATCTTGATGCATCTTCCGAATTTCACAGGTAAGATTTCTCTCGGACTGATCACGCTGACGAATCGAAAGCGCCACACGTCGTGGCAGAGTTATTCTATCCGTCCCGAGGCCGACCGAAAGAGCTATATACTTTCGCTGGAAAAATAAAAATAAATGCATCAAAATACACAAACGCAAACTTCAGTTTTAATATAAAAAAAAATGTGTGAAAGAATTTTGTTATCACTACCTCAAGATCAGCTTCGGAAAGATTTCTTCTGCAACACACGAGAAGGAAAATCAAAAAGTTACAACGATATCGTGATTATCTCTACGAATATTTTATTACATCGGCGAGTGTGCAGCCGCTTATAGATCGTTCAATTATTTGGTCAAGTAGCGCTTGTTTATTATTTTTAAAGCGCACGTTCCTTGCAGCTTGCGGATAAGTCATCATCTCTTTATGAAACCCGAATTCAGATGTATCATTTTCCAAAAAGAAAATGTAATCTCGACAATTATTGAAATAATTTAGTAATATTCGCCAAAGTTCCAAAAGGGCCATAGAAAGTCTTACTCATAGCCCGAATGAAAAAATGTTTTTCTGATACCACAAAGTAGCAAGGCTCGGTTGTAAAAATAAACAAGAAAGAATCTCAATGCGATGCTTTCCATCGGTCGGCGTACCGAAACGTATATGTATTAAGGTAGTCCTATCGTTACAGCGTTTCTGTTAGATTTCACGGAAAATTTGTAGAAACGTTCTTTGATGTCATATGTATATGTGTATAAAATTTCAGGGGCCTTTATCGACTCAAAAATCACGATATTTATTCTTGAAAATCGTCACTTTTCGCAATCTCCCATAAGAGCCCGTGTTAAATATCGCAACATTATACAACGAGTATCTCGATCATTTGGTCGATGAAGCCTGCTGAAATTTTGCACACATTTTTATATGACATCAAAGAAGCTTCGATTAGTTTTTACAACAAATCTTATGAAAAAAAAATTCATGCTTTTGTTTATTATATAACAAATAAACTTTCCGTAGGATCAATTTGAATTTTGAATATGTTGTTCTTTAGTCGATTTGCAACAACTTTTCTTAATGAACTTTAACGCTTGGTCCACTTCCAATGTGAGAAAAAACAGGAATAAAATTTTAATCCCCCACCCAACGATAGGACTACCTTAAGCGAGAAGACTTAAATTACAACATTGCCTAATCTTTAAGGCCTCTCGTCACTTGCTACAAGTACACTATCGAGTTATCATATCCCACCAAATTTGTATCAATGCAAATAAAAAAAATGAACAGTATATATCTATACCCAATGTCATCATTGTTGGAGAGTTTTGCGATACCGGATTCTTGGAGTCTAACGTCAGTGAGACTCGGAAAGGCAGAGGGTCGCATTTCCTCCCTGTCTAATTCCTCTTGAGTAGAATCGCCGTTGTTCAAGTGGCAGCGACATTTGGATCGACCGCATCCGCTCTCTGATAAAGATCTTCGAATGGTGTGCAGCCTCTAAGAGCAAAAGACATAAGAGAAAAGAAAAATTACAGAAAATGCATTCGAAACGATACGTGTATAATATAAATTGGACAAATGTGTCGAAAGTTTCGTGACGAATAAAATGAAGACATTAGAGACAATGACGATAAAGATGCACACGAACGTGTGGCAAACATCTCGACCTATTACAGTTCTTAATTGATTACGTCACGATTTCAAATCAATGAGATTGATAGTCGGTGTGTAAGATTCATTTATATTCGTAATGAATAACTATTTATATCAGATTTAACGCACATTCTTCGAATAATTGCGGACCGCATGAGATCTCGTGGTTCATCAAGTAAAGCCACGGTACAATTATCTTTGGGTCAAGTGGGACGGAACAAGCGCCTTTACCACGCGTTTCGCTCAGTCAATTATTATTGTAATTTTAGAACATGTTTGTTATTCCCCCAGGATAGTGAGGCTCTCGCCTCGATTCTCCGAAGAGTAATTCTATGCCATTTACGAATAATCTGTAGATTTGATTAAAGATTCTTCTCTCCATGATCATAATTCTTCTCAAAACATGTTTTATCGTTAGACACGATAATAATAATGGATAAAACGATGATCTCTTGACTCGATGTCTGCATTTTTCCACGTATCCATGAATTCGCAATCCATATATTTACATTCAATATTTCCCGATGAGTAAGAAATAGAGACTGGGAGACAAGTGACCTCCAATTATAAATATGCGTCGATTACATTTGTTGCATTCGTCGTAATTAAAACTTTACGTTAAAAACTTTTATCGCCTCGAACCACCCACAATCATCATAAACCTTAAAAAATCAGTTTCCATTCATCATAGGCCTCGCGCTAATAGATATTTCTGTGCCACTGATAACACTCCTCCGTCTCCGCTCTGTTCGCCTTTTCAGAGGAAGCAAATATTATTTCTCGTACAGTCGGTGACTCGGGCGTTTGGATCCGGATGAAAATTGCGCGGCGCCAAAATTTTCGTTTGACGTTCGCCGAACATCAAATATAATATTTACTCGTTAAAAGCCCTGCGGTCTCCGGGTTTACACTATATATATATATATAGAATACCAGGGTTTTCTGATTAAAGGATGTTTGGCTGATTCAGAGAAAAATTGATCGGTTATATACATCTTGGGTGAGCGAGACGGAGAGAAAGGAAAAACGATTTTTTTCGAGACCTCACGCTGTGTGTGCCATCGAGCCGAGCTTCTCTCGTTATATCCGGGATCGCTGATCGTATCGTTTCGAGGCTGATCCGCGATGGTTGCTCCAAGTTAAATTCGAAGGTCTGCCAACAAGATCACAGATTCTACGCCGATGCAGACTTAACGGGCAAAACGTTCCAATACCTCCGGTAAGGCTACCCGGCATGACCTTGCCTCAGGGCAACTTGTTTTCAGAGCAATTAGCACAGCGTATCAAGCGTGCTCGTAATGCCAATTGCAAATAATTTCATGTACCATTTAGAATGGTAATTCTAATCTTGAAAACTTTCCACGTTAATATTGTTAGATTCAGTTTTTTAATTTCTCGTTCCTTCTTATTCTTTTTTTGTTCTCTTATAAGAATAATACATGGATGCGAAAACTTTGTCCATGTTTCTTACTGAATCGAAGGGGTATGGTTTAATTTGAATCAGTGATGATAAATCGAAGACTCTCGAATGCCACGCTGCTTTGCCATAGATCATAGCGCGAAAATCTGTACGAAGCCACGTGCTCTCTATATGGAAGTTTCGGCCTTGCCTCCAGGCTCCTTTAAGAGAAAATGAGCGCAGAGTATAGAGGATATTCCATATCGAAGCGAGAACCAAGTCCTGTAGAGTATGTTGAAGGCGTACAATGATGACGATCGGGGGATAAAATTCGATCACAAGTCCACGACCTTTCAGCCGATGTAGCGATCTTGGCTTTTAGAAGATTGTCGAAGGACGAACGTTTGGACCGGGCAGTCTGGTACGAGTTGCAGGTTCTTTCCATGTCCTCCACTCGACTTCCCTGTTTCTTCATATCTTGCTGTTTTATCCTCTTCATTGCGAAAAAAAGTTTTAGCAATAAACTACGTTTTTTTAAACGTTCTTTTTTCAACGATTTTTTTTAACCGATTTTTTTTTTGGCATCCATGCCTGTTGATTTTTGCGCAAGAGTTTCGTACTACTGTGACGAGTTGGCAATATTTTCAACGAAGAACAAGAGCCAAAATATTCGCATTTTTCATTCATCCGCTTTACAATGATCATTTGAAATCTCTTGGACGATTCATCGATCATCCACGCGCTCGCATCAGTTTGCTTTCTTCTCGTATAGACAAGATCAATGCCAACGTGGAATAAATATTATTGTATACAAACGTTTCAATCGCAACAAGAAATTGATTGGCGCCATGCGCCTCGTCGTAGCTGTATATGACATTTTAATTGATCGCTGATTGTCGCCAATTGTTTGCGAAGCAGCGTGAGAATCGTTGAATTAATTATAATCACAAAAATCCAGCCACTCACCGCGATCATCAATTTCCCCCCCGCACATATCACCCCCCCCCTCTTTCACGCAATATGGTAAACTGATAACAAAGCAATACAGGCAGTTTGACTGCATTCGCGGAGAGCTCTCAAGAGTTCAAGGATTCACCGGGTCAAGGTAAGTCGTAACCAATAATAGTGCGCAATCTTTAGTGCTATTTTTTCATTAACGAATAAAACCTGAGATTATATCGAACCATTGAGTTGTATATATACACATCGATTTACGGATTTTGATCGATCGAACAGAACGTCGAAAGGGAGAGAGCGAGAGAGATTGAGGAAGAGAAAAAGATGATGGATTCATAGGCAGTTGAGAAAAGAAAGTGAGCCTGTTGTGTTACCTTTCGTTTGTCTCGTTTCTGGGCCATCGAGTTCTTCGTGCCATCAGAATCATTTTTCTCCCCGAGATTTTTGGCATTATTGGTTGCCGTCGAGGCGGGAGTCGAAGTTCCTAATAACGCAATGTCCGTTAACGGTAGAAAGTTAGGCCAAATCGGGCGAGTCTCGTTCACGACAACGTTATTACGACGATCGTCAGTTTCTCGTCGTATCGCCATTGGATCGCACTCACTATCCGAACTGTCCTCGCCGCTTGACATCGCGAGAGCTACTGCCGGCACGACGTTCGCTTTTTCGTCTTGACCGCGAATCCCACCGCCCGCACTGCCTCCGTCACCGTAACAGCTTCCAACGTTCGTGCTGTCGTTTCTCGTTTGATACCCACAACCGGCTTCCGTACTCCGATCGTGCCACGAGTCTCGTGATTTTAAATGATCTACAATAGAAATTAGAGTCTCGTTAGCAAGCTCATTTGCGTGCACACGCACAACGCTACCAACCGACGAAATTGGGAATATTGTCAGAAAAAGATAAATGTCGATCGGGAAGTTCCGCGTGGATTGAAACTTACCCCGATGAACATATGGTTGACCTGCGTTGAGTGGCTTCTGATGTGTCGACGAGTGAGGTAATTTCAATGTAGCTTTAACCACAGCGGGCTCGCGTTTTGGCGAGGAATCGCAGGACGTTGATTCGCCATCCGATGGGTTAACGATGATAGAGACACCCTCCAACTTATTGTCCATCGGTTGATGATTCTCCATGCTTGTATCTTCCATGAGCGAGAGAAGGGAACAATCGGAAAAATTAGATTCCTGCGGAATAAATGTTTTGCGGAATGTTACACCTCTTTCGATCTCATCGGTTTCCTTAACCATTTCAACAATGGGCTTCGAGTCGAGCGAAATGGAAATTCCGTCGGTAGATTCAAAGTTCGTGCGACTGTCGGTTTCTCGAGTTTCGTTGATCGTTGGGTGTGTCTCGTGATTAGCATCGTTAGGTTTTGCATTCGAAAATTTTTCGTCATTTGCTTTATCGTTCGTGCCATCCGTAGCATTTTTCTCTGCAACCCCGTAAGATGGTTCCACATTTGGCAAAGGAAACTTCAATTTCGTAGGAGCGAGAATTATCGGTCGCTTATTGCTTTGATTAAAACCTTCTCTTATCAATGGACTGTCATGGTTTATATCCAACAACCTCAGCGGTGAAAGACCATCCGAAGACTCACTGTCGCTCTTATTTGTGCGATAATTCAAGAGCCCTTTTCGTGTATTTGATGACATTTTCATACAGTCAGGATTCACATCATCCATATTCTCTCCCTCCTCGCTCTGTAAGCTCATGGATCGTTCAGTTAGTCTGTAAGTATCGGAGCCTCCACCTTCGCCATGACCTGGTGTAGTATCGATATCGAACGATCGATGAAAAACAGAAATTTTTCGTTTCGGAAAATACCGTGAACTTGTCTTTGGCGTCGCACAATGTTCCGTGACGTTCGATAAAGTAATTTTGTCTATCACTGAAGATTCATTGATTTCCCGGGGCACTGCGAATTCCTTTTCGAGTCTTGCCTCAGGTACGTGAGCATCGAGATTTCTCAAATGCGACTTTGACTCTCGAAGTTCCGAATCGACGAATTCTTCGGGAATAGTTTCGTTAAAGAAAGGTTTCGTAGTTTCCAAGCATCTGGACTCGGGCATTGATTCCCTTACGGAATCACCGTCAAATGTATTGGAATCGGTTAACGAAATTGTCTTCAACATCGAGTCACGCTCTGCTGTATTCTCAACGTCTGAGATTCTATAATTGAACGTTCCAAGCGGCAATCCGTCTCCGCCCGACGATACGACGTATGTAGCTGCCAAATTGCACTGCACACGCTTGAGCGAATTCAGATTCGAATCTGTTACGGAATCATTGACTTCTATCGTACGTCTATCGGGTAGTTCGGCACAAGTATAAATGCACCTATACCTGTAAAAAGATATTGAAAAACAGTGTCTATTAGCAACGTAAACATTACTTTCTCATTGTTTCATCACATTGATAAAAGCAACTCCCCAGGTGTTTTTATTTTCTTCGAGTTTTAGCTTCTTCATAAAGGAAGCTTTGCCAACAAGATAAAACACTGGAGAAACAACGTGTGAGTTTTTAATTTGTATATTGATCCAATTTATAAAAATGAACAAGTACATGGACATAATCACCTAGGATTTTTCGAAGGCGATGAGTTTAATTTCGTTTCTTCCTCGCACTTATTATTGTTCGTGCACTGAATTATTCTGTCGAGTTCCTCGACAATCGGATCAATAATGGTGTGCTCTTGTATTTCCTGAGGCGCTGACGTTGATACCGTCGACGAGGGTGTGAATGCATCGGTATCGGGATAACCGTCCGCCTCGTGTGCAATTTCAACTTCCTCGACGTACTCACCGAGCAAACGTGAATTCATCGAGAACGCCTCCACGAATACGTTCCTCTCGCCTCCCACGTTTGCCTCTTCTTTCCTCGCTGCTTTACACTCCGATTTCTCGCTTCTGCAATAGAATGAAAAAGCAAACGAGTCACACAGAGCGTGAATTAACGAGAGCTTTTCAGACGCACACACATACATACACAAACACACAAACGCGCACGTGAATGTGAGAAACCAAGGGGATGATATAAATATCGTGAAATTTCAAACGAAAAGGTTCTCGCACATTTGAGATTCGTATCGCGGAATGCAATGGCTGGAAGGTTTGTTTTACTCGGTACAACTTATATCGAAACATACACATTTTGCACAAAGTTATATGTAATTGAAAACAAGAATTTAGCAATATTGCAATATTGAATGTTTTTTTTTTGTAACGCTTGGCTATTTACATTTCTCGATGTGAGAACATGTTAGTGATCCGCTGAATCATGACTGCGAAGGTTTGAGGGTGAAAAGCGTAAACTTCTCGGCTCTGACTAGCTGGAACTCGTACAATAGCTCTCCTCGATGCGGCTCACCGTACTAATCAGATTCTTGCGCAACGAAACGTAAAGGGAGAGAGGCCTATTAACGTTTAACAACCCTGTGGCCAAGACCCTCAAAACAATGTTCTAATAAATTACCAACGTGTCGAGGTCAGAAATTTGCTAAGCATTGCATATCATACTATATATGTAATCGATACTTTTTATATTAATTATAATAATAACATAAAAAATAAAAAGTTGCATTTTGTCTCCTCATTTTTACTCATTTATGAAAATTCACTCTACCTGGAAGTTATCTTTAACAATGCTGACTTTCTCTTAAAAGAAACCTTGCAAATGAATTGAAATTACAATGAGGAAATGTACAAAGCTCAATGCGCAATGTTTCATTTTTTTTGAGCAAATAAACAAAAATTTAGTCATATTCCAATGGTCTGCATGATATCAAAAAAATGATATTTTTCCAATAGTCGACTGTAGTCATTAACTGTATGTAAGTTGGGATTTTATATTTGTATATAAGAAACCGAGACCTTCGGAATTTAATTGCATAAACAATCGAATCGGTGGAGATGCATGCCCCTCGAAGTAATTAGAAGCACTGACGTTATAATACTGGCGTCGATGCACACGACGGGACGAACGATTTGAGCGAACCTATCAAGCTATCAAGAGGAGCAATGAAACCGTCCTTGTCGCATGAATCAAAGCGTCATCGAGCCTATCCTACAGCTATACCTGCTCCATAATTTGCTCTATTATAAATCTACCACGTATCGAGTATTCCAGAGAAGAGACGCATGAAAAAAAGTTAATGGCAATTACCTGATCGACGATAATTTTCCTTAATTAAAAAGATGAAAATGGTAAAAAGATAAAATCAAGAAAATTTCATGTTTCCTTGAAGGATGTTCAAAGGACATTTATACTCGAAAGTGTAGATTGTAATTGCATCATTTTTACAAGTATTTAAGTTTGTTGACTGTGAAAACGTTTGTTGACACAGTCAAGAGCTTACGTGACGCATAGATTCGCACGTACGTTAATATATCACTAGAGGCGTTTTGTGATTTTTTTTAGGAAATTTCCGAGGTTGCGAAGTTAGAGAATTGCCATCGCCGATTTATTCTCGTACCCTATTTTACTAGCTTGCCAATAAATTCTGGACACGAATGTATAACCGTGGAACGACTATGACATGTTTACAAAATATTCTCTGGACATGGAGATTGAAGCTGATGGTTCTTCGAAAAACAATAATTTCCGGTGTTTAAAGTGCCGGTACAAGAAGCCTCCCATATACATTCGATCATTTTATTTCCCATCGAGGATTAAACTTGGACAAGATTGAAACATGCAAAATAAAGGGGAAGCTAGTCGACGAAGGAAGAAAAGAAAAATCAACATTATCCGAGATAATACTAAAAACTTGATGGTAACGAAACGTACCAATATTCCTGACATTCGAATACACCAAGATCCAACATCGTTGCACAATGGCTTGATACAATAAATTTTGGACCCCTCGATCCTGACGCAAAATGGGCAACGCCGTTATAAATTGAAAGGAAAGAAAAACCTCGTTCGTTCCACGTTCATGTCCTCCGAAAGTGAAAATAGAATTGGGTTTAACGCTCGAGTTCCAAGAACGCACTGACTGTGCTCTTGGCTTTGCGAAATTATTACAGCTCTGTATCGCAGACTCTCAACGAAGCGGCTAGGTGGTGTGTGGGACAATGAATTTTCTCACATAACGAAGCGAAGCGATGAGAGACGAGAAACGATGGTCGAAGAATTAGGAATGCAGTTCGCGTGAAAATTATTTAGGAGCTTCTTGGATTAATATAAAAGCTTTAAACAGAGAATTGCCAAAGAGGAGAATCGCGTTTTCTGGAATTTCGTAGTCACTTCCGGTTTCTTGACGTAATAAAAAAAGTCGTAGATTTTCTAGATATTCGTAACACGATTCCACATCTTTACACCAAGCATCGACTCGAAGTTCCACGTTATACGGCGCAAAGACTAACGACTACCTTTTTTCCTTTTGCGTGAATGAAATTGGCTTTTGGAACGAGTAATGCGCTGCGAGTTATAAAGTTGGTGCATACCGCGAACGAAGGACTATCGTCGAGTCCGCCCGGAGACTGTGACCGTCTCGACTCAATCGCGTCTCGTCGGGGTCTCCGCCGCGGTATATAACAAAATGAACTTGGTAACCGGGCAGAAAGAGTAGGAAAACAGAGATGTATGGAAGGGGATTTTTCTGACCGAAATCAGCCCAACGAATATCTCTTGGTCGTATCGAAGAGGGAGAACCGATCATTGGTATTCTATAAGCAAATAAATATATAGATATAGTTAGTGTAGTGTGCAACAGAGAGTCGTTAACGGGGCGCGAATTATGCAGTGCTGCAAATAGGGCAAGGTCCTTCTTTAAAGACCATGGAAAAAAAAAGAAATAATAACATTAAGAAAATTGCCACCAAAGCGAATAGAAATTTCAGCAGTCGTTATACGCGTCGAAGGACTGTGAACCCCATCCGGGTGATAGTTCGGTGACATCGAGGGTGAACCCGAAAATAAAAGCAAAATCGCGGTGGTGAAGGTAACAAGAGAGAGAGACGGGAGACGAGAGAAAGAGTCGATGCGCGATGGTATACATCTGGTTCGCATTGAGCTCGAATTAACCCAGTTGAGTCGCGGCAGTTTCTTGCAGAGCGAGATTACACCCGGGTGCTCTGTCACGGTCCCCGGGGCAAGGTCGACGCAATCTTCCTGAACCTCGATAAAGAAAAATGACTGGTTCGGTGTCGAGGGACCCGCCCTATTGCCTATAGCTTAGCCCTTGAATTATGTTTTCATTAAATCAAAATTGACATTATAAGTCACGTTCGAAAAATTACTCAGAAGTCTACGTTTTTTCGGTGTAACAAAAGTTTCTACGAAACGTATTCAATGTTCCACTGTTTACTTGCTTTATGTCCGTATATGAAAAAAAAAATCCTACGAGACTGGCATCTTCGAACGTGTATAGAATACAAAATCACGATTTTTCTCGTTATTTACTCAAGGAGCGGAAGAAAACTGAAATAGTAAGCGCTCAAGGTATATTGTCGTCCCGTTGTGAACTGCACCATTGAGAATAGTCACGTAATCGTTCTAACGACGAAGAAGTGCGTACGTTGTCGTACGAGAAGAAGAAAGACTGCGAAGAAGATCCCGCAAACCTGATGTCGCGAATGGATTGTAACTGGTAGCTGTGAAAAAAACAAACAAACGTGAAGCGTTTCGTGAAACTTGGACATGGTATACATCTATACGCATATGGTATTAAAGTATCTGATATGTCGGAGAAATTTTAGTCAAACTCGTTGAACCGGAATGATTTTTCGTCGCTCGTTTGCGTGAGATTGAACCGTTTGGAATTTTGAGGGAGGTCGGTGCTGGTTATTTTCTGCCTCCCACACAGCAGTTCGGTTTGATTCTTAATACGCAAGGTCTCTCGCAAGCACTAACGACCAATGACGTTTCTATTTTTACGAAGAAAAAAAAGCCGCGAAAAGCAGAAATCCTTCGTGCGATTTAGCCCGCCAGGATGAGACGCTCCGATTTTGAAATATAATCCGGTGAATGATATCTAGCATATGGAAGTGTCAAGCTTAGGAACGCAGAGACGACGTATATAAGCCTTCGTCGAGCGTATTGTTCTCATAAAAACGCACGAGTCGCTTCAACGATGATTTACTTACACAAAATTCAAGCGATTGGCGAAGCTCAGAATTCCATATTGCCCGAAGAGCCGTTCATTCGTGAATTCCAAATCGACACATAGCTGGGAACTAGCGTCCTTCACCTTGGGTTTCGAGATAATCTCGTTCATCTGAAATAAGTCGAACGTTAGCAACGATGTTGGAGACGACGGAGGCGATAAAATCGTGGAGAGGGAAGGTCAACCGGAAAGAATGAGCTCGGGCTCATGACGCGTTTTGTCATGAAAATTTCAAACAAAGCGTATGTATCTCAGACAGCAATCTCGTACTTGTCCAGAAACCGATTTTTCTGTAATGGGTTTTTTGGGTATCGAAGTTTTCGGGCTCTGTGAGAATTTACCATGTTCGAGAGCTTCGAAATTGTATGCAATAGCCACGAAATTGAGGAGGTTTTCTCATCTCCGGAGTCGTCCAAATGAAGATCAGGGACGTGGAATGTTGTTCGTTTATGGCATAGTTGTTCGATAATACTGAAAAATAAATCAGTTTCATCAGCAATAAATTCTTCAAAGAATTCTCTTCGTCAAAGTTTTAATATACTTACTCGTTAATTTTACCAACAGCGTGACGAATTTCGTCGTTGTACCAACATAAATCATCTTCGAGTTCGCGAATTCTACTTTCATTCATTGATGAAAAACCCTGCAACAGTTGATAAATTTTGCGTTAAATATATAGGATGGAAACGTGGTAAGGTTTAAAAATTATGTTTACTCACAGAAGCTTTCAGTTCGTCGTACAACGAATCGTGCATTGGGACATTGGCGTTGTTGACGTACGGTGTACTCTGTGTGTGAGGATGGAAACATCCAATCGGGGAAGTCGAGCCAATCTGTGAAAAAGATTTTCTTGTTTTCATCTATTTTGTTTTCAAGTGTGAGGTAATCTGAACGAATGGAGAAAATGCACCCACATTGTCAGACTGCACTCCGCCGCTATCCGGTATGTGTAAAAGAAGTTTCTTACGTTGTATATTTTTTATTTCGTGCCGTAATCGCTGAAAAGGCAAAGGTTCGAAAGCAGTTTCATGAATTCGGTGTTCGTAGTCTAAAAAATTTAATTTTCATCAACCGAATTCTGCTGTTTCGCAAAAACAAAACATACTTCTATAGTTTTTTCGTACGATTCTTCAATTTTTGTATGCGTTTCGGTCATGTCTGCAAGCTGTTCCTTCAGTAATTCAAATTCTTTCCTTTTTTCCTCCAATTCCCACTGACAGGTGGTCGCCTGTTTTATAGCCTTATATTTTTCCTTCTTGCAGCATTCCAACTTCGATTTCAGTACAGCGACTTGCTGTCTCTATACAAGATTCGACGAATGAAATAAGCGAAATAAGAAAGTACGATCCAACGTCGAGTACAATTCTTGTTTTTGCAACTAACTTCCATCTCGACATGTTCAACTTTTTTGATCAGCGCTCCTCTCTCTTTTTCCGCTTTTTGTAACGCCATTCGAGTGTCTCGCTCTTTTCGTTCCACCTCGTTCAGTATTTCTTGATGTTGGTCGTTTTCCCGTTCCAATTGGCGGCATTTTTCTTTCGTATGATCACTGACGTTAACAAAGAATAGAAACGTTATTCGCGTACAGTGACATACAATTGAAAATTAAACACTTGCATTTATAAAAAAAAAATTCAATGCCATCTCGTTGAAAATTACATTATCATTAAAATTGTCTCCTTCAACGATGTAAATTACGAACTCACAACTTTCGTCGCAAATTATCCAATTGTCGTTGCAATCCAGCGGCGTGTTCTTCGGCCCGTACGAGCTCTTCTCTCAGCAGAGCGTTTTCTTCGTCGAATTGGCGGACTCGCAGCCGAAGGTCAACATGTGATACATCACAAACTCCACCAGCAACGCCGCAGCAGCTATCCATATCATCGGGTGTAGTATCGGACATGGCACACCTGACGAACAGCCATAACGTTAACGTTCGTATCGTCGACGACACACATACCATTTATTTGAGTGAAACATTATTTTTTCTTTATCTAACAATTGAGAGCACACCTGTGCGACTTACCCACGCGTTGTATCGCTGCTAGGGCTGTAGCTCGATACATTTAGAAGATCAACGAAATCTGAAAAAGTTTTTATGCGTTAGTTCTTACAATGAAAATCATTAATTCATGAAATAGTTTATAAATCAATGTATCAACCGCTGCGACTAGCTCGAACAGCTTCAAAAGCATGCGAACAAAACGTTTTATACTGACCAGCTACGTATCGATGTGAAGTTTTCGATTGCAGGAGGTGTTCACCATGATTTTCAAAATCTCTGTCATTGTCGCTCGAGTCCACGGAATTTTGTTTGTCATCGTCGGACCTGCTACCAAGAAAATCATCACTGTACCAGACGGACGTGTAACGATACATGCCTGCGGTTTTGAATCAACGTGCAATATCTCGTATCTCCAAAACTATCGTGCTATTTGACTCATCCAAACCATAAAACTGCCGTGTATATTTAATAAAACGTTATACGCGTATCACAATTATCTAGGGAATATAAAAGGCGTGCTATCGAAACGAACAAAACGATAATACGTCTCGCGCTCCGATCCGAGAATACTTCCATATCGGAAGTCGAACGTAAAAAATATACCGAGGCGTGGTGTTGACGATATGCAGGTGAAAACTTACGAGGGGAAGTATCGGCGATCCGACGAGTATTGTCGAACACGAGCTGTGCCTGACACGGAATAATTAGTTCCCGATAACAAAAACGCGGCTACCGCGGTTAATCGACGGAGATATATTTCCTAGGTGTTTATGTAACGTAACAAAAATGACAATCCTCGTAATGTCGTCCCGATGATGAAAACGTAACATCAGTCATCGTTAATTATGAGTAATGGCAATTGAAAACTCCCGCACGCGCGCTTCTTCACGAAAAAAAATACCAAAATATTTCCCAATGCGGAGTTCTAAACTGAACAAAATTGAAAATCGAGCCACATGACGAATAGTCGAATATTATTTTTGTGTCTCGCTAGACAAAGTTGCATTGAAATAAAAGAATAAGATGAAAAGTAAAGTATCCTCATCGCGAGGATTTAAGATATTACAAAGGTAAATTTGATGGAGCATAGACGAAGCGAACGTTCTTCTCTCGGTAAGCTCTGATGCGCGTGTATGGTTTATCATTCTCGGCTTGACGAGCGACAGAACAATATACCTCGAACAATAATACGACTTTAGTATTATGCCTGGGTAAAAGCGAGGGTCACTTTTCGTTTACACGAAAGTTTTCCTTGTATCGCACGCATACGACTAACAACGCTTTGTAGCGATTTATCGAGACAGGTTTTACCGCGTGCATAAACCCTGGTGAGTCGGTCGCCTATGTTCGTTCATGGATGATACATAAAACGGTGCATGTAAAATAGCGGCGTCTGATAAAACAACACCGGGTCAACATATACATATGCATACGCATATAGGACCGTCGTAAGCTCATAAATGTAATTGTCAATGGGCTGCGCCTCTGTATAATAGAGATGTACATTATCAGACATCCTGCGATGCGATACGATAATCGCCGGAAAGAAAATCTAGCCTGGAAAATTTTCAAAATAAAACGACAAATACAGATCAGTTCTTTTTTGACAAACCAACGTTGGTTAAACCTTCCCTCGATGAGATCCTGGACCTGTCCTTAATATTGTCGTTTTATAGAAACGTGACTTGCTGTTAACGTTCGACTTAATCACGAGAACATTTTCAATGGTGCTGGAATTCATTCGACATTGTCGTCTTGCCTTCAGGATTAACCTGGAAGAGTACGCTTTCGTGTATAACGAACAAAACATTGACCAACCTTGAATTGTCCTTGGGTGCGTTGTTATTGCCATCTTGCTTTCGACAACGTTGTATCTTAGAAATCCAGCGTCTTGATGCCTTTTTGAATAGCTTGTAATTGATCCAACCGTCGCACGAAACTTCTTCTACAGACTTTTGTAACTCGTCGACAAGCGATTCGTTTCTGCAAGATTAACTTCTTTTTTCAATCGCTCACCGGTTGTATCTTTATTTCTTTCGTTCTCATTGATTCGCTTTCAGCGATTGCCTTAATTTCGTGTAAGAATTTCCTATGATACATGCATATATCTTACCTATAATTGCCCCAGGCATTGTTGCGAATGTGATCGACCAGAGTTTTGACAGGAACTCTGCTCCTCGTGGATGACAAAGACGCCAGAGACGAGATTGACGACGAGGGCGAGGATGACACGAGACACTCGTAAAACGTTCTTCTAGCGACTGCAAGAAATCGTTCAAGTTCATACGACGTATAGGACGTATATCCACATAAACACACGGCCAAATTGGAGAGAAAAGAAAACACTCAAGTGGGACGAAGGAAAAATCTTATTACCGATTGCCCACTCGGCATCACTGATATCCTTAAAATTCGGGCTCATCTGGTTACTTTTTTAGATGATTCGTGTAGAAAAAGATGTATGCTGCGAGAAGTAAAACGAAGAGGTAACAACGACAAACACACGCGACGAACAACGATCACTAAATGACACTGGCTCGATCCAGCGTGTACTCTTGTATATCGTTGTTATTATGAGTTCGATTAAGAATCTCGAGTGACGATAACACTACTTGGACTCGTTGAAATAAATTCGATTTTGTATATTGACCGAGTAGACGCCGCGAATTTTATACTCCTTGCTTGGTCTAACACTGGCTTGGGCAGAACACCTGACTGATTTGTGATGATTGACTCGCAAAAGAAGATAAATATTGAGCGTCAATGTTTACTTTGTGACGTACGACAGGCGTTTGAAAACAGCGGAATTTTAATGTTGAAAAGTCAGTATCGAACTTATTCTAGAGAGTGGACTGCAACGAGACACTTCACGGCATTACTAATTTATTGTTAACATTTTATAATTTATTGAATAAATTTCTTCAACTACAAGTGTGTGCTGCAAAACGTGTTATTCGACCAACTTCTACGGTTCTTCAATGTTTATTTCTCGTCGCGACACGACGCGACAAACTAGCGAACTATACATGGACCGGAAGTTTCGGGAATCATAAACTGGAGGTTAGTTACAATTTTCTCCGCATTCTTATTTTAATGTTAATCATCAATTACTCTAGATCGAAACTAAATAGTTTATTTATCATTAATACAATATATCAATCGGTGTACGAATTTCATAAATTTCTATACATTCGAAGCTTTGAATCGTTGTTTCGGGGTAAAATTAAAAACGAATCGGAGATCGGAGACTCGTGTATCATCATCGGTCGTGTTTTTTTCACCCTAGTCTGAATTATTAAGCGGACGAATTCAAAATTCACGAATTGTCTTACGAGCTTGATCAATTATCCGATAATGAGGAAGACATTCCCTGAAATTTCCGGTTTCGTAATGGATCGTTTTTATTATTCGGTAAACATAGAAGACATGGATTATATTTAAAAGATGTATTAAAATATGAAAATGTAACAAAGAAACGATCGGAGATTCGTCGTCGTCGCGCAAAAGACATGGACGGAGCCCTTCGCACTTACGCACTGTAAATATATATAGATAATTCGTATCTTGGTGTGCACAGGAAAAGTTGTGCCTCTGTCATGCACCCGTTACTACATATATGTAAGCGACATGATTCCGAGCTTCGTAAAGCGTACCCAGCGCTCTGGTGAAACTTCGACGTTAATCGTGACGAATTTATGAGTGTTAATAAGAAATTCGAGAAAATAAATAAATTCAATTATACAATCCTTTGCAATATTTCGGTAATAACATTCATCGTTTGATCGTCGACCAAGACAATATCAAAAGCTTCCAAATATGATGGTAAATTTTCTTCGACCTGAAATTGAAATGAATTTAGAAATCGTGCCTTCATTCTTGGTATTGAGATGAATTATGCTTATGAAGGTATAAAAAGCTTTTTCTTACATGTTCGTAGAGGAAACCAATTTTGAGTATGGCATCGACATCCTTGACACCATCGGTCATACTTGCATCACCTGTCATATCGCCCATGAGAATAACGTTTTTTCTTCCCTCCAAAACATTAAAGTAATCGTGATCGATTGCATGTTCGTTCTTATTGAAAACGTGTATTAATCTTGTGCCTTTCAAGCCCATCAATTTGTTACCATCGTAGTTCAAGAAATTGGAAATAATTTTCACGTTGTTAAGCAGAACATTATGATGCTTCAAAACTGCCTCGACGACATCTCCAAGTCCAGCGCTAAATACCAAAATTGGAACTTGCGCTTCGCTGAGTCTCTCGATTAAACTTTTGGCACCATCTCGAAGGGACGTACTATAAGCCTTGGCCACATCGTCGAGCTCTTTGGGATCAAATTCAAAACCTTGAAGTATATCATTAGACGCCATCATCCATTCTTCCATAGCTTCGATTTTTTTGTCCATTGACAGATTCGGATCTTTTTCGATGGGCCTATACTTTTTATACAGACGTACTGCAGCTTCCTTGTACGACGTTGGCACTTGTTGACATTTTGAAAACATTCCTGTGGACACCAAGACGTTATTATAATTCATGGAAAAATATTTTTAAATGTCAGTTTGGCATTGGGGGATTTATATAGACACGAGCACTACGCCTAACAGGCTACGGGACAAAAACACATACAGAGATATGGAGCAATTAAGGCAATTATATGTACATTCATTTGCAACGACAAGAGGATACAAGTTGCAGTCATAGTCGAACCGCGAGATAAACCTAACCGTCTCGATTGGGTAAGAAAAAAGAGGGGATAAGTACAAAATTTCGTAAAAGTATGGGGGAACTGCGGTGTGACCCGCCGGAATATCGACACAATCAAAATCACGTGACTAATTTCAATATGGACGATATCGACCGGTCGATGAGGAATACACAATTCGCGCGAAATACTCACCAAAAGACGACAGAACGTGTTTTCCATTGACGTGTTGCTTGGTCAGGGTTAGGTCAAAGTCCGTGACAATCTGGGACGAATTATGAGAAATCAGGGATATAAAGGAGGTGGAACGAAAAATTAATAACCTGCTTGTTAAATTGAAAATAAGTAGCGACGTTACCTGCAACTTGTTCGCACCTCCTTCGCGAATTTTTTCTATGGTCCGTATGACGAAATCCTTGTTTCGCATGTAAACGTGTTTCGCCTTTAACGACGGTATCTGCAATACGAGAAGCAATGACATCGGGTTTTCAAGAACTGAAGTGCATAAAACCGTTCAGAGCGCAACGTACGCCTGATACATATACTCACATCGTCGATGATCAATTGCGACGGCATAGTTAGAACGAGCTGGAAAAATATTGCGGATCGTTCTTGATTCTATGTCGTCTTTTATCGCAAAAGAATTTCTCTCTGACAGAAGAGATAATGCGCAAACTTCTCTCTATTCTGTGAGAAGATTTTCGCTATTCGTTTTTTGCTTAATGGGGACAAGAGAAGGTTGTTTTTTTTTTCGATGTGAGATAAAGCTTCGTCCAGCTCTGTTTATCTAGCTAGAGAATGTTACTTTTATTATCGACCAGAGCCTTGCACGGCCGGCCATTATGAAAAGATATTGCGAAACGGCATGCTCTACAGTATTGTCCAAAAACAACGGAACGTGTCCCTGGCCGATCGATCAAACAAGGCCGCCAACTTAATCCAAACATTCATTTGAAACACTATTAGCGATGGAAGTTCGACTTATCAGTATTGAATAATTTTTATGTTTAGTATCAATTGCGAATGAATGTAAAATGATTTCCGGTATTTACTTTAGGTTTCCAATTATATTTTTAGTTTCGTAGTTTATCATTGTTGGAATGTACCTGCATTCGTGCGGATAGTGAATTCAATATGATTTTTCGATTACAAATATTCTGCGTCCAATTAAACTGATGAATACAATACTTGCATTTATGGGCTTAAGTCGATAAGTAACAAAACTGCCTGCATAAAATATTGTTTCGTATGGCAGCAATTTGAATTTTTTAACATAATAATTAAGCATAAGTTGCAGATTTTAAAAAAAGAGATTTAACACGTAGGAGTTTCGCAACTGCATCTGAGGAACCTTTGGAATTTTCTTCAGCGACTTCCATGAGACACTTGCTGACCGTATCTTCGCACATCCGAATGACTTCGAGAAGTTCGTCTTCTTCGTATATTTGTAGAATCTCGAGCCAATATTTTTCTAAACATTTGACAAGATCCTTGCTCTCGTCTGTGTCCAATATTTGATCCATTCCGGAACCTGTTTTCATTCCTGTTGATGAAAACAATACTTTCTTGCTGTAGGAGTTGTTCTGTTGGTGACTACACTTAAAATATAGACATAATTTAAGTATCATACCTAATCGGAGTTCGTGCATAATGGTGACGATAACACTAGCGATTTTTGGATTCGTAAATGCATCAACCCGTTGGAGCCATGATATCAACTCAACGCAAGTATAAATACATAGGGCAACTTGATCTTCCAATGGTATTAAATTACTCGAGTGTACATATGGTTGCAATATTGTTAAAAGAACATGCATGATGTTTGTGATATTTTCACCATTTTTATCACTGGCAAATGTTTCAAATTTTGACTGTACAACATTGGAGAAAATCGTTAGCCAATTCTCTATAAACTTCATATTACTATGCGAGTGAGTTATATCTCGTTCAGGTATTATCTGCGTGAAAGATTCCATAAGAGCGGGAACCAGTTGGTCGATCTTAATAAGATCAGTGAGTAAACAACTCTTGCTGGACGTTTGAATGATTGCAATCGACTGAAGCAAATCGACAGCCACGATTAGAAGTTCAGCTAAAAGGTATATACGGTTTTGTTTGAATTCTCTGTTCATGAAGTGTCATTTCTGTGGTAGTTTCTGGACGCATTGGCGCTTACAATTCGTTGAGCTTTGGAGAATGAAAGAGAGGGCATCGCCAAAAAATTCATACTCTTTCAGATGCCCCAGCCACTTTGTGTGCAGATTGCTCTGAATATTCCATGCAACGCACTGTAAGAGTCTGAGAATCTGAATGAGAATTCCAGAGTCATCGGTCGAGAGAAAACCAAATATCAAAGATACCAAGTTATTGTTGTATCCTACAGTTTCCAGAACCGTGAGTTGACAACACATGTTGCCGATGATCCCCAAAATAATTTCCTAAAACAAACCATAGGTTGAGGAATATGAAGCATCTGACACAATGGATAATAAGCCAGCTGTTCTCTCTTACCGTTAATCTCTTATGTTCTTCGGATCTTTCGAGGATGCATTCAGCTATTTGCAAAAAATTATTGTCACTTAAGAAAAGTACTATATCTTTCTCAACAGTTATGTCCCATAAGTCGCATAAATCTTGTTCTAGTGATTCCGACCATTCGTCTTCGTACACCTGTAAAATAATTCTATTGTTGCGTCAATGTAAACAAAATGATTATTCAATGATGTAATATCTACTCCACAGTAATTAGTATTTTGTATTTACACAGAACCTTTGACAACGAGATTAGAGTGTTTATGACCCATGTACGACTGTAACCGGTATCACCAATCATATTTCCTTTCATAACATCAAGCTCTGCCTTGTCCAAGTCCTGCGAATCTAGGACAGAGAACCCAGTTTCCAAACTGCTCTTGTTGTTGGAAACTCCATCTTCATCGGAGTTGTCCATAATGGTTCTCGCTAATATTCCAGAAAGGTTCTATTTGAATATAAATTCTTTTAAATTCCAAATCCTGCAAATGCACATTAGCAATCACCTTCATATTATTTGCGGAAAACTTTCGCTCTAAGCGAGCACGAAAAACCTTTAACCTCCAAAATATCATGATTCATTTTACCTGTATAATTTCTACACATAACATTGAATTATAAATCATTACCTTTCTCTTATAGGGTGAGCAGATTCGAAAGTAAAATAATTCATCAATGTCTTAAAATAAATATGTTTATTTCTTGATCATCAACGAATCTTATAGAACTATAATGTTACAATGCTCTGATTAATACTGTCCTTGTCATTCGCCCTCTATGTATATATACATAATAGTTATATACATAATGATAACCAGGGCCTAACGTTGATCAACTTTCGTTCCAATGAAGATTGTCACGTTATAAAAATATAAATAATGAACTCCATTCCAGGAGAAAAATAGGAAAAATAACGAAGCAGATCACATATAGTACATTATCATACATGCCTCTGCAAATACTATCAATGGAGCGATAAAAACATTACAGTACGATTTATAAAGTTCTGCTGTTAAAAAATAAAAGAAATATTATCTCCTGAATCACATGGCAGCAGATAAAAACATTACGGCACGATTTATAAAGTTCTGCTATTAAAAGATAAAACAAATATTATCTCCTGAATCACATGACAACACAAAGCCACTTTTCATCGGGAAAAATATTTTTCCTCCTCAATGGTATGATATGGTAACCCAAGTTATAATTATTCACCGTTCCTGCCTGCAGTCGGAATTTTTCATGGATATCATATCGTTTCGGGTCGATTTCTGTAATGCAGCGCCATCAAGCAGTTGTGGTTGATATCAAGTTTTCCGTAAATATGACCCAAACATGAAAAACCATTTTCCTATTTTCAACAGGAACAAATAACTAATTTTTCAAATGTATTAAGAAAAATGAGCCGAAGATGCTTGCCGAAATCTGAGCACGCACATTTGAGAACACCGCACTAACATAAACATTAGCCAGTTCTTTTTCCTGGAATTGACCCTGCGATTTTAGCATCGTTGGGAATAATTCAGTTGAAAAGATAATAATGCAGTTATATGTGGAGTCGATCGATAATAGATGAAATAAAAGTGTTATTTTCAGAGCTGTCGGAACCTTTGGTTTTTTCGTTGAAGTCAACATAAGCACGAGGCAGTCGGCGTCTTCTGTTCGGATTTATTTCTGGAAGACGAAGCGTTTTCGTAATCTCTGGTGTCTCGATAACGTTGTCCAGTGAATCCTGATTTTTGACTTGTACCACCACGTGCTTTTGTTCCACGAGCTGGGACATTTTCGCATGACTCATGTGTTGCCCCATGAGAAACTTCGATCCACGACAAGCCCCGTTAACGTCACAATACTTTATGAACGCACGCCAGTATTCGTCGACTTGAAGAATAATTGGGTTACCAACTAGTATGAGAAGATATTTCGCCCTCGTAAGTGCTACATTGAATCTCTATAATGATAAAAGCACAATGAAGATTTTTTTCTCGTGGTATTTCAATTGTCCCATCGAATATACGAATAATATTTTTGATCTCGGTTTACCTTCTGATTAGAGAGATGTCCGACGTGAATTTGTCCATTGTTGCTGCACAATGCTGAACGAACTGTGGAGATTATGATGATATCTTTTTCCTGTCCTTGAAAAGTTTCCACAGTACCCACTACAACACCGTCCCAGTTGTTTGCCTTTAATTGCTCGTGAATTTTCTGTGCCTGAAGTTTGTAGGGAGTCACTATTCCAATCTCGTCCTGGCGAACATCTCGACCACCCAGAGTTGAGGAGAACAGATTTTTAATGTACGACATGATGACCGTAATTTCCGACGAATTGTAAACACTGTAGAGATTGGACAAATATTAAATGCATTTCGAGGAACTGTGATTCCATAGTTATTCTTTGGCATGAATCTTTCATTAAGTTTTAAAAGTGCGACGACCTCGGCGACCGCTGATCGCGCTCTGCTTTTCCATCGACGGCATGAAAGATCAGAGGGAAATTGGCATTTGGCAAAGTTTTCCAATCAATGGCTCTGTTTGTGCGCTCTCCTCCACAAGGAATCAGTTCACCGTCGTAAAATAAAGTGTTTGGTATGTGTAGAATAGCAGAATGAGACCGATAATTTCGAACGAGTCTCGTTACGTAAGTAGGGTTGAATTTATTTTTTTCGTCTTTACGATAAGGGTGCCAATCCAATAATCGTTCTAGCATCGAGCGGCCTGGAATGTGGACACATTTGTTGTTGACCATGTGTCGATATGTGAGTCAATCATTTTTTTAAATGTATATTAATTTACCGAGCAACGGTTGGGCTATTGTCGACCGTACCAACGGACCAAGCTGATGAGGATCACCGGCTATCACCAATTGACCATGAAGCATTCCCTTGTAATTGGGTCGTGAGCTGCTCATCAGTGTCATTGGGATAAGAGTCTCGGGTTCTGTAGCTTGTCCCGCTTCATCCACGAATATATACGAGAAATGATCCTCGTCCAGCTCGTAGGATATCAAGCTGCAAACAGAAATACAATTAAATATGCTGTTATGGCTAATTAATATTTTTCTGCGCATCTTCAATTCATCATGTAGATTTTGCTTACCGAAAACTCGTCAATAGAGTTGTGATTACAATGCTTTTCATTTTCAGAATTTCCGGGGATATCATTATAGCAGTGTCATCGCCAAAATTTGAGCAGTTTTTGAGATCTTTCTTGACATCTTTGCTACAATAATAAAGATAGGGTTTGTGGGTCGAGCTCATTATATGCATTTGTTGCAGACTATCTTTACTTTTTCCTTTTAAATAATCGTTCGAATCTTTACCAGTCTTTCGATAAACTGTACATTCGATGCATGCCACGAGCATCGACAGCATATTTCAATAATCTTAGAGCAACTTCATCTGCTGCCGCATTCGACGGTGCACAAACTAATACGCGATCCGAAGGGTTCTTCTTTAGGATCTGGGTGCAAAAGAATTAAAATAATAACCGAACGTGTGTTGACAAATAAAAGAAAGTAAAGAAAAATTTCGACGCGTTTTCAGTAGTATTTGTGAGCCATACATGTGATTTACCTGTGCGATTGCTTCTACCAAGGTCGATGTTTTGCCAGTACCAGGTGGACCAAACAGGATATACGGTGCGGGGAAAGCTGTTTTTGCTAATATATGAATTATAGCTTGTTGTTGTTCCAGATTACTGTTGATAGTGTCATTTAGCCACAAGAGATCCCTAAAATTACAAAGCGAATCACAGTGGAAAGGGCTGTTCAATCATTCGGTCGATTGATGCACAGACAATTAGTATTTTGATTAAAGAATTTACTTACTGGTGTTTTTGGATCTTATTAATTGGTGTCCCTGTAGGGAATAGCATGGGTAATAGTTCAAATTCGTGCACTTTGTCGACTGCAAAATGGGTGCACTTGGAACAATAGTCTCCATATAAAAAGACAATGTCGTACTTTTCAAGTTCACTGAACTCTCTATCGAAACTATAAATGAAACAAAAACACAGTTATTTCATGGAACTATAATAATTGTTTTTTCTTAAGTAATAGGAAAATAGTATTTTTTCAGTTAAGAGCAGCATTTAACAAGCAAACAAAATACAGATTACATTGTACATATTTTTATCTTATTAAATTCATCATTTATTTGAAAACAAAAATAAAAAAAGGACTTACCACCTATCTGCATTTACCGTTATATATTTATTGCCAATGAAGGAAATCTTGGCTTCGCCATAGTTGTAACTCCCAACTGGCATTATTAACACAGAATCGCCAACTTTGGGCGAACGTGCGTCGTCTTTCAGGCCGGAAACACATATCACAAAGGCATTTGGTGTATAGTTTGACCTTTTAATGTTTTGATTGCGCAAAGTGTAGTCGTTCATTCTCATGTTACATTCATAATATTCCAAGTATAGTAGTAGCTTCATCACAAACCAGTGATGATGTGGCTGAATACTCTTGCATGTTTTGATATTGGCAATTATTTTCATGTAATCTTTGGTTACATTTGTTAGATTTGAAACGTTATTTCCAACTTTAATCGCCGATTCTAAATCTCGGGGTATCGGGTAAGAGCTCATTCCAGTTCTTACTACATGTATCCTATGAAACAATACCAACAGGCTATCAGACATCTTATGAAACATGCGTATTGTGTCTACATACAGCAGACTTAAGGTCCTAAGGTGAATTTGAAACATCTATTGTTTCTATGTACTCACAAGTCCATTGAGCTTTTGAGTGCAACTGTGTAATTCAAAACCTCAGACACTACATCCTCATCTGGATCCCGCGTCATCGTTCCCATGTTGGCTTTCGCAACGGTAAGATATCTGTAAATATAATGTAAGAAATTTTTGCAACGCTGCAATAACGGATATTAATTATGAACGCATAAATTTTGTTTCGACACAACTGTGCGACATAGACTCACGGTAGATTTTACCTTCGCTGCGTATAACGAAATCAAAAAAAGGATGTTAAACACGTTTTCTGAATTGCTGATATTTATTCTTTTAAAAGTTATTCGTTTATGATGTGCCCAGAAACTGTTTGTCCGTTGTTGTCCTCCTGATTGCCGGCATGCAGTTTTATAGGTAAGACGGGTAAGACCATGGCAGGGAAACGGGAGACTAGAGTAAAGGAGTGCGAACGCAATGTTAGAAAAATGGTCGGAAAAAGCGAGGAAACATTCGCTAATTGCCACCGCCTGGCGGCGCCACTTCTGCTGAGGACCGTCAAGCGCGGTGATTTTGAATCGTTGATCTGCCATTTGTCGTACATTTTGTCCGATTAACGGAGCTTATAGTATTGATAAGTGATATTGCGATGCTTTTGTTCAAATTTTTATTTGATAAATTGTAGACAAATTTTTATAAAAGTAAAAAAATATGTTAGTTACTGAAAGTTTTGTATGCTGAAAGTTTTGTTACTGAAAGTCTGAATATTTTCTTTTTTTATATACATTACTATAGAATAGCATTTCGAACAATCTCTGGTGAAATTTAACTCGTTGCACAGCTCAAGTAAACAACAATTGAAGAACGGACAAACGCTTTCGCAAAAAAAAGAACTTACGGTAAATAAAGAATATACGCTAATTTCGGGATCACCGATATTTTCTCATCACAACTCCAATTCAATTAACATTTAATCCACGAATTATAGCAACAAACTTTCTTTTTACCTGCTTGTTATACTATCACTTCCACTGCACTTTTTTTGTTTGTTTTTTCGTCGCCTTTCAACCTTAAATTTCATAAAACACTCGACAAAAAATTGTTTATGCGCCCGATGAACTGACAGATGTCATATTTCGCCGGGGTTTATATCCCGCTCACTTCATTTCATCACCAACGCCACACTTCACAGTTAGCTCTCAGCAACGAGAGCGCTTATCGTGGCTCAATTCGAACTAACATCTTTCCTCGCTTTTTCGGTCATGTTTGGGACGATTTCGCCATAAGCGTTCGCACTCCTTTACTCTAGTCTCCCTGGACCGTGGTTTCGACTCATTGACACTTGACACCGGTGAATTATAGTGGATAGATAGAGAACCTTATGGAAAACAATGGGCGCATTCAGCCGATGGAACTGGTGTGGGTTTATCCGCTGAATGGGCGCATTCAGCCGACGGAACTGTGTGGGTTTATCCGTTGAATGTCGTATGATCCGTAGCGCTCCCACAACATGTTGCGGTAGCGGACGCCATTTTTTGTAGCAAGAAATTTTTACGCTACATCGGCACAACTGTTGTGAGATCTCGCTTGGCGTCATTTTTGAATTGTTATTACACACGGAATCATAATGGACTTGTTTGAAAGTAAATATCTATTTAACGGAATCAACTACAATTCATTAGAGATACACGAGAAATTGAAGAATGGTATGTATAATTAAAAGTAATATTACTTTCAAATTAAATTATACATATAACCTCAATAGTGCCGGTTATTTCGATACCTATATCAAACAGGTCATTTATATTTTATTTATTTACAAAAAGAAATAAAATTAGATAGTTACCTAATAGATAAATTTACTGAGAAGTGTGAACAATCAGCCCATAATCTTAAATTACTATCGTGCATATTATACTTGCGTACGTGCGATAATAATATGTATAATATATGTTTCAGACGGTGCTTTCTTCCAAGCCTATATGAAAGCCAATCTAAATTGTTTGGAAGTTGCTGCTATTGATGATACAGAAAATTGTGGACATATATCAAATTGTAAATTGATTAAAATATGTTTAGTATCATAATTGACTTTGTCATTAGCATTTAGTTATTTTGTATAATATATTTCATGATTCAGGTACACTTGATTCAGCAGAGCACCGGAATCAACAACAATGGACAGTAAGATTATGACACGATCCGGTCTTCACACATAACCTGGTTGTTGGGAGAATAAAATCCCTATACATTGCTAGTTTTGTTTTGCGTTGTTGAGATGTCGTATTGAGGTATCGAATGCTCACTGAGCAGCGCATTCAGCGGGAAAAAGCGATCAGTGAGGGAGCGATCCCACAACTGTTCCGTCGGCTGAATGCGCCATTGGCTGATCGGTCTAGTGCCAAATGTGCACCGCAATGTTCGAATTTTCGTTGTCTCACTTGTAACATGTTCGCGCATATTTTTGTCGTTGCACCTACTTTTTATTGACGTTCGTTTTTTTTTTTTTACGAAACATAAGACTTTTCAATAAATATTCAAGTATTTGAATAAATTTACATTGTTTCAGTTTCAGTTACTTAAAACTAATAGTTCAATTTCCATTGTTTAAAATTGTATCAACATTGTTCCAAAAGAATGGTATTGAAGCTCGTTTTCCGATACTCGTATTACACGGACACAATAATATCAGCTCTAGAATATAATAATATTGATAATATATAGTTGATATTGCTCTTGAGTCATACGGATGTGCATAACTTTTTCTTGCGAAGCATGGATAATTTCCTTTCTTGACTTCATGAAGTTGATCCATATATCAGCAGTATTATCATTCGCAGTAATAATGTAATATTCGTGATTACGTTGTCATTTCCCATTACGTCTATGATCTGTTCTACAAGCGTTATGTATTTTGGTTTAAGATATAATTTTTAAAATAATGGTTTTATTTATCTTTCGCTGCTTCGTCGTCGACAATGCCGATTTATAACTAAAAAGGCGCCAAAATACTGTCCGTTATGCCAATTACCAATGCACAATGATAGCCGTTTTTTTTCTTACAATATTGCAATAGAACATACATATCTATTTTTTTCGTACAAAGGTTTAGGTTATAGAGGTGTTTGCCATTGTATTTGATGTGACGATTTCTCCAGTAGTCGAATGCTGTACAGACTTCTCACGGTTTTGATCCTTATCTTCAATCCCTTCTATACTCGATTTCTCACCTTTTACACAAGAATTTGCAAGGTCGGAAGGGATCACAAGCTTGTGATAACAACTCTTTATTAGTGGTAGGTGGAGAGCTATACGACTAGGATCTATGAAAAGCATAGGAGGTACCTGAGGAAAAGAAAATTCATAGTAAAGAATGTATAAGATTAAAAGCTAGTATTTTCATTTGCCATTTTGACTCACACGCAGATCCTTGACTTCAGCCTCTCTGCATGTAAATTCTCGCAACATATAATTCTGATCAAATTCGTGATAAATGCGAGTGTCGTTTACTCGTATCATAACATTGTCTATCCTAAGAAAATAACGCAGCAATATGAACAGACTGTTTGGCATCACACGCTGTGAAAAAAATGAAGATATTTAATTATTGAAAGTAGAATAGTTGATAAACCATTAATCACGCTTACTATTTTCACAGAACTTGCAGCAATTCCATGATCGTGAAGTTCGTCCTCGTAGAGTGTCAGATCGTGGTAAAAAAGAATTTTTTCTTTCACTTTTAGTTTGTCCACGTCTATTCTTTCCTTAGTTTCCTCTACTTCAAAGCCTACTATTGTACCCATGTAATCGGTTGTAAAAGTCCAGTCAAAGGGTTTTAATTTTTCTTCCAAGTACTTTTTGTTTTCTGATCTGTGGTTATAATTTTTTATAAATTAATGAATAGTAATTAATCGTATAAGAATTCGCATTTTAATGATTTTTTCATGGTTAATCTAAATACCGAGACTCTTTCCATGCTTCTGCACAAGCCAACTGTAAATTTATTTTGCCATTGGAAACACGTTTTAATGCATCAAGTGCATTGAATTCGATAATGGCTCCATTATTGTGTTTTAAAGACAACACATTGTTTGGAAATACCATATCAGGCATGTGTGGCATTTCAAGGGCTTGGCTGTAACTGTGATAGAAAAGGATACATTAAATACTCAAATATCTTATAAAAATGTAAATATTATTCCTTTCTTTACGTACACGCAGTATTGACAAGCTTCAGCATCTTCCTTGCATCCTTCTTCATTCCTTGAACACTTGGAATGTAGTATATGGGACTGCGTATACTTCACAGTCCAGGGTGGAAAATTGTGTTCCTCCTGATTGACAGGAAGTCGGAGGATATCAATCCCACCGTGAACTCGGATCGCCGTCATTTTCTATTGGCAAAATATAGATACGCTAAGCAATTGCAAAGGCATATAGACCAGTTGTGAATATAACCTATAATGTAAAAGCGAAGTGGATATTAGCTATGTGTGGACGGGTTCTGGAAATCTTTTTACGTTATTTTACATGAAAAAATCTGGCTTACCTGTGCCGGGACAACTACAAATTCAAAAACCGAGTCAAATTGTATGCCAAACACCGGTGAAATACATCCCCATTACATTTTCTGTAGGTGACTGAAGATTAAATAGCAGATGAGTCGAGAGATCTGCAACACTTGGGTAGATTTTGAAACCTCGAGCGACGGTTTGATGCGGCGACATCTTAGCGTCTGTGTGATGAACTATACCCATTTGTTATGAGGGCGACATGAAGTTGCTATTCTCGATCAGCGATTCGGGGGGGGGGAGATCCGCAATGCTCAACGACTCATCGCTGACGCTAGAGTCTTTTTGAACGAAACAGAATTTTGACGTCCACCCCGAAAACGGGTATATAGCGACCGAGTGGGCATTGAGTATCAATACGGCGTTGTGCTTTTTAAGGCACTCACCAGAGGCAGTGCGATCGAATTCTCAGTATATTTTCCCGGTTGCCTGAAGTGTTCACCCTTCTAGTATTAAATTGATGCCATTGAGTTCGAAGCACCAAGCGTAATCTCGTGTAACTTCGTTTCTTTCATCGTTTTTTGAAGAATTGCAAATTGATCTGCTGCACTGGTAAAATAATACCAGAAATAACATGATTCTTTAATGACGAACTGTTTCTATCATAGTAAGTCCATATTTACTTCAAATAACCTTTTTGGTACATTAGTCTTTCACGTACCTGATAAAAGTGTTTTTTTTTTTTCCTCAGCAAGGAAAAATAACATATTGGTGCGTTTTTGTAATACCGAACTTCCTGAAGCAAAGGAAAAATGTCAGATTCCGAAGGAAGTAATTTCTCGGAGAATGAGAGTGAACGTGGTGGTGGAGGTGGCAGCGATAGTGAGCCAGATAATCACTCGGTCAAGTCTGCGGCTGGCAGTGAAGCAGGAAGCGCTATGTCTCGCAGCAGAAGCAGATCTCGATCTAAATCGAGAAGTATCTCTAGATCAAGATCACGTTCTCGTTCAGGCTCTGAGTATGTGAATTGTTATATTGTTTAAATTAATTTAGATCTTTTATATCGGCAATAATTATTGTCCCATCGCTCTTTAGGTCTGATGATGTAAAAGCTGACGAAGCTGAAGAAGCGCGATCTGGAGATGAGGAAGTTGTTCAACCTGAGGAAGAACCAGAGGGTAATGGTTGAAAATAATAATTATGGGTTACTTTTAGTTTAATCAGGTCATTTATAATCGAAATTAAACAATGTTGGCAAGTGGAGAATGTTTTTTCTAATAACATTTTTTAAGAACTCTTATCAACATATTGGGAACAAATGAGTTTTTGCATTTCTCGTATTTTAGTTCTATAAAACAAGCAACTTTACATTTCTCTAAAATCTCGGAGAACTATTTACAAAAATCAATCGAGGTTCTGTATATTATCTTGATATTTTTGCTGTGTCACTTTATCCCAAGAAACTGTTTGTATTGATATATTAACACTTAACGATTCTATTTTATTTCCATAAATGACTGGTCATTGAAGGTGAGGATTTGGATGGGAGCAGTGAACATGATGAAGAAGAGGATGAAGATGACGAGGATGATGACAGACCAAGGAAAAGAAAAAAGAAGGAGCGTTTCTGTGGCTTTATAGATGATGAAGCAGAGGTTGACGATGACGTTGAAGATGACGAGGAATGGGAGGATGGTGCCCAAGAGATTGGTATCGTTGGCAACGAGATAGACGAGCTTGGCCCAACTGCTCGTGAGATTGAGGGACGAAGACGTGGCACAAATCTGTGGGAGTAAGTGAAATTGTGAAATATCTTGTAAAATCCATTATCTCCGATCTTTAAGTATGTACATTGCGATGCACGGTAAATTAGTCTCAAGGAAGTTCCATTGATTTCGTTTCCAGCTCTCAGAAGGAGGATGAGATTGAGGAGTATCTGCGGAAAAAGTATGCCGATGAATCTGTGGCAGCACGGCACTTTGGTGATGGTGGTGAGGAGATGAGCGATGAGATCACGCAACAGACATTGTTGCCAGGTGTTAAAGATCCTAATCTGTGGATGATCAAATGTCGTGTTGGCGAGGAAAAACCTACGGTTCTTTTGCTGATGCGCAAATTCATAACTTATCAATTCTCTGGTGAGGCAAACTGATAACTTAACACTTTACAATAATCTCAAGATTTTCCAAGTACAATGGATCACAACATTAATGTATATCGATTGCCTCAGGAGAACCACTACAGATAAAATCAGTCGTCGCACCCGAGGGTGTCAAAGGCTATATTTATATCGAGGCTTACAAACAGCCTCATGTTAAAGCCGCAATTGAGAATGTCGGCAATTTGCGAGTGGGGATTTGGAAACAACAGATGGTACCTATAAAGGAGATGACCGACGTTCTTCGTGTCGTGAAGGAACAAACTGGCCTGAAAGCAAAGCAATGGGTGAGACTGAAGAGAGGAATCTACAAAGACGACATTGCCCAGGTGGATTACGTTGATTTGGCACAGAATCAAGTATACCTGAAGCTTTTACCAAGAGTCGACTATACACGTCCAAGAGGAGCATTACGAACAGCTCAAAGCGAGTCCGAGGCATTAAAGCGCAAGAAGAAGCGACGACCACCCGCGAAACCGTTCGACCCTGAGGCTATTCGTGCCATCGGTGGTGAAGTGACGAGCGACGGCGATTTTTTGATCTTCGAAGGAAATCGTTACAGTCGTAAAGGGTAAATGCCCTTTACCTGGTGATCAAATGTGGAATTTAGTCGTTGTAATAGCTAATTCGTTTTATTCCATTTTAGATTCTTGTACAAAAATTTCACGACGAGTGCTATAATAGCTGAGGGTGTGAAACCCACGCTTTCCGAGCTTGAGCGATTTGAGGAAGCTCCTGAAGGCATAGACATTGAATTGAGTGGTACACCAGCAACAGGCGTAACCACGGGTAAAGAGGATCAAGCTGTGACACATTCCTTCAGTAATGGTGACAATGTTGAAGTTTGCGAAGGTGAATTGATGAATCTTCAGGGTAAAATTGTTTCGATCGACGGAAATATGATAATGGTGATGCCGAAGCACGAAGAACTGAAAGAGGCTCTAGAATTTCAATCCAACGAGTTGCGAAAGTATTTCACGATGGGCGATCACGTCAAGGTAAAGTTATGATTTTAACAATCCCACACACCATTCCGATGATGATTGCAATTTTTGTAACGAATTTACTATGTTGAACTAGGTCGTAGCCGGTAGATACGAGGATGACACCGGTTTGATAGTTAGGGTCGAGCCAAATCGAGTCGTATTATTTTCTGATCTTTCCATGCACGAACTCGAAGTTCTACCGCGTGATCTTCAACTCTGCTCGGATATGGCAACGGGTGTCGATAGTCTCGGACAGTTTCAATGGGGTGATCTCGTGCAGCTTGACCCACAAACCGTTGGTGTGATAGTGCGTCTTGAGCGTGAAAATTTTCACGTTCTATCGATGCACGGTAAAGTCGTCGAAGCGCGTCCTCAGGGATTAACAAAACGTCGTGAGAATAGAAACGCTGTTGCACTGGATCATCAGCAACATACGATACAGAAAAAAGATATCGTAAAAGTTGTTGATGGGCCTCACAACGGACGTGGTGGTGAGATCAAGCATTTGTATAGAAGCTTTGCCTTTTTGCACTCGCGCATGTACGTCGACAACGGTGGTATATTCGTGTGCAAAACGAGACATCTACAACTAGCCGGTGGTAACAAATCAGGTGTCCCGTCGATGTCGCCCGTATCGGGCTTCATGTCACCGAGAATTGCATCGCCGATGCATCCGAGTGGGTGAGTTAAGTCCCATCTTTTCGATGTTTCATTTTTTTTTTTATATACGTTTGAGTCGTTACATACGATCTTTGTTTCAGTGGTGGTTTCGGTGGACGAGGTGGTGGTGGTGGCGGTGGTCGCGGACGCGGTCGAGGCGGTGGTGCTCGTCGAGACCGTGAGTTAATCGGTGTGACGATAAAAATTACCGGTGGTCCTTACAAAGGGAATGTCGGCATAGTGAAAGACGCAAATGAGAATACCGTCCGAGTCGAGTTGCACTCGGCATGTCAAACTATATCGGTCGACAGATCGCACATTGCGAACGCCGGTGTCCCGACGAAAGACGGCGGTTTCAGCAGTTACAATAGAACACCGGCTTACACAGCGGGAGGACAAACTCCAATGTATGCAAGGGATGGATCAAAGACGCCGATGCAGGGTTCTCAAACACCCATGTACGAAAGTGAGTATGGGCAAAAGGGTGACGATACTTAAATTTTATGAAATCGATATGAATAGCTTTTCACCAAAAATGGATTTCTCGTGCAGATGGTTCGCGTACTCCTCATTATGGCTCAATGACACCGTCGCACGACGGTTCACGAACTCCGGGACAATCGGGTGCGTGGGACCCTACAGTCACAAACACACCAGCGAGAACCAACGATTTCGATGCGTACAACATGGAAGAAGCTGGTTCACCCGGTTATGCACCAGGTTATCCATCTGCTGGTGGACCGTTTACACCACAGACACCAGGTACCATGTACGGCTCGGAGCAGAGCTTCAGTCCGTATCAACCAAGTCCGAGTCCAGCTGCTAGTGCTACAGCAAGCCCAAGCCCGGCTGGATACGTGGCAACACCATCTCCATCAGGAACTGGGTATACGACAAGTCCGCATGGAGCATTCGCTACTCCGTCACCAATGGGTTACAGCCCCATGACACCTGGTAATTTTAATTAAATCAGGACAGTCTATCAATCGTAATCATTCTGCAGCATTTCCAATCTTAGAAATTTTCTGATTTAGATATCAATTTTACTCGAAACTGATATTTTGGCAATTTGAATATTAAATCTTGGCCAGAAATGAGCAAATAAACAAGGAAAATAAATATTAAGCTTGCCGTTCCATCAATGGCTTTTAACGATTTTCTAGAATCTTGGGTGCACATGATAAAAATTTATTGCGCCCCCTGATCTATGACAATTACGTTTTTGTTAAAAAAGAAGTTATAGCTTGTACGAAGGAAAATTTACAAAGTATCTTCATTATTCTTTCCAGTTGTTAGCGGCAGTCCCTATAATCCACAAACCCCTGGATCTGGGTTGGATTCAAGTGTGGGATCGAGTACAATCGGTAGCTCGGAGTGGCACACTGTAGACATCGAAGTACGAATCAAAGATTCTCATCAAGATCTCGCCCTTGCAGGACAACAGGGTGTTATTCGTGGAATTTCGGTAACCCCAGAATCTTATTTTTCATACATTGTTCCAATTCCTTAATAATACAGGAATACTTGAGAATGACTGTCCATCTTCTCTTCAGGGTGGAATGTGTGCCGTTTTCCTGCCTGCTGAGGATCGTGTCGTTAATCTGGTCTGCGAACAATTGGAGCCCGTGGTCCCATTGAAGGGGGATCTTGTGAAAGTTGTTCTTGGTGAAGAACGTGAGGCTGTTGGTACTTTAATGTCCGTTGACAATCAAGAGGGGGTTGTGTTGATGCCGAATGGGGACGTGAGCTTGCTCCATCTACGTCTTCTTTGCAAAATGAAACGGCCAGGATAAGAAATATAACAGAATTATAACAGAACCCGGAAACAATTTTACATGGAAATAATTCTGCAAAATTTTGTATGTCATTCGCCCTACCAAATCACTGCCCAAGGATGTGAGCTGTGGTATTTGGAAAAACATAGAGCGTATAATATAATCGAGTTAGTTATAGCATGTAATTTGGTTCTGGTTGGACGAAAATCTGACAAATTATACAGTCTTGGCTCTGGTATGCCGATATTATTTTCCATTCAAGTTTATCTTTAGTTATGTAGCCAGTCGTTAACATGGAAAATTATGTATTTTATTAACGACGATTAAAAACGTTAATGTCAGAAAATTGATTTATTCTTTCTGCATTGCACCGAATCTTCCACTATGTTTCCTGCTTTTGGATATCAATTTTACAGGAACTGCAACATTTCTTGATGACTATAATTGAATAACAGACTGTAAGTATTACATGTCTATCAATATGGAACATATTTTTATTTTCACATTTAGCATTCGGGAATATGTACCTTAGCGTTAATAACATTTATTGTTTAAAGTAATGAAAATATTTGAACAATGGTCAATCAAAATCACAGGATTGTCAATGATTGCGACACTTTCGTCAGAGTTGAAATCGCCAGTCTTATCAGCTGATGAACCAGTAAATGCCTGTTGCTGGTGTGCACTGGACCGTGAAAATATAACCTGTCAAAGACATTTGGTAAATATGTTCGATACTATTAGGGATTCGTAATTGTTATTACAAGTCTCGTTGCAGAACAGCCACTAGTGCAATGACGATGAAGATTTTCGTGCAGAAATGGAGGACTCTTCAAATCCTAATTACAAAGAATAGATCTACCGGCGTCAAACTGGTCGGTGCAGGCATCTTTGCGACAGGGTTCGCCGTTTACAATGGCTTTAAGGATGATGTTCAAACTGCAAAATCCCAACTGGATACAACAAAATTCATGGCACTACCGATCAGCGAAGTGGATAAGCTGGAAAAAAGTGCTGGTGAGATGAGAACCAAGATGGAATTGTTAATAATGAGAATACAAGCCGATTTTTGTAAGTCGCTTGAGGCCATAGAGGGCGAAGATACACATTTCAAGGTAGATCGTTGGTCGAGAAAAGAGGGTGGTGGTGGAATAACTTGTGTTATGCAGGAAGGTGCAGTATTTGAGAAGGCTGGTGTAAATATCTCAGTGGTATCGGGTAATCTACCGGCTGCTGCTGTAGAACAAATGAGATCAAGGGGCAAGAAGATGGATCAAGGCATATTACCATTTTTCGCGGCTGGAGTGAGCGCAGTTATTCATCCTCGCAATCCAATGGTACCCACTATACATTTTAATTATCGTTACTTTGAAGTGGTAAACAAGGATGGTACGATTCAATGGTGGTTTGGGGGTGGAACTGATTTGACCCCTTATTATCTGAACGAGGAAGATGCACAACATTTTCATCGCACTTTGAAGTCTGCGTGTGACAGACACGACCCCTCGTACTATGAAAGATTCAAGAAATGGTGCGATAATTACTTTCATATACCTCACAGAGGTGAGCGACGAGGAGTTGGTGGGATATTCTTCGACGATCTTGACACACCGAGTCAGAATGAAGCATACGAATTTGTAGTTGCATGCGCCGAAGCTGTGATACCATCTTACGTACCACTGGTCGTTAAGCACAAGGACGATGGTTATGGTTATGCCGAACGCCAGTGGCAGTTATTGAGACGTGGACGTTACGTTGAATTCAATCTTATCTACGATCGAGGAACAAAATTTGGTCTCTATACACCTGGTGCACGTTACGAAAGTATATTAATGTCTCTACCTTTAACAGCCAGATGGGAATACATGCATGAGCCAGAGCCTGAATCAAGAGAGGGACAACTCATACAAGTATTGAAAAATCCTCGAGATTGGTTGAACGTTACAGCTAAGAAATAATAGTCACATTTAACATTACGCAGATACAATGTTTTGTATCATGAATTCATGTTTTCGGTGTAAAAAACATGTTTCTATCACGGTGGTTATGGTATGGAGCTTGAGAACCAAATTTTTGGATGGAAATGAAGATGCATGGAAAGATTTGTATTATAACTGTATAAAACGTAAATATAACGTATTTTTGCAAGTACTTGAAGAATTATTTTTAATTTGTAATCGTTCTATATCTTCGTGACCAATTAAAGTTGGCAAATAGGATTTAAAAAGACTACATAAGAGCTAGAAAATGTAAGAATATTACTGTCATTCCGATGTCTCCATTTTTATGATGTAATATCGGTTTGAAAAACTGAAAAATTATTTTAGAAGAAAGCAATTTTAACGATTAGTGCTACATGGGTAATCTGTAAGTTTCAATAAAAAATATCTCTTACGCCAAAGGCGATCCATGTAAACGTCTAGTTCATTGCAGAACGATATTTTAATATTGGTATTATACAGTCCGACTTCCAAATAAGAAACCCGACTATATTATAAATCGCGGAGCGCGATATATAAGAAAAACTTTACTCCTTGGGGGCTTTAAGTTTCTTATTTGGAGGTAGGACTGTAATTGGGAATACATTTTTACATTAATACTATAGTTTGCAGTAAAACATTTTATATTAGGTTGCAGTTTTTAGATTTGTTCTAGAAATTCTCCGACAACAATGACGATTGCTATTTTACGAAATGAAATTGAACAATTGCAAAAATAAGTGTCACACGATTGTGGTTTGTGTCGTGCACAGTGATAACGTAGGTGTTCGTTGCTGCTATGGAAGTATAAATATATTGTCGGAGCCTTTCTCCGCGGGGGTGAAGCCACAAGGGTGAGGGGAATGAAAACCTGCTGTAACGGATATGATTAACCAAGATGGCGGCGACGATATCTATTTTCACGGTGCGATGCCAAAGTAGTAAGATGGTGGGTATAGATCACGGGGGTGCGACGAGAGAGGCATGTCGAGAGTAACCCCGCGAATCACAGGCTACATTTCGTAGCCGAGAAATAATTTGGAGGTAAAAACGGTGGAATGCCCTTTTGGAAATATATATGCAATTTATTTTTATGTATATAAAAAGTTACCATTGTGGCTATTCACGATCATTTATTATTGTCTTTTAAATAACACCAATTTGTTATATGTGGGCCGTATACTTAATACATTATTAGCTATTTCATTACGAAAGGTTGTGACGGTTATGACAAGTCGAGCGCGAAGTATCTTCGACCACGGCACAGTTTTGTTACGCCAACGCCGCGTGCCGTGAAAATAGACAAGTCTTAACATATATCTATTATATATATAGGTCAAAAACTGATGAACCAAGATGGCTGACACGTGTTTTCTCTTCACCTCTGTGGCTTCAACCCGCGCATACATAAAGGACTGCCACATATTTATACGTCTATGGTTGCTGCTTTTAAGGCCGATTTACATCAGACCAACAAAGAGCTAGAGTTAGGACAAGAGCATTCTTTCTTGATCTAGATTCACGCCGCGACTTCACGGCGTGAATATAGATTCGGTATTAAAAAGAATTTTACTTAAGTGCGGGAGACTCGGGAGAATATTGTTGTCAGCAGCATCTAAGATGTACTCGTACATCGGTAAACGTTTATAACCATAAAATACGTTATTGGATTTAACATATCGGTTTATAAACGTAGTTTACAGAAATCGTGAGATATATGTGATCAAACAAGCTATAAAAGAATCGCCCATCGTAAATCTACAACGAAAATCAGGATGGGTAAACATAGCGAAAACACATCTACTCAGGTTAGTCCTTAGTACTATGTAGGTCCTGAAATTTCTGATGGCGAACATGACAATGTTTACGATGAAAAAATTCCGAAGTAAATATTTATGATCGATCAGAAGTTTTCTCCATTTACCAATAATCTATGCTAACATCGGTGGACGGTAATCAGTTACGCAAAATAGTCACGGTCATTGTCAACTATTCGGACACTGAGCTTGACAAGTGCTAACCTCAAATAATGTAAATAGTAGAGAATGAATATATGAACTGAAATATTGTTTACACTACTTAGAGATACCGACGAAATGATAGAGAAAAGAGCGATTCAGACTCGGACGACAACTATGTTCCATACATACCTGTGAAAGATAGAAAAAAACAACAGCTTATGAAGCTTGGAAGAGTGGGGCAGCTGAAAGACGAGGGTATGGGAGGTATAGGAGGTAAAAGTAGTAGTGAAAATGAAAAAGACGATGCTGACGAAGACGATGGTCAGGTCTGGGGCAGAAAGTCCAATATCTCACTGCTCGATCAACACACAGAATTGAAAAAGTTGGCTGAAGGTTTGTTAAGAAGTAGATAGCGTAATCTTACAAATTTATTCAATACAGGGACTTTATATTTCATCGATGCATTGTATATTTCAGCAAAAAAAGAAAGTGCAATGGAAAGACAACTTAAAGAAGAAGAAAAGATATTGGAGAGTGTAGCAGAGAATAAAGCTCTCATGGGTGTTGCTGAATTGGCCAAAGGTATACAGTACGAAGATCCAATAAAGACCAGTTGGAAACCCCCGAAATTGATACTTAATCAGGGAGAAGCTCGTCACAATAGAGTCAGACGGAAACTCAGGATTTTAGTCGAGGGAGAAGAAATTCCTCCTCCACTGAAAAGTTTTAAAGAAATGAAGTTTCATCGAGGAATAATGCATGGTTTGGAACAAAAAGGGATAGTTTCACCTACTCCTATACAGGTGCAAGGAATACCTACAGTGTGAGTAGTTACTTTATCAAGATTTGAAATAAAGTTAAATAGAGGAACTATCTGGTGAATTGTGTTCATCATAGATTGTTATCTGATTACAATTATTTTATTCATAGATTATCAGGTCGCGACATGATCGGTATAGCTTTCACAGGCAGTGGAAAAACTCTTGTGTTCGTCTTACCTCTAATAATGTTTTGCCTGGAACAAGAAGTAGCTATGCCTTTTACTCGTAATGAAGGTCCTTATGGTGAGTATGCAATGAATTCGGTTTTCTAATCGCACCACAATATCGAGCGCAATTATCCTCGACCTATAATTCGTTCAGTGGTTCACTGAGCGACAACTTTCCATAACGGATGATGGTTGCGCTATGAATGCATTAGCAGTTTGTATCGTTAACATGGGACTTAAATGAGAAACTAATTTTTCAGTTATTTTATAGGACTGATTATTTGTCCATCTCGTGAATTGGCCAAACAAACTTACGATATCGTTCAGCATTATACGACAGCACTGAGAAACGCTAATTGCCCGGAAATTCGTAGTTGTCTTGCTATCGGTGGAGTACCAGTTTCCGAATCGTTGGAGATAATTAACAGGTCAACACGATGTATTAATCTGCTTATATGAGAATTATTTTGTAAGAGGCAATCTCGCTTAACACATTTAAATTTAACAACAGAGGTGTACACATAATGGTTGCAACACCTGGACGTTTGATGGATATGCTTGATAAGAAAATGGTCAAGTTGAGCGTTTGCCGTTATTTGTGCATGGACGAAGCGGATCGTATGATCGACATGGGTTTTGAGGAGGACGTTCGTACGATTTTCTCCTTTTTTACGGTAACGATTAAAAACGCTGTAACGATAATAGAATATTCATCAGTTATACGTGGCTGTAATATGTCTTTCGCTTAATAATAATAGGGTCAAAGGCAGACTCTTCTCTTTTCGGCGACGATGCCAAAAAAGATTCAAAACTTCGCTCGTTCCGCTCTCGTTAAGCCGGTAACGATTAATGTTGGACGTGCAGGTGCTGCCTCAATGAACGTTGTGCAGGAAGTCGAATATGTCAAACAAGAAGCAAAGATTGTTTATTTGCTCGAATGTCTGAGAAAAACGACACCTCCCGTTCTGATATTCGCTGAAAAGAAGCAGGACGTTGATGCTATTCACGAGTATTTATTGTTGAAGGGAGTCGAGGCTGTAGCGATTCACGGAGGAAAAGGTTGGCTTCGAATTTCTGTGAGAAAAATGTTATTTTTCTAGATTTATCGTCTTTTTACCAAATATGTTATGCTTTATAGATCAGGAGGAACGTTCGCGATCTGTAGAAGCATTTCGCGCTGGTAAAAAGGATGTTCTCGTTGCCACAGATGTTGCCTCGAAGGGTCTCGATTTTGCCGATGTTCAACATGTTATCAACTACGACATGCCCGACGACGTTGAAAATTATGGTAACCAATCACACGCATATACAATATGAATTCTCGAGGTAAAATATATTTGACGAATTATCATTAAATCGAACAGTTCATCGTATCGGAAGAACTGGTCGTTCAGGACGTACGGGAATAGCAACTACGTTCATAAACAAAGCGAACGACGAGTCTGTGCTGCTTGATCTGAAACACTTGTTGATGGAGGCCAAACAAAAAGTTCCACCATTTCTCCTGGAACTCTGCTCGGAGAATGAAAAATACCTGAACTTGGGTGGTACGTGTTTGTCTTTCGTTCTTTTCATCGTTTATCATATTTTCGATATCGATCATTTTCATATTTTGTTTTCTAGACGAACGTGGGTGCAGTTACTGCGGCGGTCTTGGCCACAGAATTACCGAATGCCCGAAACTGGAAGCCATACAGAACAAACAAGCATCGAATATCGGACGTCGCGACTATTTGGCCAGCAATGCCGCTGATTACTGAACTATCCATTTTTATATACTAGACCTGTAATTGTAAATAAATTGTTTTAAGCCTAAGAACATGGATTATCGTTCATTATTCCCCAAATTACCTTTGGATTGCATTTCGAATCAAAGTGCATTATAGATCCAAACAAAATCCGCATATTCCATAAAATGTTTTATTCCCAAGATGAAAATATAATTCGCAATTCTGCAATTTGAAATAATCGTGAATTTGGGTCCTACGAGACAATCCATCGAGCGTTACCGGTCCCTATGACCCATCTATTGTCTCCCATCCGTTTATTGTCACGAGTGGCTACGCTCCAGAGTATGGTACGATCCGTTTGCTTACGTCTGACGTTAACAGGCTGTAACAACGTGTCACGCCTGAGTGCGGAGTCTGGCGGGCGGAGTATAGGAGAGAACCTTCGTGGTAGCAGGATGTCTGACCATTGCCTAATTGTTCCACTGTCAATGTCCGACCAGGAACGAACATACACCTCTTGTATCCGCATCGTCCAAGTAGAGGCCTAACTAACTACTGTCAACGTTTGGTCTTTGACCAGTAAATATACACATACACACACACACACACGCTATTTGCACTCAACGGAACGCCTACCTTACGGCTAACAACGTCTGAGCAATGCTTGATACAATCTCTTACTATAGCAATATCACCCGGGATGAAGACACATCCGCACTATTAACCTTGCTAACATTACAATGGCACATAAAATACGAATGATTGTATGAATAATCCAACACAGGAATTGAATAATTTCTCTCGTATTAATAGGCTGAAATTCCCTATTTTAATTAAATCGAAAATATCGTTATTACTGTAATATAACATAACCTATACGCTCGAAATGTCAAAAATAAACTTACCTCTTTAGCTCGAACTAACCTTTCGAAGGTGCATGAAAGATACGATATTCCTGTACCGATGTGCTGTGATTTTCGTTTAGAAACGTATTTTCACTTAGGCGTGCAGAAAATAGGAGGAAAAGTCAGCTTTCTTGGTCAGCAGTGCGCACGATGCGGCATAGCAATGTTTTCGCATCAGTCCGTAGTTTACGCCCTCTGTTTGTCCAAGTGCAAAACTTTCCGTTTTGGTTTTGTTTCGTTCTAATATAATATCCATTCTACCGCAGCGCAAACTTCTGGCCTCTTAAATCATCGAAAGCTCCGGTAGTACAACGGCGTTAATGCTCCCGTACATATCTCTATACCGTGTCAGAGGAGAATGCACACGTAGCGTTGTACGCCTTGGAATAACAACGCTCGGTCGGTAGTAGAAAGGAAGATTTAAAGTACCAACTTCTCTCACTGGAATATTGCCACGCTGCACACGCCATTTTTCTCATTCTCTCCACATCCTTGACTTTATCGAGACATAAATGGTGAATGTCTAAAACTGGAGACGAATAAAAAGTCAATTATTCTAGCGGATTAATTCGACCATTCGCCACTGTTATAGGACGTTTATCCCACACCGTACGTGACATTGGACATCGTTCGCCATGGAAAATATTAATTTGTACCAGAGAAAGGACAAGCGATCGGTACTGGAACAAACAAAGTAATTAGAAATTTCTCGTTTATCGTATTTTTTGTACCCATTGTAACGTATGAACGTTTAATACCACTCGTGTGTTTCGTATAGGCCAGTTACGAATTTATTTGATCTTGAGGAGGAGCAGGCAAGCGGAGTAAGCTTTCCTGAGTATCTGGATCAAGAAAAATTACCTCGACTCGTTGAACTATTTGACGAATGAAATTTCGAATAATTCGAAATAATCGATCGTTTTTATTTACCACTGCGAGCGTCGGTATCGTTAGATCTAGGGCTCGATAAGCAGCGACTCGACACTCTATCCGATTGCTCAGCTCGATCGTGGTGAACATACGTTTAACGTTTTTGTCATGGCTGTGCCAATCTTCGTAAAATGCATCGTCCGTTACGGACCCGCTCTGCGTTCAAAAAAATTATGATATCACAGCGTGTTAATGTCGCGTTGATTACAAATTACCACTTCGAGGAGCTCTTGAGCAGAAGCGCAGAGGATGTAAGACTGCATTACACTTGAGATACCGAACGTAAAGTGCGTCCATTTGTAGACGAACGAATCGGTGAACTAGAAAACGAGAAACAAAATATTCATTAACGGAGACGTGCGAACGAAACGTTAATTTAACCTTCAAGCGGTCGCGCGGCATCGAATCGACCGCACCCGATACATTTGCGTACATTACATTGTAATTTCTTGTCCCATGTATTTTCCATTTCTTATAGCCTGTTTTTTTTTTCAACAAATTGTTTCCCAGCACAAAGATGATGCGTCCGATTATAAAAAACAAATTATTAATTAATTGGTGTTCTCAATCCCTGAAATCTTCCAGAGGTCTTTAAGGTTATCGCGACTTCTGCCGTTTTAAATTACCGCGCGATCGCTTGAAGGTTAAATGCGTTCGTATAGAAAATCTCGTCGTGATCTCACTGTGATAAACGCGAAGCCCAGAAAGCAAAATTTCAATATGGTATTGATGTAAGTAACGGCTACGTGAACGGCCAATATATCGACAACCATACGACCAGTTCTGAAACAAATATGTTTTCTCGTTTTCTTGTCTTTCGTCGTTTCAAACTCAAACCCGTGGACGATGGTAATCCAACGTTAAACTTTCTCACGTACTCGATCACCGCGCAATGATGCTCGATGCATTTTCGTAGCTCGTCCGCGAGCGAAGAATCGTCATTTTCCTCGTTGCTTTTTCGGCGTATTGTCTCAGCGAGTTTTTCGCGTATGTACGTGTACTCGGCCGTAAGAAACATCACGAAGTAACTCATGTAAATGTCGATGCTTATTTTACTGAACGATAGGTAAAAAACTCCAATTATTTGCAACATTACACCAGCGACAAAAATAAACCTGCCGAAAGGCGCGCCTGGCCAATACGCCGTGACGGTAAAATCAGTCGCGTTAAAAACGTTGTTATCGAGTGTCTTGAGAATGGGCGAACCCGACCATATGGTTGCCGAGATTAAAATCCCGAACATGTAGATTTTCATGTATCTCTGACGCGGCTCAACCGCGTTACGAAGGCACTTTTTAAAATGCTCCGTGTCAACCATGATCTTGTTGAATTTATGTATGAGAATGTTCAAATCGCTGCGTCTTAGAACAAAATATACCGATGATACGATCGTCTCCGAGCCGAGTATGAGTGCCACACCGCTTTCTTGTACCGCCGCCATTGCTGGCACGTACAAGGAAAGGCCGATTAGCATCGTCGCGAGGTAACTGATTTTTATCACCCACGTAGTGAGAATAAAAAACATAACGCCAAAATTCAAGCTCGATGCTTGATTACTCAGAGGCAAAAAATTACCCGACAATGTGTTAAGGATCGAGTTAAAATTGTTCGAGCTACCGAAACTCATTTGCCTTTCCATCGTCTCTTTTATAGCTGATTAATACTATTTTTCAGGTAATACGAAGCACGGTTCGATTTTAATCGCGACAGTTCGAGGACGCGGAAACACAGAAGGAAGCCGCTTTGCAGCGCGTCTCGACAGCGAACACTGGAGGTCGATTCCGGAAAACGTCGGACCATCGATAATATCGTACGATTAATCATTCCGTTTATGAATTTCATTAGAGACAGAAGCGACATTCGATACGCGCCTCTCTATTCGATATGCAAAAAGAAAACGGAAGAAAAAATCGTCACCGATGAGACGGACGAAAGGGAGCTTTGTTCTCTTCTAAGGAAGAACAAAATTATAAATTCTTTCACTCGCATTTTTCCATCGGATCGCCCGATGTACGTGACAATTTTTTTTCAAAGCTTAACGTTTCATCGGCTTTTACGACGAACGTTATAGTTTCTTTTTTTCTAAAAGTATCGTTTTCTATTTGTACCTGGAGAGAAACGTTGTATTTTTTGCTCCAAGTACGAGATACAATGTAGTGGCGATAATTTCGTCGTGAATATTTTCTTTGAAGCCGCGACGCACGCGACCCGTGGCTTTAATCGTTAATGAGGAGCGTGCGAGAAAACAGTGGGGACGTTTTCACGAAAGAAAAGGAGGAAAATACGCTATCGAGAGGGTGCAGGTTGGCATAGGGAGATAGGATTATCGATGATATTCAGTGTGCAAACGTTCGTTGAGAATAAAGCGACTCGTCGTCGTGACGCGACTCAGTGATTTTTACCGTGAAAGAGAAAAATGCGATTTGCTTTGTTAATGTTGGTTTTTTATGTTGTAAATTTAATCGAAATGTTCGTGGGTTCGTCAGGATTTTGAGTAACTTACTGCGTAAACTTTATACACGTGATCGACGAATTAAATTATGTTCTCTCTAAATCTGAATTAGTGAAAAATTGACTAATTCAATTAGTAAATGCACGTTCTACTGGTGAAATAGTAATAAAAGCACCGTTGCACCAATAAAATAGTAACAAAAAATAGTCAATTAGAGTTACTAAAGCAAATTAGTAATACGATTGGCTATTATTTTGTCAATACAGTTTATTAATTCATTAGTGATATTACGTGATCACTAATCAATTAGTACAGGGCTCAGCGATCGACCAATCACAGGCGCGTGCACCCGACTCGATACTTCCTTTATTCTGCCATTGTGATGTCGGAGGCGTCATTTTCTCGTGTCAGTGAGTTCATGTGCAGTGCGAAACGACGAATCTTATTTTATAAAAGTTTTAAGGGGAAAAGCAAAAAGTGTATGAACGTTTCGTTTTCTTGTCGTTGCGTATGAGATTATTACATATTATTCACACGAGGAATTACAATCGGCTTGTGCATGAACATATAAGCTGTGCTCTCTACTAATTGTGTAGTCAAATGTTACTAATTTTTGTAGAAATCATTTTTTACTAATCGAATTCGTGATTTTTCACTAATCATTATTGACCCACTTTTCGCTAAATGAATTAGTAAAATATGACTAAAATTTAGTGAAATTTGACTAATTCAGATTTAGAGAGTTGAGACAAAATAAAGAAGCGGAAGTAAGATTTTCTCGGTTATCTCGATTGAAAAAATAAATGTATTTTTTTGTCGCAGATGTTTCGATAATTAGGAACGTTGGTATATTTACCAAGGACCAACTCGGAATCGACAAATGTACGGTTAGATAAGCTGCGATTCGCCTCTTCATCGGGCTTCTCGATCGATTGGTGTTGTACATACTCCTGGTGGTTTTGGGAGTACCATTGAGAGTTTCGAACGAATGGGACGATGTACGAAATTGTCGGCCTCTCGTGCGTTAATTCGGCTGGACGATGTGCAATATTCATGGTAATCGTGAAATAAAACGGATGAATTTCCTTTTGATCGAGTTTATCCAATCGAGTTTCAATTCGCTGAAATTTATTGACTGATAAATTTCGAATCAATACGATTAAATTTTGAAAACATTGATTAACGTACTTTAATAACGTACGTTAATTTTGAAGCGTTAGTTAATCATCGGATCGTTGTTGGACTAGTTTATATTAATTTCGTTCAGTGTGACACATAATTGCCGAGTGTCGTCTCGGGTTATTTATAATCAAAATCTAAATTAAACCCTCAATTAAATTTAATTCAGCACGCACTATTACGCATTAAAAATTCACCAATAGACACATGTTTTTATTGGAACATCGAGCAAGCCGATAATTCTAATCAAATAGAATTTTATTTGAATCATCGATAGTTCACAAAAATCACAAATAACGTAAAATTTATTTTCGTAATTATTTTTTGGAATAAAAATAAGTTCCTGTAATTATTAATCATTATTATTAATTATGTGAAAAATAAGATTCTTATTTAAACGTAATTCCTTTATAGATAAATAAAATAAATTGGTGCATAGCTCTCAGGCCGGGGTGATTGTATGCACAGATTCCAATGTACGGCGTACTTTGCCTTCTTACATATATTTTCTCCTCATACATATCTCTCCAGCCTCAATTCCACTATCAACCACCACTCCGGTGGATCTACAGTTTTTTTTCTTACGTGGGTTCCGAACCACCGAGAGTACAGAAAAAGCATATAGAAAAATTTCATTGGTTCCCGCGGGAATCGAACCCTGGTACACTGCGTGTGAGCCGGGCACGCTTCCCCTATGCCACTGCCCCTTTTTACGTAATTCTTTTATAATTATTCGTTGTTATTTTTTTCGTAAAATAAAATCTTTAATTCCATTTTAAATCAATTTTTCATTGCACAATACCCTCGCAGCAGATATTTTTCAACAAACGCCTTAATTTACGTAAACATCGATTCATAAACAAAAAACAAACGTATAAAATTTGTATTTTGCTTTTCCATAACGTTGCGATTCGTGCATGTAATCAATGAGATTTAATCTATTTTCAAGAGTAGTAAACATGCGGAGTAAGCTTTGCTTAGTATCTGGATAAAAAAAGAAAATACCTTGATTTCGCAAAATTTCATATCGAAAATTGTAATCGCCATTTGTTTATTTACCACTCCCAACGTCGGCATCGTCAGATCGATGATTCGATAAGCGGCGACACGGCATTCCATTCGGCTGCTCAATTCGACCGTCGAGAACATATTTCTGACGATCTTATGACGATCGTGCCAATCTTCATGAAAGGCATCGTCAGTTACCGATACACTCTACTTCCGCGACATGCAAATAACATAACGTCAGTATCGTGTTCTCCACTTTATGCACCTCTAATATCGACGCGAGCTTACCGCTTCCTGTAGCTGTTGGACACACGCGCAAAGCATGTAAATCTGTATCAAAATTCCAATGCCGTACGACAGGTGTACCCACTTGTCGACTACCGCATCCTCGAACTAGGACGAGAAAAGTCGGATATAAAAGAAAATTGAAAACAATTTCGTATAAAACAAAAATAAGAACGAATAGGTATTTATATCTCTCACGGTGATAAATCCAAAGCCAAGGAAGCACAATTTCAATATGCAATTGATGTAAGTCGTGCCTATTTGAACGGCCAAGACATCGGTAAGCATTTGACCAGCTCTGGAAAAAGAGAATTTTATTTTTCTTTCTTTCGATTAATCGTCAAAATGTGAAATTTGATAAAACTGGATATTTGTTTATTCAAGCAGGAACGTACTCGATGACGGCACAGTGATGTTTGACGCATTTTCGTAAATCAGCTACGACGTTTATCTCGCTGTCTTCATCGTCGTTTTTTCGACGCAGTGCATCGGCCAACATCGACCGAACGAATTTATATTCGGCCGCTAGGACCATCACGAAGTAGCTCACGTAACTGTCTACGGCGATTTTCATGAATGTCAGAGAAAGACTGCCCATGATTTGCAATACAACACCAATGACGAAAGTTTTTAGGGGAAACGGCGCGCCCGGCATGTAAGCCGGTACGGTAAAATCGAGGCAATCGAAACGATCGTTATTGAAAATCTTCGCGAATGCGGAACCTGACCAAACTACCGCCGAGGCTAAAACCGCGAACGTGTACATTTTCAAATATTTCTTATGCGGCTCGACGATATCATGAATACAATTTTCAAGCTTGTCCGACTCGACGAGTATTTCGTTGAATTTACGAACCAAAAGGCGCAAATCGTCGCGCCTTACGTTGAGATAAATCGACGGTATTATCAATTCGATGCAGAGTACGAAAACGACTCCGCTTTCTTGAATCGCCTGCAATACCGGCACGTAGAGCATGAGACCAACGAACATCGTGCAAGCGTAAGTAACTTTGATGATCCACGTTGTGAGAATAAAAATTGCAATACCGATTTTCGAACCGGTTTTTTTATTGCTGAGCGGAAAGAAATTTCCCGATAGAGCGTTCGCGATGGCGTTAAATTTGTTTCCGCTGCCAAAACTGACTCGTCCTTTTAGCATTATGATCCAGGATAACGATCGAGTCGAAGCGATTGAAAAGTTCAATTCTTTCGTCCCGGTGTCCAAGAGTCGACGAGCAGAGCTTCGCTCGCACCGCCTCTCCCACAAACTACTGGCTACTTTGAGTTTCAGGTACGTCGAACCGGGAACGATAGTGTGATTAATCATTCCGTCTGTGAATATTATTAGAGACGGAAGCGATGTACAGGACGTTTATGTCTTCGATACGCGAAGGGACGAGGGTAAAAAGTATCGATGAGAAATAGAGAAAATGAACTAATGGCGAGGGTTTTCCCCCATGCGAGAGAGTCCTGCAATTGTGTATTATTTCGTTCGCATGTGTTCTATCGGATTGTTCGACGGCGGTTGAAATTTGTCATCAAAGCACGTCTTTGAACAGAGTTTCGTCGACAAACGTTTGTTTTTTTTCTAAAAGTATACGCTCGTCTACGCTTCCATCCTCGTGAAACGTTGCCATCTTTTTTTTGTCAAAGTATAACGTTTCATCGACTGTTTTTCATAATATTCTTGAAAAAATTTGATGATAGTGTTCCCCTTTGATTGTTATGCCGATATATTGACGTCTATGCTTCAATAGTTAATGAAGATTCTGCTTTGATTCTTTCATCTAAGCGAAGAAGGAAGTGGAGAACGTGCTGCAAACGAATTCAGCAAAAAATTTACTATCGCGAGGGTAGAGAGTGCGGTATCGCGGAGTACGTGGAGGGGAAATCATCGATTTTATTCAGTTTCCGACTGTACGTCGGATGGGAATGACTTGTCGTCTAAGTGTTTTATACTACGAGAGCCGAATGGTGATGATGCTTTTGGTGTTGTTATCACTAACTACGTTGTTTTTAAATCTTAATCCTATTGAATTGGATCAATTTTTCTTTATATTTATTAATTCATTTGCGCGATTTTTGATCGGATAAATTTGTAAGCACCTTATGAATGGATCAATTTTTCTTTATATTTATTAATGCATTTGCGCGATTTTTGATCGGATAAATATGTAAGCACCTTATGAATGGATCAATTTTTCTTTATATTTATTAATGCATTTGCGCGATTTTTGATCGGATAAATTTGTAAGCACCTTATGAATGTTTACTCGCACTTTATTATGTCATTGTGAAATTTTCATACGTGTACATGTATATTTTACAAGAAATTGAGATATAGAGATAAACGAAGGCTGCGAGTACTGTCGAAAGTTGCAACGCCGTTGTCATCTTTGGCAATAACATTTTTTGATCGTAGCAGTATGTCAATTGCGAAGGAAGTTAGCGTCAGCAGTCAGCAGCTTTTCACCCATTTTAATGTACGATAAACTTTGTTCTATTTCTTCTACATCGTAAGTCGAGATATGATTTATCGGATCCTCAGTATGAGTAGAGAAACTGAGTAGGCTTGATTTCGTATCTGGATTAAAAAATAGCACGAGTAATATTTTATATTACAGGTAAAATAATTTATCAAAGCGATTTTCCTAATGCAAATTGGAAAATTCATTAGTGAAACAAATGTTGGTACAGTCACATCAATGACTGGAAAAGCGGATAGTTGACACTCTATCTAGTTATCCAATTCAATCGTGAAAAAACCATTTTTCACCGTTCATCCAAGCTCGTATCAATTTTCGTGAAAAGCCTTTTCGGTTATCGACGTATTCTGTTTTGGGAAAAGGGCATCACCATGAGCAAATGAAATACATTGTATCTACAATTTCAAAAGTTTGAATCCAACTTTTGTCGAAATTGCCGCGTCGAGCAACTCTTGACCGCACAAACAAAGCATATAAACTTGTATGATACAGCCAGTACCGTATCCCACCCACATAAACTTTTCAAAGTAATCGTCGATCTGCACAATCGTGTTACGCAAAATTAGAATCGTTTATATTTTTCAGCGAACAAAAATGATAAATAATTCCTAACAACTTACCGTGATAACGGTAAAGGCTAGAAAACAAAATCTCAATATTGAGATGGAGAACGTAAGTGCGATATTGACGGGAAATAATTCGATGAGCATTTGACCACTTCTACGAAAGGATTTTAGGTAAATTTTAAAAGCGAAAACACAGTCTTGGCATGCAAATGAATTAAAATTAAAGCAATTAGATTTATCTCGAAGTTGTATTAATGTAGTCCAATCGTTACAGCGTTTCCGTTAGATTTCACTGAAAATTTCCAGACACGTTTGTTGATGTCATATGTACATGTGTGTAAAATTTCAGGGGCCTTTATCGTCTCACAAATCACGATATTTATTGTTGAAAATCATAATTTTTCGCAATCTCCCATAAGAGTTCAGGCAAAATATCGCAACTGGAATATTGCCACGCTGCGCATGTCATTTCTCTCATTCTATCCTCCATATCCTCGACTTTATCGAGTATTAAACATTAATGGTGAATGTCTAAAACTGGAGACAAATAAAAAGTCAATTATTCTAGCGGATTAATTCGATCATTCGCCAGTGTTATCAGACGTTTATCCCACACCGTACGTGACATTGGACCTGGTTTGCCATGGAAAATGTTCATTTATACCAGAGAACGGAAAATCGATCGGTACTGCAACAAACAAAGTAATTAGAAATTTTATCGTTTATCGTATTTTTTTGTTCACATTGTAACGTATGAACGTTTAATACCACTCGTGTGTTTTGTATAGGCCAGTTACGAATTTATTTGATCTCGAGGAGGAGCAGGCAAGCGGAGTAAGCTTTCCTGAGTATCTGGATCAAGAAAAATTACCTCGACTCGTTGAACTATTTGACGAATGAAATTTCGAATAATTCGAAATAATCGATCGTTTTTATTTACCACTGCGAGCGTCGGTATCGTTAGATCTACGGCTCGATAAGCAGCGACTCGACACTCTATCCGATTGCTCAGCTCGATCGTGTTGAACATACGTTTAACGTTTTTGTCATGGCTGTGCCAATCTTCGTAAAATGCATCGTCCGTTACGGACACGCTCTGCGTTAAAAAAATTATGATATCACAGCGTGTTAATGTCGCGTTGATTATAAATTACCGCTTCGAGGAGCTCTTGAGCAGAAGCGCAGAGGATGTAAGACTGCACTACACTCGCGACACCGTACGTAAAGTGCGTCCATTTGTAGACGAACGAATCGGCGAACTAGAAAACGAGAAACAAAATATTCATTAACGGAGACGTGCGTACGAAACGTTAATTTAACCTTCAAGCGGGCGCGCGGCATCGAATCGACCGCACCCGATACATTTGCGTACATTACATTGTAATTTCTTGTCCCATGTATTTTCCATTTCTTATAGTCTTTTTTTCGTTTAATTTTTTTCAACAAATTATTTCCCAGCACAAAGATGATGTGTCCGATTATAAAAAATAAATTATTAGTTAATTGGTGTTCTCAATCCCTGAAATCTCCCAGAGGTCTTTAAGGTTATCGCGACTTCTGCCGTTTTAAATTACCGCGCGATCGCTTGAAAGTTAAAAGCGTTCGTATAGAACATCTCGTCGTGATCTCACTTTGATAAACGAGAAGGCTAGAAAGCAAAATTTCAATATGCTATTGATGTAAGTAACGGCTACGTGAACGGCCAATATATCGACCACCATGCGACCAGTTCTGAAACAAATATGTTTTCTCGTTTTCTTGTCTTTCGTCGATTCAAACTCAAACCCGTGGACGATGGTAATCCAACGTTAAACTTTCTCACGTACTCGATCACCGCGCAATGATGCTCGATGCATTTTCGTAGCTCGCCCGCGAGCGAAGAATCGTCATTTTCCTCGTTGTTTTTACTGCGCATCGTCTCAGCGAGTTTTTCGCGTATGTACGTGTATTCGGCCGTAAGAAACATCACGAAGTAACTCATGTAGCTGTCGATGCTTATTTTACTGAACGATATGTAAAAAACTCCAAGTATTTGCAACATTACACCAGCGACGAAAATAAACCTGCCGAAAGGCGCGCCTGGCCAATACGCGGTTACGGTAAAATCGGTCTCGTTAAAAACGTCGTTATCGAGTGCCTTGAGAATGGGAGAACCCGACCATATGGTTACCGAGATTAAAGTCGCGATCGTGTAGATTTTCATGTATCTCTGACGCGGCTCAACCGCGTTACGAAGGCACTTTTTAAAATGCTCCGTGTCAACCATGATCTTGTTGAATTTATGAATGAGAATGTTCAAATCGCCGCGTCTTAGAATAAAATATACCGATAATACGATCGTCTCCGAGCCGAGTATGAGTACCACACCGCTTTCTTGTACCGCTGTCATTGCTGGCACGTACAAGGAAAGGCCGATTAGCATCGTCGCGAAGTAACTGATTTTTATCACCCACGTCGTGAGAATAAAAAACATAACGCCAAAATTCAAGCTCGATGTTTGATTACTCAGAGGCAAAAAATTACCCGACAATGTGTTAAGGATCGAGTTAAAATTGTTCGAGCTACCGAAACTCATTTGCCTTTCCATCGTCTCTTTTATAGCTGATTAATACTATTTTTCAGGTAATACGAAGCACGGTTCGATTTTAATCACGACGGTTCGAGGACGCGGAAACACAGAAGGAAGCCGCTTTGCAGCGTGTCTCGACAGCGAACACTGGAGGTCGATTCCGGAAAACGTCGGACCATCGATAATATCGTACGATTAATCATTCCGTTTATGAATTTCATTAGAGACGGAAGCGACATTCGATACGCGCCTCTCTATTCGATATGCAAAAAGAAGATGGAAGAAAAAATCGTCACCGATGAGACGGACGAAAGGGAGCTTTGTTCTCTTCTAAGGAAGAACAAAATTATAAATTCTTTCACTCGCATTTTTCCATCGGATCGCCCGATGTACGTGACAATTTTTTTTCAAAGTTTAACGTTTCATCGGCTTTTACGACGAACGTTATAGTTTCTTTTTTTCTAAAAGTATCGTTTTCTATTTGTACCTGGAGAGAAACGTTGTATTTTTTGCTCCAAGTACGAGATACAATGTAGTGGCGATAATTTCGTCGTGAATATTTTCTTTGAAGCCGCGACGCACGCGACCCGTGGCTTTAATCGTTAATGAGGAGCGTGCGAGAAAACAGTGGGGACGTTTTCACGAAAGAAAAGGAGGAAAATACGCTATCGAGAGGGTGCAGGTTGGCATAGGGAGATAGGATTATCGATGATATTCAGTGTGCAAACGTTCGTTGAGAATAAAGCGACTCGTCGTCGTGACGCGACTCAGTGATTTTTACCGTGAAAGAGAAAAATGCGATTTGCTTTGTTAATGTTGGTTTTTTATGTTGTAAATTTAATCGAAATGTTCGTGGGTTCGTCAGGATTTTGAGCAACTTACTGCGTAAACTTTATACACGTGATCGACGAATTAAATTGTGTTCTCTCTAAATCTGAATTAGTGAAAAATTGACTAATTCAATTAGTAAATGCACGTTCTACTGGTGAAATAGTAATAAAAGCACCGTTGCACCAATAAAATAGTAACAAAAAATAGTCAATTAGAGTTACTAAAGCAAATTAGTAATACGATTGGCTATTATTTTGTCAATACAGTTTATTAATTCATTAGTGATATTACGTGATCACTAATCAATTAGTACAGGGCTCAGCGATCGACCAATCACAGGCGCCTGCACCCGACTCGATACTTCCTTTGTTCTGCCATTGTGATGTCGGAACCGTCATTTTCTCGTGTCAGTGAGTTCATGTGCAGTGCGAAACGACGAATCTTATTTTATAAAAGTTTTAAGGGGAAAAGCAAAAAGTGTATGAACGTTTCGTTTTCGTGTCGTTGCGTATGAGATTATTACATATTATTCACACGAGGAATTACAATCGGCTTGTGCATGAACATATAAGCTGTGCTCTCTACTAATTGTGTAGTCAAATGTTACTAATTTTTGTAGAAATCATTTTTTACTAATCGAATTCGTGATTTTTCACTAATCATTATTGACCCACTTTTCGCTAAATGAATTAGTAAAATATGACTAAAATTTAGTGAAATTTGATTAATTCAGATTTAGAGAGTTGAGACAAAATAAAGAAGCGGAAGTAAGATTTTCTCGGTTATCTCGATTGAAAAAATAAATGTATTTTTTTGTCGCAGATGGTTCGATAATTAGGAACGTTGGTATATTTACCAAGGACCAATTCGGAATCGACAAATGTACGGTTAGATAAGCTGCGATTCGCCTCTTCATCGGGCTTCTCGATCGATTGGTGTTGTACATACTCCTGGTGGTTTTGGGAGTACCATTGAGAGTTTCGAACGAATGGGACGATGTACGAAATTGTCGGCCTCTCGTGCGTTAATTCGGCTGGACGATGTGCAATATTCATGGTAATCGTGAAATAAAACGGATGAATTTCCTTTTGATCGAGTTTATCCAATCGAGTTTCAATTCGCTGGAATTTATTGACTGATAAATTTCGAATCAATTCGATTAAATTTTGAAAACATTGATTAACGTACTTTAATAACGTACGTTAATTTTGAAGCGTTAGTTAATCATCGGATCGTTGTTGGACTAGTTTATATTAATTTCGTTCAGTGTGACACATAATTGCCGAGTGTCGTCTCGGGTTATTTATAATCAAAATCTAAATTAAACCCTCAATTAATCTTAATTCAGCACGCACTATTGCGCACTAAAAATTCACCAATAGACACATGTTTTTATTGGAACATCGAGCAAGTCGATAATTCTAATCAAATAGAATTTTATTTGAATCATCGATAATAATCGATAGTTCACAAAAATCACAAATAACGTAAAATTTATTTTCGTAATTATTTTTTGGAATAAAAATAAGTTCGTTTAATTATTAATCATTATTATTAATTATGTGAAAAATAAGATTCTTATTTAAACGTAATTCCTTTATAGATAGATAAAATAAATTGGTGCATAGCTCTCAGGCCGGGGTGATTGTATGCACAGATTCCAATGTACGGCGTACTTTGCCTTCTTACATATATTTTCTCCTCATACATATCTCTCCAGCCTCAATTCCACTATCAACCACCACTCCGGTGGATCTACAGTTTTTTTTCTTACGTGGGTTCCGAACCACCGAGAGTACAGAAAAAGCATATAGAAAAATTTCATTGGTTCCCGCGGGAATCGAACCCTGGTACACTGCGTGTGAGCCGGGCACGCTTCCCCTATGCCATTGCCTCTCTTTACGTCATTCCTTTATAATTATTCGTTGTTATTTTTTTCATAAAATAAAATCTTTAATTCCATTTTAAATCAATTTTTCATTGCACAATACCCTCGCAGCAGATATTTTTCAACAAACGCCTTAATTTACGTAAACATCGATTCATAAACAAAAAACAAACGTATGAAATTTGTATTTTGCTTTTCCATAACGTTGCGATTCGTGCATGTAATCAATGAGATTTAATCTATTTTCAAGAGTAGTAAACATGCGGAGTAAGCTTTGCTTAGTATCTGGATAAAAAAAGAAAATACCTTGATTTCGCAAAATTTCATATCGAAAATTGTAATCGCCATTTGTTTATTTACCACTCCCAACGTCGGCATCGTCAGATCTATGATTCGATAAGCGGCGACACGGCATTCCATTCGGCTGCTCAATTCGATCGTCGAGAACATATTTCTGACGATCTTATGACGATCGTGCCAATCTTCATGAAAGGCATCGTCGGTTACCGATACACTCTGCTCCCGCGACATGCAAATAACATAACGTCAGTATCGTGTTCTCCACTTTATGCACCTCTAATATCGACGCGAGCTTACCGCTTCCTGTAGCTGTTGGACACACGCGCAAAGCATGTAAATCTGTATCAAAATTCCAATGCCGTACGACAGGTGTACCCACTTGTCGACTACCGCGTCCTCGAACTAGGACGAGAAAATTCGGATATAAAAGAAAATTGAAAACAATTTGGTATAAAACAAAAATAAGAACGAATAGGTATTTATATCTCTCACGGTGATAAATCCAAAGCCAAGGAAGCAAAATTTCAATATGCAATTGATGTAAGTAGTGCCTATTTGAACGGCCAAGACATCGGTAAGCATTTGACCAGCTCTGGAAAAAGAGAATTTTATTTTTCTTACTTTCGATTAATCGTCAAAATGTGAAATTTGATAAAACAGGATATTTGTTTATTCAAGCAGGAACGTACTCGATGACGGCACAGTGATGTTTGACGCATTTTCGTAAATCAGCTACGACGTTTATCTCGCTGTCTTCATCGTCGTTTTTTCGACGCAGTGCATCGGCCAACATCGACCGAACGAATTTATATTCGGCCGCTAGGACCATCACGAAGTAGCTCACGTAACTGTCTACGGCGATTTTCATGAATGTCAGAGAAAGACTGCCCATGATTTGCAATACAACACCAATGACGAAAGTTTTTAGGGGAAACGGCGCGCCCGGCATGTAAGCCGGTACGGTAAAATCGAGGCAATCGAAACGATCGTTATTGAAAATCTTCGCGAATGCGGAACCTGACCAAACTACCGCCGAGGCTAAAACCGCGAACGTGTACATTTTCAAATATTTCTTATGCGGCTCGACGATATCATGAATACAATTTTCAAGCTTGTCCGACTCGACGAGTATCTCGTTGAATTTACGAACCAAAAGGCGCAAATCGTCGCGCCTTATGTTGAGATAAATCGACGGTATTATCAATTCGATGCAGAGTACGAAAACGACTCCGCTTTCTTGAATCGCCTGCAATACCGGCACGTAGAGCATCAGACCAACGAACATCGTGCAAGCGTAAGTAACTTTGATGATCCACGTTGTGAGAATAAAAATTGCAATACCGATTTTCGAACCGATTTTTTTATTGCTGAGTGGAAAGAAATTTCCCGATAGAGCGTTCGCGATGGCGTTAAATTTGTTTCCGCTGCCAAAACTGACTCGTCTTTTTAGCATTATGATCCAGGATAACGATCGAGTCGAAGCGATTGAAAAGTTTAATTCTTTCGTCTCGGTGTCCAAGAGTCGACGAGCAGAGCTTCGCTCGCACCGCCTCTCTCACAAACTACTGGCTACTTTGAGTTTCAGGTACGTCGGACTGGGAACGATACTGTGATTAATCATTCCGTCTGTGCATATTATTAGAGACGGAAGCGATGTACAGGACTTTTATGACTTCGATACGCGAAGGGACGAGGGTAAAAAGTATCGATGAGAAATAGAGAAAAAGAGCTAATGGCGAGGTTTTTCCCCCATGCGAGAGTCCTGCAATTGTGTATTATTTCGTTCGCATGTGTTCTATCGGATTGTTCGACGGCGGTTGAAATTTGTCATCAAAGCACGTCTTTGAACAGAGTCTCGTCGACAAACGTTTGTTTTTTTTCTAAAAGTATACGCTCGTCTACGCTTCCATCCTCGTGAAACGTTGCCATCTTTTTTGTCAAAGTATAACGTTTCGTCGACTGTTTTTCATAATATTCTTGAAAAAATTTGATGATAGTGTTCCCCTTTGATTGTTATGCCGATATATTGACGTCTATGCTTCAATAGTTAATGAAGATTCTGCTTTGATTCTTTCGTCTAAGCGAAGAAGGAAGTGGAGAACGTGCTGCAAACGAATTCAGCAAAAAATTTCCTATCGCGAGGGTAGAGAGTGCGGTATCGCGGAGTACGTGGAGGGGAAATCATCGATTTTATTCAGTTTCCGACAGTACGTCGGATGGGAATGACTTGTCGTCTAAGTGTTTTATACTACGAGAGCCGAATGGTGATGATGCTTTTGGTGTTGTTATCACTAACTACGTTGTTTTTAAATCTTAATCCTATTGAATTGGATCAATTTTTCTTTATATTTATTAATTCATTTGCGCGATTTTTGATCGGATACATTTGTAAGCACCTTATGAATGGATCAATTTTTCTTTATATTTATTAATGCATTTGCGCGATTTTTGATCGGATAAATATGTAAGCACCTTATGAATGGATCAATTTTTCTTTATATTTATTAATGCATTTGCGCGATTTTTGATCGGATAAATTTGTAAGCACCTTATGAATGTTTACTGGCACTTTATTATGTCATTGTGAAATTTTCATACGTGTACATGTGTATTTTACAAGAAATTGAGATATAGAGATAAACGAAGGCTGCGAGTACTGTCGAAAGTTGCAACGCCGTTGTCTTTGGCAACAACATTTTTTGATCGTAGCAGTATGTCAATTGCGAAGGAAGTTAGCGTCAGCAGTCAGCAGCTTTTCACCCATTTTAATGTACGATAAACTTTGTTCTATTTCTTCTACATCGTAAGTCGAGATATGATTTATTGGATCCTCAGTATGAGTAGAGAAACTGAGTAGGCTTGATTTCGTATCTGGATTAAAAAATAGCACGAGTAATATTTTATATTACAGGTAAAATAATTTATCAAAGCGATTTTCCTAATGCAAATTGGAAAATTCATTAGTGAAACAAATGTTGGTACAGTCACATCAATGACTGGAAAAGCGGATAGTTGACACTCTATCTAGTTACCCAATTCAATCGTGAAAAAACCATTTTTCACGGTTCATCCAAGCTCGTATCAATTTTCGTGAAAAGCCTTTTCGGTTATCGACGTATTCTGTTTTGGGAAAAGGGCATCACCATGAGCAAATGAAATACATTGTATCTACAATTTCAAAAGTTTGAATCCAACTTTTGTCGAAATTGCCGCGTCGAGCAACTCTTGACCGCACAAACAAAGCATATAAACTTGTATGATACAGCCAGTACCGTATCCCACCCACATAAACTTTTCAAAGTAATCGTCGATCTGCACAATCGTGTTACGCAAAATTAGAATCGTTTATATTTTTCAGCGAACAAAAATGATAAATAATTCCTAACAACTTACCGTGATAACGGTAAAGGCTAGAAAACAAAATCTCAATATTGAGATGGAGAACGTAAGTGCGATATTGACGGGAAATAATTCGATGAGCATTTGACCACTTCTACGAAAGGATTTTAGGTAAATTTTAAAAGCGAAAACACAGTCTTGGCATGCAAATGAATTAAAATTAAAGCAATTAGATTTATCTCGAAGTTGTATTAATGTAGTCCAATCGTTACAGCGTTTCCGTTAGATTTCACTGAAAATTTCCAGACACGTTTGTTGATGTCATATGTACATGTGTGTAAAATTTCAGGGGCCTTTATCGTCTCACAAATCACGATATTTATTGTTGAAAATCATAATTTTTCGCAATCTCCCATAAGAGTTCAGGCAAAATATCGCAACTGGAATATTGTCACGCTGCGCATGTTATTTCTCTCATTCTATCCTCCATATCCTCGACTTTATCGAGTATTAAACATTAATGGTGAATGTCTAAAACTGGAGACAAATAAAAAGTCAATTATTCTAGCGGATTAATTCGATCATTCGCCAGTGTTATTAGACGTTTATCCCACACCGTACGTGACATTGGACCTGGTTCGCCATGGAAAATGTTCATTTATACCAGAGAACGGACAATCGATCGGTACTGCAACAAACAAAGTAATTAGAAATTTCTCGTTTATCGTTTTTTTTTGTTCACATTGTGACGTATGAACGTTTAATACCATTCGTGTATTTTGTATAGGCCAGTTACGAATTTATCTGACTTCGAGGAGGAGCAGGCAAGCGGAGTAAGCTTTCCTGACTATCTGGATCAAGAAAAATTACTTCGACTCGTTGAACTATTTGACGAATGAAATTTCGAATAATTCGAAATAATCGATCGTTTTTATTTACCACTGCGAGCGTCGGTATCGTCAGATCTACGGCTCCATAAGCAGTGACTCGACACTCTATCTGATTGCTCAGCTCGATCGTGTTGAACATACGTTTAACGTTTTTGTCATGGCTATGCCAATCTTCGTAAAATGCATCGTCGGTCACGGACACGCTCTGCGTTTAAAAAATTACGATATCACAGCGTGTTAACGTCGCGTTGATTATAAATTACCGCTTCGAGCAATTCTTGAGCAGAAGCGCAAAGGATGTAAGTCTGCACTACAATCGAGAGAAGGTACGTAAAGTGCACCCATTTATAGATGAACGAATCGGCGAACTAGAAAACGGGAAAAAACATCCATTAACCATCCATTCGTGCGAAGGAAACGTTAATTTAAATACGTTCGTAAAGAAAATCGCGTCGTGATCTCACTGTGATAAACGCGAAGCCCAGAAAGCAAAATTTTAATATGTTATTGATGTAAGCAACGGTTACGTGAACGGCAAATATATCGATAACCATATGACCAGTTCTGAAACAAATATGTTTTCTCGTTTTCTTGTCTTTCGTCGTTTCAAACCCAAACCCGTGGACGATGGTAATCCAACATTAAACTTCCTCACGTACTCGATCACCGCGCAATGATGGTCGACACATTTTCGTAGTTCGTCCGCGACCGTAACCTCGTCATATTCCTCGTTGTCTTTACGGCGTATCGTCTCAGCGAGTCTTTCGCGTATGTACGTGTACTCGGCCGTCAGAAACATCACGAAGTAAGTCATGTAGCTGTCGATGCTTATTTTACTGCACGATATGTAAAAAATTCCAAATACTTGCAACATTACACCAGCGACGAAAGTTATCGTGCCGAAAGGCGGGCCCGGTAAATAGGCCGTTACGGTAAAATCGACTGGATAAAAAACGTCGCGTTCGAGTATCTTCATAATGGGAGAAACCGCCCACATGACTACCGAGAATAAAACCCCGACTATGTAGATGTTCATGTATCTCTGACGCGGCTCAACCGTGTCGCGAAGGCACTTTTTAAAATGATCCGTGTCGACGACGATCTTATTGACCTTATCTATCAAAGTGCTCAAAGTACGGTGTTTTAGAATACAATAAGCCGATAATATGATCGTCTCCGAGGTGAGTATGAACGCCGTCCCGCTTTCTTGTATCGCTACCATCGCTGGCACGTACAAGGAACGGCCGATTAGCATCGTCGAGTAGTAACCGAGTTTTATCACCCACGTCGTGACAATAAAACACTTAACGAAAAAATTCGCGGTCGATGTTTGGTTACTCAGAGGAAAAAAATTACCCGACAATTTGTTAAGCATCACGTTATAGTTGTTCAAACTACCGAAACTCGCTCGTCTTTCCATCGTCTCTCTGATACGAGGAACGGTTCGATTTTAATCGCGACGGTTCGAGGACGCCGAAACACAGTAGGTAAACCGCTATGGTGCGCGTCCCGACGGCGAACACTGGAGGTCGATTTCGCAAAACGTTGGACCGTTGACAATGTCGTCCGATTAATCATTCCGTTTATGAATGTCATTAGAGACGAAAGCGACATTTGATACGCGCCTCTATTCGATATGCAAAAAGGAGAAGGAACAAAAAACCGGCTCCGATGAGACGGACGAAAGGGAGCTTTGTTCTCTTGTAACGAAGCACAAAATTATAAATTCTTTCACTCGCATTTTTCTATCGGATCGCCCGATGTACGTGACAATTTTTTTTCAAAGCTTAACGTTTCATCGGCTTTTATGGCAAACGTTCTAGTTTCTTTTTTTTCTAAACGTATCGTTATCCATTTGTCCCTGGAGAGAAACGTTGTATTTTTTTCTCCAAGTACGGGATTCAATGTAGTGGTGATAATTTCGTCGTGAATATTTTCTTTGAAGCTGCGACACACGCGACCCGTGGCTTTAATCGTTAATGAGGAGCGTGCGAGAAAACAGTAGGGACGTTTTCACGAAGGAAAGGGAGAAAAATACGCTATCGGGAGGGGCAGGGTGGCATAGGGAGATAGGATTATCGATGATATTCAGTGTGCAAACGTTCGTTGAGAATAAAGCGTCTCGTCATCGTCACGCTGCACAGTGGTTTTTAACGTGAAAGAGAAAAGTGCGATTTGCTCGGTTAATGTCGGTTCTTTATGATGTAAGTTTAACCGAAATGTCCGTGGGTTCATCGAGAATTGAGGATTTTGAGCAAGTTACTGCGTAAACTTTATACACGTGATCGACGAATTAAATTATGTTGAGACAAAATAAAGTTATTTGCATTGAAAAAATAAATATATTTTTTTTGTCGCAGATGTTTCGGTAATCAGGAACGTTGATGTATTTACCAAGGATCAATTCGGTAGCGACAGATGTGCGGTAGATAAGCTGTGATTCGGCTCTCCATCGGGCTCCTCGATTGATTTGTGTTGTACATACTTCTGGTGGTTTTGGGAGTGCCATTGAGAGATTCGAACGAACGGGACTAGTACCAAGTTGTCGGCCTCTCGTGCGTTAATCTGGACTGAACGATTTGCAATATTCATGGAATCGTGAAATGAAACGTCTGAATTTTCTTTTGATCGAGTTATCTAATCGAGTTTTAATTCGGTGGAATTAAATTTTGAAAACGTTGATTAACGTACTTTAATAACGTACGTTAATTTTGAAGCGTCAGTTAATCATCGGATCATTGTTGGACTAATTTGTATTAATTTCGTTCAGTGTGACACATAATTGCCGAGTGTCGTCTCTTGATATTTATAATCAAATTCTAAATTAAACCTTCAATTAAATTTAACTGAGCACGCACTATTCCGTATTAAAAATTCACCATTAGACACATGTTTTTATTGGAACATCGAGCAAGCCGATAATTCTAATAAAATATAATTTTATTTGAATTATCGATAATAATCGATAATCACAAAAAGCACAAATACTGTGAAACTTATTTCAGTAATGATTTTTTCGAAAAAAATAGCTTGATATAATTATCAAACATTATTGTTAATTATGTGAAAACCAAAATTCCTATTTAAACGTAAATCCTTTATAAATATTAGCTATTATTTTTTTGTAAAATAAACTTTGTTCAATTTTGAATCACTTTGTCATTGCACAATATCCTCGTAGCAGACATTTTTCAACAAACGCCTAAATTTACGTAAACATCAATTCATACAAGAAAAATTAACGTATAAAATTTGTATTTTGGTTTTCCATTACGCTGCGATTCGTGCATGTAATCAATGAGATTTAATTTATTTTCAAGAGTGAGTAAACAGGCGGAGTAAGCTTTGTTTAGTATATCTGGATAAAAAGAAGAAAATACCTTGATTTCGTGAAATTTCGTATCAAAAATTGTAATCGCCATTGGTCTATTTACCACCCCTAACGTCGGCATCGTTAGATGTTCGATAAGCGGCGACACGGCATCCCATCTGGCTGCTCAATTCGATCGTCGGGAACATATTTCTGACGATCTTGTGACGATCGTGCCAATCTTCATGAAAGGCATCGTCGGTTACCGAAACGCTCTGCTTCCGCGACATGCAAATAACATAACGTCAGTGTCGTATTCTCCACTTTATGCGCCTCTAATATCGACACGAATTTACCGCTTCCTGCAGCTGTTGAACACACGCGCAAAGCATGTAAATCTGTATCAAAATCGCAATGCCGCACGACAGGTGTACCCACTTATCGACTTCCGCATCCTCGAACTGGAACGAAGAAATTCGGATATGAAAGAAAATTGAAAACAATTTCATATAAAACAAAAATGAGAACTTATAGGTATTTATATCTTTCACGGTGATAAATCCAACGCCAGGAAAGCAAAATTTCAATATGCAATTGATGTAAGTCGTGCCTACTTGAACGGTCAAGACACCGGTAAGCATTTGACCAGCTCTGGAAAAAGAGAATTTCATTTTTATTACTTTCGATTAATCGTCAAAATGTGAAATTTGATAAAACAGGATATTTGTTTATTCAAACAGGAACGTACTCGATGACGGCACAGTGATGTTTGACGCATTTTCGTAAATCAGCTACGAGGTTTATCTCGCTGTCTTCATCGTCGTTTTTTCGACGCAGTGCATCGGCGAACGTCGGCCAAACGAATTTATATTCGGCCGCTAGGAGCATCATGAAGTACCTCACGTAACTGTCTACGGCGATTTTCATGAATGTCAGAGAAAGACTGCCCATGATTTGCAATACAACACCAATGACGAAAGTTTTTAGGGGAAACGGCGCGCCGGCATGTAAGCCGGTACGATAAAATCGAGGCAATCGAAACGATCGTTATCGAAAATCTTCGCGAATGCCGAACCCGACCAAATTACCGCCGAGGCTAAAACCGCGAACGTGTACATTTTCAAATATTTCTTATGCGGCTCGACGATATCATGAATACAATTTTCAAGCTTGTCCGACTCGACGAGTATTTCGTTGAATTTACGAACCAAAAGGCGCAAATCGTCGCGCCTTACGTTGAGATAAATCGACGGTATTATCAATTCGATGCAGAGTACGAAAACGACTCCGCTTTCTTGAATCGTCTGCAATACCGGTACGTACAGCATGAGACCAACGAACATCGTGCAAGCGTAAGTAACTTTGATGATCCGCGTTGTGAGAATAAAAATTGCTATACCGATTTTCGAACCGGTTTTTTTATTGCTGAGCGGAAAGAAATTTCCCGATAGAGCGTTCGCCATGGCGTTAAATTCGTTTGCACTGCCGAAACTGACTCGCCTTTTTATTCATTGTTATCCAGGATAACGATCAAGTCGAAGGGATTGAAAAGTTTAATTTTTTGTCTCGGTCCTTTTTGGTGTTGTTATCACGAATCTACGTTGTTTTTAAATCTTAATCTTATCAAATAAGGTTTATACTTGTTTATATGTATTAATCCATTTGCGCGTTTATATGTATTAATCCATTTTTGATCGGATGAATTTGTCGGCACCTTATGGATGTTTACTGGCACTTTATTATGTCATTGTGAAATTTCCATACGTATATATGTGTATGTTACAAGAAATTCAGATATGGAGATAAATGAAGGCTGCGATAACGATCAAAGATTGTAATGCCATTGTGTTTGGCGACAACATTTCTTGACCGTAGCAGTATGTTAATCGTGAAGAAAGTTAGCGTCAGTAGCTTTTCACCCATTTTCATGCATGGTAAACATCTTGTACTTGTATTTGTATTCCGTTCTATTTCTTCTACATCGCAAGTCGAGAGACGATTTATCGGACCCTCAGTATGAGTAGACAAGCCGAGTAGGCTTGATTTAGTATCTGGATTAAAAAATAGCTCGAGTAATATTCAGTATTACAGATAAAACGATAATTTATCAATATAATTTTCCTGACGGAAATTGTAAAGTCGCAAGTTTGGCAAACGTGATCAAAGCGATTTTCCTGCCACAAAATGGAAAATTCTTTACCGAAACAAATGTTGGCACAGTCACATCAATGACTCGAAAAGCGGATAGTCGACACTCTATCTCGTTACCCAATCCAATCGTGCGAAAAATATTTTTCACTGTCCTTCCACGCTCGTACCAATTTTCATGAAAAGCCTTCTCGGTTATCGACGTACTCTGTTTTGGGAAAACAGCATCGTCATGATCAATAGAAATACATTTTATCTACAAGTTTCAAAGTTTAAATCCAATTTTTATCGAAATTACCGCGTCGAGCAACTCTTGACCGCACAAACAAAGCATATAAACTTGTATGATACAGCCAGTGCCGTATCCCACCCATATCAACTTTTCAAAGTAATCGTCGATCTGCACAATCGTGTTTCGCAAAATTAGAATCGTTTATATTTTTCAGTGAACAAAAATGATAAATTATTCCTAACAACTTACCGTGATAACATTAAAGGCTAGAAAACAAAATCTCAATATACAGTTGAAGTACGTGAGTACGATATTTACGTGGAATAATTCGATGAGAATTTGACCGCTTCTACGAAAGGATTTTAGGTAAATTCTAAAACTAAAAACACAATTTTGGTATGCAAATGAATTAATATCGAAGCAAATCGATTTATCTTAAATTTGTATTGACACATTTTACGAATAAGCGTTTGTACTCTATGACGACGGTGTGCTGTTGGATACATTTTCGAAGATCATCGATAATTGATTCTTCGTCACTCTCAATTTTATACGAACGGAGTGCCTTGGCCAATTGTTTGCCAATAAATTTATATTCGGCGGTAAGAATCGTTACGAAGTAACTCATGTAAACGTCGACTGCACATTTTTTTAAGAAACAAAACCAACTCCCGACCGTTTGTACGATTATACCGACGATGAAAATGTTTACACCGAAAGGTGCTTCGATAATATAAGCTGGCATCGTGAAATCATCGTAATTGAAACGATCCATATAAAAGATCTTGACAATTGGCCATCCCGCCCAAAACATTATTGTAACGACACCGCCGATCGAGTAAATCTTCAATCGAATTTTGTGTGGCTCGACGGTATCGCGAACGCATTGTCGCAAATCCTCGGATTCTAAAAGAATATCGTTGATCTTCTTGATTAAATTTCGCAACGTTTCGCGTCGTGAATTCATATAAATCGCGAGAACCAGCATCTCGAAGCTAACGGCGCTGGGAGTTCCGCCTTCCTGTATGGACCTTACTATGGACGAACCAAACATCAATCCGATCGTCATTATTAATATATAAGCAAATTCGATTAACCACGTGAAAATAATATAAATCATAGCGACGATTCCCATACTGGTGTTCTTTTCGCTCAAGGGTAGAAAATTGCCCGATACAGCGTTTACGACAACGTTGAAACGGTTTATACCACGAAAGTCCATTTTTGATTAGATTGTCGTAGCGATCGAATTATTTTCGTTTCTTTGTTCGCTTTGGTACGCGCAACATCTACAGCACGATCTACTTCGCTACGAGTCTCGACGACGACTCTTGGTTTCATCGCGGAGCGCAGTTGAACGCAATCCATGTCGTACATGATTAATCATTTTCTGTATCAAAGTGCGATGGAAGACGGAAGAGATTGGGAAGTGCGTCCGATATGCAAAGAGGGAAAAACGTACGGAGATCAAATAGCTGGGCATTTTTTTTTACCTTTGATGATGGATAATGACGGTACTGTTTCTTTCGCAAATTTCTGTCCGATGGGACGAAAATTGTTGCAATTTTTCATCCAACTGTATATATTTTATTTTCTCTGGAAAGTCTTTTGATGAGACCGACGACAATAATTTGGTCTGAAATTACTCTTTGTTTGAAGTATACAGGAGCGTACGCTACGTAGAGGTTTGAATGTTAATGAGGAGAGTTCCATGTCACGAGGGTCATGCGAGGAAAAATATTGCAACAAAGGTGGAGCGAAGGAATTGACCGTCGACAGGGTGAAGAATCCGCGTGTCAGGGGGAAGTCGACGAATCGATTTCTATTCAGTATCTCAGTGTTCGTCGGAAGGTGATGAGTCGCTGTCGCGCTGTCACGATAAAATGTGTTTTATCGCGAAGTTCCGGCTGTAAGAGATTTCAATGTATCGTTCGAAGATATGCTCGATCAAGCGACGAAACTTAACATCTCCTTTCTCTGTTTTACGACAAATATATATTGTGATTTTGCCAAAATCATGGTCACTGATTTGAATTGAAAATATCGTTAATTGTGTCGTGAAATTGCGATAATGGTTAGTCTAATTAATTTAGCGCTGTGACAGAATGGTTGGCGAAGAGAGAAAGTAAAAGATGAATTATTTTGCCGATGAGTTTATTAAAAGAGTAGAAGAGATCTTGATGAAGTGGAAGTCGGAGGAGAACTGATTTGGATATATGGAAGGTTTATGAGAAAGGGTTTGAAAGAAAGAGTTTAGGAGTGGAGGGGATGTCAAGTGTGAGGGTGATAAGGACTGCAGGATTGTAGAGTAAGCTAAGTTGGAGATTAGGGGGAAAGGAGATTAGGAGTAGGTGGCCATGGTGAGAATGGAATGTGGGACCGTTACGCTCCCCCTCTTGCAAAAAGATGCTCCGCATAGTCCTTGTTAAAATATATTGGTTTTCATGATTCTATACAATTCAATATTGTTTATTTCATCAATGCAGTGTGTTCGCTTCACCTCTGTCACCCGAAATAAACCGGGAATTATCGCCGTTACAAAAAAATGTTTCAAACAAAAGTTTCACGGGGCGGGGGGGGGGGCAGCGAATAGGATCAATTTTTTTTTAAAGTGGAGGTAACGTTCGCCGTGTGTAAATGCGTCGAGCGAAATTTAAAAAACGGTCGCTTTCGATGGCCCCCTTCACATTGTACAACTTTTGTTTGAAACATATTTTTGTAACGTCGATAATTAGCATGATATTTCAGTTGGCAGAGATAGAGGGGACACTCTGTTTATTGTTGTCTACGTTATTTCCTCAATTCCGTAGAAATTCAATACACCCTCTGGAGAAGCAGGCAAGCGGAGTAGGCTTGATGTACTATCTAGATGAAAAAGAAACAAAATTTCGAATGAGATTATGGTGCGATCCTTAAAGAATGTTTTTAGAACGAAAAAGCAAATTTCAATCGCTATAAATGCAAGATATAAATGTTATTATACCGAAGCAAATGTCGGTGTCGTTAGATCGACGACTCGAAATGCGGCCAGTCGACACTCTATATGGTTGCTGAGTTCGACGGTCGAAAAAATTGCCTTGACTGCACGGCTACGCTCGTGCCAATTTTCGTGAAAGGCATCGTCGGTTATCGACGTGCTCTGCATCGAAGAAACGTGAATGTTGCAAGAAAATGATTTTCGTATCATTTCCATGTTTTTGATTGATTTTTAACATTCTAACAAACTTATTACCGCTTCTAGTAATGCTTGAACGCACGAGCACAGCGCGTAAATTTGTACGAGAATACCAGTACCGTAGAAAAAGTAAATCATTTTTCTACTATATTCGTCACCGTACTGAAATGAAAAAAAAATCTTTAGAAGAAGAAAATCTCATAGATCGTTAGAACAAAATTCACAAAACATTCGTAGGTTCTTCGTCGAACTTACCGCAATGAAAGAAAAACCGCAAGAGCAGATCCTCAGTATAGAATTGATGTACATTACTCCGACGTAAACACCGAACAGTTCAACAAGCATTTGACCAGTTCTATGAAAACGTTTGAAGACTAAATTTAGGACACGACAAAAGCAACCAAGAAAAGCGGTTTTATTTGATTCGAATCGAAACGTCGTTACGTTTGAGTTACGATAAAATTAATTTATCGCTTCAATAGTAATAAGTCATCAAAATCAATGCTAAATCTTCATCCAAATCAAATAACATTTTTCTAGATAGTGTTGGCCGACGTTGGATTTTTGTAAAATATGTTACGAGATTGCATACTTCATGACAGCGCAATGATGTTGTACACATTTATGAAGAGCGGCTACAACTGTCTCTTCTTTTTCATCGTTGTCACGACATAGCGCGAACGCAATTTGCTGTCGAATATAACTGTATTCCGCCGTCAATGTGGACACGAACGTAACGATGTAAGTGTCGAGGCTGATTTTTTGAACTACGACATAAAGACCGGTGGCAGTTTGCATCAATACACCACCAATGAAGACGTTCGTAGAGAATGGCTCGCCGGGTAGATATGCCGGGACCGTAAGATCCTCGTACGAGAAACGATCTTGGTTCATGATTTTCAGTAGCGGCAACGAGCCCCAAACTATCACCGCGCTCAAAGAACAAAGCAAATATATCTTCATCAATTTTTGTGGCGGCTCAACGATATCGTTCAAGCATCGTCTTAGATCGTCCGAGTCGATCAATATAGTGTTGAATTCGTGTATCAATTTTCTCAATTGTCCACGTCGCAAGTTGAGATAAATCGTAATGATCGTTAGCTCGGTCATGTTTATGACAGGGCTACCCCCGAACTCGACAGCTTTCAAAATTGGCACGTAATGCACCCACGCGTGTAACGCCGTCACGGCGAAGACTGATTTAACGAGAAACACGAATAGCATATATACCGTAACACAAAAACCGAATCTCTCACGTTCCTCGGTCATCGGATAAAAGTTTGCCGATAACGAATTAACGACAACGTTAAACTTGCTCAAGCCGGCGAAATTCATTATCGGAGATACGCTTGTATATGAAAACAAGGAAATAAAATAAAGAACAACAAGAAAATCAAACTAGATTTTGGAATGAGCGCACTGGCCGAGGCAAATTCATGAAATTGGACTCGGTTCGAAGTACGGTTTCGTACCAAAATCTCTTGGTCGTCTCGAAACTTCGTGAAAATTCGCGAAGCGAACCGGTCGGGCGCACGTTACATTTACGACTCTCAGGATGAGTTGTCTTGAATAAATTCTTCCAGAGCGAAAATACCACGCCCATATCGCGATTAATCATTTGATATGCAGAGAGGGAAAAACTGCATCAAAGAGCGAACGTATGGTCGGTTTTCTCCTCTTTCTTTGCTTTCTTTTCTTTCCCCGAAAGTCGCAATTATTTTTTTTCGATCAAATATCTCCGGCGTTCTGATCGATGAATGTTGCAATTTTTTGTCAAAGCGTTGTTTTACCTCAGTCCTTGACCATAACTGTTGCAGTTTTTTTTTTTAATTTTTTCATCAAAGTATCGTTTCTCATCCGGGTGTAGCTACGCATGCGACCAACAATGTATCGCAAGCTGTAGTTCCTTTGAAACGAACGGCGGTACCAAACGTTCTTGGGGTTTTAAACATTAATGAGGAGCGTCCGATTCCTTGTATCCTCTCACCCCTCTTCGCGTGTATGCGAAAAGGAGGGTGAGCAATGAGTTTACTCCCGAGAAGGTTGATTCTGACGGTATGCGGCCGTCGAATCATCGATTTATTTTCAGTCTTCGTACGTACGTCGTGAGGTGATGATCCGTTATTGTCCTACGCACGAATTTTTATTGTGAGACGTGCCAAATGTCGATTTGAAATTTATACCGCTACTGTGAAATTACAAATCAATATTTGACGACGAGGTCCGGATGTGTTTCGGGGAATGAAAACTAAAAATTGACGAATATTGTGATTTTCAATTATATGAAATTTCGGGTATGACACGGGTAAGTCTTTTTATGGATTTGGTTTTTTTATAATAATTAATTTTATTCGAGTTACGTAGAAGTCATATCCGATTAAGTAACGAAGCGTAAATCATCAGCCTTCTTTGTTTTACAACAAATATATATGATGATTTACCAAAATCATGGTCTCTGATTAAAATTGAAAGTGTATTTAATTACGTGGTGAATTTGCGGAAATGGTAAGTCCAGTTGATTTGGCGGCGATTGATATAAATTTGCATACGACGCCGCTCGCAGTTCAAAATAAAACGAACGAATTTTGATTCGCATTTTCGCTGATTAATCGATACTGTACAGGAGTAAGGGATAATTGTAAGAGTAGGTATCCCCGCCCAGCAATGAGATCGTACGAATATATTCTCGTTATATATTGCTGTCTATGCTATTTCGTCTACACGGTAGATATTCAATATATTCTCTGGAGAAGCAGACAAGCGGTGTAGGCTTGATTCAATATCTAGACGAGAAAAACAAAGTTTCGTATCAGATTATGGCGTGAGCGGTAAAAACGTCATTAGAAAGAAATCATAAATTTCAATGGCTATAAATGCAATATGTAAATGTCATTATACCGAAGCCAATGTCGGTGTCGTTAGGTCGACGACTCGAAATGCGGCCAGTCGACACTCCATGTGGTTGCTGAGTTCGAGGGTCGAAAAAATAGCCTTGACCGCACGGCTCTGTTCGTGCCAATTTTCGTGAAACGCATCGTCGGTTATCGACGTGCTCTGCATCGATGAACCGTGAATGTCGGAAGACAATAATTTTCGTATCATTGTCATATTTTTAATTTTTTTTTACGTTTTAACAAACCTATTACCGCTTCGAGTAATGCTTGAACGCACGAGCACAGCACGTAAACTTGTATGAGATTACCAACACAGTAGGCGAAGTAAATCAGTTTTGTAATATAATCGTCACCATACTGAAATGAAAAAATTTGTTAAAAATATAAAATCTTATTGATCGTTAAAACAAAACTCATAAAATATTCGTAGGTTCTTCGTCGAACGTACCGCAATGAACGCGAAACCGCAAGAACAGAACCTCAGTATAGAACTGATGTATATTACTCCGACATAAACACCGAACAGTTCAACAAGCATTTGACCAGTTCTATGAAAATATTTGAAGACCAAATTTAGAATACGATAGAAACAACGAAGAAAAACGATTTTATTTGATTTGTATCGAACCGTCGTTACGTTTGAGTTGCGATAAAATTAGTTTATCGCTTCGATAGTAATAAGTTATCAAAATCAATGATAAATTTTCATCCAAATCAAATAACGTTTTTCTAGACAGTGTTGGCCGTCGTTGAATTTTTGTGAATTTTGTTTCGAGATTGCATACTTCATGACAGCGCAATGATGTTGTATGCATTTATGAAGAGCGGCTACAACTGTCGTTTCGTCTTTTTGATCGTTACCACGACATAGCGCGAAGGCAACTTGCTGCCGAATATAACTGTATTCCGCCGTCAACGTCGCCACGAACGTACAGACGTAAGTGTCGATACTGATTTTTTGAGATGTGAAATAAAGACTGGCGGTAGTTTGCATCAATACGCCGCAAGCGAAGACGTTCGTGGCGAATGGCTCGCCGGGTAGATAGGCCGGTAGGATAAAATCCTCGTACGAGAAACGATCTTGGTGCATGATTTTCAGTAGCGGCAATGAGCCCCAAAATGCCACCGCGCCGAATGAACAAAACAAATATATCTTCAACAATTTTTGTGGCGGCCCAACGATATCGTTCAAGCATCGTCTTAGATCATCCGAGTCGATCAATATAGTGTTGAATTCGTGTATCAATTTTCTCAATTGTCCGCGCCGCAAATTGAGATAAATCGAAATGATCACTGGCTCGGACAAGTTTATGACCGTGCTACCTCCGGCCTCGAGAGCTGTTAATGCGGGCACGTAATTCACCCACGCGTGCAACGCCGTCACGACGAAGACTAATATAACGAGAGAGATGAGTAGCATGTATACCGTAACACAAAAACCGAGGTTTTTACGTTCCTGGGTCATCGGATAAAAGTTTCCCGATAACGAATTAATGACGACGTTGAATTTACTCAAGCCGGCGAAGTTCATTATCGGAGATACGTTTGTGTATAAAAACAAGGAAACAAAATAAAGAATAGCAAGAAAATCAAACTAGTTTTTGGAATGAGTGCACTGGCCGCGGCAAATTCATGAAAGTGTACTCGGTTCGAAATTACCGTTTCGTACGAAAACCTCTTGGTCGTCTCGAAACTTCGTGAAAATTCAGGAAGTGAACCGATCGGCCGCACGTTACATTCACGACTCTCGCGATGAGTTTTCTTGAATAAGTGCCTCGAGAGTGAAAATACTACGCCCATATGGCGATTAATCATTTGATATGCAAAGAGGGAAATACTGCATCAAAGAGCGAACATGTGGTCAGTTTTCTTTCCTTTCTTTCATTTCTTTTTTTTCACCGAAAGTCGCAATTATCTTTTTTCGTTGACATATCTCCGGCGTACGGGTCGATAAATGTTGCAATTTTTTGTCAAAGCCTTGTTTTACCTCGGCGTTTCACCACAATTGACGCAATTTTTTTTATTCTTTTATCAAAGTATCGTTTTTCATCCATGTGTAGCTACGCATCTGCCGATGCGACCAACAATGTATCGCAAGTTGTAGTTCCTTTGACACGAACGCCGATACCAAACGTTCTTAGGGCTTTAAACATTAATGAGGAGCGTCTGACTCCTTGTATCCTCTCGCCCCTCTTCGCGTGTATGCGAAAAGGAGGGCGAGCAATGAGTTTACTCCCGAGAAGGTTGATTCTGACGGTATGCGGTCGTCGAATCATCGATTTATTTTCAGTCTTCGTACGTACGTCGTGAGGTGATGATCCGTTATTTTCCTACGCACGAATTTTTATTGTAAGACGTGCCAAATGTCGATTTACAATTTATACCGCTACTGTTAAATTACAAAGCAATGTTTAACGACGAGGTTCGGATGTGGCGGGAAATAAAAACTGTAAAAGTTGACGAATATATTGGGATTTTTAATTATATGAAATTTCGGGTATGCCCGACGATGCGGGTAAGTCCTTTACTCGATTCTGTTTTTGGATAATAATCAATTTTATTCGGGTTACGTATAAGACGTATCCGATTAAGCGACGAAACGTAACATCTCCCTTCTTTGTTTTACGATAAATATGAATTTGCAGAAATGGTCTAATTATATTGGCGGCGATTGATATAAATTTGCATACGACGCCGCTCGCAGTTTTATCAAAATAAAACGAATGAATTCTGATTCGCATTTTCGCTGATTAACCGATACTGTACGGGAATAAGGGATATTTGTGAGTGTAGGTATCCCCGCCCAGGAATAAGATCGTACGAATATATTCTCGTTATATATTGCTATCTATGCTATTTCGTCTATACCGTAGATCAGGGAAACGCAACTAAATTTTTTGGCGGGCCAAATGTAAGATTTAAAGGTATACCGCGGGCCGCAGCAACGAAATTTAGAACTCATATTTTTGCCTTCTTTGTATTACCCAGGAATCACCACGCGGAGGTGAGACAAATCAATTCCATTTTTTAGTTTTTTGGGAGCTTTTATTTTTTTTGTTTTTGTGTTTTTATTTTTTGTTCTTGTGTTTTTTTTTGTGCCGAGCGTGGCCGAAGGCGCCGACAGGAAATTTCGACCACGTTCGGCTCCTTCCGACGATGTCCGAGCTTCGCTCGCTCGCGGACACGCGCTACTATGATTGTGTGATGCGCGCATAAGAGACTAGAGAGGGGGTAACTTTTACGCGCGATCTGGCAGCTCTGCTACAAAAGGCTGCGATTCCTATCACGCTCTCCTCTATTCCTCATACAGCCTGCTAGTCCTCGCACGGATGACGCTGGGGCCCAGGCGTGAGGTATTTTTCATTGTTCCGTGGATTAAGCTTGAACGTCGCGGGCCGGACTGGAAAGCCTCGCGGGCCGGATACGGCTCGCGAGCCGCCAGTTGCGTATCCCTGCCGTAGATATTTAATACACCCTTTGGAGAAGCAGACAAGCGGAGTAGGCTTGATTCAATATCTAGACGAGAAAAACAAAGTTTCGTATCAGATTATGGCGTGAGCGATAAAAAACGTCATTAGAAAGAAAAAATAAATTTCAATGGCTATAAATGCAATATGTAAATATTATTATACCGAAGCCAATGTCGGTGTCGTTAGATCGACTACTCGAAATGCGGCCAGTCGACACTCCATGTGGTTGCTGAGTTCGAGGGTCGAAAAAATAGCCTTGACCGCCCGGCTCTGCTCGTGCCAATTTTCGTGAAACGCATCGTCGGTTATCGACGTGCTCTGCATCGATGAACCGTGAATGTCAGAAGTCAATAATTTTCGTATCATTGTCATATTTAACATTTTTTTTTACGTTTTAACAAACCTATTACCGCTTCGAGTAATGCTTGAACGCACGAGCACAGCACGTAAACTTGTATGATATTACCAACACAGTAGGCGAAGTAAATCAGTTTTGTAATATAATCGTCACCATGCTGAAATGAAAACAATTGTTAGAAAAAATAAAATCTTATTGATCGTTCAAACAAAACTCATAAAATATTCGCAGGTTCTTCGTCGAACGTACCGCAATGAACGCAAAACCGCAAGAACAGAACCTCAGTATAGAATGGATGTATATTACTCCGACGTAAACACCGAACAGTTCGATAAGCATTTGACCAGTTCTATGAAAATATTTGAAGACCAAATTTAGAAGACGATAGAAGCAACCAAGAAAAACGATTTTATTTGATTTGAATCGAACCGTCGTTACGTTTGAGTTGCGATAAAATTAGTTTATTGCTTCGATAGTAATAAGTCAGCATAATCAATGCTAAATTTTCATCCAAATCAAATAACGTTTTTCTAGATAGTGTTGGCCGTCGTTGGATTTTTGTGAATTTTATTTCGAGATTGCATACTTCATGACAGCGCAATGATGTTGTATGCATTTATAAAGAGCGGCTACAACTGTCGTTTCGTCTTTTTGATCGTTATCACGACATAGCGCGAAGGCAATTTGCTGTCGAATATAACTGTATTCCGCCGTCAACGCCGCCACGAACGTACAGACGTAAGTGTCGATACTGATTTTTTGAGATGTGTAAAAAATACAGGCGGCAGTTTGCATCAATACGCCGCAAGCGAAGACGTTCGTGGTGAATGGCTCGCCGGGTAGATAGGCCGGTAGGATCAAATCCTCGTACGAGAAACGATCTTGGTCCATGATTTTCAGTAGCGGCAATGAGCCCCAAAATGTCACCGCGCTCAAAGAACAAAACAAATATAACTTCATCAATTTTTGTGGCGGCGCAACGATATCGTTCAAGCATCGTCTTAGATCATCCGAGTCGATCAATATAGTGTTGAATTCGTGTATCAATGCTCTCAATTGGCCACGTCGCAAGTTGAGATAAATCGTAATGATCACTGGCTCGGACACGTTTATGACCGTGCTACATCCGCGCTCGAAAGCTGTTAATGCGGGCACGTAATACACACACGCGTGCAACGCCGTCACGACGAAGACTAATTTAACGAGAAAGATGAGTAGCATGTATACCGTAACACAAAAACCGAAGCTCTTACGTTCCTGGTTCATCGGATAAAAGTTTCCCGTTAACGAATTAATGACGACGTTGAATTTACTCAAGCCGGCGAAGTTCATTATCGAAGATACGTTTGTGTATGAAAACAAGGAAACAAAATAAAGAATAGCAAGAAAATCAAACTAGTTTTTGAAATGACCGCACTGGCCGCGGCAAATTTATGAAAGTGTACTCGGTTCGAAATTACCGTTTCGTACTAAAACCTCTTGGTCGTCTCGAAACTTCGTGAAAATTCAGGAAGCTAACCGATCGGCCGCACGTTACATTCACGACTCTCGCGATGAGTTTTCTTGAATAAATGCCTCGAGAGTGAAAATACTACGCCCATATCGCGATTAATCATTTGATATGCAAAGAGGGAAATACTGCATCAAAGAGCGAACATGCGGTCAGTTTTCTTTCCTTTCTTTCATTTCTTTTTTTTCATCCAAAGTCGCAATTATCTTTTTTCGTTGACATATCTTCGGCGTACGGATCGATAAATGTTGCAATTTTTTGTCAAAGCGTTGTTTTACCTCGGCGCTTGACCGCACTTGTCGCAATTTTTTTTATTCTTTTATCAAAGTATCGTTTTTCATCCATGTGTACCTACGCATCTGCCCATGCGACCAACAGTGTATCACAAGTTGTAGTTCCTTTGAAACGAACGGCGATACCAAACGTTCTTAGGGCTTTAAACATTAATGAGGAGCGTCCGACTCCTTGTATCCTCTCGCCCCTCTTCGCGTGTATGCGAAAAAGAGGGTGAGCAATGAGTTTACTCCCGAGAAGCTTGATTCTGACGGTATGCGGCCGTCGAATCATCGATTTATTTTCAGTCTTTGTACGTACGTCGTGAGGTGATGATCCGTTATTTTCCTACGCACGAATTTGTATTCCGAGAAGTGCCAAGTGTCGATTTGCAATTTATACTGCTGTTGTGAAATTACAAATTAATGTGTGACGATGAGGTCCGGATGTATTTCTGGAAATAAAAACTGTTAAAATTGACGAATATTGTGATTTTTGATTATATGAAATTTCGAGAACGGTCGACAACTCATGTGAGTCTTTTTGTCCGTTCGGTTATTCGATAATAATCAATTTTATTCGAGTTACGTGTAAGACTCGAGTTACGTCCGATTAAACGATAAAACGTAACATCTCCTTTCTTTGCATTACGACAAATATATATTGTTTTTTTTTGCCAAAATCATGGTCTCCGATTTGAATTGAAAATATATTGAGATAATTGCGTGGTGAATTTTCGAAAACTGTAAGTCTAATTTATTTGGCGGTGGTTGATATAAATTTTTATACGACGCGGCTCGAAGTTTTATCAGAATGAATCTGCATTCACATTTTTGGTGATTAACCGATGTGATACGGGAATTAGGGATACTTATGAGAGTAGGTATCCCCGCCCAGCAATAAAATCGTACGAATAAATTCTCGTTATATATTGTTGTCTATGTTATTCCGTCTACACAGTAGATATTCAATATATCCTCTGGAGAAGCAGACAAGCGGAGTAGGCTTGATTCAATATCTAGACGAGAAAAACAAAATTCGTATCAGATTATGGTGCGATTGGTAAAAAACGGCATTAAGAAGAAAAAGAAAATTTCAATCGCTATAAATGCAAGGTATAAATGTTAATATACCGAAGCCAATGTCGGTGTCGTTAGATCGACGACTCGAAATGCGGCCAGCCGACACTCCATATGGTTGCTGAGTTCGAGTGTCGAAAAAATAGCCTTGACCGTACGGCTATGCTCGTGCCAATCTTCGTGAAACGCATCGTCGGTTATCGACGTGCTCTGCATCGATGAACCGTGAATGTCGGAAGACAATAATTTTCGTATCATTGTCATATTTTTAATTTTTTTTTACGTTTTAACAAACCTATTACCGCTTCGAGTAATGCTTGAACGCACGAGCACAGCACGTAAACTTGTATGAGAATACCAACACCGTAGGCGAAGTAAATGAGTTTTCTAATATAATCGTCACCAAACTGAAATGAAAAAATTTGTTAGAAAAAATAAAATCTTATTGATCGTTCAAACAAAACTCATAACATATTCGTAGGTTTTTCGTCGAACGTACCGCAATGAACGAGAAACCGCAAGCACAAAACCTCAGTATAGAATTGATGTACATTACTCCGACGTAAACACCGAACAGTTCGACAAGCATTTGACCCGTTCTATGAAACGATTTGAAGACCAAATTAAGAATACGATAGAAGCAACCAAGAAAAACGATTTTATTTGATTTGTATCGAACCGTCGTTACGTTAGAGTTGCCATAAAATTAGTTTATCGCTTCGATAGTAATAAGTGATCAAAATCAATGCTAAATTTTCATCCAAATCAAATGACGTTTTTCTAGATAGTGTTGGCCATCGTTATATTTTTGTGAATTTTCGTACGAGATTCCATACTTCATAACAGCGCAATGATGTTGTATGCATTTATGAAGAGCGGCTACAACTGTCGTCTCGTCTTTTTGATCGTTGTCACGACATAGCGCGAAGGCAATTTGCTGCCGAATATAACTGTATTCCGCCGTCAATATCGCTACGAACGTACTGATGTAAGTGTCGATACTGATTTTTTGAAATACGAGATAAAGACCGGCGGCGGTTTGCATCAATACACCGCAAGTAAAGACGTTCGTGGCGAATGGCTCGCCGGGTAGATAGGCCGGTAGGATAAAATCCTCGTACGAGAAACGATCTTGGTCCATGATTTTCAGCAGCGGCAATGAGCCCCAAAATACCACCGCGCCGAAAGAGCAAAACAAATATATCTTCATGGATTTTTGTTGCGGCTTGACGCTATCGTTCAAGCATTGTCTTAAATCGTCCGAGTCGATCAATATGCTGTTGAATTCATGTATCAATTTTCTCAATTGTCCACGTCGCAAATTGAGATAAATCGAAATGATCGTTAGCTCAGACACGTTTATGATTGAGCTACCTCCGTGCTCGAGAGCTTTTAATACGGGCACGTAATTCACCCACGCGTGCAACGCCGTCACGACGAAGACTAATTTAACGAGAAACACGAGTAACATGTATACCATAACACAAAAACCGAAGCTTTTACGTTCTTCGGTCATCGGATAAAAGTTTCCCGATAACGAATTAACGACGACGTTGAATTTGCTCAAGCCGGCGAAGTTCATTATCGGAGATACGTTTGTGTATGAAAACGAGGAAACAAAATAAAGAAGAGCAAGAAAATCAAACTAGTTTTTGTAATGAGCGCACTGGCCGCGGTAAATTCATGGAAGTGTACTCCTTTCGAAATTACGGTTTCGTACCAAAACCTCTTGGTTGTTTCGAAACTTCGTGAAAATTCACGAAGCAAAACGATCGGCCGCACGTTACATTCACGACTCTCGCGATGACTTTTCTTGGATAAATGCCGCCGGAGCGAAAATACTACGCCCATATCGCGATTAATCATTTGATATGCAAAGAGGGAAATACTGCATCAAAGAGCGAACATATGGTCAGTTTTCTTTCCTTTCTTTCATTTCTTTTTTTTCACCGAAAGTCGTCGCAATTATGTTTTTTCGTTGACATATCTCCGGCGTACGGATCGATAAATGTTGCAATTTTTTGTCAAAGCGTTGTTTTACCTCGGCGCTTGACCACAATTGTCGCAGTTTTTTTTTATTCTTTTATCAAAGTATCGTTTTTCATCCGGGTGTAGCTACGCATGCGACCAACAATGTATCGCAAGCTGTAGTTCCTTTGAAACGAACGGCGATACCAAACGTTCTTGGGGTTTTAAACATTAATGAGGAGCGTCCGACTCCTTGTATCCTCTCACCCCTCTTCGCGTGTATGCGAAAAAGAGGGTGAGCAATGAGCTTACTCCCGAGAAGGTTGATTCTGACGGTATGCGGCCGTCGAATCATCGATTTATTTTCAGTCTTCGTACGTACGTCGTGAGGTGATGATCCGTTATTGTCCTACGCACGAATTTGTATTGCGAGACGTGCCAAGTGTCGATTTGCAATTTATACCGCTTCTGTGAAATTACAAATTAATGTTTGACGACGAGGTCCAGTTGTGTTTCGGGAAATAAAAACTCTGCAAATTGACCAATATTGTGATTTTTGATTATTTGAAATTTCGAAAACGATCGACGGCTCATGTGAGTCTTTTTATCGGTTCGGTTATTTGATAATAATTAATTTTATTCAAGTTACGTGTGAGATTCGACTTACCTCCGATTAAACGATAAAACGTAACATCTCCTTTCTTTGCTTTACGACAAATATATATTGTTTGTTTTGCCAAAATCATAGTCTCCGATTTGAATTGAAAATATATTTAATTACTTGGCGAATTTTCGAAAACTGTAAGTCTAATTTATTTGCCGGTGGTTGATATAAATTTTGATACGACGCGGTTCGAAGTTTTATTAAAATAAAAGGAGTGAATCTTGATTCACATTTTTGGTGATGAACCGATACGATACGGGAATTGAGGATACTTATGATAGTAGGTATCCCCGCCCAGCAATAAGATCGTAAGAATAAATTCTCGTTATGTATTGTTGTCTATGTTATTTCGCTTACACCGTAGATATTTAGTACATCCTTTGGAGAAGCAGACAAGCGGAGTACGCTTGATTCAATATCTAGATGAAAAAAACAAAATTTTGTATGAGATTATGGCACAATCTTTAAAAAACGTCTTTAGAAAGAAAAAGCAAAATTTAATCGCTATAAATCCAAGATATAAATGTGATTATACCGAAGCCAACGTGGGTGTCGTTAGATCGACGATTCGAAATGCGGTCAGCCGGCATTCCATATGGTTGCTTAGTTCAATGGTTGAGAAAATTTTTTTGACCACATGTCCATACCCGTGCCAATCTTCATGAAACGCATCGTCGGTTATCGACGTACTCTGTATTGCAGAAACGCGAATAGCGTAAGAAATAAATTTCCTATTATTTTCGTGATTTTTTTTTAAACTTTGTCTAACATTTAATTAAACATATTACCGCGTCGAGTAACGCTTGAGCGCACGAGCATATCACGTAAACTTGTATCAGAACACCAATACAATAGGCAAGGTAAATCGATTTTGTAATATAATCGTCACCGAACTAGAATGAAAAAATTTGTCAGAAAAAAGAAAAAAGTTGTCGATCATGAAAACAATAAATTACAAAAAATCCATACGTTCTTCGTCGAACCTACCGCAATAAAAGAAAAGCCGCAAGTGCAGAATTTCAGTATAGAATTGACGTACATTACTCCGACATAAATACCGAACAGTTCAATAAGCATTTGACCAGTTCTATGAAAAGGTTTGAACACAAAATATAGACACGATAAAAGTAATCAACAAAAACGATTTTCGACGTTAGATTTTTGTGAATTTTCGTACGAGCTTCCATACTTCATAACAGCGCATTGATGTTTTATGCATTTGTGAAGAGCGGCTACAACTGTCGTTTCGTCTTTTTGATCGTTATTGTCACGATGTAGCGCGATCGCCATTTGCTGTCGAATATAATTGTATTCCGCCGTCAACGCCGCCACGAACGTACCGATGTAAGTGTCGATACTGATTTTTTGCAATATGAGATAAAAACTGGCGACAGTTTGCATTAATACGCCGCAAGTGAAGACGTTCGTGGTGAATGGCTGGATGGTTATATAAGCCGGTAGGATAAAATCGTCGTACGAGAAACGATCTTGGTCCATGATTTTCAGTAGCGGCAACGCGCCCCAAAAGATCGCCGCGCCGCAAGAACAAAACAAATATATCTTCATCGATTTTCGTTGCGGGTCGACGGTATCGTTCAAGCATCGTCTTAGATCGTCCGAGTCGATCAATATAGTGTTGAATTCGTGAATCAATTTTCTCAATTGTCCACGTCGCAAGCTGAGATAAATCGAAATGATCGTTAGCTCGGTCATGTTTATGACAGGGCTACCCCCGAACTGGAGAACTTTTAAAATGGGAACGTAATTCACCCACGCGTATACCGCAGTCACGACGAAGACTAATTTAATGAGAAATACGAATAGCATATATACCGAAACACAAAAACCGAATTTCTCACGTTCCACGGACATCGGATAAAAATTTCCCGATAATCTATTAGCGACGACGTTGAACTTGCTTAAGCTGGCAAAGTCCATTATCGGGGACACGTTCCCTTTATAAAACAAAGAAAAACCCCAAAAATAACAAGATAAACAACAACAGGAAAATTAAATTAGTTTTTAGAATGAGCGCACCGGTCGAAGCAAATTTACGAAAGTGGTCTCGGTTTGAATTTACGATTTCGTACCCAAGATCTCTTGGTCGTCTCGAAATTTCGTGACAATTCACGGAGCGAACCGATCGGCCGCACGTCCTGTTCACGACTCTTGCGATGAATTTTCCTGGATAGAAGCCTCGAGAGCGAGCGCACCACGCCCATATCGCTATTAATTATTTGATATGCAAAGAGGGAAAAACTGCATCAAAGAGGGAACGTACGGTTTTTTTTTCTATGGTTTCTTTTCTTTTACCGGAAGTCGCAATTATTTTTTTCCTTTGCATATCTCCGGCGTATCGTTCCATAATTGTTGCAATTTATTGTCAAAGCGTCGTTTTACCTCGGTGCCTGACGAAAATTGCTACAATTATATTTATTTTTTCATCAAAGTATCTTTTCTCATCCGGTTGTAGCTACGCGTCCGTCCACTCGACGATCAATGTATCGCGAGCTGCATTTCCTTTGAAATCAACAACGACAGCAAACGTTCTGAGGGTTTTAAACATTAATGAAGAGCTTGTGACTCGTTTTATTCTCTCACTCCCCTTCTCGTGAGTGCAAAAGAGAGTGAGAGCGATAAATTAACCCCCGAGAAAGGGGATCATGACGGTCTGTGGTTGTCGAATCATCGATTTTTTTGCCAGTGTTCGTACGTACGCCGCGAGGTGATGATCTGTTATCGTCCTACGGACGAATTTTTATTGCCAAAAGCGCCAAATGTCCATTTGCAATTTATACCGCTGCTGTGAAATTACAAATCAATGTTTTACGAGAAGTTCCAGATGTGGAGGGAAATGAAAACGGTAAAAATCAACGAATATTGTTATTTTGAATTATATGAAATTTCAAGAATGATCGACAGCTCCAGTGAATCTTTTTAACGGTTCTGTTTTTAACCGATAATAACCAATTATATTCGGGTTACGTAAAATTCTCGGAATGAAATTATTCCGACATTTATTTTCGATTTTCGAGAAACGTGAAATTTGCTCGATAAAGTTCATTTAATTCTTTTTTCGCGTTCGGCATTTTTTTCACCGAACTCTCGACCAATTATGTAATAAAAAGACTGCGAGTATTCAGTAAGTACCTAAAGGATTTACCGAAACCGCCGATCGAATACATTTTCTCAAAAATCAACCAAACATATCCAATAATGTGAAAAAAGTCCTGAGTGGTTCTCGAACTCGTGATCCCTGTATTTATCAGTAGGATGTTCGATTGTATTGTTAACATGTGGCACAATTTTTTAAACAATTAATATGTTTCACAATAGACGCAATGGAAACGATGTAATTCAATACGTTGATTCATTTACTCGTCAGAATAACGATGTTATCCTTAGTGTCTTGATCATCACGATGTTAATATTGAATGGAGTTTGCGTTTTGTTTCGTCCCTTTTAACGATCTCGTGGTAGATAATCAGTTTTTACGCATATGTATAGGTGTAATCCAGTCTATTTCTTCTACTTTGTACGCCGATACACGATTTATCTGAACCTCATCATGAGAAGACAAGCCGAGTAGGCTTGATTTAGAATCTGGATTAAAAAATAGCTCCAATAAAAATGTATACTACTGATAAAATATTAATATATGAACACGATCTTCATGACACAAAGTGTAAAATTGTTTACCGAAACAAATGTTGGCACGGTCATATCAACGACTTGAAAAGCCGATAGCCGACACTCTATCTCGTTACCCAATCCAATGGTCCAGAAAAACGTTTTAACCGTCCTTCCACGTCCGTACCAATTTTCGTAAAACGCGTTTTCTGTTATCGACGTACTCTGTTTCGAAAAAGTACGAAGTTATGGTGAAACGAAACATTTTTTTTTAAATATTTTGACATTAACCCAATGTTTATCGACGTTACCGCATCGAGCAACTCTTGACCACATAAACAAAGCATGTAAATCTGAGCGACCGAGCCAGCGCCATATGCAGCCCATAATATCCTTTCAAAGTAATCATCGATCTATATAACCGAAACAATAACTTAATAAATATGAATTTTACTCGATTAAGAGATCCTTAATTCGATATTATGAAAATCTCCAGATTGATTTTGGACAATATTGGTTAATATTAAATTTTATTCTACAAATGTGACAAATCATTTCTGTGACTCACTGTGATAAGATTGAAAGCTAGAAAACAGAATCTCAATATGCAATTGAGATACGTAAGACCGATATTCATGTAAAATAGTTCGGCGAGCACTTGACCGGATCTACGAAAGGAATTTGAATTAATTACGTAAAAGATTGTTCATCAATGGACATTGAGAATAATGGATTTGTTCGATTAATGCATTAAAATTAGAACAAATCGTTTTATCTCGAGGTCGTATAAAGACGTTTTATAAGATATGTTATGTACTCGATGACGATGGTATGCTGCTGAATACATTTTCGGAGATCATCGATAACGGATATCTCGTCTTTTTCAGGATTATTCGAGCTGAGTGCCTTGGCCACTTGTTCACGGATGAATTTATATTCAGCGGTCAGGATTATTACGAGGTAACTCACATATACGTCGACGGCATTCTTTTTTAAAAAACAGTACACGCCCCCGACCGTTTGTAAGATGATACCAACGATGAAAATGTTCACGCCGAAAGGTGCTTTGGTCATGTATGCTGGTATCGTGAAATCGTCGTAGCTGAAGCGATCCATATAAAAAATCTTGACAATTGGCCAACCAGCCCATAGTATTATCGAAATTACACCGACGATCGAGTAGATTCTCAATCTTTTTCTGTGAGGCTCTAGAGTGTCGCGAACGCATTGTATCAAGTCGTCCGATTCCGCGAGAATGTTATTAATTTTCCAAATCAAATTGTGTAATTGTTTGCGTCGCGAATTCATGTAAATTACGAGGAGGAACATTTCAATGCTCACAGCCGCAGTACTCGCACCTTCTTGAACAGCCCTTAGCATTGGTGAAAAGAAAATCAATCCGATCGTTACTGTCAAGACATACATAAATTCGGTTGACCAGGTGAAAATAATGTAAATCGTAGTGATTATTCCCATATTGGTTTTCTTCTCGCTCAGGGGCAGAAAATTACCGGATACCGCGTTTACGACAACGTTGAAACGGTTTATAATACGAAAGTCCATTTTTGATTGAATTGTCGTAGGGAACTACGTACAACTATTTTCTTTTCTCTTCTATTCACTTTGGTACGCGCAACATCTAAAGCACAATCTGATTCGTTGCGACTCTCGATGACGACTCTTGGTTTCACCGTAGAGAGCAGTTGAACGACGACCGCGTCATGTATGATTAATCGTTCCCTGTATGTTCGATGGAAGTAAGTAAGTCCGATGGAAGACGGAAGCAATTAGAAAGTGTAGGCGATATGCCAAGGGGAAAAACGCTCGGAGATCAAATAGCTCCCTTTTTTTTACCTTTGATGATAGATAATGCCATTATTGTTTCTGTCTCATGTTTCTGTCCAGTGGCTTGAAAACTGCTGCAATTTTTCATACCGGTATGTACATTATTTTTTCCGCAAAGTCTTTTGACGACAACAATTTCGTCGCTAATTACTGTCCTTTGATGTCTACAGGAACATACGCTCTGTGAAGGTTTGAATTTTAATGAGGACTGTTCCACGCTAGGAGGGTCGAGTAAGGAAAACATTGCAACGAACGTGGAGCGAAGGCATTGACTATCAACATTCTGAAATATCTGCATGCCAGGGGGAAGTCAAAGAATCGATTTCTATTCAGTACCTCAGCGTTCGTCGGAAGGTGATGAGCTGCTGCCAAGACTGCCAGTTTAAAACGTGCTTTATCGTGAAGATTGTTCTTGCGATTTAATCCAGTGCATCCAGTGACACGATCAGAATCTGGAGCCAATGTAAAATTGACGATACTATTTAGATGTTGTTACAATTGGAGAATCTATGTGTGAAATGTAAGACGTGACTCTGTACCATAGCGTGGGTCCTGATTGAAATGTGCATAGAAAAAAAAATCGTAATATGAAAACGAGAAAAAGACCATTAACCGTTTGCCCTTGAGAGGCAAAGGGTTAAACAGATTTTATTAGTGAACATTTGCAATGAAAAGTTACTTTGTTTTCCTATATGAAGCGCTAAATAATGTTTTATTTATCCAAAAGTTTTTTTGTTGATGGGGCCAACGATCGGAATAACGATCAGGAAGTCCAAAAGGAATGTAATATGTGAAAATTCTCTGTTTAAATTCGCTTCAACGAGGCTGTTTCGAGGACACTTTGTCGTTTTTCCTTGCTATTTGCCTCGGCATTTTTCCTGAACGTAATGAAGAATAATTACAATTTATTGCGAACGTACCGAGTTTTCTGCGATCTCGATTCATCGAAAACGTTTTTCTTGACCTTATTTTTTATTACAGATGTCTTGTTTTCTTCCTGGCTATAGTTGGCAATTGCAGTAATTTGCCGTGGCAGTATAGCTTTCACGAGAATCGTCGACAATTCACCATGCTAAATTTATCTTCGAATTTTCCTCTTTCGAAGTCAACGACGTGGAACGTGCGGAAAAAAGAAACGCCAGTAGGAAATCGAGAAAGGCAAAAGAGAAAAAGAACGAAAGGGAGTCGGGTAATCAATCCCATCGAGATTTAGTAGTGAACTAGAAGTCCGTGTCTCGATCCGTAACAATTTCACCTTGAAATAAAATCTCTTAATTTTTCACTCGCTTCGACGCATAACTTTTTAGAATTCATTTACTCCCAATCGCCAAATTAGTTAGGAAACATCCAGAGGAGAAATCAACGAGCGACCACCGTTTCAACGATAGTCCCTCTTCTCTATAATACGAATCGCGTATTTTTCTTTATGTTATTTCTTTCCGTCTATTCCCAATAAAAGTGACGGAATAATGCCGACAATTTTACGACTCATCGGAGGAATGAGCGAGAAAGAAAACGAGAAGGATAGGGAAAAGACGCGGGTCGATACGAAGAGACGGATGAACCAGAGATGAACGCCAGGAGAGACAAATGCGGAGAAAAGGGGACAAGAGAGAAAGAACGGAAAACTGGCAATCCAATTTTCGCAAGCGTCCAGTGTGGATGCCAGACGAGGGACGACAGCAAGGATCCGCCGGTAGCGCATATATGTATAACTATACACATACACGATTTCCGTTCCGAAAACACACGAGGGTGATAGCTCGAAGCGCCCAGGATCTTTTTCCCCTACACATACGTGCCTACTCTCCTGGCTGTAGTTATTCTTGTGAGAGAAGCGTCGCGTACACATAGACGCCCAGGGGGAAATGAGAGGAGGAATGTGAGGATAGACGAGAAGAAAAAGAACAAGAAGAATCGAATGAACTGTGAGGAACGATGTTTTCTCTTGCAATATCTCCCAAGAATGAAGCAAAAACTTTTATACATATCTATATATATATATATATATATATATATATATATATATATATATATATATATATATATATATATATATATATATATATATATATATATATATATATATATATATATATATATATATATATATATATATATATATGTATATATATATATAGGTATGATACATTCGATCTGAAGTACCTCGTCTTTGAGCTCGTTCCTTCGTACCGCAACGTTTCTCACAATTTTTATCAATTTATCATGTAAAATGGGTCGAGAATGACGCATATATCATAGTACGTTATGATTCAGAGTTAACTAACGGCAATTTGTATCACAAGTTTTTGGACATTATAGACCATTTATCGTTTTTTCACAATAATATTGATTTTTATAGTCATTCGACAGTTGTTTTTTGCACTATGTTGTAATAGAGATCAACAATGGTCGACAAAGGTTGGAACCTCGAGGGTTGGTTCTGCGAAGAATTAGCAATATCTGGCGGTCTATACGCACCGCCAAAAAACCGACACTCGTGGATCGGTTACAAGCCCTTGCAAACCCATGCAAACTATGCCAAACATTCTATGCAGACGTTTGAATTTGTGAAGAAGACTTGTTGAAGTTTGCCAAGCGTGCGGTCCTGGTTTGATGTTCCGAGATGAGAACGTTTGTTGAGCATGGTCCGAGTCGCATGGTTTCAGTTCGATAAATTGTTATTTTGGTTTTTTCGTATATGTAAAATAACGTCACAATCATCATTAAAGAGCAATTTCCGATCGAATAGAAGCATTTTCAATCGTCTAACGGACAATTTGTATTTTTAGACCCCCTCGAACCGCAAGGTTGAAGATTAGGTTAAAAAACCACTTTTTTTTTTATTGTTATTTTTAACATATTGTTACAGCTTATATCGATCGGAAATCACTCGCTGATCACGAATTTGTGGGTTATTTTCCTCTCGCATAAAAATTGATATGTCAAAAGTCGGGAAATCATGATTTTTTACAGTTTTTTCAAGTTTTTGTGCAGTAATGTTAAACCAGCGCAAAAATAACCACCATTTTTGTAATGTGCGAGAAATTTCCGATCGAATAAGAATATTCTGCAGTCATTTTTGAGATTTTTGAGAAAAAATTTACGTCTTTCGCCCATATATACGACTACGATAGCTCGTGGCCAACTTAACTTGGGTATTAAAAAAAAGTGCGCCCTTTGACCGCTCAGATGTCGCAGAATCAACTCTCGAGGTTTTAACATTTGTCGAGCGTTGCTGATCCCCCCCCCCTATCTCTGCGGAATTCATCGAGGACAGATGTGACGTTTCGTCGAAATTCAAACATAACAAATTTTACTGTTGAACACGGAATATTCAAAATTGTTCAAATTTGACGTTTTTTTTAAGATTCGAGGCATTCGCGTGGCATTTAAATCATGAGCGCAGTTCACGCGAGTTGGGCGAATTAAAAGTTTCTCGGTTTGCAAAATTTTTAACTGGAGGGAAGAAGGTGCATCTTCAATGAGAATGCAAAAAAAATACAGGCATAAAGAAGGATAGAGAGAGGAAGAGAATAAGAGAAATAAAGAAAGAGAGGGGATAACGTACCACGGAAGGTCAGAAGCAGGGTGCAAGGAGCGAAGGCTGACGGTGAACTCCGTGAGTTTACGGCCGAGACGGAGCGAAAAAATTCATTCGCATACAGGATTCTCCGGAGCTCGGGACACTGCCTAGAATAATTCCGAGGTCTCTCGCGGCTAGAAGAGAGCTGAAGTAGCGTGGGGGTTGTTCGCGGTTTTCGCCATCGCTCCTACCTACCCACCCTGAAGCAACTTACATATATCGAGTCGAGGGACCCCGGTGAGTCTCGTTCTCACGACTCGACTTTGAATCCAGGTTAAATTGAAGCCCCACTCTTACATACGTTCCAACTATAACTCCACGGTGTTCCTTTTGCGGGGTTGATGCAGAAACTCTTTGTTGATAAAACATTCAACCCTTCTCTAGCGTCGGTGGATTTAAAAATAAGGGAAAAAACAAGATTAGAAAGTAGGAAGTTATAGCAAATAACACGAAGTTTGGTATGCAAAAGTTGAAGTGTCGTGACCCAAGAAAGAGGGCAAGCCGCATAATAAATCTAATGAAAACTAATTATCCTTATTTTTTAAACAAATTCTCAAAACGAGAACAATTGCTTATGTTTATCTTCGTTTTTAGAGTTCGTAGGATGAAAACGAAATAAGAAAAGAATTCTTATTATTTTTGGAGCTGATTCGAGTCTTGATCGGGGTTGATTGTCAACGTTGATCTCGGGTCGTTCGAGCAATAACAAATATTGTGGAAAATGCACGATGATATTTATCGATAAAAAGAACAAAAGTTGTCGATATTTGTTTGAGCAACGGGTGAACAATTTGATTCTGAATCGCTCTGTAGATCAGACGCGTGGGATGTTGCAAGCTTCGAGGTCAACCGGAAATGCCCGGGAGACGATGAGGCCCCCAGGTATAAAGCGAAGTGCCCTCTTCCGTATACGAGATACTTGTTCCAGTGCTCAGAGACTCGATTCTCGAATAACGTGAGTTTTCTCTCATCTTTTTCTTCGCTTCGACTCTCTCCCTCTCTCTATATCTCTACCCTCGGAAGACGACGTTCTCGTTCCTGACACTATTTCCAAACTCTCTCCCTTTCTCTCTTCCTCTCTATGTATATATATATATAGTTTTTTGTTTTCATCCAAGCGGCAATAACAATTGATTCAATCAGCAATAAAAGATGGAAACGATGTTATATAGATTACGAAACAGCTTTTTACAATTACCCTCTCGCTGTTTCACTCTTCAATGGATGCAGGGATATCGAGGACGAGCGAGTCAACAAGAGTAAAGTTGCCGGCTTTGGTTCGCGAGAGGTAGGGAAACTCGACGATCGCGAAAAGGAAGCGAGAGCGAGAAATATCGTCGAGGGCTATCGTTTGCGCAACGACGGCAAATTTGAGACGCGAATAAACGAGAATGGAGCAATAGAGGAGGCTACGAAAGTACTCGAGAACCCGAGGCCAAAAATTCATTTGAAAAGTAGGCGAATGCTCGAGGCGGACTGCGAGAGTACAGGTTTCTGGGAATGGAAAGTCGACGAGACCCCGAGGAAAAGTGAAGCTGTGTCAAAGTTGAGGAACCTGCGGCGCGAGCGCAAAGACGTTTTCGTCGAGCTCAGGTCGAGTTTACAGAATATGCTGAATGCCGTACGACGGATGAAGAATCAACGAGCGTCGTGAAAATACGATTTAAACTTTTCGATATCGTGCTATTTCGAGAAATTCTGAAATTTCAATGAAATGGCGAGTGTTTGAAGAATTTGTTTCTACGTACTTGATCATAGGTAAGCATAGAATTCATATTTTTTCAAATTAATAATTTTGTTTGGACTCGTAATTGAGAAATTTCCATAAATATAGAAACAAGATATTGTTTTGCAGTCAAAATATATTTAATAACATATAAATTTGTGACACAATACAATTACTAAAATTATGAGAGTGTTTCCTGTCACATTTTCACATAAACAAGCAGTAACACCTGTTAGCCAATTGTGAACAATACTTCACAATTAATGTGATGTTGAATTATATATTTAGACTATACGATATGTGTGTATACCTTTCAGGTGGTTCGACAGTGAGAGTGATCAAAGTCGGTCATTGGGTCGATCAAATATTTGCATCATAAGCCACTCGGTCTGGTTTGAGCGTTGATTTGAAACCTTGACGGACCTAATTGACGAATAGAGCGAGCACGAATTGAAAAGGGCGTGATCTAGAGAGTCCGAGAGGGTCACGATCGGTTTTCCGAGTACTCGAGCTAACGTGAAACAGGTTCGAGAGTGAGAGAGAGAGTGCAGAAGAGCGAGTGTATGGCCCTATCGCGATTGGCAAACATTTTGCGATTCGAACTGAGAATTCCAAATTGAGAACCGAGCTCGAGCTTTCACAGCCATACGAGTATTTCTGTAATACGCGTCTGTTATACATGTCTATTATTTGGCTCTACATAGATTATGAAGTGATATATAATGTAGGTATGTACGTGCTATATATGCATATCGACGCATTGCCCAGGAGCAAATCAATGACCACATGAAGGCACAGTGGGTCGACTACGAGAGCTATCGCTCTGGGCGCGTATTGTTATTTACTTTGAAATCAGTAAACAGCCAAGCAGACAGTATTAATCATTGGACGTTGATTTGCGCCTGTACTTGGTGAGCGTTTGTTCTTGCGTTGTTTCGCCATCATCCTGTATTCGCTTGCAAACGAAGCAGGTGAATGCAGTGCAAAAGATCGTTGCGTCAAGAAGCCGATGATGTTAAAATCGAGCTTAATCATTGGACGTTCATTTGAGCCTGTACTTGGTGAGCGTTTGGTCTTGTGTTGCTCTGCCATCATCATGTATTCTCTTCCAAGCGAAACAGGTGAATGTAGTACAAAAGACCGTTGCGTCAAGAAGTCGATGATGTTAAAATCGAGCTTAATCATTGGACGTTGATTTGTGCCTGTACTTGGTGAGCGTTTGTCCTTGCGTTGCTCCGCCATCATCCTGTGTTCGCTTCCAAACGAAGCAGGTGAATGTAGTAGTAAAGATCGGTGTTTTAAGAAGTCGATGATGTTAAAATCGAGCCTGAAGTTGATGGGATCAATAAGCATCCATACTCGCAAAATCATCCAAGACGCATTTTTAAATTTTCTTATTTACTTTTGGAATCGAATGGAGCGAATAATTCTTGAATGTATGAAAAACGTTGTATACTTTTGTGTCTAATAAATGTTGGTAATTATTTTGCGGTGAAATAATGTCGAGTGCTTCTTCGAATATAATCAAAAACCTTATAAAGTATTCGGCGACTCGTAGATCGTTTGTATCATCGAGCTTTCCAAAAGCCATGGGTCTTTCCGTTACAATCGTCGAGGGACGTGGATTCCGGTGGCAAAGTTTTTAAGCAATTCGTCCGTTTTAATCGTTCACGATCGCGCACGCACAGCCCATTCGTACTCATTGGAGCAGAGATCGAGAGCACGGATCGGCATATGGGTAGTATTTCGAAAGCACTCTTCGCTGCGCTAATTAAACGCGGCCGGGTAATACGACCGAAACGCGCTTTGCCCGGTTTACCCTCTCGACGTATCTATACGTATAGTATAATGAGTTGGTGAGAGGGAGAGGTGGGGAAATGAAAGCTCGCGAGTGAGTGAACTCGCCGGGGCTCGATTGCCGGATTAAGCTTCGGCGCCCGACGACCTGGCAGCGCTTTCCACCAAATTCTGAGAGGGATGTTGTGGATCGCACCTACGCCCTGCTTTAATATCGACATTTACACGAATATGGATGTATTCGTAAACGCAAAATTAAAGTTCAAACGACGATAAAACGAATTTTTATATACGTAACACGATATTGACACGATTAAAACAAAGATAATTCGTACGAATTATATACTGACATATTTTTCTGAACTAACAGATACAATGCCTTCTCAGAATTTTCAAGAGCATTTGCAATTTACCTACTCGTCGAAATAAGCGAGTATTTGTTTTTAATTCGTAATTAAGCCGAGGTTATAATTATCTTGACTCAAATTCAAATATGTATAATAATGAATATAATTTCGTGCGATTTCTCGACGAGACGGAACGAGAAGGAACTGTTTGTTCTCGCCGGGCTCTGGAAACTCCGTACAATAGGAGTCTCCAAGAGCAACGGTTCTCTGTGTGTTCGCGGACTATAGATCTTCCGACCGCAGGACACGACGTCGTGCCAGCGGTGAACAGCTAACGGGTCTGGTTTACTCGCTTCCGGTTCCTCTATCTCCCTCTCTTTTCTACGTCGTCTAAAATTTCACCCGACGAGAAATCCGCCGTTATATCCATGCTGACTCACACTGTACGTTTGGATCCGAGATCCCAGATAGAGCGCGGCGTGCACACACGCGGTTATGAGACGCGTAGTAAATAACCAGCACGTCGCGGCTTACCCTCCATTCCATCCCCTCGCTAACATCGTATCCATCTTCACTTAGTCTCTCTCTTTCTCTCGCTTTCTCTCTCTTACTTTCCCCGGGACTCCCTTGGCGTAACATCCACTAAATTTTCTGGCCACCGACCGAGCGTCTGCTGCAACATTCATTCTGTGAAAGGATTGAACCCTCATAATGTCGTACGAGTAATGTTCCCAACCGACGAGCACTATGGCGAATGAAAGGCAAGTAAGCGGTAAGAGGATTGTTAATAAATTCGTCCTGCGAGTCAATTTTCCAAGTTGCTTTTCCGTAACTCGCTAAGGTTTATCGAAAGGTCACGCGGTGCGAGGAATTTAATTTCGAAGAATCGCTGGAATAATATAACGTTGATGAACCGAGAGTGTTGGGAATAAAATGGAAAAAGAGGTCGATAAATATTTACGCTATTTTTCAGAATCGAGAAAACGATGGATGGTACTTCTCGCGATTGCGACTAAAATCGTATCTGAAGTCCCGTTTTCAGCCGAGTTGGTCTTTAGATTGTAAATCTGCGAGAGTTTATGACGAGAAGATTCCGCGTAATAAGGAATTTCATTTTGAAGAAGTACTGGAAGAAAATATGAAGAATTTAGCGATAAAGAAACGCGAGCTATGGATCGACGAATAAAATGAAACTTGTTGATAAAGAGAACGAGGGACACGTCTATTTTTCTTCACTTTTACAAAGCTCGAAGAGCTAACGCATTAATTAGCATAATTATCCAATTATGTATGCATCGTTTTATATTGAAAAATATCGTCGATCGAATGTTGACAAAGAAAACAGAAGAACGATGAGATGGTTTGTTTCGTGAAGAATAAACGAGAATTTAATGAAAATTTGATATTTCGTCGTTTGAGAGAATACGCCTTTTTCCAAAGAATGGGACGACAGTCGATTGTTACGAGACTCGCATCGCGAGTCAATTTTCCGGTCACGTCGCTCCTGCGAAACTTTTGAATCTTTTGCCAAGGTTATGAAAGAACCGGGGAACAAGGAATTTAATCATGAGAAATCGGAGGGGGTTGAACAAGAAGCGGAGGATGGAGACAGTAAAGTTGCGAGAAGACGGGAGGAGATGAAAGGACGACAGAGCGAGTTGATGAAGAGAGGAGAGAGTAAGGATTTTCTGAGGCGTTTGTTCATCGAGAGAAACGAGGCGGAGCAGGAAGAGACTCTTCTTCGCGCGCAAGAAGCACAGGAACTTCGATGTCTACAGGCGGAACAAACGCAAAAATTGGGCGAAGAACTGATGCGCAGAAAACGTGAGTGTTATGATTTATAGAAAAGCTCTCGCAACGACAATATTATCCGTGATTGAACGAAATAGAAATATTCCAGATGACGATATACGCCAGCAAAAACTCAGACAACTGCTCAGAAGTGATTCGATCGAGCTTAGACAATTGGAGAATCAACTGCGCGAAGCTTATGCCGCAAAGGCCGCGAGAACGCAGCTTTTGGAACGAGAGATTTACCGACGGAACTCGAAAATTCAAGAACTCGAGCAAGATCGGATGATACAAGGTTGGTATCGGGTGAGTCTCGATTTATCTTTCTTTTACAATTATTTTTTGACTTGATAAAAGAAATATTTCGAGTTATTGGTAACGATTTAACGTTTGATCAAACAAATAAAATTCTTTTCTCTCTGCCGACAATTTCGTGATGCAAAAAAAATGCAGGACGACAGATTTGAGAAGGAGCAGATGCTCGAAGCTCATCGAAAAAAGGAACAGTATCGACGTGATCTTCAGGAACAACTTGCGTCGAATCAACGTCTACGTCAGCAGAAGATCGAGGAGACGAGACTCGAAGGGAAACTCGTCGAGGACACTTTGACACGTGGGATCGAGAGCCACGAGAATCGCCGAGAAAAACGAGCGAAAGCCTCGCGTCTGCAGGACGAGCAGAGAGCCTTTCTCGAAGCTCGTGAATCTCGGAAATCGAGGGAAAAGCAAGCGGCCTTGAGAGAAGAGAAAGAGTACGCGCGTATGTTCTCGGAAAAATTGAACCAAGAGAAACAGGGTGACGATGCCAAGGTATGGACGCGTTAAACCAGCCGACGTTTTAATCCGTTAATCGTTGCGTTATTATCATAAATTAATTAAAATTGACGACAGTCAAATTGCATGCAAATTGGAATTTTACACGATTACTCTTCCAACGAACCCGGAACAAAATATTCATTTACGTATCAAAATTTCAAACAATTGTTACTTTTGACTTTTTCAAAATCGACGTGACTTTTGCAAGCTTTCCCTCATAATTAAAACATCATAAATTTCCGTAACTTCTTGCGAATCGATCGTTAAAAGAACAAATAAGAAATATCTCTCGTTTCATTTTTCCAAAAAGGCGGCACTTAGGTCAGCGAAAGAAGCGATGGTGGAAAAAATGACGCAAAATATCTTGAACGCCGAGCGCGTTAAACGCGAACGCGAGGATGCCATCGAGAAACTCATGACGGAAGAGGAGAAAAACGAGTTGGAAAATCGACTGAGAAATGCGGCTATCGAGAAGGCTCGTATAACCAAAGAATCGTTAGAGGACATGGAGCGTCAGAGGATCATGAAAGAGGAGAGTAAATCGACACAGACTGAGATTGATCGAGCGTTCGCCAAATACTTGGAAAAGGAACGCGAGAAACTTGTAATTGCCGATAGGCGAAAACAGGAAGAACGTCGCGCCAAAGGTAATACATGTAGATATATAATAGTTCTTTGGATAAATGTTCTCGCAGCACCACGTACTGTACATATATGCATAGCGGAGTTGAGGCGAACGAGGCGAGAATGTAGTGGAGCGTGTTTGTTTGTAAGTTTACCCGGAGAATTAGTGGAGCTCGTTTAAGGGACGCGAAGGGATGGAACGAGGGGTTGGTTAGATGCAAAACTCTTAGCTCTCTCTCTGTACAGTCGGGATTGCTGTCTGGAAGAGCATGACTGATCACCCACAATCCTCCCCGAAAGGATATATAAATTACTTTCAACGTGGAGTAAAGTCGGTAAACGACAAAATCGTGGAGGTCTATATGTGCAATGTTTCGTGTCCTTGTCTCTCTTTGTCTCTCGTGGTAAAGAGCTACGTTTTATGCTAGATGGATTTAACGTCAAAGTACTGGATATATACCTAAGTACGTCGTATCCTTCCATAGTCACCGTAGTGCATTATTCACGTATAAAAGGCTGCGTGTAATTCTTCATAGTAGCAGGATTTCTAATTGTTCTGAAAACAGAGGAAAATATGTTTTACCTCAAAGTTTCTTTTAAGCTTTTACGATAAACATATTTTTTTCTTTGTTTCTTACTTTCTCGCCACTTTGCACAAACTCTATCCTCGGCGGAGTTACCGCTCTGTTCCGAGAGTTAGAAACTAAAAAAAAGAAGTGAAATGTAATTGAAGCTAAAGAATAATCAAGTAACTTTATTATTTGGTTATAATCCTGCAGGGATCGAGTATGGCAAGGATCTTAAGGAAGCTATCGCTAGTTCCGGTATGCGTTACGCCGAGGAAATTCTGAGGAATCAAGCCGGTTTAAGAAAGGCTCGCATTGTTGAGGACGAGAGACGACAATCCATTGAGAAGGAATGTTCGAGGATGCTTAGCGAGCACGAGAAGCATTTACAGGGATTTCTAAAGTTCGTCGTAGAGTAAAGTTCTTTGAGAAAGTTACTCGTATAGCTGAGATAATGAAACCGTTACAGGCTCGTAGCTAATAAATTTTCAGTTATTTTTCCATTTGAAACAAATCCAATCATTCCGTTTGATGAAACTACTTTAACTACATTTTAATAAATTCCACTTATAATGAACTTGATTTTAAACATATTTTCATATCACGATAATACCGATGATTATAATTATAATCTCCATTGCCATTTAGGATGCGAATAGTCCTGTTAAACTATTACAGGTTCATGTTTAATAGCGTCACCATATGTACGATAGAACTATATAATTATATTGACCAGGTACACAGTTTGTAGCTATTGCTGCAGTTCTTTACAGCTAAAGTTCTTTGGTGAAGTTACTCGTATAGCTGAGATAATGAAAGCGTTACAGGCTCGCAGTTAATAAATTTTCAGTTATTTTTCCATTTCAAACAAATCCAATCATTCCGTTTGATGAAACTACTTTTACTACATTTTAATAAATTCCATTTATAATGAACTTGATTTTAAACATATTTTCATATCACAATAATACCGATGATTATAATAATAATATCCATTGCCATTTGGGATGCGAGTAGTCCTGTTAAACTATTACAAGTTCCTGTTTAATAGCTTGATCATATGTACGATAGAACTATATAATCATATTGACCGGGTACACAGTTTGTAGTTATTGCTGGCTATTAGCTCTCCTGCATTGGAACGAATACCACAGAAAATTTTTATTCACTCGCATGCTCTTTCGCTGGCCCCGAGGGTAAATCTAAACCAGCTTATCGGGATTCTATGTGCAAACGTATTAAAGTGACTCGATGCACGTTACGTATCCGGAGCTGAATCGCTTTTGGTACAGCGTATATGCGAAATATCACAATCGAATTCGTTGAGTGGATCGAAGCTTCGCTCTCTCGTAACGTTGTGGAGGCTCTTTGAATTTCCTGCATCTCTGCGGGGATACATATGTATGCATATTTATATATATGTGTTTATATGAAAGGCAACATTCCCTGGTTTGTGACAGCCTCATTTCGATATCGAAATTTCCACGGAATTTCTACAACGAGATATACATTATCAATGCACGGTCGCGTATTTGCGCATACATACTGCATTATACATGCCTAAATACATGCGCGAAAGGTGCATGTGCTGTAAAAGCAAATTGGAAATTCCAGATTCGCTGAACACTTCACGGGCTACCTGTGCTCATGACATTGCACGTTCCTTTGACCCCGATTTCCTTTTTTCCCTCTAACTGACTCTGAAAGGCTATCCGAGACAGGCGCATCGAAGAAAAGCTCATTACGTTTCGTTTCAATGGGATTCGTCGCGATCCGCCTCTCGCGGGAATTACAAAATGCAATTCTCAAATTTTGACAAAAGAGGTGATTGAAAATTTTCTGAACAAGGAAGGAGGTGCTTTTATTGGGTCATGGGATGACAAATGTTTAAATTGTTACCAAAGGAAGACATCACGTTTGTCTTGAATAAGGTTCTTCACGAAATTCGTCAATTCTTCTAGAACAAAATAGTGAAGTTTCTCATTGTCCTGAAATATCATGGAATTCTTCGTATATATAGATATGTTTACGTTTATTACTTGGCTAATATCCCAGGAATATTAGATTCTCATTAAAATCTTCCATTCAACCTTTGCTTATTGCTGTCTTTGCTCGCTTTTGTCCAATACTGAGCTTTTCTCATCCGCGACCAAAAATGAAAAGGTGCTTTAATTGGGTTGTTGAATAAGAAATATTTAAATTGTTCCAAAAGAAGAAAGGCATCACGTTTGTCTCGAGTAAGATTCATTTACGAAATTCATCGATACTCCTAGAATGTACCAACTTTATAGGGCGAACGAAAATGGTAAAAGTTTTCATTATCCTCAAATATCATGAAATTCTTCGTATATACATAGTTACGTTGATTACTTGGTTAATATTCCAGGAATATTAGATTCTCATTAAAATCTTCCATTCAACCTTTGCTCATTGCTTCCTTTGCTCGCTTTTGTCGAACATTGAACTTGGCTCATCCGCGAGCAAAAATAAAGAGAGATCGCACGGAGGGTGTCGCCGGAGATAAATTTTCATTGGCCGAACATCCCTGCGAAATGGCGAAGGTTGGGATATAAGGTCGTTCTAGAGAAATCTAGAGAAATCGAGGGTTATATATTTGCCTCGTTTGTGAGATAGAAAGCACACGGGGAAAGAGTGTAGGGTATCACGCCTCATCTTGCTACGAGGCTTTCTCAGTCTGGAAAGCTTAAGTGAAGCTTTTCGGCACGATATATGTATCAGGGTATCTACAAAAGGGATCATTCGTCGAAGGGTATCCGGATGTACGTATGTTATACCTGACGGTACTTTTCAACGTATTTTGTGGAATATATTTCCTTTCCATTGTCGAAACATTCAAACTTATTGAATAATGCTTGAGAAGCCAAGACTTCGTTGCTAAAATTTTGTATCGTTATCATTGTTCCTCGTTTTGTTTGCATTGATTCGAATGTTTGCATGAAAATGTAAAAGTGAGAAATATTGTCTGATAGAATTATCTGATATTAGAGAATTCTTGAATGTTCAATACAACGATTGTGGAACACCAGATAAATTTCCTGAAGGAAGTGTGATCATTAGGAAATTCGAGTGGCGACAGCTGGCTCGTAAAAGCTCCTTCGTCAATTTTCGACCTCGTGCAACATTAGGGTTATCGGGACAATCCAGCCATTTTCTCGCTAAATAGCCAAGATCGTTACGTCAGGTTTCTGAAAGAGAGATATACGCGGCTTCTGAGCGATGGAAGTCCATTGTTACCAGCTTTCTGCCCAATTATAGCGACGTCGAGGGATTAAGGCAGTCTCTATGTGCAATGTCTGTGAAGATGGGCGCCTACGTCCATGTATTGAAGAGCATGGACCTCCGAGAGGTATGTACCGAATGAAAGCTCCAGAGGAGGTTTCGGCGTGAGAAGAGAAGAAGAGCGTGGGGCCTCTCTTTGGATATAGCGTTCGCCCCATTACCCTCGCCTGCCTTAGCGAGGCTCTTGCGGCTCATGAATGCCTTATAAGGGATGAATTCCACTGGGCCGAGTTATGATTCCGAAAGAAGTTTAACCGTAGGAGAAGTGGGGTACACAATCCTCCGTCTTCAATTTGGGTTTGATGTCGGGAATCCCTACAAAAGATTTTATTAAGGATTACAAAACGTATTCAGTTGTAAATGAAAAGTTGTCTCATTAATGCGTGGGGAATATCAAATAAAAACGAATGATAGGATCGACCCAGTTAAATAAAGAAAATCATCTAATTTCGACAGCAAGAAGAGTGTTTTATAACTATCATATTCCATGACGGAATTCTCAATTTTGTTAGGCATTCTGAAACGTTATATCGGGGCTGAAAGAAGACGAGATTCTAAATTTTAAGAACTTGAAAATCTTTCCAAATTATAAGTGGATGAACTGTTTCAATCCCAAGAACCCCTGTTTACTTTGACGTTTACAACATTTTCTTGTATAATAATTCTGGACCATAATCCACCCAAATTGCGCCTACACCTCTGGAATTTAATACAGATAAAGTTTTATACTCGAGGAAAAATCGACAAACTGATGGAGTGATTAGAGAGCGACGGAAACAAAATCATTAAGATAAGAAATGAAATGTGGTAAATAATTTAAATATAAAAATGGCACAAGCACTCCGAAGAGTTCTCCTCTCCCGCCCATTTTCCATTTTTCCTCTCTACTCTAGGACCGTTCGTTTCAGTCTATGCATCTTCTGGTTGATGCGAAAATCAGAAATGGGATCTCTTGTATGAGGTATGGTGGGAAGTTTCGTGACGACTCGAGATCTCGTTATACGGATATGAATACATATGTATATATATATATATATATATATATATGTGCTTTCCGTACTACGATGGAGACGCGAGGTGCAGGATCGCACGTAACATTTCTTGTATGGAAAAGTGAACATATATATAAGTATATACATATATACGTGATGATGGCGAAAACAAGTACGCCACGGGGTTTCAGGACATCGCATTCAGGACGAAGCAGGACTAGGAAGAGCGAGCATGCATCCCATGCCTCAAAGGTGTGTACTCACGCTTCACTCTGTGTCTACGAACCCGCCGAACTCCCTTCTATGCCATCGCCACCCACCACCAACCCGTAAGGTCCGTTATGTATTATTCATGTGGCAACAGCCTGGTCGATTCTGCTCGTACGGATTAAATTTGCATTTCGAGACGTATCCTTCTCTCCTCCGAGTGGTCTCATAGCAGCTATGTGGTGTGTTCGCCACATGGGAATCGATCGGTTATCTCGTCGAGAATTCCGAATCTCCTCTATCGTCTTTCTATCGATCTTGGTAAATAATAACTGCTTAAATGTTAAAAAGTCGTACGTTTATTGAAACAATTTTCAACAAAGCTATTTTATTTCTACTTCGAATTTTATACGGATATGCAAAAAAAGTACAAGCTTTTATAATCGAACCAGCAGTTTTTTTTTACTACAATGATATTGTTCCATTTGTCGGATCTTTCAAGGGTGCCCAACTAAATAAATTTTATTCTACCGGTTGGTGCTTTGCGCACATTGTGACGTAACGTAAGACATTTTTGTTTCAGAAGCTTTCAGAAAAAACCTGCAACTCTCGCCATTCGGAAACTTTTCTTTTCAAAGACTTCTCATCAGTGTTCTACAGTTTCAAGAATTTTCAATACCGTTACCTAACTAATCGCCTGTACTCGGAGAAAAGTTGAGTTACCATGTCTACCAAACGTGAGAATAATTCTTCGCACAGTTCTTTGTAAAATGTAGGTACTCGTAAAAAATGAGCTGTTATTTACCAACCAAGATTTAAAGTTCCTCGACGTAATATCTATCGTCGTACGAACGTGCATAACATATCCGACTCATTACATGTAGGAAATGCATACGTGTATATCTAAATAGTAGAAGATGCAAAGTCGATACGATATTATCTACGTATATATCAGTCACGTCCTGTACACAAAAGAGATCGATAAATCATCGGTATCGTGACGAACGGGATGAATGGAAAATTCAAGAGTTAACGCAGGTACATGGTATGTGTGTTACATCGTATACGCGTGTATGCGTTCAAGATTATACGAGCATCGATAGCGTATCCGTGGATTTGGGATCACTCAGAAATAATATACCACGAAGGATGATCGATAGGTTCCTATAGCATGGAACAGGCTCAGCTTTCTTTTCCCGCATTACCTTTTTTTTATTCCTGTTCTCCTTATCCTCTTCAATCACTATTTGCTCTCCCCTCGTCTTTGATATCCTTACCGGCGATACGAAACTTTAGTCATTCAGCCACTTTTACAGTTCATGCTGTAATACTCGGTATACTGGGTAATACGAGCTTATCCTATGTGGGTTTTCCTTCTCTATGCACGGACCTTAATAGACCCGGTCGGCAGTCATTCGTGTTTAAGGGCTGATGTACTATATAAATGTATATGCTCTCGTTTTATACTCGCCCTATTGAACCCTCTCGTTTTACTTCCTTTATATATGTCGACTTAATTCGATGTATGTGTGAGTATGTTGCTATCGAATTCACGTAGAATACAAATACGAATGTAATGCGGCGAGGCAGGACAATGTATACTTCTAAGGCATTGAGAAACTGGAGGGGTTATGTTCACCTACGCACACGAATGACTCAAGAGACGTAAGAAGGTAGAATGAGGTCGTTTGTATATGTATGTATACAGAGGAGGTATAGGGCACGGTGCTCTTTTACGCCGACCTCTTTCTCTCTCACTTCTCTCGACCCCTCGAAACTCCTTTCTTTATTGCCAGCACACTTCGCCGACTGCGCTTTGTTACGGGCTCTCAACTTTTCCCATATTTTGTGATTGGCATGCTGCCTCTATACTGCCTTCGCTCTCGAAGAAGAGAGGTCGCTGAGACCGGAGAGCGATGGGGGATCTTGCTCGTAAAAATATCCACACTAGAAAGAAGCCTGGCTTCTGTCTCTCCCTCTCTCTCTGGTGGTATTTGTTTTCCTTTTGGTACAACCAGATTCTACCTTTTTTCACGTTCTATCGTTCGGGCATCGATGGATATTATACCGATGATTTTTATGCTCTAACATAAGGGAGAAAGCAATGATGGAGTATAATCGTATTTGTTTTATAGGACCTTGCTTGAGGCAGCAATTAAAAAAAAACTACTGTGAAAAACTTACCTTCGTGACTTACCCAAGCGATGATGATTAGTTATACGAAGTATCGATTCGCTTTATATCACTGAGTTTCTGTAAATATAAAATTCAAAACCTGTTGTATTTATTAATGATATAAGGTTTTTCCATTTCTATTTATTACTACCAATTTTCTTGATAATTAATCGATACAAGCATACAAGCAAATTGCCATGCATCAAACTTTACCATGAAGCACTTTAGTGGCGTGACCACGCAGCTCATGAGCTTCACCAATTGATCGACGTTATGATGATGGCGCTTTGATCCCTCAGGCCCAAAATCACGGGTTGCTTGTCGACCTCTCTATGCCATAATTGCTAAAATCCGGAGTCGAAATTTTTACTGCTCGTCTCAATTTCCTAGAGCCTATTTCCTTTGTAGTGCACAAGCCGCCAGCCTCGGGTCAATGTCAACGTGTCCTCCAGCTTGAATCTAGGGACATCACCGATCCTCCGGGATTCTACTCTCAATGCCAAGTTCGAAAAATGCGCCCTCCGTGACTCCGCTCTCGATACCAACTCTGCCTGGTGAGGCAGCTATGGGGAGAGTCCATGGACCTTCTAAGACCCTCTGCTCAATGAGAATGTAAAGTTTCTGCCGTTTTGGAGGGTCTACCACTTGATTCCGCCTATTCTCGATCTCTCAACAACTTTCGACTCCGGATCTTTTCTACATAGCGAGTGTATGTTTTTATACATAATACATTCGTGAAAATGATCCCTAAACATCGGATGGTTGAAGTATCATCTACGACATTACGAAAATACTAGAATCAATTTACCACTGTCAAATCAAAATAATGCTTTAACTGAATTCTAACTTTCACTTCCGCTTCTATCGAAACGATAAGACGACGTAAGGGTACCAGGCTCAGCCGGTGGTGTCTCTGTAGTTCGTGGAGAAAAGTTTTTGCGGGAAGGAGGAACATGGCGGTGGTAGTTGCGACTCCGACCTCCGCCGTCTAGTCATAAATTATCCAAAGTTTTCGTTGTCTCTGGAAATAAGTGTGCCAAGGCGCGTGGGTTGGTTTAATGCAAGTGGGAGAAGAAGGGAGAAGCAGTAACGCAGAGGTTGCCCTCGAGAGCTGTACGAGGGTAGTACTATCCAGTCTATGTTTTTTTTTTCAACTTTTTTCTTTTGCCGACTTTCCCAGCTGTCAACTACGCTGCTTCCCCTTGCTTCCTTTCGCCGATCTCTCTACACCGTACCATATACCACATATTTGCATCCACCCGAGGTCTCCGGAGAAATTTAAACGAAGTTTCGGCTTTGGCTATGTATGTACGTATGTATACATATACACGCAGACTGAATTCAGAATAAGAAAACAGAAAAACAGTTCCCTTCGCGAACATGTTTTGGGGCTTGCTAGTTCAATCGAGTTTTACGCTGTTTATCTCAACGCTATTTCGGTGTGCTCTTTATCATCTTATATATTTCTTTGGAAAATTGGTCGGCAGGGTTGAAAAAGAAAGATCAGACGGAATCGTGTCACACTTGAAGGTAAATTCCTGCCGAACTAGAAGAAGAAGATATATGCATTATTTACTGAGCGATAATACTTCCGAGAGATCGCATGTGACCCAGCAAAACGACTACGAGCTATATGAGTAAAAGAAATGCGCATATGCAAACAGTGCGACATAAGCACATAGCAGTATTTGTAGGAACCGAGAGAGCCCCGCTCAGCTTTGTGGAATCTCGTAAATTTCCTTCGTTCGAACGTACAGCTGAGCCATTTTCACAATGTGGCAATGCCGTGATGAGAAAATCCCGAGGATCGTCGACGAGCAAGGTTAAGCAAAATGTTGAACTACCATGGGCAGCGCTGATGGTGATAAAAACTCGTAAATTTCTATTATCGTAAAAGTGACGATGGTTCCAGCTGGTGATCCACTTCCAGGATTCCAGGTCCGTTGGAAAAAACAAATCATTTTTTTTTTTCAAAAAGACTGTAGGGTAGTTACACGATCGGAAATTCCTCGGACAGAAAGAATATTACATTTTTATTCTCGATTCGTCGCAATATGTCGGTTAGAAGCTAGAAATAATGAATTTTTATGTTTTTCTGCCGTGATTTCTGAGAGAAAAAATATCTGACTGAACTATGGAAAATGTTTCATACCCAGGATGATTATTACAGCGTACATGGACTGTGACACAATCTACTAACAAGAATTTATGAAACTCACCTGTCTCTTCCGTTTTCTCTTCGACCTCGATGATAATTCTGAAATAACATTCGTAAGTCTGTTCGAAATTTGATGTAATAGAAATTACAAGGAGCTGTGAATTTGCTGTCTCAACGAAGGGAGTCCCAAGTCCAGGAGTCATTCACTGTGAATTTCCGTCCGCCTTTGGCGAATGGTAAGACGAATAAATTAATGAATATTTCATGAAGTAAGGGGCAATCGATCGTATATGCCCTGGTTGCATTGTATGAGCGTTATGGAAGATTAACGTATTTGGAATGTATAACACAGGGTGTAATATCAATTAGTAATGATATACGGTGAGATCGATGCAACCGGTGCAAAGCCGGCTTACGTTAGTTCGCGAATATCTCGTATCGCTCTTGTATCCACGATCAAAACCTGATGTGCCGGTATTTCGTGCAAATCGGTGCACCCACGATCCGATCTAAATCACGTAACGAGATTACCGAACACTTCAGAACGACGAAAGGGGATCTTAGTTGTTAACGAGATGAGATATATTTAGAGCTTATAGAATGGATAAATTTTAGATGGGTATTATTGTATGAAGACTAGTAAATAGCGATTTTGACTACAATTTTGCAACAAGAACAACGATTAATCATTATATATTAAACTCAAAATATAACGATGCGTTTTTCATACGTTTAATACAATTTTCCTTTTTCTTTCGCGAAGTACACAACCCAGTGAGCGTGTATGCATTGAAATCTACGTGCCCGAAGTTACGGAAAACTTCCCGCGGCAGCAGCATCGTACAAGCTTGTTGGGCGATCGTTTGTATGTGGGAGTGAAACGATCTCACAACGTTGGCATGAAGTTTCGTTCGTGTTTGAATCGTCGTGCGGCGTTTAAAAAAAAGCCAGTAAGACGTAAATTGTATGCGAAAGTTCTTGCTCTTGTCAAAACTAAATTTCCTCGTGGTATTCAGAAATAGACATTGATAAGAAGGAATGAAAACGGGGACAAAGTATTTATCGTAATTTCTATTATTTTATTAGTACATTATTATATACACATTACACACGAATACAGCCTTCGTTAATGTTGTTATTTATACAAAGTCCGTGCAAAAATACATCAGCAAACCCACGATTTTTATCATCGTCATCTTCATTTTTTGTTTCTTTTTTTTGTTCTTTTGTTTTTTGTTTTTTTTTTGTTCATTTTAATTACGAGGCTCCTTCTCACGATTAATTGTTATAGTACACATGGCCAATCGCAAACGTGGCGCGGTGAATCTTCGATATATCGAAGAATCGATCGACGTCGTTATTACAATCGCTAAATTTCGCGACGTTATTCATTTATATATATATTTTTCTTAATATTTATAATATGTGACAGACTTAAACGCGACGTTAGCGATCCCGGGATATCTTTTTTTTTCCTCAATTCATCCCGTTCTCCATCTCGTATTTACATCACCATAAGAAAAATATAAGTAACTTCGCCACACGTATATATCCTTAGCTACACAGGAACCACGGATAGATAACGATGTTCGTGGTTCACTCGGTAAATCATCGTAGAGGTAGATAATAACAACGTACCGAGGTTCTCGAACATCGTTTTAGGAAATGCGATAAGTTCACTCGCGACTCGACTAAAATATATGTCAATTCTTATGTTTTTTTTTTGCTTTCTTCATTATTAGATAGATTTTTATAATTTTAGTCCCTGGTGCAGTGAACGATCTCGCTACTCTGCATGGCATTTTTTATTCGGCAATCTGTAAAACTGGCCTGATTGAGAGCAAAGTATAGAAAGATAGACGCGTATACAATTAAGAAGAAGAGTCGATAAATGAAATTACGATTTTATAACAATCTCAGTTTCGAATCTACTCATCGTTATCGCATCTTAGTCTGGGCAGTGAGCGGTAGATTTCACTTCTTTTACCTCTTTTTCACCTGTATCTGCACGCGCGTGTGTGTGTGTGTGTGTGTGTTTGTGTTGGCACATATCACAATGAACGGAACGGTGGAGTTTTATCTTCTTTTCTTCTTTTCTTTAATTTTATTTTTTTGAAATTGTAACTAATGACGAAGTGGTGGGGGGCAGGGAGGATAGCACGAAACACGAAGAAGTTGCTCTATCGCGATAATTCGTACAATAATTAGCGCTCTCACGCACCGTTAAACGAGCATCCGTTTTCGATATTCGTTTGATTATAGATATTTATATTACACGCTAACCAGTATTTCATTAAACATACGCTTATTGCAGTTACGATATATCGCTAACTAATTTGTTCCCGGCGTCCCAAGCGAATACCGATCATATTCACCAATCGGAAGACGTACATAACCATTTTATTCTTGTTTTTCTGTTTTTTTTTACCCGTTCTTACTCGCCACGTCTCTCACAAAATTCACACATTTTTCTACACACACGCGACGCAATGCGGCTCGGGACGTAACCACGTTGGAAGAAATAATCACAGTAAACGGTGTATGTACAGGTTGTATCACGTATCTCGCGACTTCGTCAATTCTTTATCTACATTGAATTTCTCGCGATCGCAATGGATTTAGCAGTCCCTTGGCAGATCGATATCACGTGTAGGAAATGAGAAAGAATAGAGAAGAATAAAAGGAGAGAAATGAAAATAGAAATCTTAACGAAATTCGTATTCATCGTCGATCGACGAAGTCGCGAAAGACTAGTTCGACTATTTCTCAACGAAACCTTCTCACGCGCTCCATCGGTGATCCTTCTACTTTCATTGGACAAACGAACTCGGAAATATCGTAGGAAAAATAGATATCGAACAACGCGTTCGAAAAGTACTAACGCATTTTCGGATTGTTGTAGAATGAAAACGAACCGAAAGAAGGAGAAAATAGTGTCGGAATCTTACCGACGGAGAACCGCTAGTAGAGGTTTGACCGGCCTGGGTCACGCGTCCGAGAAGAGAAATTCACTCTCGGAGAGGAGCACCTCGAGATCCGAAGGTACTGTATGAATATCGGAATTGGCCGGTTCTTGAAGAGCACCATTGTTCGCTCTGACCGAACTCGGTACGATTACCTGCTTGCCGTGGCTCATTCTAACTCTGTCCTTGTTCTTTTTGCAATGAGTGCGTACGAGTACGCCGGTTCGAGGCATCGGATTGTTCGTTCTCGCTGGGGTTGGTGTATGATTACCGGGCATCTGGCCGACCTTGTCGGCTTTGCGAAGCTTGACGCTGAATTTGAAGGGTGGCTTCCAGAAAACCTGGAGCCTGACGCGATCGTTCTTTCGATCGTTGCGTGCCAACGAACCGGCACTACGTGCTTTCGGATCAGCGGGTCTTCGCAATGTCACTTGTCTAACTCTGCCAGCAGCCCCAGCCACACCGCGGCCACCGGAGACAGCCGCGTTCGTGAGACCCACTGGTGTCGATTTGCTCTTTGGCAAACCACTCGAGGCCGTCTGATCCACGCGACACTGAGAGGCCAACAGCCAAGAGCGAACTTTGCTCTTCGGATCGGCATTGTCACCGCCACCGTTCTCGTTTTCCGTCTGCGCTGCCGAATAATCGATCACCTCTTTCTTCTTTCGTTTCTTCTTGCTCGCAGCAGCCGAGCCATTTCCACCGACGTTTCCGACGACGATGCCAGCTCCAATTCCCGTCTGTAAACCAACCCCCGTATTTCCACCGACGACACAATCGTTCGTCGTCATCGCCTTTTCCTTTGTCGTTGGTGTCGTTGTCGTCGGTTTCTTCGATAGAAGATTGTTCGGCTCTTGTGTTAGCGGTGTCGGGATCGTGGCCTCTGCCACTCTTTTTCTCACCGGCTCGTCCAACGACACTGGCGCCACTCGTTTCTTCTTCTTCACAACCTTTTGAATGTAATTAAATGAAGAGCAATATCCCTCGGGCTGAACGTCGGGCGAGAACATAGAGGGATGGGAGGAGACGAAAAGCGATATGCGGTTGAAGAAAAAGGAAAACGGAACGAGGCTGTATCGAGTGCGGGAGAGGAAAAGAGAGCAGTGGGATCGAAGAGGTCGAGTGATGAAGAGGCGTCGCTGAGGGAATAGAGAAGAGTAAAAGCGTTCGACTGGCGAACGAGACGAAGAGTACGGCATACAGAGAAATTCCATTAATGTCGAGGGTTGAAAGAGGGTTGGCGCTATAGAGAGGAAAGAAGGGTGGGTCATGGCGAAACTCGAACATAGTGGCAGGATTTTTCTCTGAATGTACACGAGACTTTGAGGTGAATTCGCACGTTTACGACACTCCACGGTAGATCCGCGGTGACTTTAGTCTTGATTTGTTTTTTTACTCGCTTTTTTGAGGGAGTTGACGGCAAAAACGGTAGCTAGGGTTGTGTAGTGAAATTTTCGGCGAATTACCTCTGGGACCCGCCCGTATTTGTATGCAGAGAAGGCACGAGATAGAGAGAGAAAAAGCGTGGGTCGGAAGACGAAATTAAATTACGCTTTACCTTTGTAGACTTATCGTTGTTATTGCCGACGGTGATGATCGTGTCCTTATGCTTTCGGTGTCTCCTCTTCTCTCTGACTTTCCGGCTCAGCGGCAATTTCGCCCTCACCGCTGGTGGATGAACCGTCACACCCTCCGTTCCCTCCGGCGGCAGACGTACCGTTTCCGTCGTCGAGCTGTGTATTATCGTCACCGACTTGAGCTTCAGATCCGGTCGTTTGCCCAGGAATCGGATGCTGACCACCTGAGAAAAGATGAAAAAAACGTGCGTCGCGACTGTTAAAGATTTTTTGACCATGGTTATTTAAACACCTAGACACTGATTTTATCCTTAGTTTCAAAACTAAGAGGAGTGATTATTACACGGTTGTATGAATGGAAAACAAGCTAGCGAAGTTACTAACAAAAGAACACTAATTTCTATTGAAACATTTGAATGAATTGAAATGAAACATTTCTATTTTTCTGCATTACAAAATGTCGTCATTGGTTGTTTCAAATGTACATGATTTTGTAAAGAACTTGTTAAGCCACGTTGTGCAGCTCAACGTTGAATCGTCGTTCAATTTCGCGTGAAGCGTATCGTTCAAGTAATGGTGGCTCGCGAGCTTTAGGGTGGAACGTTTCAAGCGAGATCTCATTACCTTAACTCCGACTTAATCGTACACTAGCTGCGTGTGTTTTTGCATTTTGCAGAGCTTGCTTCTTGTCTTTTACGTACACGGGGGTTAAAAACGTGACATTATCAAATAATTGGATAGGGAGGAGCGATAAGGGTCCGGAATTTTACCAAAGCATTTACATGTAATTTCTAGCATTATTTTTTTCTTCGTCGTGGAGCTTCGCAAGGGATCCGAGTTTATCCGAGGTTTAACGAGATCTGGCGATACCGAAGCCCTGTAGTTTAGATTCGCATCGCTAGGCGATGAACGAGGGAGAAAACAAACTTACACTTCTCGCAGCCACCTGACTCGGGCTTTTTCCTTCCTCGCTTCTACGCCGTTTCGCGAAAATTCAATTCTCGTTATTCTCGTATTTGTACGACGTCGACTGTTTCTCGTTTTTCTTTCCGTGTTTACATTTTTTTTTTATTTTTGCAGATGCAATTATTTGCGAAGAAATTTCTGATTCAATGATTCGTAATTTGTTTATTTTACAGACTCGCTGTGCATTTACGTACCAGAAGTGAGACAGCTCCGAGGACTATAAGAGCGACGGCGTACCAATGGTCGGAGACCCATCGTCTGAAAGTCGCGAGACTCTCGTCCGAGAGCAGCAACTTTCTGAGGGTTGCCAGAGGCCCGCTCGGATCCACCTGAGGGATAAGCGAGAGCGAAAAAAAGATCTATAAAACGGGAAATGAGTCTCGAGCACTCTCGTTAATAGTTTCGAGAGCGCGGACGAATTTTTTTTTTTCTCCGACTTAATTTATCGATGTTCGTGTCTCTTCTTTACATTCTCAAGTTTCATCGAACCGTAGCTCTTCGCTACGGTTCATTCGCGCGTTAAATCTTCGTTATTGATCATTACCTCGCGGCACTTCTGGAAGACGTCGCAGTAGCCGTTGTAATCGTTGCACGGTGTGCCCGGCTTCGAGAACATATCCGGTATGTCGTAAGGCGGTGAATTCCAGTCGAATGACGATCTGTAATTTTCACGATGAGAATTCACAGTTGAAACTATCATAAATCATTCCAACGTCCCACTCGTCAAAACTAACTTCATCGTTTGAAATCCTAGGATCATGTTTTATTATTACCGTACGTTTCTTGACATTAACGATAATTAATTAATATTCAAAAAGGAAACATTACTTTTACGAATTATAGTTTGTTTTTAAACAAACTCTCGTTATAACCATTCTCAAAACATGAAGATATATATGAAAGAAAGAAGAAAATGAAGAGTACTCCGTTCGTAGGTTCAAATCAATAGTCGGGTAGTTAACTGATAAGTAAGATACATTGCCTAGTGAATCCACCTTACGAGAATTCAATATAGGAAATAATGAAACATTCTTCCCATCACCACGATAATAAACGCGTGTATATGATTCTGTTTGACGGGTCAGCTAAGAAGATTTGTCACGATAACGCGTTGATAGAGATTGAGGAGGTCAACAGGAACGATAAATATGTGTACCAGAAGAGTTGGGAGAGAATGAAAATAAAGAGCACGTAAAACACGTACAGGCACGGTTGGTTCTCTCCGGGAAGCCGACAGCATAGCTCGCAGGCCTTGGTCTGAGGATCGTTCGGTCCGGGAATACATTGACAGGATTCCAGTCCGTAAGCCAGACAAATGCTGCCCGTACACTCCTGTAAGTAGAGAAAGAGAGATGTAGCGAGAGGGCAAATAAATAAAAATAAAATCAAGTAAAAACGAGAGTATCGAAACAAAAAGGAAGAATAATGAAAAAAAAAAGAAACGACGAAATCGTTCGGAGGTCGTGGAAAAACAAATGGAAAAGAATGGCAAACGGCCGAGGTTTCATCGATCGGTACGGAATTTGGATAAAACCGCCTTTATAGAGGGAGGATTTACACAAATACAAACTTGTATACATATATGTGCAAGGGATAAAACCGGGTGCGCGTGCCTCAGCGTCGTAAACCGGGTGTACAAAGTAGAGATGATAAATGAACTTTGGTTGTTTGGTACTTTACTCTGGTTCGCCAACACGCAGCGCTCTCCCGTTGTTGCTTACACAAATTGTATAGATCTACACACGTATGTATAGCTCGTGTACATGTATTATAATGGTAGGCGCTGTATCCATCCTCGTTCATTCGCGTTTTTTCTTCCTTTTTTGTTTTTTATCGCAAAAACTTTGCCACGCTCGTTGTACCACGGTGGCTTATGCAAATTATTTTTCCTTTCTTTTTTCTTCTCTTTGCATTCGCTTTTTGTTTATTGAGGTTGATAGGAAAATTGCAAAATACTCACCCCCATGAAACAGACGAGCTCCTGATTACATATCGTCTTGTTTGGTTTGTTGATCGAAGGAGGACAATAGGGGGCTCGTCCATCGCAGAAACTCGCGTCTCTGCAACCGTTGTCGTCTCTGCACTTGTCGCCGAATCTTAAATTACACTCGGTGGTGCAGCATGGTCCCTGTTTATGAACCAATCAATTATTCAATCAATTATGAACAGATTCTATCAATTCGTATTTTTACATTGAACGAATCGCGTGATGATTCATAATTTTGTAAACCGTGCAAGTCTGAAAAGTTTTGGAAAATTGAGAAATACAAGAATTTCGATATTCGGACAAATGGATTATTCTATTATACCGGTAAAGCAACATTTGATTACTCTAATCATCGAATTGATTGTTTTTATTTTGTTATTATTGGGAGAAATTTGTATTTTTCCAAACGTTATTACAATCCGGTAGAGTACAATAACGATGGAAAATATTATTCTACGAAACTTACCTGGCTCGGACTGCAAATTGAGCCGGGTGTCAGAGTGCACGGTGTCTCCTCGGCAGGTGGATAACGACGTTGTGGAAAGCAACACGAGTCGCGGCAGTCTTCTTCCCAACCGCAGTCGCACTCCTCGCCCTCCTCAACGACGCCATTGCCGCACAGCGAAGCTTGAGGCTCTGTTTTCGAAGGATTATACACAACGATGAAGAGAAACATTCTTTTCCGCTCGCGTGTCAATGGACGATTCTACTCGGGTAAAAGAAATCAACAGCGAGGAAATCGAGGAACGACGACGGAAACGTTCCAGTCTCGGAATTTTGTGCCACGAAGCAAAAAAAAAAAACAATATCCGTTCAAGGTTCCGGCATTTATTCTCGTGAAAATAAACTCATCAGGAGGAGAAAAAAAATCGAGTCACGAAGGGACGAGAGATTCGAATGAGAGAAATGTTCCTTCTCGGTTCACGATTCATAGACGGAAATATGTCGCGTACGTTTCGTGAGAGTTTAGCTCGTTATGTTCTCATAGTTTCGTGAATAGTCCCGATTCGGTCGAGAGTTCAGATTCTGCCGGACGAGATTTCCTCGAGCGAAACTCGCCAGTCCGAATTTCTCCCCTTTTCTCTTTCTCGCTCACTCACTCTCTCGGTAATGCCCTATCGGCGAAAATTCTGCCTCGTTGGCATCGTCGAGCTCGCTCGCTTCGACATCGCGCACGGGGCACAGTTCAAGTAGCTTGGCTCTCTCACATTTATCGAACGATAACGTAATACCGAAAGCCCGTCGTCGTAGTGGACGCTGACAAAGTCGTCAAGATAAAAAGAAAACCTCTCGCCAAGATGCATTAAGATATACGAGCAAGGGGAGGCTCTGAATAAAACGGAGTAACGGCGAAGTAACACGAAAACTGATACTGACACGTTGAAAATTGTTCTATGAATAGATAACTTTTCGAAAAAACAGTAATTCAAATTTTATTAACAAATTTTAATAAAACTCAACTTTCTCAAACGATAATTTAATTCGAAACTAACTTTCAATAATATTCGATTTAAAAACCTTGCCCGTTTATCTCATTATAGATTTTTCGAGAACGAACCATCGTCGATGTAATAAAAGCTTGAAAGTAAAATGAATTAATGTCATTTATCGTCGAGTAAGACTTACCCGTGAAACAGCCTTTGGGTGATCGTGCTTTTGTATTGAGAACGGGATTGATAGCATTGAGGCTGCAAGGACTGAAGCGATTGTTGTTTCTCTTGTCGCCGCTCGTTGCACGAGCGAACATAATGAAATTGCCATCTTCGCCACCCGGAGTGCATTGTTCAGGATCGTGCTGAAAAATAAAATCTCGTGGATGTCATCCGCCTAATATATCGCATTATTCATCTGGTTAATATTTTTTATTTCGTTATCGTCGTAGCGACCACTATCGATTTATCTACTGCATCAGTGATGCATAATTGCATCGGGTACTCTCTCTACCTTTCTCTCCAAGAACGTGACTATAGAGAGAGAGAGAGAGAGAGAAGGGGAGAGAGAGAAAGAGGGAGAGAGACCGAGAGAGAGAGAGAGAGAGAGAGAACGAAGCGGATCGAGCAATCGTCCAAATCAATTTCGTGGCCGGGTCTCCCTCGGACAGAATCCGCGTTTCCGTTCGCAAAACGTTATCGAGTTTATCGTGGATATTGGTAAAAAGTTGAAAGCCCGCGAATTGCATATAGATTGGCATGGTATCAGCATATATATATGTACAAACGTACAATATAGCTGCAACGAAAGATAGGACTCAGGGAATTCGATGAAAATAGAGAAGTACGAGATTCGATTGGCGAGTCGGTCGTGTCACTACGAAATCACTTTCATATATACATATATATATATATATATATACGTAAAATACAAGTTAGTCCATTCTCGAATTTCTAAAAGATAAGTGCTTTTCTCCTGGGCACGTCTTGCGTGTACTCGACGAAAGGTTGAAAACTAGTGAAAGAAATTGACGTCCAACAATGATTTTTATTCCGTCTTCGAAATCAAATAATCTTTATATGCATTGTTCGTACTTACAGGAGAACCAAAATTGTGGCCTATCTCGTGAGCAAGAGTGACATGCGAGACTGCCGGCGGCACGTGTTTTCCATAGTTCAACAGCGTCACGATTCCCGTGTTGAGAGATTTCATACTGCCACGATAGTGCTGAAAAAAAAGAGAAGAGACACGAAGACAACGACCGATGAGTAACTCGTACACTGAATAGCGTGCGTCGAATATGTTCGTATTTTGCGTCAGTGGTACAAATTTGTAAATCGAATTCCCGCGAATCTTCTGCCGATGAGAAATCGACAAAGTTCGAACGTTAGTTTCCAGAATATAAAATATTGTTGAAAAAAAAATCATTCGATGTACATTTTTTACTTGTAAATCGCGTTTCATAGTTCGTTCGAACGACAATTATCTACCTATAAATACAGAAGCATTAATTATACAAGAAATTTGATATCATTATTATCCTTCTAAAGGAAAATTTAAAACGATAGTCGTACAATTAACGCGGAACAGCAAGACCAACTCCACGATTTTTTAATTATTTCTACGATTAATCGAAATGTACCTACTTTACCAAATGGTTTTCCGAGCTTCGGACTTTTATTAATCCCTAAGTAGGATTCCAACATTCGAGCGAACCATCGTTATAGTACAAAAATATTCTGGAAACTACCTTTTAACACGTACGTACACGTGTAAGTGCAAACCGCAAGTTTTCGATCAACGCAATGTGTTAGTCGGTTCGAAAGAGTTCTTCCTATGTACATGTATATATCCATATAGGTTAAACATTATAGAGGGGTAACAACAGCAGTATACGTCGAGTGTTGGTCTATAGCCCAGGTAAGGGCTGAGTTTGTGCACACGGACCGTCGGACCGTATACTATGTACATTTATTTTAAAAGCCCCACGAGCATCGAGGAAATTACTTCTCATTCCCCCGCACCTCTGGACTCGACCCGCCCAACTCGGGCAGCACCATCTCGTCGGTAACGTAACGACCCCCCAGTGTTCAGGACGGGGGTGTGAGTCCCCGTTCAGCGCTCATTCACGTTGGATCGATCGAAAGCGCGAATTCAATTATCCAAATGGACTCAGGCCGGGCGTAAGCTTCGTTACGTATTTCTCTCTCGCTCCCGATTCGAGTACGCTGTATCGAGCTCGACACAACAGACCGGAACGATGCGTAACATATGTGTGTATGTGTGTGTGTGTGTGTGTAGCAGTGAACGTGTTTTCCTCGACTTTTTATAGGACGAAACACTAGTTCGAAACTTTAACAACACGCTACATTGATAGCCGCTGGCTGAAACTCGAGTGCGGTGTTGCATCTGTTTTCTCTGTGCGTTTTATTATTATGATTTTCTGTTTTTTGTTGATTTTTTTTTCAATTCTTTTCACGACTCCCCTTTTTGACGGTAAACCGTTTTAGTGCTTAAGCAAACGGGTGTGCGGGGCTTTAGGTTCGAGACGGAGGATTGTTTGCCGTTAAGATAAAAAAGAAATGGGCAAAGCGCATAGACTCACGGGGCAAAACAATATTTCAACTCCTGCGTCGATGTGTCGATGGTCCAAGGTGGTATGAACATTTATAATGGATAAACATAAACAAATCTATGAATAGGACTAGGTAAGAGAAGGTAGGATTGTACGTAGGTAAATATCTTCGCATGATTTTTTCGAAGCCCCGTAGAGGAAAAATCTCGTTTCAACTTGCGCGAGCTTCCGGATAAGCAGCTTCTTCCTGCTTGTATGTCGAATATACACGACACAACGACTTATTCACGATCAATATTTAATATCCTGGCGCGCACCAGCCTTTCGTAGCAGCCGCGTTTTCAGTCGCTTTCCACAAGCCTTCTACGACACTTCTCAATGGCTTTTCTGTGACGCGTGCCGCTACGATACCAAGATCGCGTTTTCCACATACATCGACGAATATACCGGGTGTCGCAAAAGTTTAGGATTATCCGGTACCTGCGGATAGCTGACGGTGACATGAAGTTAATTACAAAGTACGGACGATAGATTCGCGGTAGTTTTGAAATGAGAGACGATCTAAGTCGTTTAACGCGATCGAGATAATAGCGGCGTTTGTACGAAGTTTAAAGGGACATCGATTGACACTGGCGCGAAGCGAGACTGAAGACTATAGCTAGCGCATGAGCTATAGCTGGTGGTTCGTAATTTATTCGAACTTTGTTTGCGCATTGTCATAGCACGAGAAAAGCGACGATCGATGTCCCTTTAAACCTCGGATACGCGTTGGTACTCCCTCGGTCGCGTCGGAACGCGGCTCATTCCAGTTTGCCGATCGGAAAACTTAAAACGTCACTCAATTACGAACTATTACGAGTTAAGCGTGCAGATTTCGCACGTGAATTCGTGACGTCACTAGCTATCCGTAGGTACCAGGTGATCCGGGAATTTGAAGACACCCGGTATATGTTGTATCGCGTTATACAGTTTCTTCTCTTTCGTATAACGTGTCGAGTCTGTACACGCGGTCGCTTTAAGAGTCAGTGTCACATACGACGAGCGCTTCGAAAACGGGGCCCGTATTTTGTCCGGCACTGAGCAAGCAACCGCATTAAAATTTGGAGGGCATATAGAGAATTATGGCACAAAGTGGCTAACTCTCTTATTTTTCCAAAATTTTGAAAAAATTTTTGCAGATTTAGTTATCACTGGAGAAATTGGATAATTTTTTATGGTTGGACCAATGCTATCGAAATTTCCTGATAGTCAGCCCATGCAGCATTAAAAAACACACATTTTGAACTTTGTTTCATGTAATTTGATGCAAAATTGGCTGTCAAATTACGATCAAACGTTATTGAGAGAAAACATCGAAATTTTTATCGGCACAACGAGAAAATAGTGTGACGAAAATCCGCACGGAGCGCTGACGAAATGTTCTCGCGAGACGGGTGTGGTAACTGGTAGAGGAGGAGACACACGCCTGAAAAGTCACGGCCCATAGGTCACATAGGCACACCTCTATGCCCAAATATAGAAATCCCTTAGAGAGCGTTGTCCGGCCCCCTCCGAAGTCGACGACTACACGTGCCGCTCGAACTACCGACGTCGGCCCGCTTTCCACAAAAATGTTAATTCTCATAATTCAGTCATTTGTTCATCAAATGATACGAAATAAAGCCCAAAATATGTGTGTTTCCAGTGAGCATGAAATGTTGCCTTCAACATGATAAGAATAATCGTACGACTATGACAGCTTTATCATTTTTCTTCAGTATGTACATGTATATATATATTATTATATATTATATATATATATCTGTCACCGATATATATATGTATATATATATATATATATATATATATATATACGCGTCGCACTAGGCCTCGGTGCGAAGCAGAGGGCAACGTCCACACGAGGCGTGCCTATGCCTTCGACTCTCGCCCCAGCAACGTCCGCGGCGCGGGCCGGCGGACTTACCCGCGCTAGAACCGCTTTCCACAAAAACGCAAATCGCTATAATTCGCTCATTTTTTCGTTGATTGATACGAAACAAAGCCCAAAATGTGCGTTTTTTCATTGTGAATGAAATACTGTGTTTGCCACGACGAATATAATCGCGCGATTATGGCAAATTCAACATTTCCTCTTTTCAATGACGAAAAAACTATTAATGTTTCAAAATTTTGAAAAAAAAAGAATGTCACCCCACGCGGGCCATAAGTCTCTATATACCCTCAAAATTTCAACTCGATTGGTCGCTCAGTGCCCGAGTATTTACGATTCTCGTTTTTGAACACGAGCTGAGTTTTTCGGCCTCGAGGAGCGTCGAGCGAACGCTGTACAGCGGCCGTCGACACGCTTAGCTACGTTTCGCACAACATTTATTTCAAGTAAGCAACGGCGGCTGAGTGGGCTAAAGCGTTCTGTACTCGTCGAGGTACCAAAAGAATCCATGGTTCGAATCTCTGTATGTAATTTTTTTTTTCGTGCTAGCAATTTATTAAACTATTGCTACAATAATGACGAGATATAGACGGATAAAATTATAATATTTCATCATTATTCTTGATCTAACGAGACAATATATACGACCAATATAGTTGACGTAAATTGCTCTGTCAGTAAAATTCGCGAATCATATGTTCTAGCTCTCTCGCCTGAAGAAGCTACCTTATAGTTTCATCAGCTGATTGTGAGCCATATACTTTCGGCAACGAAATATATATATAGTATAAGGTATATGGCTCGGCCGATCAAGCTATTGTGCCTCCCGAAGATATATATATATATATATATATATTTACGCGCGTCGCACTAGGCCTCGGTGCGAAGCAGAGGCCAACGTATACACGAGGCGTGCCTATGCCTTCGACTCTCGCCCCACCAACGCCCGCCGCACGGGCCGGCGGACTTACCCGCGCTAGAAACGCTTTCCACAAAAACGTAAATCGTTATAATTCGCTCATTTTTTCGTCAATCGGTACGAAACCAAGCCCAATATGTGCGTTTTTTCATTGCGAACGAAATACTGTTTTTGCCACGACGAATATAATCGCGCGATTATGGCAAATTTAACATTTCCTCTTTTCAATGACGAAAAAACTGTTAATTTTTCAAAATTTCGGAAAAATAAGACAGTCATGTTTCGTGGGACCTAATTCTCTATGTACCCTCAAAATTTCAACCCGATTGGTCGCTCAGTGCCCGAGTATTTACGATTCTCGTTTTTGAACACGAGCTGAGTTTTTCGGCCTCGAGGAGCGTCGAGCGAACGCTGTACAGCGTCGACACGCTTTAGCTACGTTTCGCAAAACTTTTATTTCAAGTAAGCAACGGCGGCTGAGTGGGCTAAGGCGTTCTGTACTCTTCGAGGTACCAAAAGAATCCATGGTTCGAATCTCTTTACGTTATTTTTTTTTTTTTTTCGTGCTAGCAATTTATTAAACTATTGCTACAATAATGACGAGATATAGACGGATAAAATTATAATATTTCATCATTATTCTTGATCTAACGAGACAATATACGACCAATATCGTTGACGTAAATTGCTCTGTCAGTAAAATTCGCGAATCATATGTTCTAGCTCTCTCGCCTGAAGAAGCTATCTTATAGTTTCATCAGCTGATTGTGAGCCATATACTTTCGGCAACGAAATATATATATAGTATAAGGTATATGGCTCGGCCGATCAAGCTATTGTGCCTCCCGAAGATATATATATATATATATTTACGCGCGTCGCACTAGGCCTCGGTGCGAGGCAGAGGCCAACGTATACACGAGGCGTGCCTATGCCTTCGACTCTCGCCCCACCAACGCTCGCCGCACGGACCGGCGGACTTACCCGCGCTAGAACCGCTTTCCACAAAAACGTAAATCGTTATAATTCGCTCATTTTTTTGTCGATCGATACGAAACAAAGCCCAAAATGTGCGTTTTTTCATTGTGAACGAAATACTGTTTTTGCCACGACGAATATAATCGCGCGATTATGGCAAATTTAACATTTCCTCTTTTCAATGACGAAAAAACTGTTAATTTTTCAAAATTTCGGAAAAATAAGACAGTCATGTTTCGTGGGACCTAATTCTCTATGTACCCTCAAAATTTCAACCCGATTGGTCGCTCAGTGCCCGAGTATTTACGATTCTCGTTTTTGAACACGAGCTGAGTTTTTCGGCCTCGAGGAGCGTCGAGCGAACGCTGTACAGCGTCGACACGCTTTAGCTACGTTTCGCAAAACTTTTATTTCAAGTAAGCAACGGCGGCTGAGTGGGCTAAGGCGTTCTGTACTCTTCGAGGTACCAAAAGAATCCATGGTTCGAATCTCTTTACGTTATTTTTTTTTTTTCGTGCTAGCAATTTATTAAACTATTGCTACAATAATGACGAGATATAGACGGATAAAATTATAATATTTCATCATTATTCTTGATCTAACGAGACAATATACGACCAATATCGTTGACGTAAATTGCTCTGTCAGTAAAATTCGCGAATCATATGTTCTAGCTCTCTCGCCTGAAAAAGCTACCTTATAGTTTCATCAGCTGATTGTGAGCCATATACTTTCGGCAACGAAATATATATATAGTATAAGGTATATGGCTCGGCCGATCAAGCTATTGTGCCTCCCGAAGATATATATATATATATATATTTACGCGCGTCGCACTAGGCCTCGGTGCGAGGCAGAGGCCAACGTATACACGAGGCGTGCCTATGCCTTCGACTCTCGCCCCACCAACGCTCGCCGCACGGACCGGCGGACTTACCCGCGCTAGAACCGCTTTCCACAAAAACGTAAATCGTTATAATTCGCTCATTTTTTTGTCGATCGATACGAAACAAAGCCCAAAATGTGCGTTTTTTCATTGTGAACGAAATACTGTTTTTGCCACGACGAATATAATCGCGCGATTATGGCAAATTTAACATTTCCTCTTTTCAATGATGAAAAAACTATTAATGTTTCAAAATTTTGAAAAAAAAAGAATGTCACCCCACGCGGGCCATAAGTCTCTATATATCTTCAAAATTTCAACCCGATTGGTCGCTCAGTGCCCGAGTATTTACGATTCTCGTTTTTGAACACGAGCTGAGTTTTTCGGCCTGGAGGAGCGTCGAGCGAACGCTGTACAGCGGCCGTCGACACGCTTAGCTACGTTTCGCACAACATTTATTTCAAGTAAGCAACGGCGGCTGAGTGGGCTAAGGCGTTCTGTACTCGTCGAGGTACCAAAAGAATCCATGGTTCGAATCTCTGTACGTAATTTTTTTTTTCGTGCTAGCAATTTATTAAACTATTGCTACAATAATGACGAGATATAGACGGATAAAATTATAATATTTCATCATTATTCTTGATCTAACGAGACAATATATACGACCAATATAGTTGACGTAAATTGCTCTGTCAGTAAAATTCGCGAATCATATGTTCTAGCTCTCTCGCCTGAAGAAGCTACCTTATAGTTTCATCAGCTGATTGTGAGCCATATACTTTCGGCAACGAAATATATATATAGTATAAGGTATATGGCTCGGCCGATCAAGCTATTGTGCCTCCCGAAGATATATATATATATATATATTTACGCGCGTCGCACTAGGCCTCGGTGCGAAGCAGAGGCCAACGTATACACGAGGCGTGCCTATGCCTTTGACTCTCGCCCCACCAACGCCCGCCGCACGGGCCGGCGGACTTACCCGCGCTAGAAACGCTTTCCACAAAAACGTAAATCGTTATAATTCGCTCATTTTTTCGTCAATCGGTACGAAACCAAGCCCAATATGTGCGTTTTTTCATTGTGAACGAAATACTGTTTTTGCCACGACGAATATAATCGCGCGATTATGGCAAATTTAACATTTCCTCTTTTCAATGACGAAAAAACTATTAATGTTTCAAAATTTTGAAAAAAAATGAATGTCACCCCACTCGGGCCATAAGTCTCTATATACCCTCAAAATTTCAACCCGATTGGTCGCTCAGTGCCCGAGTATTTACGATCGCCGTTTTTGAACACGAGCTGAGTTTCTCGGCCTCGAGGAGCATGGAGGGAACGCCGTACAGCGGGCACCGAGCCGCTTACCTACGTTTGGCGCAGGTTGTCGCTCGAGTGAACGGAAGTGGCTGAGCGGGCTAAGGCGTTCCATGATCGTCGCGGTACCGAAAGATCCGTGGTTCGGATCTCTCTGCCATCGTTTTTTTTGTCTCAACAATTTATTAAATTATTGGTTCAATAATGACGAAATGTGAACAGATAAAATTATAATTTTTCAGCTTTATTCTCGATGCAACAAGACGATTTACGACCAATGTCGTCGACGTCAATTGCTCTGTAAGTCAAATTCGGGAATCATACGTTGTAGCTCTCTCGCCTGAAGAAGCTGCCTTATAGCTTGATCAGCCGAGCCATATACTTTCGGTGGCAAATATATATATATATATATATATACAGCGTGAATCGCATAAAGTTACGCATAGCGAAATCTGAGGTAGATGAGGCCATTACGAACAAAAGTTGCAAATAAACATTAGGGATATTGTTAATAATTTAGGAGATATAAATATTTAAAGTTGGTCCAATCAGAGCGCATCGAGAAGCGATGAAGCCGCCCACCCCCATCTAGCCGTAGATATAGTATAGATTTGGGCGTTACATTTGGATTTGCAAAATTCAGAGCAGTCAATTAGATTGCTTGTATTTTTCCGCAGTCATTTTTTTTTCTCGGGCATTGGCTGCTCTGAATTTAGGCGGGGGGTGGATGACTTCAACGCTTGTCGGCACGTTGGGCAAAATTCAGAGCAGCCAATGCCCGAGAAAAAAAAATGACTGCGGAAAAATACAAGCAATCTAATTGACTGCTCTGAATTTTGCAAACCCAAATGTAACGTCCTAATCTATGCTATATCTGCGGCTAGATGGGGGTGGGCGGCTTCAACGCTTCTCGGTGCGCTCTGATTGGACCAACTTTAAATATTTATATCTCCTAAATTATTAACAATATCCCTAATGTTTATTTGCAACTTTTGTTCGTAATGGCCTCATCTACCTCAGATTTCGCTATGCGTAACTTTATGCGATTCACGCTGTATATATATATATATATTCTATTAATTCAAATTTACCAATTATGTGTTCCAGCTTTTGGTCAATTGGTAGATTGGTAAATTTTATATATACATATGGGGCATTCCACGCCAAATCGGACAGATATTACCTGTTGCATCTCCGATTTTTTCGAAAATTTTTTATGTTCTAGTATTTGTTGAAAAGAGATCTCCGCGATTTTTTCAAGTTTTTTTATCGACCCGATTTTAAGATATCAGTCTTTCAAAAATGAATTTTTTTTTTTTCATGCGTCCATAACGTTTCGAGAAATAAACCAAAGTGGACGGTTTTTTTTTGAAATTTTTCTTTTGATAAGAAAATATGAAATAAAATTTTCAAACCATATTTCCATAAGATTTTCAAGTTTTTAATATAAATTGTTGATTTACAAAAAACAGGATTTTCTTGAAATTTTTTTCTAAAAAACTGTCATTCATTCCACAACTTTTAAGTCTAGGTAGATAATGGGATAACGATGGGATTCATTTTTTTTTGATTTTTCAATTTCCATATTTTAGTTATCTATATTGAAAATAAATATTAATCGTTTTGCCAGCCTCACCGGTAACGGTCATTGTTATGTATGAGATGAAATAGATATGTCCTAATCATTTATCGATATCTAAAGGATATTTGTCGCTATCTAAAGGATAAATCTCATTTTAAAGGAATTTGGTTAATGAATGTATACTGAAACGTTGAACATCCCGCCCCGGCGAAGGGGGCATCGCAGCAACAGCGGAGGCTGTTTCTTTACTGCAAGGCAAAGGAAAAGACAGCGCAGAGACAGCGGGGACAGTTTATTAACTATAAGGCAAAGGAGAGACAGCGCAGCAACAGCGGAGGCAGTTTCTTTACTGCAAGGTAAAGGAAACGACAGCGCAGCAATAGCAAAGGCAGTTTATCAACTATAATGCAAAGGAGAGTCAGCGCAGCAACAGCGGAGGATGTTTCTTTACTGCAAGACAAAGGAAAAGACAACGCAGAGACAGCGGGTACAGTTTATCAACTATAAGGCAAAGGAGAGACAGCGCAGCAACAGCGAAGGTAGTTTCTTTACTGCAAAGCAAAGAAAAAGACAGCGCAGAGATAGCTGAGACAGTTTATCAACTATAAGGCAAAGGAGAGACAGCGCAGCAACAGCGGAGGCAGTTTCTTTACTGCAAGGTAAAGGAAACGACAGCGCAGCAATAGCAGAGGCAGTTTATCAACTATAATGCAAAGGAGAGTCAGCGCAGCAACAGCGGAGGATGTTTCTTTACTGCAAGACAAAGGAAAAGACAACGCAGAGACAGCGGGTACAGTTTATCAACTATAAGGCAAAGGAGAGACAGCGCAGCAACAGCGAAGGTAGTTTCTTTACTGCAAAGCAAAGAAAAAGACAGCGCAGAGATAGCTGAGACAGTTTATCAACTATAAGGCAAAGGAGAGACAGCGCAGCAACAGCGGAGGCAGTTTCTTTACTGCAAGGTAAAGGAAACGACAGCGCAGCAATAGCAGAGGCAGTTTATCAACTATAATGCAAAGGAGAGTCAGCGCAGCAACAGCGGAGGCAGTTTCTTTACTGCAAGACAAAGGAAAAGACAACGCAGAGACAGCGGGTACAGTTTATCAACTATAAGGCAAAGGAGAGACAGCGCAGCAACAGCGAAGGTAGTTTCTTTACTGCAAAGCAAAGAAAAAGACAGCGCAGAGATAGCTGAGACAGTTTATCAACTATAAGGCAAAGGAGAGACAGCGCAGCAACAGCGGAGGCAGTTTCTTTACTGCAAGGTAAAGGAAACGACAGCGCAGCAATAGCAGAGGCAGTTTATCAACTATAATGCAAAGGAGAGTCAGCGCAGCAACAGCGGAGGCAGTTTCTTTACTGCAAGGTAAAGGAAACGACAGCGCAACAGCGCAGGCGAGTTTGTCGATTGCGGAGGAGCTGCTTAGAAGAAGGACAAGATCGCGACGATCGACGTCACGATCAACAACGTCAGAAGAAAGACAAACAGAGGACCATTCAGTATTTCATTAAAATCCGATAAGTACGAGATGTAACCTCACAGCAGCATCGCGGAATAAATTCCATTGTTAATTTTCACCCTGAGTTCAATACAATTCAGTCTCTCTTCGAGTCCCGAACCTCATTAATGAAACGAACCCTCACGTTTCAATACATTAATATATGTATACACTGACCAAATTCGTTTAAAATCAGGTTTATGCTTTAGATGTCGACTAAAATTAGATCAATTATTAATAAAATCAAATAATTTGTTTGGTACAAAAACGACAAAATCTTCATAACTTAGAATTGTAGTATTTTTTTTTAATACTTTGCCAGAATGAGAATCCAGAATAATGTTCGTAAGACATATTACGTGTCTCGAGCTATATACATAAGTGTCAAGCTTGCGCTTTATTGTCGGTCACTGGAAAACAATGTAAATTGATGTCATTATTTTCTACGAAATATTTTCGCACGGGTAATATTATTATCTTATTTTATTTTGTTTGAAAAGATTTCTTCGCTAGCATAGTATTATCATTTTACATTTTTATGTTTGTTAATATTTTTTCATTGACGTAATATTATAGTTTGATTTTATTATGTTGCGAAAAAATTGTTTATTCCCGTAATATTATAATTATGTATTTATTTTATTATATATTTCTTGGCTTTTCTCTCTGACGATTTCGTTCTATCCGATGAGACGTATCCACGGCGTGACGTGACTCGTCGGGAACAAAGAGTTTGAAAAATGTAAACATTGGACGCTCTCTACTGTCACCCAATATCCATATATATATATATATATAGATCGTCGCAGCGATCGAGAACCGCGTGGCGTTGGACGAGAGCAGTTATTCAGCTCGGCTGAGATGAGAGTAAGGCGGTCCGCGACGTAAATTATTTTTCGCCACGAATTAACGTTTTTTCTTTTATTTATTGTGCCGCGTGTTTAATTATTGTGTTTAGTGAAACAGGAGATATCAGTGACAGTGAAAGTGATGTGATGTGAACGTGATAGTGACGTGAAAGGAACGCGACAGTGATGGAAGACCATTCGTATGGGGAATAGACACAATAAACGCAAAAAACATACGCGGAAACGCATTTATTTTAATCGGTAAGTCTTCAATTGTTTAAAAAATGTTTCATTCTCGTCCATTGTCATTGTATTTATCGTTTTGACGTTCCTAACTATACTTATAAAAAAAGATACATTTTTTTCGTGAATATTTTTCTTCTTCTCCCATGATCGATTCTCTTTAAAAAATTGTTTTACAAGACCGTTATTTATTTGGACAATTTTTAAGATCGGTCTGATAATGGGCAAACAATGAGGTCTCTTTTTATCGAAGTTGAAATTTTCGCGTTCTCAGTTGTCCCTGTTGAGAATATATAATAATATTAGTTCAGACTCGACAGCTACATTCAATGTTATTTTTTTTTTAATGAAATACACACTTCTTAAGGGGGGATTGTCTTTTTTTTTCGCAAAATTTACTGTTTTTTGGGAATTTTTTTGTGAAGAAAGTTACAACGGAAAACTTGTGAAACTTGGCATATAGTTTTATTGATCTGTTTACTACATACAAAAAAAATTTTAAACAATTTCATCAAAAAATCCGCCTCCCACCCCCCTCGACGCGCGATGGTCCTTTTTTGATGGTGTGCACGATTACAGCCTTTACGATCATCCTGCAACAAAAACCCAAAAGCATTTTACTTTAGACACATATAGCTATCGTTCGATGAAGGAAAAAAAATATAAAAAAAAAATTGACGATTTGGTGACGTTTTGAACTTGAGTATCGATTTTTCGAAAAAAATTGATCGATTTTTTGTTATAAATAAAAAACTATTAAACGTATTGCTTTTTTGCTTCATCAAACGATAAAAAGATGTCAGCTGAGCATTCTGTCCAAATTTGAAGGCAATCGGTTGAATAGTTTTTGAGAAATCGTGCACACCAGTTGTGAAAAAGCTCACAACTGGTGTGCACGATTTCTCAAAAACTATTCAACCGATTGCCTTCAAATTTGGACAGAATTCTCAGCTGACATCCTTTTATCGTTTGATGAAGCAAAAAAGCAATACGTTTAATAGTTTTTTATTTATAACAAAAAATCGATCAATTTTTTTCGGAAAATCGATACTCAAGTTCAAAACGTTACCAAATCGTCAATTTTATTTTTTTATTTTTTTTCCTTCATAGAACGATAGCTATATGTGTCTAAAGTAAAATGCTTTTGGGTTTTTGTTGCAGGATGAACGTGAAGGCTGTAATCGTGCACACCATCAAAAAAGGACCATCGCGCGTCGAGGGGGGTGGGAGACGGATTTTTTGATGAAATTGTTTAAAATTTTTTTTGTATGTAGTAAACAGATCAATAAAACTATATGCCAAGTTTCACAAGTTTTCCGTTGTAAATTTCTTCACAAAAAAATTCCCAAAAAGCGGTAAATTTTGCGAAAAAAAAAGACAATACCCCCTTAATTATGTTATGAACGTTGACTAGTGATTTCTATTTGAAGATACCACAATATATCATTAATGTATTACATTATACATGAATGTGTAAATTCATTCATAATACTGTACTGTGGTATATTCAAATAAAAATTGTCGATCGTCGTTCATGAAATAATTAAAATATATGTATTGTCATTACGGTATGCATTAATATATTAGTACTGATGTATAGGAGTGATTATTTTACAAACCGTACAGATTTCGTGAAAAAAACTTCACATTTTAAAATCCCATGAAAATTTGTTCACAACTTATATTCATAAAATCAGTTGACACGTATTTAAGGATTTTTCTGAAAAAAATTTGAATTCGGTAATATTCACGTATGAATTTTTGACAATTTGCTGGATTTACTGGAATCATCGCATACATGATATTTATTATCTCCAGTTCTACTAATCGTATCGACGTTTTTCCTTTATAGTTTTACTCTGTATTTCGTAAACTTTCAAAGGGTATTTTGAACTAAATTTTAATTGGCAATAAATACAAGATAATAATAATTTGATTGTTTAAATAGTTGTAGCATGCCCGTCCACCACCTTAAATCGATTAAAAAAAATACCATTTTGTACCTTTATTGTCTTATCTACAAAATGAAATTTGGAAAAAAGTGAGGTCTTTGTTACATTGGTAGATATTAAATATTTTCACGCGCAAGGCACGCACCTCGCTCCACATACGTCAGAGATATCAGACGCCCGCATCCATTTTTCAATTTTTTAATATATACCACATGGCATTGTAGTTTAAAAACGTTTGTTAATTTGGTTTAGAGAATGAAAATAATACAAATAATTCAAAAAAGTGATTTCGAGTACAAAAGAACATGTTCAAATGTTAACTCTAGAAGGAACTTAAAAATAAAAGCATGTAATAAATACTCTGGAAAAATAAAGAATTTTTATGAATGATCTAAAGTAAATTAAAATGTATAGAAATAAATGCGCGATATTTTCATTGATTTATCACAAATTGTTCATATCATTTCATAATTGTAATTACAAAAGAATGATTATCGTCTTGCAACGAAAAGCGCTTTACTCGCACTTTTTTTGGCAGAGGTATAACGCAATGAAATTTTAATGTCCCTTTCACGGTTATAGCCCTTTTGAATGGTGCATCTAATGTTTGTTCTTCCTCAACACATTCTTCATTCGTTACATATTTTGATGCAATATTAGGGAGAGACTAAGTTGTCCATTCGAATAATTGTTTCCCAAAAACCGACTGATTCATATTTTGGTCTGTTCGATTGCAAGTTTTGACAGGCTTCAACGTGTCACACGATGCACACTCCGCATGCGCTGCATGACTTGCACTCGAAAATATTTAATATCTACCAATCTAACAGAGACCTCACTTTTTTGCAAACTTGGTTCTGTAGATAAGACAATAAAGAACAAAATAGTATTTTTGTAAATCGATTTAAGGTGGTGGGCGGGCATGTTACAACTATTCAAACATTCACATTGTTATTATTTTTTATTTATTTCCAATAAAAATTTAGTTTAAATCCTCTTTCAAAGTTGACGAAATACAGAGTAAAATTGTAAAAGAAAAACGTCGATCGGATTAGTAGAACTGGAATTAATAAATATAATGTATGCGATGATTCAAGTAAATCCAGCAAATTGTGAAAAATTCGTACGGGAATATTTCCGAAGTAAAATTTTTTTCAGCAAAATCCTTAAACACGTGTTAACTAATTTTTTGAAAATAAGTTGTGAATAAATTTTCATACGATTCCATCCGGGTTAACAAATTATTTCTTAAATAAAAAATAAACATGTATCATAAATAAACAAGGCCGTTTTAAAAATGCGTTATTCACTGGTGTTTTTTTTTCAGGCGCCAAACGCCCAAATTATCGGAGTTCAGTCGCAAGGACGCGTCTGTTCCGATTCCCAAGGATAATGACCTTGATGTCGCTGCGACACAGATTGCAGCAGGAGACTCCGCGCAGGAGGTAAGTGTAGATAAGTCTACACATACCGCACAAACGTTGTGCGCGATTGGGGAAAATTTGAATTTCCCACAAGAATTGATTGAAAATCAATTAGAAGATCGGGTTGCCAATGCACCCGAAGATCCGGGAGCTATCTCTCGTGTATCGAGTAGTCTAGTTGACGCGAACTCGATTCTCTTCAACGAAGAGATAATTAGTTGTTCCGATAAAGACCAGGACAACAATTCGCACGCCGGTAAAAGAAAAAATGACGATCGTTGCGAACAAGATTCATCGAGTCTTCCGATAAAACGGCAAAATATAGACTCTCTCATTATTGAGAACTCTCCTACGGACAAGGATCGCATTGTGGAGACCACCGTCGTTGGTCGACGGGTTGTTGATATCAGTTTCTTGTGGAACCAATTACACGAGAAATTTGATAATCATAATGCCGCCCTGCAATGTCCTTTTAGCGATCTTAAATTATTTAAGTCGTTCGACCGCGGGTTGCGAACGCAACTGTTCTTCAAATGTCAAATGTGTAATTACACATTTAGCATTTGGACCGACCCCAGTCACGATGACGATATGAGCGTCAATGAAAGTGCTGTATGCGGTACCATCACGTCAGGTACCGGTTACAGCACAATGGAGGAACAACTTGCGGCAATGGCTGTTCCATCCATGGCTGCAAATACTTATCGCAGATACCGTGACAAATTGTACGGCAACTTCCATGAAGTTGTCGAAGCAGAACGGGAACGAGCCGCATCGATAGAAAAATCGATTGCGATCGAAAAAGGCCATGTTATCGATGGAATTCCGTACATCGATGTAATTGCGGATGGCTGTTGGGCAAAGCGCTCGTATACCGGTGGTAAGCATGACGCTTTATCCGGCACAGCTATGATTTTCGGCCGCGAAAGCAAATTGGCCCTATTTATTGCTGTACGCAATAAGTATTGTGCGACGTGTGAGCGAGCACAAATACGGGATAAAGAGCCACCCTTCCATGTTTGTTATAAAAACTGGGGGCAAAATCAGAGTTCGACGGCTATGGAAACCGACATTATTCTCGAAGGTTTTTCGAGTAGTGTGGCGTCGAATGGCCTAATGTATAGAACTCTGATTGCAGATGGCGATAGTAGCGTGTACCAGGCTATACGGGATGCAAATCCGTATAGAAAATACGGCATCACCGTCGATAAAATCGAATGTAATAATCATTTGTTTCGGAATATGTGCCGAAAATTGAGGCTTGCCTCTAAAATGAAGCTTCAGAATGCTTCCCTTAGGGAAAAAATTAACGTGACGAAAATTCGTCAGTGCGTCTCGTCAAGTGGTTTAAAACTTCGAAAATTGGTCGAGCACGCAAGAGACCTCCGCAACGCAGAGGTAATTCCAGAGGCAGAGAAAATAAAGCAACTCTGTAGAGATATACTGGCTCTGCCTGGTCATATTTTCGGTGACCATGCTGGGTGCCGCGTCCTCCCTTTCAATTGTGAACAGAAAGAGGGGGAAAATAATATCGTACCAATTTTGCATGCAGTTGGTATGTACGCCGCCGTTTACGAAGCGGTACGGTATTTAAGCTGCCACGCTAAAAGCTTATTAAAAAATGTCACAAATAACGTGGCAGAGGCCTGCAATTCAATTGTAAACAAATTGAATTCAGGCAAAAGAGTGAATCATTGTATGAGAAACTCATACCAAATGAGGTGTTACGGAGCTTTCGTACAACACAACACGCAATCGGTGTTGTCGAAAGTATATACTTACAAACGCTGCGCGATTCCTAAAGCTGTTTTGAGAATGGAACGCTTCAGGAAATGCAAGAATATACGCGACCGTGTATATAAGAAGCGAGAATGCCGTCGTCGGTTGCGCCATTTTAAGGGAACCGATAAAGATTACGGTCCATCGGCTCAAAAGCCAGATGTCGATAAAGACATTTTTGATATTTTAGTTAAAGACCATATGTCCCAATTACAATCAAATCAGCGTAATTGGAAACAGATTGAAAAACAAACAATCTGTCAATACAATTGCGAGTTATGGCAGCAAATGCGAACCATTATGATAACGGCTTCGAAATTCGGACCAATTTGCCGCATGTTGCCTACAACCTCGTGCGACAATATAGTCGCGAGTATTCGGTATCCGAAGATACTGGATTCAGCAGCCGTGCAATATGGTCTTGCAAATGAATCTGTAGCTCGACAGGCAATTGAAGTGAAAATAGGTAAAAAGATTGTTGCCTGTGGTCTTTTCATCGACCAAGAAATTCCATACCTAGGAGCATCTCCAGATGGTTTGATCGATGATGATGGGATCGTCGAAATAAAATGTCCTTTTTCGGCGCAAAATGGCGATTTAGAAAACGCCATCGAAGAGATACCGTCTCTGAGAAACATATTTGATAATAAAAATAAGCATGCCCTGAGAAGGACTCATGCTTATTATTATCAGGTGCAAGGACAATTGCACATAACCATGCGGGAATATTGCATCTTTGCGCTGTGGAATTCCACAGATTTAAAAATTGTAACAGTTTACAGAGACGACGAATTCTGGGAGTTAAAGATGAAATCATCTTTATGTAAATTCTATATGAATTGTGTACTCCCAGAAATCGTCGATAGTCGGCGTAACAGAAACATGCCGATCCGCAATCCTGATTACATCGTAGCGGCTCAGGAAGCGGCACTGCGAAAAAAGCATGCTGCGTCCGAACGAATTAAGCCGGCAATCGTTACAAAACGAGAGGATACCTCGCCCGGTGTACGAAATGATACGCGCAACCGCGCTGATAATTGGGTAGTAATCGAGAGCGATGACCAACCCGAATTTTCCGAAGAAAATCGGAGGTTGATCTCTCAATTATCAGAAGACATTTCTATAGATGAAGTGGTATCATTAATTTTGAAGCCAGATGGTTTATTGACGGACACTTGCATAGATTTGTTTCGAAGTGTCTTGCAAGAAAATAGCGAATTTCATTGCAATCCGGCTTGTTATACCGCGTATTATAAGTTTATCGAGCCGAATATTATTGGCAAATCCGATTTGCAGATAATTGGCGGCAATATGTCAAGCCACTGGTTCTGCGTTCATTATGATGGAACGAAGCTACTTATATATGATAGTCTTCTCCGCTCGGAATACGAGCTGTTGGCCTCGGACGAAAAGAGGTATATAGCGAAACGCTACCCCTATGTTGGCAGTGAAAATATAATTTTTCAACCTGTGACTAAGCAACCTGATTCTTTCAGTTGCGGCGTTTACGCAATTGCTTTCGCGACGGCGATCGCATTAGAAGATGATCCTGTAAATCACATGTATTCGCAGGATGTATCGGAAATGCGCCGTCACTTAGTTGAAATTCTGAAGTTTCGCAAATTGGCATTATTCCCCTGTGGTTGAAACAACACAGGTATGGCGATACGCGCATAAGTGTATCGAAGGGAAAACACCATAGAACGTGTTTTCAGCGTTGGGAAACTATGAAATGTGCTTATACTCGTTATAAGTGGGTTAGTGTGGGTGGGCATTTCCCAGGCACTACCCAAGTGCCATTTCCAACGCATTTTTTAAATTAACAAATGTGTTAATTAATAAAACTTGACTTGCTATCGAGCGAGGCCGCAGTGACGTCTGTCGCTGTATTCCTCCGTCCGCTACAATGGGCGAGGTGAATGTTATTCGATAAGAATTGTTAGTTGATTAATTTGTTAATTTTAGTTTGCAAGAATTATGAATTAATACCTACCTTGCTGAAAAGCGAGGTCACAGCGACGTACGTCGTTGTCCTCCTCCGTCCGCTAAAACGGACGGAGAGAGTATCAGTTTATAAGAACTGATTATCATATAATGTGATTGCAAGAAATACATTCGAGTATAATAAATATTTCTTTGCAGATTACTGGGTCTATATTACCCAGAAGTACATATGTTATATATGAGACATTCCATGCCAAATTGTCCTACTTGGAACTTTTGCTGATTACAAAAATTTGTTTTCTTTTAGTCCTAGTTGAGACTCGTTTCCATGATTTAAAAAAAATTATATCAAACTATTCACGAGGTATAAATTTCTGAAAAATGTGTTTTTTGAAATACTCACAACTCCAAGAATAAACGATCAAATTAGACCTTTCTTTCAGTTTTCGTTTTTTCAAATATTTTTCATAAAAAATACCAAACAAATTATTTAAACCGTATTACGAGAGATTTTCAAATTTCGTCGTCATCGATTCAATTTAATTTTTTGTATCATCGTCATCGATTTTATTTAATTTTTTATATAAAAAAACTTTTGAGTTTACAATAAAATGTTTGGGATATGGGCTTCGGGGATCGGGGGTATGGGCTTTTCGGAAGTTTATCCGAGAAAATAAACGGTGCTAGAATTAACAGAAAATTTATTAATAATATTATAAATAAAACTAAAAATAAGAATTCGTATAATATAAAAATATAATAAAATTAATAAAAAAAATAATAAAATTAATAATAAATATAATAAAGTTAATAAAAAATATAATAAAAAGAAATAAAAAAACTTTATGGGCGCGTTTAAGGTTCGTCGCGTCGTTGCCGCCGCAACTGCGCCTCTATTCGATTCTTGGCCGCGTTTAATTTTCTTATTTGATTTTCCTTCTTCATTTTTTTTATCGTTGCTTTCGCGTCAGCCAATTGCGTTTCCAACTGGCTGGCGCGAATGCTGATATTATAAGCAAAAATCTGCATGCGAACTAACGCAACTTGATGCTCCGTCAAGTACGGCGTATGCATCGGAACATGTTCCGGCGGCGGCGGCGCCGAAATATGCTCCACCGGCCACATCAGCGGAACATGTTCCGCCGGCGGCAGTGGCGGCGGCGAAACAGGTTCCACCGGCCATGTCAGCGGAACATGTTCCGCCGGCGGCGCCGAAGCATGCTCCACCGACCACGGCACCGGAACATGCTCCGTTGGCCACGGCATCGGTGCTGGCTGCACCGCTTGCGCCGGTGCCAGCCACGGCAGTACCGGCGGGATGGCAGCCGTTTGCGTTATCTGTAACAAGAAAATTCACAATATTACGAAAAAAAGTTATGAATTTAAAAAAAAACGTCTTTCTGTTTTTCAACCATTTTCAAACGCTCAGAACTTTTTCAAAAATTGCACAATCGAGACGTTTGTTAATCAAATTTTAATTTTTTTCGAGAAAAATCTTCATTTCTTAGAAACTCCATTTTTGATTTTTAATTTAATTTTTAAACTTTGATGTATTCCGGGTTTTATATCGCAAGATTCATAGTGACCAAAAAATTGGTACTTTTCTCAGAAGAAGTGAAGCAATTTTTGTTTCAATCAGAGAATAAATAAAAAAAGATATCTGCTCACTACGAACCTTGCGGCATGAATCTCAAAATAAATCAAACTTTACAAAAATAAAAAATCATAAATAAAATATCGGATTTTTCGGAAAAGTAATATTTTTCTCAACTAAGATTTTTCTCTGGAGAAATGACAAATTTCATAGAGTATGACTTGAAAATTCAAGTCATACTAAAAAAAAAATTTTTTAACCTTTTTCTGAACGTCGCGTGAAAATACGAAAAATTTGAAAAAAAAATCGTCTCGATAAGTCAATTTTTGCAAAAGTTATGAGCGTTTGAATATTTTTCGGGTTATATGACGGTATATTTTTGTCAATATAAATTATGACTGACCTTGCTGGGAGCGGGCGGTGGCGCTACGAATACCGCCGGACTTGGTGGTGGTGCCGAGCGTGTTGCTGTAGCGGTTGGTTGCTGTAAAGAATATTTACGTTATAAGAATTATGAAGATTCCATTTGACTTGACATTTTAAAATCGCATGGAAATTTTCATTTAAGTAAATCCAGTAAATTGTAAAAAATTCGTACATGAATATTTACGAATTCAAATTTTTTTCAGCAAAATGCTTAAAGACGTGTCGACTGATGTTATGAATATAAGTTGTGAACAAATTTTCATACCATTCTAAAATGTCAATTTTTTTTTCACAAAATCTGTACGGTTTGGAAAAGAACCACTCCAGAATAAAAATAATCAAACTCACCTTCCTGCGAGATACCACCGTACTCCAGGGGTCTGCCCATGACGGGCCGGGCGATGGCGTTATAACGCGTGTCGGTACCGCTGGTGGTGCCGGTAGCGCCGGTGGTGCTGGTAGCACCGGTGGTGGCGGTAGCGGGTCAGTCAAAGAATTTTTATTTCTTGACGTCTGTAAAAAAATCACGATATTACAATTATTTCAACAAGATTTTAATTTGATGTTATATTTTTCATTAGTATATATAAACAAACACTTACCGTCACCGTACCGCGTCGTTTCACACTTTGTTTCGACTTCGAGCCAGTTTTATTGCCTGTAAAAAAATAAAGAAACATTTATTAATATAATATTAAATCGTGTGTGGATTCAACCTACGCATGCTGGTATTTATTTAGCATTGCTATAGGAATGATTCTTTTACAAACCGTACACCAATCTGAACTTGACATTTCAGAATCGTATACAAATTGGTTTACAACTTATATTCATAAAATTAGTTTAAACGTCTTTAAGGGGGTTCGACATATCACATAATCAAAAATGTATGCATTTTTTCTGAAAGTACATATCTTTCTCCATATGTGGTTCAAATTTCGTAAAATTCTGCGCAGTGGAAATATGTTAAATAATTTTTTGAAGTTAGCGCTTGAACCCATTTCAAGTGATTTCACAAAAATTCAGAAATTTTCCGAACTTACTGTTCTACAGAAAAAAATATGTACACATATATAAATATATATGTGCACATATTTGTGTACATATGAATGAACCTAATTTACAATAAATAAATAAATACCCGTTTACACTGGATAAACAATTTATTAATTGTAACTAAAAAAACCATTATTGAATATTTAACATTTTTCGACGTTTTTTCCGCTTTGTTCAGCCTTTATTGATAATTCTATATAGGGTTTTAGAGGATACTCGACTTATTATTAGAAAAATTTTGAGATCAATTGAAAGCCGAACAACATTGGTTCGAAAAATGTCTATTTTCAATGTACCTTTTCTCAGGAACCATACGTCCGATTTTAACCATTTTCGTTGTGTACGTATATTAAAGTGTTATAAACATTGTGTCGAGCCTTTTTTCGATATTTTGTTACAGAATTTTTTAACAACGTTTTGAACTTTAGCTAAAATTTTAGACCGTTTTTTTACATCAAAATACATTTTTCTCGGGTCTGAATAGTTTTTTCAAAAAAATGGCTCGACACATCCTTCGTTTGGATATACTGATTACGCAAAAAAAATGTCGATACGATCAGTAGATTTCCAGAAAAGGTATATTGCACCTGAAAAAACATAACTTTTCAGAAAACACGATTTTCTGAAAAAGTTTGAATTTCTAATGAATTCTAAGGTGTTCGTTGCATCGATCGATAAATCATTTACGTATATATTTATATGTGCGTTATAATTATTTGACCCCTTTGAGGCGGTTGATATTCATAAATGCATGTAGTTTGCACCAAACAATCAAAGAAGACTTGTACTTTGAGAAAAAAATTTTTTCAAAATGCATTTTTTTACTTTAAAATATGCCGAACCCCCTTAATGAACGTAAACAGATTCCACACTGTTTACATGATCTAATAATCGATAGTTACTTCGATCGTTGCAACAAACGCCCCGAAATTCACACTTTTTCAGAAAATCGTGTCCTCTGAAAAGTTATATTTTTTCACCTTCAATGTACCTTTTCTCGACATCTACCCATCGTATCGACATATTTTTTTTTGACATAATCAGTACATCCAAACGAAGGATGCATCGAGCCATTTTTTTTAAAAACGATTCAGACCCGACAAAAATGTATTTGAAGGTCAAAAAACGTGGTAAAAAATTGTAACAAAATTTCAAAACGATGTCAAAAAATTCTGAAACAACATATCGAAAAAATGGCTCGACACAATGTTTATAACACTTTAATACACACGCACAACAAAAATGTCAAAATTGATCGTACGGTTTATGAGAAAAGATACATTGAAAATAGGCATTTTTTCGAACAATATTTTTCAACTTTCAACTGCACCCAAAACTTTTCTACTTCGAATATTCTAAAACCCCTAAACAGAATTATAAATAAAGTATTTCTAAACAAAACTAAAAAAATCATCAAAACATGTTGAATAGTTTAAAAAAAATCTCAAATAGAGCCAAGAAGATCGGATCGGGGCGTCGGCAAGTGAATCCCCTTAACTTCGAAAACACGTGTAACCTAATTTTATAAATGGAAGTTGTAAACAAATTTGTATACGATATTAAAATGTCAAATTTTTTTTCACGACATGTGTACGATATGTAAAAGAATCACCTCACCTATAGTGATGAATTAGAAAATGATATAAAACACTTACTTTTCGCCTTTCCAACCATATTCCGAGAAGATCGCGCACTCATGGTTATTCTTCTTCGACACTTTTTCTATAACTGATTGGAAAAATGATGGGACAGTACACCGCAAAATGCATGGTTGCCGATGTTTGGGTACACGGGCAAAAGAGGGGATAAAGAACAAAAACCTAGTTATCAAGCTGTATAGCTATAGCGGTAAGGGTGCAAGGGATTCTCGGAAAAATCTACGTGCACGAAATAAGTCTTATATTGCGCCTAATCCTTTACAGGTGTCTGAAGGTCCCTTATACACACGCATTATTTCTTTAGAGACATTTCGCGTGCGTTACCCATACACACACACACACACACACACACACACACACACATATATATACATATATATACAATGCGTCCTCCCAATAAGAAACTGAAAGCACCACTGTCTCTCTCACTCTTTTGCGCACGAAATTCTCGAGCACGGAGTTCACGTCGGAGTAGGAGAGCGCTCGAGTGACAAACTGGGGAAAGTTTCTTATTGCCAGGTTTTTTATTGGGAGGTCGAACTGCATATACATGTATCCTACTTCCATTGGTGTCCTCCTACCATCGATTCTCTCACAATCAGAGAGAGATGAAGGGAAAATACCAGCCGATCCGTGAACTGACCCAATGAGACGGTACGCCACGAAAAGCGTGGTTGTCAATGTTCCGGCAGACGGGTGAAGAAGGGGAAGAAGAAAATAGAAAGACAAAAAAGAGTGTGACGAAGAAAGAAAACATCAGTTCACCACGCTTCATCGCACTAGGGATGTAAGCCGTACCCCGTTTAAATTGCGGGGTGATTAATATTTTACTGGGGCAACGAAAATAAAATTTTATTGCTAGCAATATATTTTTGTCTTTGGAATATGTCATATCTATGTCACTTTATAACGTCGTCTCAAATGGCGGGATACGGGCGAGGTTCGTCATAAAAAATCTCGGTCCGCTAAAATCCGCGAAAAGAATATCAGTTCGTAAGAATTGTTTATTGAAAAATCTCTTCAAGAAATGGTCCTTGTATTATGCATATTTCTTTAAAGACATATATATGGCTGAAGCATCGAGGTCGGTTCACGGGACTCGCCGATTTTTCTTTCTCAGGCTCTCAGGCTCTCAGAGGCGCCTTCGCTAATCCTTTGGAGACGCCGGTGCTCGGAATTTTCCCGACTGCCGGCGGAGGGGGAGAGCGCGAGCGCATCGCGTGCGTGGCACAAAGCTCGGGCCATCCACGGGGCCCGAAATATATAGCGAGACAATTGATTTATTTACCCCAATTTTTAACGATCTTGCCATATAACCAAATTTGACCAGCTCTCGGCATTGCTTCTGTTTACCCCTTGACCCGCTCTGCGGAGAGCGGCAAGACGGAGAGAATTATAGTTACTAAAAACTGTTCTTATTGTTAGTTAATAAAAACTGCCTTGCTAAAGAGAAAGATCACAGCGACGTCGCTGTTCTCCTCTGTCTGCTACAATGGACGGGGCGAATTTTAGTTGATAGGAATTGTTGATTAATAAATGTGTTAATTTAATTTATAAGAATTATTAATTAACACTCATGTTAATTGATAACTACCTTGCTAAAGAGCGAGGTCATGCCTGTCGATATCCTCTGTTTAGTTCACTGAAACGGACGGAGAGAGTATCAGCTTATAAGAGCTGATTATCATATAATATCATTTCAAGAAATACATTTTTGTACAATATATATTCCTTTACAGATGACTGGGTAATATACACTGGGCTATATATATATATATAGCCGGAGCATTGTGATCGGCTCTCGGTACGGCTTGTCTCTACTCTTTACCTGTCTCTACGGCGAGCCGAAGAGGGGGGCGGGAGGGGAGGGGCACGCGTATCCGCATATTGTGCACGGACACAGGGCCCGGGTCGTCCACGCTGCCCGAAGTATATCGCGACATGCGAACTAATTTTTATTGATATTTTATTTTCAGCATATGTAACGCGATCCGAGAAAAGGGACCTACATGGCACAAAATCCATTTTTGGATTATGCGTTGTGCTGTAAGTTTTGGAACTGATCTTTCATGTGCTGCTATCAGAAATTTTGTATCTACATAATTTTACAACATATGAATTATTTTAAACTGTATCACTCGAACGTGAGCATTGGTTTCAATTTCTTGTCTGCCGTGAAAAATTCCGATTTTGCTTCATAGGTCCCTTTTCTCGGATCACGTTACATATATTTGTATAATTAGTGTAAGCCCAATAGTATAATATGTTAATTAATAAACTCGCTCTGATAAAGAGCGAATCAGCGACGGTTATCGCTGTTCTCTTCCGTCCGCTAGAACGGACGAAGAGAATTACAGTTTCTAAAAACTGTTCTTAGATAATAAAAACTACCTTGCCGATGAGCGAGGCCACAGAGACGTATGTCACTGTCCTCCTCCGTTCGCTAAAACGGACGGGGAGAGTATCAGTTTATAATAACTGATTCTCATATAATACGATGACAAGAAATACACTTGTGTATAATATATATTTCTTTACAGGTTACTGGGTGTATATTACCCAGCGCACATATATGCGCGACCCGAAGAATATGACGAATTGCCATAAACTAATTTTTACTGATATTTTCGTACAGCATATCTTTGTATAATTAGTAAAAGCTAAATTATAAAAATACGTTAGTTAATAAAGTCGCTCTGCCGAAGAGCGGGATGCCAACGACGTTTGTCGCTGTTCGCCTCCGTTCACTCGAATGGATGGAGAACATTTTTATTGTTTAAAAATGTTTATTGATAAATTCGTTAATTAACGAAAATTGCTCTTTCGAAGAGCGAGAAACCAACGACGTGTGTCGTTTATTATCCCCGTCCGCTCAAATGGACGGAGAGAATTTTTATTGTTCAATTAACAAAAATATGTTAACTAATAAAAGTCACTCTGTGAGACAGGGCGATGTGTTTGGCATTATTCCCCTCCGTTTGCTAAAATCGACGGAGAAATGTGTTGAACATTTTCGGCCTGTGACGTATTAGCGACGCGTCGTAACACGTCGACAACAAGGAGCGTCAAAAATGTAAACATTGGGCGTTCGCGAGCCTCACGATGCCATTGTATTGCGCTCCAAGGTGATGCTCGCGGGGCTATATATATATAGTTTGCCAACGTGCTCGAGGGTCGCTTCATTTCAGTCGAGGTTAGTCGCTCAACGCTGCTGGCACGTGTGGGCCTATACGCATGTCAGATCGCGACGGCAATTTTTAGTATACTTTTACGCGAATTCGTTTATCGTATTTGTGCAGATAGTGAACATGTTGGATATCAGTGATAGTGCAGTGAGGATATCAGTGATAGGGCAGTGAGGATATCAGTGATAGTGCAGTGAGGATATCAGAGATTGTGCAGGAAATATCAGTGGAAGAGTGAAAAAATAAAACAGTGACAAAATTACATGTGGCATCCGGCCATACGAAACCCGAGTCTGCAGTTTACTTTTTATTTTTTCCAATTTGCATTCATCGCCATTCTGCTTTCATCTACCGTTTTGATCTCAACTATACCTTACAACAAAATTAAGAGATAATTTTTTTGTACCCAATAAAATACAAACTTTTGACCAGCATTTGTCGTACGGAGATTTAAAAGAATGTCCGTAGGAGAAAGAAAACCAAAGTTATACATGTTACAAAGTATTCGTTTATTAGGTATAAAAAAATTATCCCTTATTTTTGTGAAAACTATAATTGAGGAGACAAAAACGGCGAGCAGAATGGCGGCGAATGAGAATTATTTCGTGAGAATAAAAAGTATATTGAGTGAACGCGTGTGAAAATAAAATAATGGAAGAAAAAAATAAAAGAAATCGAGCGAGTGCCGTCTTCAATTCTTGGATCCTAGCTCGCGAAAAGCGCGGTTGCCGGTGTTCTGGTCGACGGCGGAGGAAGGCAATGGAAAGCATGAGCGAGCAAGAGAAGGACGGCTGGATAACAGAAGCGACGTTGTACCGTGCTTTTTCGCGCTCGGGGTACAACCGATCCCGTTTCAATGCAATTTGGCAACTGAGGTAAGTAATAATTTTTTCGAGCGAGTCAATTTCAGATTTATGTTTAGTAATAGTTTAATTTAAAGTTGTAAATTTGGAAAAATTTCTTTTAATTAACCATTTTTAAACGCCGGTAACTTAAAAAAAAATTAATTAATGGGGACCATTTTTTCTTCAAATTTTTCATTTTTAAACGTGTTTTATCAAAAAAAAACTATATTCATGTCATACTCTATGAAATTTTTAATTTTTTTTAGTGAAAAATCGCATAACCGCTTAAAAACCAATTTTCGATTTTTGTGTTTCCATTTTTGTTTAACTTTGATTTACTCTGAGTTCAATGCCGCAACATTCATAGTCGGCAGATGTTTTTTTTTTTTATTAAAAAAAACGTTTTCACTGGCGATCTTTTCTTTTCCTTTGATACCCCCCCCCCCCCCCCCCCCCCCCCAAATCCTTTCGAGACGTCGGTGCTCGGGATTTTTTCGATTGCTAGCGATGAGGGACAACGCGATTCAGTTCCTTGCCGAATTTGAATCGGTCTTGCTGCAAAATTCAACTAATATTTTATTTGCATGAGTAGAATAAGGTTAGTTTTTCAATATACTATAATAGTTAATAAACTCCCTGCTAAAGAGCAAGGTCACAGCGACCGCGTCCGCTATAATGGACGGGGAGAATTTTAGTAGATAAGAACTGCTAGTTGATAAATATGGTGATTTTAGTTCGTGATAGATATGTTAAGTTTAGTTCGTAAGAATTATTAATTAACACGCATGTTAATTAATAATTGCCTCGCTGAATAGCGAAGTCACAGCGACGTCTGTCGCTGTCCTCCTTCGTTCGCTAAAACGAACGGAGAGAGTATCAGTTTATAAGAACTGATTATCATATAATATGATTGCATGAAATATATTGTTGCATAATATAGTATATTTCTTTTCAGATTACTGGGTATATATTACTCAGATGTGTATATATATTATTCGTTGTATTATATGTATATATATATGCATGGCCGGAGCATTGGGGTCGGCTCCCGGGACTGCTCGTGTTCTCCCTCCACCGCCCCTCTGTAGCGCTTGCTCTGTGCTTTGCGAACCTTTGACGTGCTCGGGATTTTAGCTACGTGTCGCTACAGACCAAAATTATTATAAGACGTTATGTCGTTGAAAAATTTTTTAACGCAAATTTTGCAGAATGTACTGTATAAAAAAAGGTGACCAAACTATTTTTTCCATCTCTAATTTGTTAAATACAAATTATAAAATACCCCTTAAAAAATTGTAAAGTCATAAAAAAAATTGTTTTATGTATTTTCTACATTGAAAAAAGGACGGTATGTCAATGAATAATTTATTCACTAACGTACCGTCAACATTATTAATATTGTTAAATATCAATTGTATATTTTAGAATAAATTCACTTTTTAATAATTTTGATCTGTGGCGACACTTACGATTAGATAAAATTCCGAGCGTTTCAAGCTTTTGCGACGGACGGAGCACGCGCTTGAGAGGGGTGCGTCGGAGGAGGATCTTGGGCATATCGTGCGTGCGGCACGAGCTTTGGGTCGCCCGCACGATCCGAAGGATAATGGTGACTTGCCGTAAACGAATTGCTACTAATATTTTATTTTCAGCATATATTTTTGTGGTTATTATAAGTTTATTAATAAAATATGTTATTTAATAAACTCGCTCTGGTAAAGAGCGAATCAGCGACGCCTGCCGCTGTTCTCTTCCGCCCGCTAAAACGGACGAAGAGAATTACAGTTTCTAAAAACTGTTCTTAGTTAATAAAAACTACCTTGCTGAAGAGCGAGGTCACAGCGACGTCTGTCGCTGTCCTCCTTCGTTCGCTAAAACGGACGGAGAGAGTGTCAGTTTATAAGAACTGATTATCATATACCTAATATGATTGCAAGAAATATATTTTTGCATAATATATATATTTCTTTACAGATTACTCAATTAACAAATGCCTTTATTAATAAACGACGCCCTACTAAGGGGCGAGTGTCAGTGACGCCTGTCGCTGTTCTCCTCTGTCCGCTAAAACGGACGGAGAAAATATCAGTTTATAATTACTGATCATCATATAATATGATGGCAAGGAATACATTTTTGTATAATATATATTTCTTTACAGATGCGTAGTCGAAGCCTTGCGATGGGCTCTCGGCACCGTTTCTGTTTATCCTGCGCCCCTCTCTGCTGTGATCGGCAGTGGGGGAACATGGATAGCCGCATACTGTGTGCGCGGTACGAGCTGTGGGTCGCCCGCGCGACCCGAAGGGTATGGCGACTTGCCATAAACTAATTCTTACTGATATTTTATTTTCAGCATATAATTGCATGATTATTATAAGTTTAATTATAAAATATCTCAGAAACTCGCTCTGATAAAAAGCGAGATGACAGCGACGTCCGTCGCTGTTCTCTTTCGTCCGCTAAAGCAGACGGAGAGAATTACAGTTTCTAAAAGCTGTTCTTAGTTAATAAAAACTGCCCTGCCAAAGGGCGAGGTCACAGCGACTTCGGTCGCCGTTGTCCTCCGTCCGCTACGATGGACGGAGAGAATTTTAGTTGAGTAAAACTGTTAATTTATTAATATGGTATTTTTAGTTCGTAAGAATTATTAATTAACACGCATGTTAATTAATAACTACCTAGCTGAAGAGCGAGGTCACAGCGACGCCTGTCGTTGTCCTCCTCCGTCCACTGAAACGGACGGAGAGAGTATCAGTTTATAAGAACTGATTATCATGTAATATGATTTCAAAAAAAACATTCTTGTATAATACTTACACATTCTTTTACAGATAACTGCACGTACACTACCGGCGGAAAGTTTCCGGACCAAAGTTGAAAACAGTGCCGGAACGGTTTTTTATGCCATTTCGCCGGTAGTTAGCCTAGGTCAATTTAACTAACGCTATTTTAGAACAGGGATTTCTCTTCATTTTGGCCTTTTAAAACTAAATTTACGATTTTGTTTACAATTGACACCCAGTTTTGAAAACGACAATATTTGGGCGTTTTTTTGTTCTTTTGCAAGTGGACCCTCATTGCAGTAAACAAATTTTTAACGAATTTCTTTGACCATACTCATAAAGAGGGAGTTCTAAGCTTCAAGTAAATTTTTTAGAAAATTGTCTACGATTTTTTTTTCAAAGATATGTCGTTTTTTGAGAAAAAATAGACAATTTGAAAATTGCTCCATAGGACGAAAATAATGAGATTTATGACAAAACCTCAAGATGGCAAAAAGTTGTATTACTTCTTGTTGAGTTGAGGAGAATTTTTTCAGATTTTTTTTTCTAAATTTTTTTTCAGTCATTTCCGGTTAGCTCGATTGATCTGAATATCATGAAAGTAATATAATTAAATTTTGGTCTCTTCGGAGGTTTCTTCGGCGTCGGAGTTTCTTCGATGTAAGTAAAAAATTTAATTCTATTATTTTTATGGTACTCAGATCAATCGAACTGATTGGAAATAGGGGGAAAAAAAATTTCAAAAAAAGATCTGAAAAAATTCTCCTGAACTCAGCAAGAAATGATACAACTTTTTGCCATCTTGAGGTTTTGTAGTAAACCTCGTCGTTTTCGTCGTATGGAGCATTTTTCAAATTGTCTATTTTTTTCGAAGACGACATATCTTTGAAAAAAAAAAAATCGTAGACAATTTTCTAAAAAATGACATTGAAGCTTAGACTTCTCCCTTTATGAGTATGGTGGAAAAAAGTCGTTAAAACATTTCTACTGCAAAGGGGAAACTTGCAAAAGAACAAAAAACGACCAAAAATTGTCGTTTTCAAAAATGGGTGCCAATTGTAAAAAAAAAATCGTAAATTTTTTTTTTTAAAGGCTAAAATGAAGGGAAATCCCTGCTCAAAATGGCGTTGATTAAATTGGCCTAAGCCAACTACCGGCGAAATGGCATAAAAAACCGTTCCGGCACTGTTTTCAACTTTTGTTCGGAAACTTTCCGCCAGTAGTGTACATACTATACGGCGAAATGATAGATTTTTGTACCGAAATTTTATCAAGCTTCCCATATAAACAATTACTGACTATTATTTTATTTTCAGAAGGTTTTTTGATAATTGTTTTCAGTTTAACTATATGAACGGCTTTTTTTATGTTTGTTAGTTCATTTATGAATATGAATATGAATATTTTTTCAATATCGTTGGCGCTATCGGTAGCAGTTTAGTTAATAACAATTGTTAATTAATTAATATATTAGTTTTAATTTATAAAAATGCCGCTCTACTAAAGGGCGAGTGTCAGTGACGCCTGTCGCTGTTCTTCTCCGTCCGCTAAGACGGACGAAGAGAATGTCAGTTTATAATAACTGATCATCATATAATATGATGACAAGGAATACATTTTTGTGTAATATATATTTCTTTGCAGATGACTGGGTGTATAGTACCCAGGCACATATATATGTATATATGCGTAGCCGAAGCCTTGCGATCGGTTCTCGGCACTGCTTGTGTTTACCCGTTGCTCCTCTCTACGGAGAGCGGAGGCGGGGGAAATGCGAGTTAGTGGCGTATTGTTCGCGCGGCACGATGCCCGTGTCGTCCACGCGACCCAAAATATATGGCATCTTGCCATATACTAATTTTTACGAATATTTTATTTTCAGAATTCGTTCAGAATTTGTTCGCCTCCGTCCGCGCAAATGGACGGAGTATATTTTAATTGATAACAATTTATCATTAACAACTATGTTAATTAATATACACCGGCCTGTGAAACAGGGCGATGCCAACGACGTTCGTCGTTGTGAGTCCGTCCGCAAAATGGACGGAGATAATTTTAATTAACAAATCGGTTAATTAATAAATTCGCTCTGTTGAAGAGCGAGTTTCCAACGACGTTTGTCGTTTATAATCTTCGCCCGCTCAAAAGGGCGAAGACAATTTGTATTGTTTAAAAATATTTACTAACAAATTCGTTAACAACCGCTCTGTCGAAGAGCGAGATGGGAACGACGTTCGTCGTTCGTCATCTCCGTCCGCTCGGATGGACGGAGAAAATTTTTATTGTTTAAAAATATTTATTAACAAATTCGTTAATAACCGCTCTGTCGAAGAGCGAGATGGGAACGACGTTCGTCGTTCGTCATCTCCGTCCGCTCGGATGGACGGAGAAAATCTTTATTGTTTAAAAATGTTTATTAACAAATTTGTTAATAATCGCTCTTTCGAAGAGCGAGATGGGAACGTCGTTCGTCGTTCATCATCTCCGTCCGATCGAATGGACGGAGAAAATGTTTATCGTTTAAAAATGTTTATTAACAAATTTGTTAACAATCGCTCTGTCAAAGAGAGCGAGATGGGAACGACGTTTGTCGTTCGCCATCTCTGTCCGCTCAGATGGACGGAGAAAATTTTAATTGTTTAAAAATTATTAATTAACAAATATGTTAATTAATAAACTCGTTCTGTTCAAGAACGAGATGCCAGCGATGTCCATCGCTGTGAGTCCGTCCGTAAAATAAACGGAAATAATTTTAATTATTAAGAATTTTTAATTAACAAATAGGTTAATTAATAAACTCGCTCTGTTGAAGATCGAGTTGCCAACGACGTTTGTCGTTTATAATGTTCGCCCGCTCAAAAGGACGAAAACAATTTTTATTGTTTAAAAATTTGTATTAACAAATTTGTTAACACTCGCTCTGTGGAAGAGCGAGATGGGAACGACGTTCGTCGTTCGTCATCCCCGTCCGCTCGGATGGACGGAGAAAATTTTTATTGTTTAAAAATGTTTATTAACAAATTTGTTAATAATCGCTCTTTCGAAGAACGAGATGGGAACGTCGTTCGTCGTTCATCATCTCCGTCCGATCGAATGGACGGAGAAAATGTTTATCGTTTAAAAATGTTTATTAACAAATTTGTTAACAATCGCTCTGTCAAAGAGAGCGAGATGGGAACGACGTTTGTCGTTCGCCATCTCTGTCCGCTCAGATGGACGGAGAAAATTTTAATTGTTTAAAAATTATTAATTAACAAATATGTTAATTAATAAACTCGTTCTGTTCAAGAACGAGATGCCAGCGATGTCCATCGCTGTGAGTCCGTCCGTAAAATGAACGGAAATAATTTTAATTATTAAGAATTTTTAATTAACAAATAGGTTAATTAATAAACTCGCTCTGTTGAAGACCGAGTTGCCAACGACGTTTGTCGTTTGTAATCTTCGCCCGCTCAAAAGGACGAAAACAATTTTTATTGTTTAAAAATTTGTATTAACAAATTTGTTAACACTCGCTCTATGGAAGAGCGAGATGGGAACGACGTTCGTCGTTCATCATCTCGGTCCGCTCGAATGCACGGAGAACATTTTTATTGTTTAAAAATAATGAGTTAACAGATATGTTAATAAACTCGTTCTGTTCAAGAACGAGATGCCAGCGATGTCTATCGCTGTGAGTCCGACCGTAAAATGAACGGAAATAATTTTAATTATTAAGAATTTTTTATTAACAAATAGGTTAATTAATAAATTCGCTCTGTTGAAGAGCGAGTTGCCAACGACGTGTGTCGTTTATAACCTTCGTCCGCTCAAAAGAACGAAGAAATTTTGTATTGTTTGAAAATGTTTATTAACAAATTTGTTAATTAATGAAGTCTCTCTGCCAAAGTGCGAGATGTCAACGACGTTTGTCGTTTATTATCCCCGTTCGCAAAAATGAACGGAGATAATTTTAAATAAGACTTTACGTATAATAAAACCGCTCTGCTAAAGAGCGAGATACCAACGGTGTTTGCCGTTGTTCACCTCCGTCTACTAAAATGGACGGAGATGTTATTAATTAACATATTCAGAATTATTATAATATAATTCTGTTGTTTATTGCTGTTATTGCAGCAAAACCAAACTTGAATGTTTGGCATGCTCGGCTTCATATTGTAGCGAGAAATAAAATCTCGCAGTGTACGTACACGAGTGTACGTTACACATACGTGGCCGAGCGTTAGTGTTAGATTTTTGGACGGGGCGGATCACGGCGGGCCCTACTACGACACCTCGGCCTTCGGCCCGCCTCGTTGTGCCGGGGCTTCGTAGCAGACGCGCGCCGTGACATCTAGCGGTAGTTCGCAGCGGCTCGTAGCCAAATGCTGCGAGCTCTGCACTACCGCTGGGAAGGCGAAGCCGTCGAAATTTCTCGGCGACTGACACTGCCTCTTAAGCGCTTACCTACTCCTGTTAGCATGTGTATACTTACCACTCGGGAATAAAATACCTTGCGCGAGTGTAAAAGTCTCTGCGGCACCGAAAGAGACAGAAGCGAGAGAGAGAGAGATGAGAGCACGTCGAAAAGCGTCACAGCTTTCACGCGTATTCTAGCGCGTATCTCACAAAAGCGTATGAATAAAGTGACGTTGCGGAGGAAAGAGATAAGAGGGGGAGAGAGGAGAGAGAGATGGAGGAACTAGATGGGACATTCTCCGAGTAACCAAAACTTTCGAGCTTATCGCTCAGGCATTGTTATACACGTGGGTTTAAATCGCTCAGGGATTCATGCATGATAATGCTACAGCTGCAAACTTTCAGAGCCTAGAGAAATTGTAAGGGATGACTCCTGCATTGATTTCACGTTAATAATTGTATATTTTCTTGAAAGAAAATGCATTATCAAAGTAATCGTTTCATAATGATTAAAAAATATTAAAAAATAAATTAATTCGAAGAATCGATCGAATCAATATTTGTATAAATCAGCATTGTTCATCGATCGAACGATATAAATCAAACATAAAAAACGCGAGGAATTTTATAAATGATTACTTCAAAAATGTCGAAAGACGAAAAAGATTTTAATAATTTAATATCAACTTACCCCGTTCTTTTCGCAAACGCCACCGGCGTTCTTGAGATCGCCCGTCCAAGCGAGACCCAGAGTTCCCATCTCAAAGTCCCGATAAGTGAACATATAGGCCAGACAGAAAGCATCATAATCCTCCTCTGTAAATCGTGAAGAAAATCCTTAGTACACGTTAAATTTGCACGCGGTACATAGAGCGAGGATAAAATAATAACAAAGTTCCTTCACAGTTCCGGTTAATTATTCTTCGAGTTTTCCCACTAACTTTTCTCTTACCTTCTCTCTCTCTCTCTCTCTCTCTCTATGTCTCACACCTTCGCCCATTGAACACTCAAGAAATTCATAGACACGATAGATCGATCGTTATCGTCGAATTACCGTTCGCTTCGTCATCATGTTATCGGGCCCAAACTACCAACTTGGTTCTTAATAACGAAGTTATAATTCTCGCATTTACGTGACTTTAATTTATCACGATGAAAAATCGACCACAAAAATTCCTTATCAGTTTATAGTCTCGACCCTTGCTGTCTGAGGCACGTTTGTACTTCCTCACACCCCCGAACATCCCTTCGAACCCCACCCTTCCCTCTCGCTCTATCTCTCTCGACTTCCGCTGCTGGTCGTCGTTCGAGATTTGTTTAATTAACTCTAATGCTCCGGAGTTTTCAGGCCTCGTTAACCCTCCGGTAAAAGAGTGAGCATGCGGAGAGCCCCCCCCCCCCTCACCCGCTCTCCTTTTACTCTCTCGTTCTCCGCGTCTTTATGAGTTGCAGGAATCTCGACGAGCTTCTTCCTTAATCGCAACGTAAAATTCCCGAACATATGCGCGGTCGAGATTAGTTAGGAAAAATGACGGCAGGAAAAAAACCACCGAATAATTAGTTATCGTACTTTCGAGAATTTTTTTTTTTGCTTTTCAGTTCGTTAGGGCTGAATGTTCGTCCAATGAGGATAAAACAAAATCTGTGAATAAAATACCGCGTTTCACTCGCCGGGTTCCTTCGTATTAAGTTTGGTGAAATAAAAAAACAACATATTATGATTTCGAAGCGGCTAAGGAAATTACAATTCATCAATTTTGCTCATTTTGATTCGTATTTATAGCGCATACTATTCTTCTAATTTCAGTCGGGAAGTAGGTAATATTGTCCGTAATTCTCATATTTTTCCAGCGTCCAGAATTGTTCGAGTAGAATCTATTTTTACTGCCGCGGCAATCTTCATACCCGCTCTATCATTGTATTCCGGGTTCTACCTTTTTCCTCTTGGTGAGCGAGTCGAAAAATATAACTCTGGTCACCAAGATAGACCAGAGGACTTTTCGCACGAGTGAACTCGTGGAGAAATTTTGAATAGCGCTCGATATATTTATTTAAATAATAGTAACAAAAGAGGGAATTAAACTTTGCTACATGCGCGATTGGGGTCAATTCCATGTATCGAATATTTCGAACTGCGCAAATTACAGACTTTTAGAAAACTGACATGACTGGATATGAGATTTCCGCAATTTTACTCGATATTCGGATTGAGTCTGATACAAGTTACCGTCAGATCGATTATATATAATTATATTTTATCTATTTACCGTTGACCATTAAAAAAAAGGTTTAAAAATTTCGAAAAAGAAATTTAATAATCATTTATTTCCGATCTTTTTAAAAATCGTATCCTTTAAATAGTCTTCCAAGGAATAAAACTCGGTTCGGATCGAACTGATAAGTATGACGTAGAGAAATATTCCTCCGATTCATATTCACCGACTCGACTCAACGGGTAAAGGTCACCGGAGACCGAATGTCGGATATATTTTTTCCCATATACATATACATATATATATATATTGATAAATGCCAGGGGCAAAATTTTCGAGCTTATATCTACCTAGCCGTATAAGGGTGTAGATCTGCAAGAGAGAAAGAGGACGGGAAAGAGAGAGAGAGAGAAAGCTCTCGTCTGAAAGCCGGAAACTTATTCCATTGGAAAGTTTGGCGTGGGAGAGACCGAGAAAATATGTATATACATATAAAGAGAAAGAGAGAGAGAGTCAGACAGCGAGGGGGGAGAGAGGGTCCCGGCGTTTTGTTGGCTCGAGGGCAGGTCAGCCGTCAATAATGAGAAGTGCGGTGCACTGAGCTTGCCACTACCTCTCCTCTCCTATACCCCCCGCCCACTGGCGGTCGAAACCAGCAACGAGATGCTTTTTCCGTGGATACGGTGATGTGTAAAAATCCCCCAACGTAGCGAAGAGAAAGAGAGAAGGAGAGAGAGAGAGAGAGAGAGAGAGCCAATGGCCGAGAGGGGTAGCGGACAGGAGGGGTTCTATTTCGGTTATACGCGTATTCCCATCACGTTCGTAATACAACCCCGCCGGTATACCACCCTGCCCATCTACCCGGGCAATCCCTTGCATCGAGACTGCTAGGAGGTATGAGCGAGGGAAGGGTCTGCTGAAAACTTCCTCCCCATTCCCCATAACGGACGGCACACCATCCCCCTTAAGTTCGTCGTTCTTTCGTCTCGACTTCTTTATACTATATTATATACGCCATATATTTTGCGATATAAATAATCATATGCAATATATGACTTATATACCTTTAATAGCATAATAACAATAATAATTTACTACTTAGGAACAGTTGTAATTAGTAAATAATCTTTTAATAAATTCTTTTGATATTTAATTAATAAAACCTTCAATTTTTTTACATCGTTTCACAATGAAACCTAATATTCGTTGCACGAAACGTTTCATTAAAGTCAGACACCCGGTATATTTTCCTTTGTTCTCAAACCGCACGACTGTCATATAGATACTAAAGTTCTTGTTGTAAAGTTGTTGAGGGGGGGGGGGGGATGTTTTTATTATAGGAAACGATTCATATATATATATATATATGGGCTAGTAAATACGATATTATAGATATTGTATTGTAAGTAAAGTATATACATAAATATTACGGATATATATATGAAACGACGGGTGGTGGACCATGTTTTCTCGACGTAAATCACGCGAAACCCCACGGTGGCGGAGAGCAAAGGGGTTCGGGGGGAGGGGGATGGGGTACTATCGTGGCGTCTGGAGAACTTCGATTACCCCCTTTTCTCCAGAAAACCTCTTTTTCCGCAAGAAAAGAAAGAGCCAGAGCGAAAGCTCACCGAGGTGGTTGTTGGGTTGAAGCCGCGGAGGTTGGAGGAGGTTGTCGAGGTTGAGTTCCTGATGCCGATATTTCATAACCGTAGCCACGACACACTTGGAAAGCTTCTGTGGTAATCTTCGCAACATACCAGAGTGGAGGAGGGAGACCGTAACGAGTTTTACGAAAAAAAGTTTTGGCCAAACGAAAAATCTGTACGGATGAAAAGTTTGTGTACCTAGCTACATTTTTTATCTCCACAACCTCGCTCTCTTGTTCTCTCTTTCATTCTTTTGTTTCGGTCTTTATCGTCCAACGAGTGTTTTCGCGATACCTTTCCCATTCGGTGCCAAGGTGGAAATTTGACCCCTTCTCCTAAACTACTACAAAGTCTCGAAAATAAATCACGTCAATTTCGGCTATCGGTACCTGCCGACAATTAACATTGTTTTTGTTCAAATAGACTTTGTAGGGTAGTTACGGAACAGGAAATTTGTCGCTGATGAATATTCCGATGTTATTTTGACTGACATCTCAAAAATTCTAGGAAAAAACGCACAAAACGCGAAATAAGGGTTTACCCATTTAAGGTCGATAAATTCTGAAAATTCAAAAACGATATCATGATTTTCTTATTGTATGGGAAATTTTCGATCGACATATGGTCCTAGAGCTTGACAAAGGATTAAAATTCACCGGAATGCAATATGGCCAATTTCGATGGGTATCGAGAAACCTCGAAAAATCGACTTTTTTCTATGCTGTATCTCCGTTCCCATTCATCGGACAGAAAATTTCACGAATAACTTTTTGAAGGGTCCGCCGAGCACTCGATAACTAGCTGAGGATCATCCGGATAGTTCAATATTTGTGGCTCTGCCGATAATTCGAAAATCGTGATTTTCAGAACCCACAGGAAGGGACCTGTGAAAAAACGCGTGGAGGACGGGGCCAAATTTTGTTGGTTTTAAAATGCCTTTATTTCATGATATTAGTATTGCGCGGGAAATTTCCGTTTCCGAAATGGAGCTGCAAAGTCGAAACAAAATTTTGCCCCCTCCTGACCCCCCAAAGTCTCGGAAAAAAATTATGAACGTTGACCGTCGGCCCTCGCCGGGGGTCTACATTTTTTTTCCTCCAAAAAGACTTTGTTGCGGGGTTACGGAATCGGAAATTTGTCGCTCATGAAGATTATGACCTTATTTTGGCTCATATCTCAAAAACTCTAGGAGAAAAACACAAAAAACGCGAAATAAGTGTTTACACCACTCACGGACGATAAAATCTGAACATTCGAGAACGAAACCGCGATTTTCTTGTTGTACGGGAAATTTCCGATCGGCGGAGGCTCTCACAGCTTGAAAAAGGATTAAATATCACCGGAATTCAATATATATCACAATTTCGATGGGTGTCGCGTAACCTCGAACAATCGACTTTTCGCGCAGCTGTTTTTCCGTTCTCGTTCGTCCGACAGAAAATTTCACGAATAACTTTTTAAAGAGCTCGCCACGATTTTAAGATCGAGTCCAGGATCATCCAGATAACTTCGTGGCTAGAACGTGCAGGTCATTGCTGCCTAGTATGTGCACTGTCCATACATGAAATTCATGCTACAAAATTTTGTCGTGCCGGTGCCGATACGTGCCATTGCCATTACGTGACGATCTGTACCGTATAATCTGAAGCAACCTTAACCGTTACCGAAGACTCGTGTGACTCGGACACTGCGCACTCCTTGCTCCCTTGGGCTCTCAACCCAACATCCGGTAAACTTCAGTGGATATCTTCAGGCTCCTAACTTCAGGGAGATATCTTCAGCCACGTTAAGACTTAGCTACCGAAGATATCCCTCGACTTGGTGGGTGAAGCCCAAGGGAGTTAGGGCGCGTTACCACGGATCCGTATGAATTTTGGGGTACGCGTATATATATGCATGTATATAGGTATATAGTTATGTACGTGTAGGGATTCACAGTACGAAGTAAAATGACGGAAGAGCTTACCGGAGAAGAGCTCCAAGAATTTCTCCACTCCGTAGTTTCCTGGAAATCGGTAATTAGGGTCTCTCAAGGCTTCGCCACTGTGAACCTTGACTCTCTTTATCATGAAGCTGATGTTATCCGGGCGTCCATCCTGGTTGAAGTCTGAAATCATTAACATCATAGTCAAGCTTCTTACTGTTATATTATATATCGGTTGATTGGAATCTCGAAAGTTCTACAAGTTCAAAGTTTACGAGGGTTCTCGACTATTATTATTAAAACTAGACAAGTATACTCACTAAGGTAGGGTATCGTTGGGTGGGGGATTAAAATTTTATTCCCGTTTTTTCTCACATTGGAAGTGAACCAAGCGTTAAAGTTCATTAAGAAAAGTTGTTGCAAATCGACTAAAGAACAACATACTCAAAATTCAAATTGATCCTACGGAAAGTTTATTTGTTATATAATAAACAAAATCATGAAATTGTTTTCCATAAGATTTGTTATACGAGGGTGGGGTGAAAAGTTTCCAGCCTGACCAAGAAATGGCCCCACTAGGTCTACTTTTGGAGTGGCGTCCTATAGAACCATTCCTACCAAGCTTGTATGTAAAGTTCCGGCCCAATCGCTACGTTAGTTTGCATTTGAGAGCACATTACGCGAGACCCTTCCGTTGTTTTCGTGAAAATGGAAAAATTGGAAAAACGTGCTGTCATCAAATACTTCGATTTGAAAGGTTTTACACCAAAACAAATAAAAGAAGAGATGGATTCAACACTAGGAGACTCCTCCCCATCATATTCAACTATTAAGCAGTGGGTTTCTGAATTTAAAATGGGTCGTGTGAGCACCTCTGACGAGCCTCGCTCAGGACGGCCCGTTGAGGTCACAACTTCAGAAATGATTGAGAAAATCCATAAAATAGTGTTGAAAGACCGCAGGTTGAAAGTGCACGAGATAGCTGAGACCTGTAGGATGTCAGCTGAACGTGTGCGAAATATTTTGCACAACCATTTGAACATGGAAAAGCTGTGTGCAAGGTGGGTGCCGCGTTTGCTAACGCTCGACCAAAAACTGCTTCGAAAAACCATTTCTACCGACAATTTGGCGCTGTATAGGCGTAATCCAAACGAATTTTTGCGCCGATTCATAACTGTTGATGAGACTTGGGTCCACCACTACACTCCTGAAAATAAAGAACAGTCAAAACAGTGGGTTGGAAAAGGGGAACCAACTCCCAAGAAGGCAAAAACAATTTTATCGGCAAACAAGATTATGGCTACTGTTTTTTGGGATGCGAGAGGAATTATATATATTGATTACCTTGAAAAGGGTAAGACGTTTGAAGCACGAGGTGCAAATTAAACGACCTCATTTGGCGAAGAAAAAAATTTTGTTTCATCACGATAACGCACCAGCGCATTCGTCGATTATTGCCATGTCCAAAATCCACGAATTGAAGTTTGAATTGATGCCGCATCCTCCCTACTCTCCAGACTTAGCCCCCAGCGACTATTACCTGTTTCCTAACCTCAAAAAATGGCTTGGCGGTAAAAGATTTAAGAGCAACGAAGAAGTTATCGAAGCTGTAAATCAGTATTTTGAGGAGCTTCATGAATCCACGTTTAAAACTGGTATAACTAAATTAGAACGCCGTTACGAGAAATGTATCAGTGTTGATGGAGATTATGTTGAAAAATAAAGCAAAAAAATTTTTTAAAACGTCGTTTTTCTTGGTCAGGCCGGAAATTTTTCACCCCACCCTCGTAAAAACTAATCGAAGCTTCTTTGATGTCATATAAAAATGTGTGCAAAATTTTAGTAGGCTTCGTCGACCAAATGATCGAGATACTCGTTGTATAATGATGCCATATTTAATACGGGCTCTTATGGGAGACAACGAAAAATAACGATTTTCAAGAATAAATATCGTGATTTTTGAGTCGATAAAGGCCCCTGAAATTTTACACACATATACATATGACATCAAAGAAAGTTTCTGCAAATTTTCAGTGAAATCTAACGGAAACGCTGTAAGGATAGGACTACCTTAACAAGGCGGAAGTCTCGTGTTTACGATGAATAAAGATAAAAAAAACGCTGTAACTATATTAAGAAACAATTATTTTACGGAATTTCGACGTATATCCTAGATGTGTTCGATATCGTTTCCGATCTGGAAACGTCGCGAGTCGTAGTAATCTTCTTTTCTTCTTTTTTCCTTCGTTATCTCATCTTCTTTTTTGTCTTCGATCGAAGAAACGAACCTTTTTACTCGAGACATCGGGTACACGACGCTTACAATTAGAAAAGGACCGATACTCGGTATCGCACGAGAAGAGCCCTCGCTTGTGCTCGGATTTCCGAAAATCGAACAGTCAGCCAATTAAAAGTTGTTCTCTCTTTACTACGTATAGAGCAATTCTTCACTCGAGTGGACGCGCGATCCGTGAACAAAAAAACTTCACGGCATACCCGAATATTTCGTTCTGCCGGTTCGACGAAATCGCCCGCACGCTCAGGTGACTCGGCATTTGCCCGCTTCTCCCTCCTACCCCAGTCTCCTTTTTTATTCCCTTTTTTTCTTTTATTCAGGCCCTTTCGATCGGCCGAATCCACGCGGGATTCCCCAGGCCTCTTAAGCTCTCTCGGTCCAGTGCGCGAGCGGTTCGATAGAGCGCGAAACGACGTTGTGCCACGGCGTCAAGTATCGGCTCACTTTTATCGAGACTCTCTTTTCCTCCCTCCTCCTCTACATTTCCCTCTCCCGTACTATTTATATTTTTACGCGTTTTTTTTATATTTCCTCGTTTCGGAAACTGGTCGGTACGGAAAAATGGACACACGTGGAATTAAAAACGATGGAAAAAAATAACGGGAAAAACCGCGAGCGTTACGAAAAAAGATAACAAAAAAAAAAGAAAGATATACGAAATTAAAAGCCGCGAATAATATCCCTGGTGGCTCCAGTTTTCATCGTAAAAAGTTTCATAGAATTTTATTACCTCGCCCTCGCATCTTCGGGGAATATTTTTCTTTTATTTTTTCGAAAAAAAAAGAGCGAAATAACCCAACAGCACGCGAAATTTTTCACCGAAGCGTCCTCTTCGCTCGCAAAAATTTAACGACGTTTTTATCGAACGTAATATCTCTTTGAAAAACCCGATGTCGTCGAAATAAACCAGCGTAACAATAAAATACACTTTTCAGTCAATTTTAATGAAATAATTAAATTTCACGTGCCGTATCGTATATTTTGTCGATGTTGTTTTTGCTTCTTTTTTAATATTTCGAAAGCCGGAACCTCAATTCGATACGGAATAAAAACGAGCGTGAAAAATAGAAATATCGTGAATACATTTTATTTTTCAACTTCTTGTACAGGATCGTTGGGTAAAATCCTTGATCTCTTATCGCAACGTATGGCTGTAATCAGCCCAGCAGCACTAATCGTTGCATCGTAAACTCGCGGTTCAATCGGGCGTACCACGTACCGAGAACCTTTACGAGAATTTACTCTTTCTCTTCCCGACGTTTAGTCTCTTCCACCCGATAGTGGTTCGTGAAATTTATATACACGCAAACATACACACACACACACACACAAACACACACACACAAGTAGAGAAAAAGTAACACACAGGGCATAAAGCATACGTTAACGCGGTCGACAGGGATACGCCGTGCGGGCGTTTCCTCTCGCCGAAAGTTTTCCTGGCTCGGTTGTGAGGTTGTGTGTGTGTACCGAACAACCACGAGACCGAAGAGATGGGAAACTATGCGAAAAGTTCTTTCGCGAGGAAACGAGCCTCCTCGCGCGGCCCCGAAGCTATAAAGAAGGCACCCGGGGTACACCGCGTTTACTCGGCTCGCGTCTAGTTAGAAACGGTCGAACAATTAGGTTTTTCGGAGTTGCGATAAAATTTCAGTACCGCGGTGAAATACGGCGAAGTTTCGAAACGGCGTGAATAAGAAAATTGAAATAACGAAACAAAAGGAAAGAAAGAGGAGAATGAAGATAACGTTAGAAGGAAAATAATTCGTAGGGTAAGAAGTTGGAAGTCTTACCGGTGTGCTTGTAGATCGAGTTGACTCTCTGCACGTGTCTCGTCATTACTTCTATACACGCTTCTTCCGTACCGTATCTCGTGAAAAATTGATGATCCGCTTGGAGATAAAGCATGCACGTTGTCTTGCGCGGATCTACGGTCGCCCGTTTGTGCAAATGTCTCGCGAATCTTTCTCTGTAAAATTAAAAAAAAAGACAATTAGATCGTTTCATTGTTTTCCTTTGACCGAATAAAGAGCAAATATAGAAGAAAATCTTTCTACAAACTTTTCGAGATAATCCAAGTTTTGATTTTTGTTCGTCAGGCTAGACGCCATCGCGTTTGCTTCCTTCGAATAAAAGCCACCGTGCTGACGCACCTCGTTGTCCTGGAGACGCTCGTAAAACGGTCGACCGGTTTCGTTGGAAAATCCGTTATTTCTGTAAAAATAAAGAAACTCAAACATTCATTCGTTTATCAATTGACGCATGTTTTTTTTTTTTAGAAACAATTCCATTGCAATTAAATTTTGAAATTTCCAGCTCTCTGAATTCGTTTCATCGAGAGATTATTTTGTTTTCTATCGATACGAAATATTTATTTTTGTGAAATAAAAATGATTTCTTCAGTTTCGTTGGAACTATACGTATGCAGCGGAGATACGAACCGATAGAGAGAATCTTGCAGTACGCCACGATGCAATTCGTGACTCGGGCAGCGACGCGGATGGGGTGGCGTCGTTACGTCCGAAGCCCTGTACGCTATGGTGTGATAAGCGGGCGACGTGTTCTCGTTTACGGCCAAGTATCTACTGGTTGGTTCTATATAATATTCCTCGAAGCCCGTCGCGACGGTTCCATCGAAAAGCCCGTCGTCGGTGATGAGACCCTCCACAATCGCATTTTCATCGCCTGCAATCAAAACAAAAACACAAACAAATATAATTTATAATAAAATCAATCCAATATTGACCGTAAATTGCGAATTGAACAACAAAAAAACGATTATTCAAATATTTTTCTAAAAATAAAACTTGACTGGGAAACGTAACGTTGCGTATTTTGTTTCTCGCAGTTTCACGAAAGAATTCGTTAACCATTGCAATTTTAAAGTTTCACCGTTGGACGAATTGCGTTTTTCTTGTCATGTCTTTCTTTTTTTTCACGTTTCATTCGTTCGTTATCTTGCGGGAACAAAAATTCTGGAATTCTCGTGCATTCATCGTGTAACATCGCGACACGTCGTATATTTCAAATCGTGAACTTCGCCGTGCGCAAAACACGCTCTATGAATATTTAATTAAATTACACGCAGTTTTCCTCTCGGCGGACGTTGTACGTGGCGAACGTAAGTGATGAAAGGCATTCCTGTTGCTCGTTGACAGTGACACGACTGCATTGTTCATAGTCAGTGCTGCATTATTATTCCGCGAACTGACGGTCTATGTTACTGTGGCGAAGTCGGAATAGTAGAGACGTCAAGAGTGCGAGATGAGAGGTAGACAGGGAGCGAGAGAGAGAGAGAGAGAGAGAGAGAGAGAGAGAGAGAGAGAGAGAGAGAGAGAGAGAGAGAGAGAGAGAGAGAGAGAGAGAGAGAGAGAGAGAGAGAGAGAGAGAAAGAGAGAGAGAGAGAGAGGAAGAGAGAGAGAGAATGGATCTTCCTGGTTTTGCATCGAGTGTAACGTAACATGAAGTACGTATGAAACCGCGTTACTCTGGCGTATATATAAGGGTTCTCTGGTATATACATACATATGTATGTGCAACTACGTATGTATTGGTAATAGAAGATATCAAGAGATGGTAGAAAGGACGATTTCGAAGCGACGTGTCCTCGTAAAGTAGCAGATTGCATCGTATTGCATGCGGGGAAACTACACGGGTCAACGGAAGCGCCCACGGTAAAGAGAAGTCGTGGCAAAAGGCGCAGCCGGCCAATCTATATAAGCGATGGGTGTTGGCGTTGACGATAAATAACGGTAGAGGGTCGAAAAGAAACAACGAGATTGCGACATGAACGTTTCTTCTATCTCATTTCATTATCCGAAAAAATCACCCCCTCCCCTCCACCCGTTTTCGCAGATAGCAAAAAAATTGATCAATCTAATTAAATTAGTCTCAAGCCGTTATAACAAAGTTTTCGCAATTGCATTAACGATAGTCTCGTTTTTTTTTACATCGATTTTAAAACAGAACGACTCGACGATTAAAAATAGAACAAACTAAAATTACCCGTTCATATTTTTGCGAGCGTGAAACGCTTATGAGAGGCTCGAGTTTAGACAGAGAATGAGGATTATCCGATAGGGTTGCTCCGGTGGAAGAAGGGTGAAGCGAGTGAGGAAGATAGAAGCGAAAATCTACTCTTGGGATATTTTTATGAATGTATTTTTCTATGTGTGTAGGTTTATACATGTATTTTCTACATCGATTTTAAAAGAGAACGACTCGACGATTAAAAACAAAGCAAACAAAAATTACCCGTTCATATTTTTGCGAGCGTGAAAAGCTTACGAGGGACTCGGGTTTAGACAGAGAATGAAAATTATCCGATAGGGTTGTTACGGTGGAAGAAGGGTGAGGCGAATGAGGAAGATGGAAGGGAAGATCTACTCTTGGGGTAGGTTTATGTATGTATGAAACTCTCGCCGTATAAAGGACGACGTGCCATGACGATGCGGTTAAGGGTAGGAAAAAAATGCACACACACATATGTATGTATATATGGTAAAGTCGAGACGCGTCTGTACATCGTAGAAAGGGTGGTTCTCGCGTGGGTGTGGCGGAGTCGTGCCGCGTGAGTGCCTTCGCGAAGACATTAGTCCCCCTCCTCCCTGCCACCCTTCGCCTCACCCTGCCATGGTCTCCGTCGTGCGGCTGCGATTTATCACCGTACCCACTTCGCGCGCGCGCGCGCGTGCGTATATCTATGACCTCTCGATATTGGCCCAACGAAACCAAGAGCACCCTCTTTCGACCTCGCGTAGAAGCTTCCCTCGGAACAAAAGAGGAAAAAAAGTCATGGAAATACAGTCTTCCATTGTATCGTATTTTGTTTCTGGGTGAGAGGATATAGGTGAGCTATATATACGGGTATATATTTATTCCGAACGAGAGGGGTGAAAAGTCAAAGGGGTTGACTATTTTCTCTCATCGGGGATGCTCCGATCACTCGGCTCCCTCGTTCTCGTACGAGTATTTTTCCAGCCCCTTTTACGAGATAAAAAAGAGTGAAAAAACGACAAAACGTTTTGTTACCCTCCGATGATTATCCACCCCCTTCTGTCTTTCATTTTTCTCTCTCCCATTAACAATCGCTCGAGATAAACCTCCGTGTAGCTCCTATCTACCTCTTATCCAACCCCGCGCGCTCTCGAGTCTGCGAAATCTGGATTGTATTAATTTTACTCACGGTCGAACCAGACGGAGACGGACCACGGCTGGTGGTAACGATCTCCGACGCGCTTGGCAATGAGCGCCGAGCACACGTTGCAATTACTATTCCCCGGTTGGAAATACGTATATCCCCTTTTCTCATCCCTCTCCCTCACACTGGTCCACCTATCTGCGAGATTCTCGTGCAAGGTATGGCTACGTTCGCGAAATAGTCGAGGGAACGGACCGTAAATACTCGGGGAGTGTTGCGAGAGGGCGAGAGTAGGGAAATAGGGATATAGAGAAAGTAGGAGTATAGGGGGTTGCGGGAGAGCTATCTCCCTCTGCCTTCATCGACTTGTGGATGCATCTATGTACATATATAGTCCGAATATATATGAATATATTCGCGAAACTAGGATGTGCAGGCCAGTATGGCGAAAGAGAGAATCGTCCCGTATACAACGTAGGTAACAGTCTGTATATAGCAATACACGCACATGTCTATGAAACTTGACTAATACATAGCTGTATGCACTATATATCTATCAGCAGCGTGTAAAACGATCCCTGGAGCCTGGGAAGTTGCTGGCTAGTCCTTTCCGCTGGCCTGTCGGTTCGGTATGGTTAATATACACACGAAGAACTCGTGGGGTTGTAAGGAAGGGAAGAGAAAAACTCTCGGTTAAAGAAGTCCTAGCAATTCCTGTTCATCTAACGTTTGTATCTATATACGTAGGTATATAGAGATACATACACATGTGCTTTTACTTTTACACTGTTCTACGTATGGCACATAGGGGCGTTAAATATCCTTTTCTTGCAGATATCGCTGTACAGTTTCGCACGTAGTTCGCACCGTGTCTCTGAATAGTTTTACACCTTGCTCCACTATTCTCTCATTTTCTCTCTCTTTTCTCGTTTGAGTTCTTTCGGTGATATGTGTATATCTACAACGGTGTATAGCTAATGGTACGAATCGAGCGAATAGTAATCATAAGGAAACCAAGAAATGTAGAATTCATTCCGAAACATGTCTGACCTAGGGTTGTTTTACCGCTCACTTCGTTCAAGGGATGCTCGTGTTGCATTTTTTACAGTTTTTTGTCGTTTTGCGTTATTCTTTAGACCAGGACAGGGAAAACATGTTGGCAAATACTTCTTATTTTTTGATGATTATCTTTGTTTCGTGGGAAGGAGTTAAAACGTCAAGAATGTAAATTATTTTTATTTTATTTTGTTTTTTCTTTTTATTATGGAAAGATATTCATGGTATAAAGTTACGTGAGACAGTTCCTTCGATCGATATCACGGGTACCGGTTCGATGTTCAATCAGACATATTCAGTTACCGCAAACCGCGATCTACCCTAGAGAAAAGTCCCAATATCGTCGAAGATTCTGTTGGTTTACATGAACCTTCGGGCTTGTTGACAACACATACAATATATCTATGTATAAACATACATTGTATTATATATATACATCTCCATGGTAACTTCTCTGCGATTCGCGTTTCTCGAAGTTTGGGTAGACCGCGAATAACCATCTCTCTTCCCACTTTTGGTTGAGTCCGGGACCAAGCAAGGATCAAGGACGGGCCAGGGATCCTTCGTCTCAAAGGTCAAACTTGGCTTTGTCGGCGTCACGAAGCTTTGAAAGCTTCGCATAGGAGAAGGCGTCCAAACGAGCGCAGGTAACAGTTCGAAAGGGTGAGGAGAAGGGGTTGGAGTTTGAAGCGAGGGACAGAGAAAGAGATAGAGGACAACGATCGCTGACCCGGGTCACGTAACGGCCGCAACTATCTGTGGTCAGACACAAACTCGTCGTCGTCGTTCTAAGCATCGTATGTCCGCCCCCGTCTCCTACGTCTCTTCCGCGTCGCGAAGAGCTCTACCGTCGTTGACGCTCTGAGCTCACCGCGTACGAGAGGAGGAAGGAAGGAAGGAGCAAGCAGGAGGCTAGAGAGGAAGGAGGCAGTAGGGACGTTGCACACGAGCCATGTGGCTTTCCGTGGATCGTTGAATGTCGCGTTCCTTCGCCGATTCCATAGACAACCCTCCTAGTTCGTGTCTAAGAGGAGGGTTGAACGGAGTTTGAGGAGTCATCCAGGCATGGACCTTTTAGGGATTGATGTTCTTCACAAATATAGATATAGTATAGGCATGTACCCGAAGTATGAGCTTTCTATGTGTAACAGCCCTTATCTATACGTATATGCGAATATAGCTCAATAATAGCAGCAAGTACGTATATACACGCCAGGTCAAAGTTACGACGAGATAGACCGGTATATCCTCTGCAACTGGCTTCGTACTACCGCGATGTTATGTGCACTATATAGACTTAATACGACTCCTTCGTACTCCTATTTCTTACTTCCCTCTTCTTAACCGCATATGTCGTAGGCACTTACGTCTTCTCGCACGTGACTCGCTATCAACTTCGAACATTGCGTAATTACCGATGACCTAACGTCGCGGATATATTAGAGGGATGCCTTGGACAAGGTCACTTCGGAAAAACTTTAATGTATCGTGACAAATTTGTTCATAGCCAGAGATTTTATTAGAAGCGATATCGATCGATCTCGTGATAAATAAATTGTTATTTTTATTGTTCATATTTGTACTTTAATTTTTGAAATATATTGTTTAAAAGTAAGTAGATGAGAATATATTTTATTCATATTTCTATTTAAATTTGCATTTTTACATCAATCTCCGGTTTTACGATATTTTTGCTATCTCGACGTAGAAAGAACGATTTTTGCATAGCGAAGCGAGAAGGCTTGACCGTACATATTTTTTTTTGTTCTCCTCGCATCAATCTTGTCGGTGGGATATCTGCCTCATTTTCTATCCGGATCTGCGAGCGCTCACGCACGACTGAAAGCGGCGGGTTATCTTTCAAATGCACGGACACACGCGTATATACTTATATATAGTACGATGGTGTGACCAACTCCCTCGATTCAGAATCTAGAAGGTACCTCGAGAAAGACGCACGGTACCGGAAGCTCCTCCTCTGAATACTCTCCAATCGCAAGAGAGAGAGAAAGAGAAAGAGAGAGGTTTCCTGAAGTCCCGGATACGTGATCCGAGTGTAAAGTCGCATTAGTATCGAGGGGAAAACGCCCGCCGTTATATCATGTACCCCCGAACCCAGTTAGTATTTATCGTAATTTTGCCTCTCCCCTCTGACTCGAATCTTTTCCACCGCTACACCAAACCAGCCCCCTCCTCACTTTCATCCCGGGCGAGCGGGTAGGTACATCAAACTTCTTCTGACGTATCAGAAAAGCTTCGAGCAATATCTTTCGAAACTTTTCTCCTGGCAATATTTTCCGGCCTGTATCGTACGTGTTTTACCGAAACACATAAACATTACACACACACACATATACATAAATATGTATTCGTGTGTCTCGCCAAGAAAAAGAGAGAGAGAGGGAGGTAGATAGAGAGAAGGAGAGAGAGACATTTCTGTGTATATGTGTGTATGTATATAAATATATATAAAGACACGGTGGACTTTTGTCTCTGGTACCCGCTCGGTTAATCCGACTGCGAAAACTTTTTACCTCCCGCGGGATCTCTCTTTTCCTCTCTCTCTTATACGTTTTCCCGAGAGCCTCTCTCGTTCCGCGTACGAGACTGAAAAAGCGATCGTTACTCGAGGTTCTCGCCACGCGACACCTGGGATACTGTTTCCGTTCCATTTCATCTCTTTCAGGTTTCTGTTTTTTTTTTCTTCCTTTCGTCTCCCATCCCTTCTCCAACTCCCTCCTTTTTCTTTATATTTTCCTTTCCATTTACTTTTCAATTTGAATGATTCCGTGTAATTCCTAATGGGCGGAACGTATCACTTTGTCGTATTCATTAAACGTTCGTTACAATATTCGCTCGTTCTTATTTCACACCGAGACTCACCGCGAATGCGTAACGCTCGTCTTGAATTCTCCCTTTTCTCTTTTTGTAGTTATCGCGCTAATTACGTTAGAACAAATAGAGAACTAGGAGAAACGAATAAAAGAAAACAAACAAAAATAAATATTAACCAAGGAACAAAAAAAACCTCATTGTCGAGAAAATTTCGTCTTTGTTTATTCATCAACGGAGGGGGGATAGTTAAAATGTACGTCGAGCGTAACTCTCGTCGTGAAATATTTTTTAACAATGAAATTTTATCCGTGCGCGAGTGTCCGACTCTTTTTTCACGGAAATTATATGCACCGTTTGTTTTGTCGGTTGTATTTAGTTCGCGTTCCCGTTGTATCAAGCCAACGAGATATAATATCGCGCTCGAGGCGTCGCGTTATCAAAACTTTGGTACACAACTATGTTGATAATAGGTATATTCATATATATATTGTACCCCCGTATCGTAATACCGTTGTCCTCTTCGCCTCGTACGTAGGTATATAGTTTCGCAAAGCTCTTGCTATTCGCGCTCTTGTGATTTCCCACTTCCGTACGGATTTCCGATCCGTGGTGCGAAGTCGGCAAACTATCGGTACTGTGTTAATGAACGACCTACATATATATTTATAGATACATACATACATACATATATATTAATATAATGTAATTATATATATATATATATATATATATATATATATATATATATATATATATATATATATATAACTATAATAATATAAAATATAATATATAATAATAATTATGATAATATATTATAATATAGTATATAATTTAATTATAATAATATATTAAATAATATAAATATAATAATATATTAAAATATACTATATAAAATAATTATAATAGTATATTATAATATAGTGTATAATATAATTATAATAATATATTTTAATATAATTATATAATATGATAATAAATATATATAATATACCTATAATAATATATATATAATTAATAATATATTAATAATATAATATAATTAATATTATTTATATATATATGTATATTATATATATCCATATATATATTCAGAGCATTCAGAGTAAAAGTGCAGAGATGAGAAGGCTTTTGAACGTTCGCGGTTCATTGTGGCTGTGCAAACTTCCTTTCCTTTGAGCTTGCCTGTCAATCAAAGACCCCGTTGCTTTATTAAACCTTCGTGTATCGCCGACACGCGAATTCTACTTCTATATATATGCGGCTGTGTGTACATTCTATACTCTTGTCGATGTTCTGGGTCGACTACCTATTTCTCACTTGCAACGTAGGTACATATACCAAGCTGCGTTCGTCAAAAACAGTGAAACGGTCTCGTTTCACACGGCCCTTCGTCGGCACAATCGTGAAAAGAAAATATATAATCTTCATTCATTCTTTACTCGGTAAGATAAAAAAAATGTTCGTATCTCATGCGCGAGAAAAACGAGCATTGCTTCACGGGATGTGCAGAAATGCGACTGGCGAAAGGAAACAAAAGATTCGCGGATGAAAATTACGCATCGTTTTTATTGGCTCTTATTAATTATAGATTTTTGCTTTTTGAGACGAGTCACGTGTGAGTTATTTGTTTAGGTTGGACTCGAGACTTTAGGAATAACGATATAGCGACGATCGAACCGGCGAGACGATTAATTTTGATCCAATGATACAATTTGTTTTGTGTTTGTTTTTTACCCCTCGGAAGTCGAGAGCTTCCTCGTCTCAATTGATTCTTATCGGAGCTTCAGTTTCTTTTTGTCTCGAAGAAAGCAACGATAAAAGAAACGGACAATTCGTACCGGCGGGTCGTTTTTGCAGCAACGGAACATTTAATCTCGCGGCACGTATAGTGCGGGTACTCGAGTTATTGTTTTCTTTTACCCAAAGATAAAAAAGACTCGACTCGTATTGACCTTTTGGATAATTTAACGAACAAAAATAAAATAAAAATAAGGTTGCAATATATTTCAAGTTTTTTCGATGTAGCGCAACTCGTTCGATGCAAAAAATATTCACATCAAATGTCAAAATAAAAATAAGGTTGCATTATATTTCAAGTTTTTTCGATGTAGCGCAACTCGTTCGATGCAAAAAAATATTCACATCAAATGTCATCTTTCGCATCAAATCCGTCGAAAAAAACATCTAAACAGTTCGTCTTCGTTAATTAAAATAACTTTGCAAAATTATCATTTTCACACGCACCTTTCATCAATTCATAACGAAATGCACGTAACAAATTTCTGAACGAAGTCAACCGTGAAAAAAAGAATGATTGAATTTTGTCACGACCTACCGCGTGACCAATAACTGTATCCGCGAAACTGCCCGCGAGGCGATGACGAATTTGCCGGCTCGCCGCGACGATAACAAAAATAAAAAAAAAAGTAAACATGAAATTATCAGGATGGGAGGGAATTTTTATTTTATTTTTCGCGACAAGCGTCCGCAGACAGGACGACGCGGTAAATTTAAAGGGTGGGAGGATAAGCGGGTGCTTCGCGTCGTGTCGTTCGTGTTCCCGTTAAAATGTACGTATAGATGAGGGTAGAGGGTGAGGAAGGGGGAAAGGGGGTACACACCGGTTACAGAGATATCACGCATCACCGATTCGTAGTCCGGCTCTTTCCGGCGTTCCTGCAATTAAACGTAATCCGATTGTTAATCAACGAACGACCGTGAGGGGTTGAGGGAGCAGACACGCAGCCGAGAATGAAGAGCGTAGAGGACGAGAGGAAGATATCGAGAAAAAGAGAAGAGTGCACGAGGGAGAGGAGTTGGAGGAGAAGACAAAAGGGGATGAGTAAGGGCGAAGAAGGGTGCGAGAAGAAAGAGAATAATACTCGACGTTGTTCCCCCTTGCTCCATTTTCCCCTCAGTCTCTCGCACCGGTCAAGGCTCGAGACTGACCGGAAAATAAGCCTAGCCTATACTTTGCTCACGCACACACACGAGAACCACGATCATTAGCTGTTTGACGAAGAAAAAATAATACTCAACGCACGAGAAAACAGGAAATTGATCAAGGAGCGTAATCGCGATTGTGAAAAAAGAAAGGAGGGGAGAAAAACGAGGGATGAAAAATAACGAGTAGAAAATAGCACGAAACGAGATTAAGATATTACGTGGTGAGAGAATAAGGGATGAAAGCGACTGGGGCAATCGAGGAGACCGAGAGAAAAAGAGAAAATGTGGGCGGTGAGTAGCGGGGGCTTGAGGAATTAAAGGGAATGGAAAATGGCTAAAAGAAAATGAAGATCAGAGCTTTTCGCTAATGAGCCAGTCGACCGAGTATTATACATATACCTATGTATATATAAGTGTGTGCAAACCGTTTTCTTTTTTTTTTATTATCCGTATATCTTACGTTTTTTCTCTTTTCCTCAAAATATACGACGTCTCCGTTTGTACCGCGAACCGTTCGTCCGCGTCTTTGAGCTCTGAAGAGTCTTGTGATAGACGAAAAAGAGAGGAGAGAGGAGGGGGGATAAAAGTGGAAAAAAGCTTCGAGGCCAACGGGTATCCTTCAGCATCCCCCGAACGTGCGGGAAGTGAGCAAGGGGGATGGAAACGTAAGAACGTCGTTGCGCGACCGACGGTTGGTTCGCGGAGTTCGTTAAAACTTACCCTCGTCTCGATCGATTTCTCTTTCTCTTTCGTACGTAATATATAGAGATGCAGTTCCGACTGTTCTCTTCAGCCATTCCTTTTTTCTCTTTTATCCTTTCTTTTCGTTGCTTTTCCTCGTTTTTTCCCTCTCCCTCTCTTTCTCTCCCTCTCTCTCTCTCTCTCTCTCTCTCCCTCTCTCTCTCTCTGTCGCTTGCTCGAAGTTCGAGATAAAGGATGTGCCACCTGAACGTTGCGCACACGCTATTCGTAAGAAAGGCTCGGGAAGCGCGCTCGAACGGTTAAAGTAGTCGGGCAAAGTCCGATTTAATTAGCCACCGTGGGGTTGTCTCGTTTCCACCCGTCGATTCTCCTCGTCTACGCTCGGGCTTGTCCCCGCGACGAGCAGACCCGGGAGAGCCGCTTTTGTCTCTAGTCGCGCGTGCCCCGCTACGATCGGCTTTCGCCAATAAACGTGAAAGCCTTCCCCTTCGCCTCCTGTCTCGTTTCTTCGATTCTTTTTTTCTTCTCGACGATGTTATTATCAGAGGTACCTACAGCCTTCTAACCCCTCTCGCCGACCGCAGCTCGATCCCGCCTTCTTTTCTCGTTATTCCCGACAATTCGAGCGAGAGAAAATCGGATCTGCGAGAGAGCTCTCGCGCACTGTCGTTCGCGATCCAGCGGTAAATTCTAAGAGCGAATTCCTCCAACCCTCCAACTTTCATCCCTCGTTACTAGCTACCGCTATTTTCTACTTCGCTTCTTCATTTCTTTTTTTTATATTCTCGAAAGTAATCCCCGTCGATAGTGTAAACGCGTTAGGGATTCGAATCGTCCAAACGTTTCATGTTTTCGTTAAACTTATCGGCAAATTCGTTAACATTAATTAATCAATTAAAGTTAATTGCTTTCGTTGGAGGTTGAAAACTCACGAAGATGAATTAATTTATAATGTATTCTCGATAAAATGCGATGTGTCGCTCGTCGAAAATTGGGAATAATTGAGAATTGATGAGGGGACCGTCTATTTTATATCTATATCGATGTTTGTAACAGAATAGACGAGGAAAAGGAAAAAGTTTGTTCGCATGTATGCGTATACCTCGAGTACTCGAGTATATGGGCGTCGAGTAAGTCAAGTGCCACTTTGGCGGTCCTCCACTTTACTGTATATATATATATATATATATCTATATACCCACGATGATACGTATATATCCGTATATATACCGACGAGTGGCCACTCGACGTGGCTTTTCTCGTCCACCCTTCTGCCCCTGCTTGCTACCCCACAAAAATGTATAACCGTGTGCGATTCTCTCTGTCGTTTCGCGATCTTGAACGCGGGCGCGCGTCTGCACTTTGGCTATGATGGCAAGAAAGAAGAAGAGAGAGGGGGAGAGAGAGAGAGAGAGAGAGAGAGAGAGAGAGAGAAGTAGAATAGGGATCTCGACCCCGAGAGGATGGCGAGCGAGCTTACGGCTCACATTCGTTCTCGTTTCTTTTTTCCTCGTACTCTCACGTCGAGTCCGTGGCAGCCAAACTCAAGAGGACAAATAAATCTGCCGGAGTGGAAATCGCAGTGCAGCTTCGTGATATTCGTTTCAATTTAATTTTGCAAGGCTATTTATAACCTCGTGGATTCATTTCTTTTTCCTTTTTTCTTTTTCATCGCACATCCTCGTTCTCTACGAAACAAGGAGGGTGTTAAACATCTTGTTTAAGTTCTCACGTAGTTTTTATCGGGTTCTCGCGACTTTCGAACTTTTAACTTATTTTCGCTTCAACGTTTCGAGTGTAAAAAATATTGTCGCTCCGAATCGAAACGATAACGTTGCTCGTTGCCATTGCGTTTCACTAAAACAAAACGAAAATAAATTAATTAATAAATAAACTTTTCATGAGTAATTCGGATATTGTCGCGTTCTTGTTTTGACGTATCGCGTATGTACAAAAATGATAAAGTAGATAGAAACATAACAGGGCGGTATCTCAATTCGAATTGCGAGAGGAGCAGAGGGCACGCGCAAGAAGATGCTCTATCAGACATATTATATTTGCGATTTTGCGCGAAGAGCGGCATCGCGAAAGGGGGCGGAAAGTGCTCGGGGAAAAGTCAATCCATACCTATAGAAATTTCGAGATAGTCGAGGTCTCCAGGCGCGAGAAGAGCACGCCGAAGACTATATATCCTTTCTATTCTCTCTCTCTCTCTCTTTCTCTCTTTCTCCATCTTTCTCTGTGAGAGCGACGAGAACCAGGAAGATTCCATTTTCGAGATATGCAGATCAACCGGAGACCTTCCCAGGGGAGAGAGGCTGAGGGGATGAGGTCTTGCCTCGTTCGCGTTTGAATGCTGTCGCTATAGAACGCTGGGAGGAAGCTTTGTGCACCCTCTCGTCTCTTTTGAACCGAACGTTATATATAACTCGTAAAGTATATATATATCTTTCTCTGGTTGTCCCACCCTTCTTCTCTTGCACCCTTAACCATAGCGTGCCCGACCAGCGATTCTCCTTTGCTCCGGGTTTTGAACGCTGCGAACTCACCGTCTTCCTTCTTTTCTTACGTTCCTACGTAAGCACGAACGTATATAGAATATAGGTCTGTATATATATATATATAACAACGTTCGTAAAAACGTGACAGAAAAACTGCCACGAGACAATTTCAACCGAGTCGTTCTTCTCGATCGTGCTACTGTTTTCTCGTTTCATGGGTAATAAACGTTCCATCTTACGTCACCGTAGTCGACGAAAAGATGGGAAAATTTTCAAAGAAATAACGAGTAGTTTTCACCCGAACGTCCATCCCGTTCGCAACTCTCTCCCTTCGTCTCTGTGACGTGTCTTTCTCTCAGTCCATTCGATTTTCTTTATCCAGCTTTTTATATCTCGTTTACTCAAATTGAATTTTCTCTCGGTCGTTTCACGAAAAGCTCTTCGCACAAGTCCCTTACATCCGATTCCTACCTTTACGAGTCATATACGTGCGACGTAAATGTCGTCGGCTCGATATTTCTCGCGGCGAAGATTTCTATCGGATTTATTATACGTATAAGGTACTTCGCGCCTATCGTGCAACGAGAGAAACGTTGAACAGCCACGAGATAGAGAACGACGTTCGAGTTACGGGGAGTTAATTTCGTGTCTCTCGCGATCGAAGAGGTACGGTTAAACTTCTTCGCGAACGTTTTCCCGCTCAACGATGCGAGAGGAAAGGGTTTTTTGGTGCTGGTATATACATATAAATTCGCGTGGCTGTATTTAGCGATCGAGGATCTCCGGGGTGGAATAAGAGACTCGTTTGTTCGAAGGTAAATGGACGAATGAACGAAAAAAGAATTTCCATACTATATACCTGTATATATATATATATGTATGTATGTGTGTGTGCGCGCACGCGTATAACGAAGCCTGGAGTACGAGCGGACACATCGACTTCGTAACATTCTCGGCTGGGTAACCAGCTAGGTACTTATACCTCCGTCCTCCGTGTCTTATCGAGTAAATGTTCCACGGTGCAAAGACCTTCTCTTTCTCCTTTTCCTCACGGCGGTGCTGCTGCTCATGGTTATGAATGTCTAGATGAGTTGGCGATTCGCCAGCTCTCTCTTTCTGTCTCTCGTGCCTCTCGCTCGTGTCTATTCTTTTCTCGTACCCCGCGGAGAGACTTCTCCCCCTCCTACAATCGCGCTTCATAGTTTCGCAAATATATGTACACACGTATATGCACAGAGGCTGACTCGTATGTGCATTCGCATCTGCAACGAGGACTACCGCTTCGCTTTACGAGCGTACGGTACGTACCTGAGTTTTGCCCTCGTTTTTTGGAGAGGAAAGAAAATCTACCGAATTACGAATTAATACGTTTGTTGAAAAAAAAAAAAAAAAAAACGAAAGAAAGAATGAACAAAAAATACCGAGAAACTTGTATTTTCATGATAATTGAATGACGCTTGACATTTTCCGTTGATTCCAATTTTTATGATTTTTTTTGAATCGATCGTTCAAAAAAATTTCGAAGAAGTTTTACGATTTTCGTTGACTGTGCGATGTTACTTTGTTTTTCCTTTTTTCTAAAATACATAGCATCCACTCAGTCTCCCACGAAAACAGGAACTGGGAAAATCGTTATCCGGTAGACGAATCAGCATGGAACAGAGGGAGAGGCATCGGAGAAGATTAGCAAATTTCCGCCTGCCGAATCGTGAATTACTACGCGATATATATGCATATGTATGTAGAGATGTATATCTATATATATAGTGACGGGCACACAGAGACGGCATCACGGGAGATGAGGAGATTTCTCTCGAACCCAATCAACCGGAGACGCGGTCCATATCCTAGCCAATTACGAGGGATTCGAGTGGGCGCGGGGTTTATATACAAGACCCGGGGGGATGGTGCGTGCTTGAAAAAAAACACGAAGAAAAAAACAACACACACACATACACAAAAGAGTAAAAAGGTTTATCCCCGATTTCGCGTCTTTTTCTCTCTCCGTTAGTTCTCATCACTGTATATATACGAGTCTGTTGGAGCTCGCTCAACCCACTTTCCAATTAACGTAAAATTTGCCGCGCGGATATATATATAACGCGTATATATGTATATGCGCGCGTATGTATACACGTTAAATTCGTACGTGCTATATCGAATAGTCTCGCGGGAGAAGTGCGGGGAAGAATTATATTTCGGGGTAAACGAGTATGTGCGAATCGGCAGCGGCGGTAGAGAGGAGTTCATAAATTAATAACTCGGGGCAACGTGTGCGCGCAATTTCATCGCTGCTGCTGTGGGAATCATTTAAAGTGAGAGAGAACGAGAATGAGAAGGGGAGAGAGAGAGAGAGAGAATACATGAATATAGCTTTTACCCGTGGCTGCTGGTAGAGAGATTTTCCACGTCTACTTCTCGTTCTGTATATAGTAAATATACATATGTATGTATATATATATATAACTCGTATATATGGGTCGTTTCAATGTTAACCCTCGAATCGAACGACAAGAACAATTTTTGTATTTAACTTTTAGTAACTTTGTGACATTTATACTTGAACGATAAAACGAAAGGATTCTAATTTTTGAGTCCATTGACTCCGAGATTGACTTTGTAAGTTTATAGGGGATTAATGCAAAATCGTGTAGGTCAGTTTTAGAAGATGTCGTGGAGGTAAAAGTTTCCAAGTTTTCGAAACGTTGATTTTTATGATGTAAAAAAGTCGTTAGGAATACCAATAATAAAATTTGGTAGCTAATGGCTCGATGGTTAATGGCGGATTAACCCATATATACCCCGCGAAGTCTCTGTTTCTTCTGCCCTATTGCCAATTGCTTCGCTTCTTTGCTCGCTCTGTTTCGTCTCGATTCTACTCTCGTTCTACCTTCCTTCCTTTCTAGCCGCTTTTCATCTTCCTTTTCTGCACGGATAACGTTCCCGTAGCAACATCAGCGATAGAGTACGTGAGTTCAATTGTCTGTATTAGGTTTATATATGTATGTAAATATCAGTGGGCCTTGTGATGTATATATATACATCGCTGAAGTTGACGTACGTTGAAAGATGGAAAAAATGTGAAGGTTCACTTTTTCAAGTTGCTGGCCGGAAAATTGTCACAAATCGAGAATAAGAATGTAATATTCGTGTTGTAGGAAATTTCCGATTCCGCCAGCTCGTGATAAAGTCGTTTTAGACAAAACAAAATTTTGGCTCTCTTAGCTTCTTAGCCTCTTGGCTCACATCTGGTACTTCTGGTCTGTCAAAAAATCGAATCTTCTTTTCGTCTGGAAAGACTTTATAGGGAGTTTGCGGAATCGGAAACGTCCTTGTGCAACACGAATAACATATTTTTATTATGCGTGGTTTGTTGAAATTTGTCGGTGCAAACCTTTGTTTCCACTTGAAAACAAAATTATGCGTAAATTATGAACTACTCTGCACATAGACTTGCGAATATCCCCCCCCCCCCTTTCCACAATGGTGCTGACTACCATAAAAACTATATTTTCCTCGAGTTCTGTCTCGCTGCCCATGAAACCCTTTGGGACTGACATATACACATTCATATGTACAGAGAGAGAGAGAGAGAGAGAGAGAGAGAGAGAGAGAGAGAGAAAGAGAGAGGCTGGCCGCAATCCAACGAATGACAATGGCTATTCGACGAGGTAGAACTCCGCGTGCCAGGTCGATGAAGGAGGTCGAGCACCTTCGGGCCAATGTTACAAGCTTCCCTTTTCTCTCGTCCCTACTATAGCGAGTGTAGAGAAAAATTCTGTCAAGAAAATTAACATTTCAGCAACTTCTGCAGAATTAAAAATAAAATAAAAAAATATGACGAGGAGGCTCAAAATTTACATAAATAGGAAAAATTCCTGTTTTTTTAAGGGAACTTAGAACGATACAACAGTCACTGAGATATTCGTGCAATTTTTTGCGCGCATCCCTCCATCTTTCCCTTCTCTCTCGAGTTCAATGAAACGAGGAAGCGATCACTGCTCTTCGTATCCCCGATAGATACACAAGTGCGTATGTATGTATATATATATAATACATAAAGGTCGTTATTCATCGACCGTATTCGGAGTTGGGACTGCAAAAAGGAATAAGATCGTCGAGCTCGCTCGTGTGTAGAGTTCTCCCGTGCGTCGCGATGCTCCCTCTCTCGTTCAATGGGGTGCGAAAGGGTTTGCAACGGATTTACCCTTACGCCCCATCGAATTCGAAAACGTTTCCTCCCGACCTCTCGCGTTCTCTGCGCGCTTTGTCCTCGGGGCGTCTGCTCGTCGAACGATCTCGAAATGGCCCCCGCGCCATCTTTCTCTCGTGCACCGTTCCCGTTCAATATTCATCTCGTTACTATAGCCATAGTCCGAGAGCCAAGGGTTAATAAAAACAAAGTGACGATACCTCGAAAACGCATTTTGTTTTTATCGGGATGAAAAAAGAGAAACGCAAAAAAAAAGACAAATACATAGCGTCGATAAAAGATCCACTCTCGACAGTCGACGATTCCCAACTCTTCCGGCTAATTGAACGAAATCCGATATCGCGCCGGGACTTTCCAATAAGCGTTTTTCGCGAGATAGCCGATTTGTGAAAACGAAATATTTATGCCGTACAAATATTTAACGAGGCTTTCGAAATAAACGCAGCAAACAAAACTATCGATGATAGTTCTTTAGTAATCGCCCGACCGGAAGTTCGCTCTAATTCTAAATCAGACGTTCTCTACAGATAAGAGATCAACCGTGTTATCAACGGATGCTAGCGAAACGACTTGTTACGAGGTAGGTAGGTAGGTACAACGATTTATTTTTTCTCGTCATGGAAGAAAGTTCGTCGTATTATGCTCGAGGCAATGAAAATCGATCACTTCAAGAGGCGTTGTTCACGAAACCGTGACAAGAAAAAGAAGAAGAAAAAACGAAAAAAAAAGAAACAAAGAACTATGAATAGTTTGCGATCATTGCCGAAGTGCTCTCTCTCTCCTATGCGTGTACGAGTGGTGCGACGACGCCTGGAATACATTCGCGAAACGCTTTTCAGTCCTCGAGCGCGGTTTTCCGCAGTCACGAAGGGAGACGAACGATCACGGTAGTAAAAGTTGATAGTAGCGGCGCACTCGACGTTTCGTTTGCCAGTGGAACTTCCGGGCCTGTCGCGGCAAGTCGTTTCTCGTATATGAATGAAAAAAAAGAGCCCCCCCCCCCCCCCCCCCCCCCGGTCGAGTTGACACCGGAGCTCGACGCGCTTTTCGATGCGATTTATTATTCGTGGCGTCATGGCGCCTGACACACACACACACACACGTACATATATATATATATATATATATATATGAACGTCAGGCGTTGCTGGCACTGCAGCGACGTATTGAAACTGACGGCACCACTCGATATTAGATGTATGTCTATATCTATATATATATATATATATATATAGCACATAGCATAGCTCAAAATATAGTACGCTTTTACTCTGTACACGTCTGTCGTAGATTTACGTTCAAATGATTTTTCATTTGTTCGGTTTCACACGCCTTTGTACGACGAACACGCGGTGAAATGACCCCCAATAAATTTGTTCTAGTGTTATTGTCGATATATATAGTAAATTCGTGAAATACACACCGTACATACACACCAATGTCGTATATACACACATTTTTACGAAGTAATCCATTATTCATTCGCGTAGGAATCGACAAAAAACCAATTCTGGTTCGCGACACTGCCGATCGTAGTGAGAGAAAGAGAGAGAGAGAGAGAGAGAGAGAGAGAGAGAGAGAGAGAGAGAGAGAGAGAGAGAGAGAGAGAGAGAGAGAGAGAAAGATAAAGTAATTTGGAAGGAAATTACATCTCGCGGCTGTAGGCACTGAGGGAAAGAAAAAGAAGAAGAAAAAAAGAAGTTACAGATCGAGAGGAAGATGCGCAAGGGACGGAAATTATTAAGGAGCGATAAATTTATTGCGTGTCGAGAAGAGGATATGAAGAGAATGGAAAGAAAAAAACAAAAAGGAAATAAGGGTGGCAAAAAGGTAAAGTAGATGGTGGAAAGGAGAGGGAGAGAGAGAGAAGGGATGCTTCGTCGTCGTTAATTCCCCTCGACTTTTTCATTCCCCGGGCAGTTAGATAGCTCCTCAGGGATTTCGGCTCACTCGAGCGACCCCCGTGTCCGATAAATCCTATGGACTCGATGGCCTGCTCTAACCACGTTATATATTGTGTGCGTGTATATATATATATATATATATATAGTGGAAAGACCTCGGCAGTGTCCCCTTTTCTCGCTATACCGCGAGACCCACCGCAGCTTCCCCCGCCAATGGTCTTCTCATCGGGTTGATAAAAAAAAAGCACCGATGAAAAAAAGGAAGAAAAAAGAAAAGCCGAAAGAAATGCGGCTAAGGCAAAAAGCTTACGCGAAACTTCGATTTTCGACGCTGTCGGACTAACGGTCGTCGAACGAAGCGAAAAAAAACAAATTCACGTTCTATATCCTCGTGACTGAAACATTGCGGGAAGAAAAGAAATCGTCAAGAACCCGTCGAGATTTCGGCTCTCGTGAGTTATGTATACGATAAATTGTACGATTCTTTTCTTTTTTATACGTCCCTACTCGATCGAAGATTGAACATTTGTTTTCGTTTTGACAGGTTTTCCCTTATGGTCTTTCGTCGCGGTCCTCCACGCCCGATTTTTCGAGAGGTAAAGAAGTTTCTAATATGGTTCGATCTATGCGCTACAAAAATATAGGATACAATTTAATCGATCGCAATGTTATTTTGAAAAATTATTTTTTTTCGTCGATACGTTTCAAATTGTTTGTAAGTTAGAAATTTTCTTATATTTATAGGTCTATGATTTTTGCCGTTAATTACAGGCTAGATGAAGGGAAGATTGATGGATCGAGGGCAAATGCTTCGTATACGAGACCCAGAAATGGTTTTCTCTGTTCCACCAACGTTGGGAGCAAGAAATACGCGGTCAAGCTATCGTGCTACAGGGGGCGCTCAGATTTTCTATATATCTATATAAAGCTGAAAGCTTTCGGATGGGAACAAGAGAGAGAGAGAGAGAGAGAGGGAGAGGGATCCCGATGAGACCGAGAATAATAGAAGAGAGAGGAAGGAAAAAGGAGACAGAGCCAGAGTCAACCGCTTTCATCCCATGTCGCGTCGTCGACCCCCTTCCCCTTCCCCCTTTCTCTCGTGTCCAAGAGCTTTATCCGAGCTTTCTCATCCCTTCGCCAACGTCCCCGAGAAAGGCCGCGAACGCGCGAGCTTTACCTTACACGAGTACACTCCAAGCTCCCTACTTCTGTCATCGTCATTCTTTCCTCGTTGCATGCGACACTGATTGTTCCTATACGTATACGCAAAACCGGAAGGGTTTTAAATCCGTGAGAGCTCGGCTAGGTTTCTCGGAAGTGATCTCGACGCTGTCTTCCTTCTTTACACGGATTTTTAAAAAAACCACGAGCATATCAAAAGATTTATCGCATTCGAATAAAATTTTAATAAGTTTTTGATAAATTTAATTCTTTATCAAACATCGCGTAATATATTTTATTTATGTAACTTTATTTTTATACAGAAGAAAGTATCGAAAAGATAAATTTTCCAGGGATGGTATTTAAGAAAAATTGATGAGAATTTGTTGTTGAAAAACTGCGATCAAACTGAGAACTGAAATAGAAAAAAGTATCGAAAAAATAGATTTTCGTGGGATGGATTTTAGAAATTTTGATGAGCATTTGTTGTCGTTGAAAAACTGCGATAAAACTGGAAAACCAAGTTGTATTAATAATAATTAGGTTCAAAACCACAGAGGCGTATCTCTGCTAGGAAGAATTCCCAGGACTAGGCGATCGCATTCTCGAAAACTTTTCTACGCTATAACGTGTGCGGGCAACTGTGTGTATGTGTGTATATTCGCGCGTGTTTACAATTTTCCCGGGTACACCTCGCGTTTCTCGTTGCACTCGACATTGCCTGATTTCCCACGTGACGTGTACCACACGATGCGGAGTGGTACAGAAAGATGGGAAGAGAGAGAGGGCCGGTGGAGACGTAGACGAAGCGAAAATTAAGCGAAAAGTGCAGGTGCAAACAAGATATAATTTCCTACGTCGTATAACCAGAAGTTGCTTGATATTACTCGAGAAATTATTTTGTACGAAGCCGAGTAAAAGCGTAAGGGGAGGTTTTTTTTAAGAGCTTGGGGTTTGCTAAATATGTCGCAACGTGTGACGAAGGAAGCCTTGTAATTTCCCCAGGCGAGTGTACGACCACTCGTCTTTAATATAACTCGAGATATTATTAGACGGCCTGTTACGAAAAACCGCAAAAAACATTTCTCATCATTTATTCTCAACAATTCGTACGTCGTTCATCATTCTCGCGACTCGATTCAAATTTATCAAGATTTTCATTGTTCTCACACCTTTTCATAATTTCTTCATTGAATTATACAAATTTTAATTAAAGAAACTATATATATCATAGGAATTAATCGGATTGTGATGAATCAATTTTGTTAATAAGTGTAATTTGAATCGAGTCGATAAATTATTTTCAATCTATATATGAATATATATCTCACCGTCGATCGTCCCGACGTAAGAGTGCGACGTGTCGAACGATATTCTACCCTCGGTTCCCTCGAAAATAGCGTCCTTCGTGAAAAGATTTCCGTCGCGAACGAGTCGCATTGTCCAATGTCTGAAATTACGAAGAAAGAAAACAGCGTTAACGAAGAATTGATTTTTACAAATCAAAGAAAAAGAAGAGAGGTAATTTCAATATATAAACAATTAATTCATTGATCGAAGATGATTTTACGCTAGAATGAGCTTTTCGCTTTTGTCGATAGGGTGGGATTAACAGAGACTTTTATAGCTTGTCGGCCGAAGGCCGCGAGAAGCCTTATCGAGTAATTCGCTACCGGGTATCGAGAATGGCTTCGTTCGGCGCTTGTATATCAGCCTTACATATATATATATCAGAGAAAAAAGAAAATATAGGTGTATGTGAAGGTAGCGAATTTTTGCGCAGCAATGAGAATTTGTCTTCTCCGTTGAAGTTATGCCTTGCGGGCAACGCAGGATAAGCGAGAGTAGCCGAACGGGAAAGAGATTATTATAGCTCGGTGCATATTTTACGCTTTATTCAGGATGAGAGAGGAGTGGGAGAGGGAGGATGGAAAACCCAGCAGCATCAATTTTTCATAATCGCGATCGATCGATCCCTGGCTAACTCTCGCCCTCTCCCTTCTTCGCTTCTTCTCTCTCTCTCTCTCTCTCCCTCTCTCTCTCTCTCTCTGTCTCCTCTATCCCTCGTTATTATTATGAACGCGGATGACCGCTCTGCGGTTCATGTAGAGAGCACAATTGTGTTGATTCTCAATGGACAGAGAGAAAGGGAGGCCACTGTACTTTGGTTGATTAAGGAGAGTGGAAATTTTCGTTATCACAGAAATATAAATTCTCCATTTTCGTCATAGCTATATATAAATATGTAAGTATATTATTAATTAAAACGTTTCTGTGAAATTCAGCGGAATGGAGAGGATTCTGAGCGATTATTTCTCTGGATTTCGTCCACAAGATTAATCGTTTTTCATTCTCCATTGCCTCGAAGAAGCGACCTAAAGTGATCGTTATATATCTATATATAGATACATTGATATATATTTATTTATAAAGAGAAAGAGCTCAACATATCCTCCTACGTAACCCAATACAATTGAATATTTGATCGTACTTTCTCGCGGAGACTTTGAAAAATTAAAGTCCCTCGAAATGTACGAATCGTGCCGAGAGTCTCTTCACCGTCGTAAAACCAAAATGTTTTCGATACTTTACCCACACGTTCGACGTATCTATATATACAAGAAATTTTCCAAGAGAAACCGGTCAATTTGTATAATACAGAGGATCGATGACGGGAAATTTGGTCCCATGAGAAAAGTTCGTAGGCTCGCGAATGCTCCAAGTTAGTTTTAAAATCGACTCGACGCTTAAGAATCAACGAGAAACATACTCGATGGAGAAAGTCGGGTGAAAAATAAACAAACGTTTCAAAGTTTCAGATCGATCCAGAGACCTCGATATATCCTTCACGACGAAGTAACTTCGTCATTATTAAATAGGATTCCCAGTAACAAATCTTCAATTCCCTCTGCGACGATCCTATTTAGGAAAATAGTTACGTTAGCGTCCACACGTTGATACCGACGGTCTGCAAATACCGGATCGCCTGCGTCAGCAAACACGAGAATTTAGCTCCGACGAGGTTTCACACTCGTCGTACACAAATTCACGGAATAACGTGGGTTCCTTCACATTTACGTATTATACGACCTTAAACGTAACGTTATTGCGTTATTTCTGTAATCTTGTTCAGTTATTTCCCATCGGTTTTTCATTAAGTTCCTTTTATCTCTTTATTCTCATTTATACGCTCTTCTTCCTTCGTCTCTTCGTATAACTCAAAACATTTCAGGATTCTGTAATACTTCATGGATGAGATAGAGTTTTATTCATCGAAGATCTTATCAATGACATCATGTGTGTATGTGTTTGCGTTTTATATTTGAAAATATATTTATATATCTTGAATTTTATGTTCGATCTATATTATACCTCTTTTCGCATTTTTTATAAACGAGATTTAAGACGAGGCGGAATCGAATGAGAGATAGGCGGTGAAAGAAGAAGGATGTGCGATTGGTCTGTGCTCTCTGTACTTTATTATCTTATCAGTTATTCCGATTACTTTACGGGGCTCCTCCGACTACTTCAGGTTCTCGTCGGGTTAAAGCAAGCGCCAAGTATCTCTCTTTCTCTCTCTCTCTCTCTCTCTATCTCTCCACATATATATATATATACAGATATAGTTTATCGTTACATAGGTTTTAATATTCGCATTTCTCGCTTCTCATCCAGATGACGCAGACAAGAGAGATCCAGGATGGAATACCGGCAATAATACCTACGTACGTTCTTACACCTAGAAGTATAGAAACAGATATAAATATATCTATAAATCCATATAGTAATAGGTATAGATATAAATATAGATGTAGCTTGGTAGCGAGAGGAGAGCTTCCGACAAGTTTTATCGGGGTTGGCCCTCGGAGCCGCAGTTCCGGCGATTCCCTATATCTCTTCCTCTCTCTCAGTCTCGGAGCAAAGGCATAGCGGAGAAACGAGATTAACGACGCGTCCAGCAGTCGGTGCATGGCGCGAGAAACGGAACGAGGTAGGAAACGAGAGATCGCGAGTGCAATGGTTCTACCGTTTTAGCTATACCCCCCTCCTTTCCCTCTCATCCTCGCACACTTTCATCTCCCGATATATCTGGACTGTTCCACCCTATAGACACGTAGATGTCTACGGATACGTCCGCAGGTATGGCTAGAAGGGGCTGAGAATCATTGCTTTCACCCCGGAAGAAACGAATCGGTCTGGAGGGTATGCGAGAGAAGGGGAGACGTTGAGAAACTATAAGAAAAAAAAAACAAAGACACTTATAGATAGATATAGAAAGGGGTTTGGCGCTAGTACGCGTAGGGCGCTACGAGAACAATTCGGAGTTCGTTCGTTGCGAATGCCCTCGCTTTCTTCTTACCCCCGCTACTATTCTCTCGTTCCCGACAAGGCGTTGAAAATAAGAGAAAAGAATAAAACGTATATAGTTCCGGCCGATCCTGATGCGGAAAAGAGAGCGAGAGAAAGGAAAAAGACGACGGAGAAAGGAGAGTGAAGAGGAGAAAAAGAGCGAGGTATGTATGAAAGGAAAAGGAAAGACGAAGGAAGGAGGGTACGAGGCAGAGGCGTGATCTCTGTAGAGTCGAGATGCTGTGTTCTCTTGGTGCATCGACAAAGAAAGAGCGAGAGAGAGGGAGGGAGGGAGAGAGAGAGAGGGAGAGAGAGAGAGAGGCGAGCCCCGAGAAAGTACCCTCAAGTTTTATTACGCCCACGTTGGTGTAATATACTATACGTACGTATAGGCGATTCAGACCTTCCGTGATTTACATAAAGGAGACTAACGACGAGAGCGAGAGGCCTCTCTATCTTATCCGCTTTCTCTCTCGCTCTAGCTCTCCCTTTCTCTCTCGCGTGACGCATCTTTGCACCTCGGGGTCGTCGAACGTTCATTCGCAGAAGAAGAGCGAGAGAAAAAAAAATTCTCCCTCTCCTCAACCCTCTGCAAGGCTTTGACGCTCCCCCGGCCATATTATTCCGAATCCGAGAACTATCGCGACATAAATTTAACCCCGAGGAAACAGCTGTTTGTCCGACGTTAACTACGTCCTTAAGTCGCTCGATTCCTTTCCTCAACGATTATTATTATCGATTGTCGAGAAATTATGATTTAACATTGTCGTGTGATATATGAAGTGTCTTCGACGATTTGAACGTTTTTTGAAAGTCGGAGATTACGCAAGATCGTGAGACAGAAAATAAAGATTATATATATATATATACATATAATCTTTATTTATATATAATCTTTATATATATATATATATATATATATATATATCTTTGTTATTACGCGATGACTAACGATTTTTCTCGTTTTACCTTCGAGGCGTCTACCGATTTGGATCGAATCGTTAAAATGTTCTCTCGAACGTATAAAGCTACGTATAGACGTAGATATCGCTCGTTTATCCAAGTTCGTCGGGCAATTATCGAAAGCCATTGGCCGTGGGATCGAGCAGCGTGATTGCCGAACACCTGCAGCAACGGTCGGCAACAATGGAAAACAAAGAGGGGATATAAAGGAAGATAGCTTAAGTGGAAAATGCACGTACATATGCAGACACAGTGGAGTTGAAACGACGGATTGTATCGTACGGTACGAAGTTACACGGAATAATAGAACCGACGCTTCGGACGTAATTATTCGATTCTCAACGCTGTTAAAATATAATTAACGACGGAAATTGTGAGAAGTTTTTTATATTTTTTCTTCGAAACGTTTATTTTTCTATTCTTCCACTTATTCTAACTCCAGTTTTTCATTGCTTTTTCAACGTTTTTAATCGATTTTATCATACATTTTTGTTTTTTATTTTCGATACGAGGAATAACAGAACCGACGCTTCGGACATAATTAGCCGAGTCTCAACGCTATTAAAATATAATTAAGGATGGAAATTGTGAGAATTTTTTTATTTTTTCTTCGAAACGTTTATGTTACTTTTCTATTCTCGCAATTCTAACTTCAGTTTTTCATTATTTTCCAACGTTTTTAATCAATTCTATCATAGATACTTGATTTTTTTTTCGATACGAGCAGTATTGAAAATCTTCGTGAAAATATATTTTCGATGGAAGAAAAGAGTCAAAGCTTGCAACGCGCCGAGACAGCTCGACAGTTCGCGAAGAGGTGTTCGGTATCTTTTTTCCTCGCGCGTATCCTTATCACTGACACGATCGTCATTTACCGGATGAAATTTTCGTAGCTGCGAATGACGCGAAAATCGATCGCACGATCGTAGAGAATACTCTCGCGAATCTCCTGTACCTACTAGATGGTTGGTTACCGAGTTTCTGCAACGAGGAAGTTGTCGGTACGCGTCCGAAGTACGTACAAACGTTTGGTCCACGAAGTTTCGATTTCCCGTCTCGTTTCGGTACCCGAGAAGAACTCTTTCGCGGTGCGAGAGAGGACTCGAGAATTTACTCGGTGACGACGCTTAAGTCGACGCAAACAGGAATCCTATCGTTTCATCTCGTCGTCGACTTTGCCATTTTATCGCGGTCCTGGCCACATCGCGCGCGCGATCCAAACGTTGCAGGGAGGGGGAGAGGTACGGCGTGCGAGCCACAAGGGAAGTGGGTGACCAAGGGCGGTTTGCCGCAATCCCGTTCAGGCACGCCAAAGTGCTCGCTTAAGAAGTTAAATCGTTCACCGAAGTGGCCGGTCTTCCTTTCACACTCTCCCTACGGAGTTTCGCTTCGTGCCTTTACTCTCTTTCTCTCACTCTCGCTCTCTCTCTCTCACTCTCGGTCTCCGTCGCCTGCGGACATCGGTGGCTGTGATAATGGCGCTGAGAAGCTATTCCGTTATATATATACAGTTTCTATCGTATCGGCACAAGGGTGTCGAGTGTCCTCGAAGCGACGACGATCGACCCCGACACGCGAAAGACCTGAAAGAAATCTCGCTCAACGACAGAGGACACCGTATTTCCCATACCATCGACCCTATCGTTGTCACACTATCGACACCCCCGTAACGTCGTAATGTGCACGGGGAACGATGAAAGAGACCACCCTGGTTGAATTATCGACGAGAATTTCGATAAAAGGAAAGAATTTTTTGTTTTCTTAAGAATTCAAACTTACTAGATACTTTCAATTTCGCGAGCTCCTTGGGATATTTAATTTTTCACCCCACCATGGAAAGTAAAGAATTTTGTGTAAATCGTTTTTTATGCATTCGATGACGATTCTTTCAATTTCGCGAACTACTTGCGATATTTAACTTTTAACGCCTCGATGGACAATAAGGAATTTAATGTAAATCGTTTTTTATTCATTCGCTGACGATTCTTTCAATTTCGCGAACTACTTACGATATTTAACTTTTAACGCCTCGATGGACAATAAAGAATTTAATGTAAGTCGTTTATTATTCATTCGATGACGATGCTTTCAATTTCGCGAACTACTTAGGAGATTTAATTTTTAACGCCTTGATGGAAAATAAAGAATTTAATGTAAATCGTTTTTTATTCATTCGATGACGATGCTTTCAATTTCGCGAACTACTTAGGAGATTTAATTTTTAATGCTTCGATGGAAAATAAAGAATTTAATGTAAATCGTTTTTTATTCATTCGACGACGATTCTTTCAATTTCGCGAACTACTTACGATATTTAATTTTTAACGCCTCGATGGAAAATAAAGAATTTAATGTAAATCGTTCTTTATCTATTCGTTGATTACTCTTTCAAGGACATAAGGAAATAATGTCAAGCTTAAGAATTTGTCGGCTAGGTGGCGCTAGGGCATCGATTTCCTCGAGCGCTCTAATTTTTTCTAGCCTCGGTATGTTTTTATATTCCGCCGCGCTATGCGCACGTTTTTTTTTCTTTCTCCCCCTTTCCCCTCCCTGACGTATTCGAGATTCTAACGGGTAAAACGCTGGAGCAGCGTAAATTACAAGTTTATTCGTCTTGAGGGAGCAGCTTCGAACTCCTGGCAACATGGAGAAGATCTCTCGCGCGAGGGGTTGTATATGCATCCCCCTTGGCGCGACGGTGGGATAAAAACATGTATATATAGTGAGCGTATGTACGTTAGGTAATACACGCGACGTAGAATACCAGTGCCGTGGGTATTCTCGATTCTCTCCTCTTCGCCTCCGTTCTCCTCTCGTCTTATTCTTCTTTTCCCAACCCCTGCATTCCCCGGCCGCACTCTCTCGACGACTCAGAAACTCCTCCGCATCTTGGTCTCTTCTCTCTCTCTCTCTCTCTCTCTCTTTCTTTCCTGCACAACTACGTGCATATATGTACTCTACTCTCGACTTCGGAGCTAATGGATACGCGCGAGAATTACCAGGTGAATCTCTTTCCTCAACGACTCCCCGTAGAAACTGGTGCAATGTATACGACTCTCGAAAAACTCTATAAATATATACATAGATATCCATATATATACATATATATTTATATATATATATTCACGTACATACACATACACAAAAGTAGGAGTTTAGGTCCCAGTTTTTTCATGGTTTTCTTGGTCTAGTTCGTAGTTTTCCATAGACGTTGACCCATCCGATAGAAATGACATACATCGTAAAAGAAAAAGCGAAGAGAACGAGAAAGAGAGAGAGAGAGAGAGAGAGAGAGAGAGAGAGAAACAAACTAACAGAAGTTGTACGCTCTAATGGGTGAGCTAGCATGAACGACATACATTCGTTTCGAATGTGAAAACAAAAAATTCGATATTACGATATCTAACTGTACTCGTCTTCGTGACAATAGAAAGTTTCGAACAACGTTCGTATTATTATTTCTCGTATCGTGTTCTACATATGTAGAAAGATATACATATTCGTCTCGGCATCACTATTCGAAATAGAAATCAACCTCGAAGCCAAACATACCGCAGAAAGCTGCGTAGTAGATACAGACCATTGAGTGCGGACAGTGAGATGAGAGACGGAGACCGCGGGTGCTACCCGCCCATAGAGCACCAGTCATTAACAGAGGGAGTCATCGAGCTGTATAGCTCGAGTGCTATCACTGCCACCCCGGCTGAACAGAATCTACCTATGCACGTATATATATAAATACATATATGTGTGTGTGTATCCGCGTGCAGTGCAATACGTGAATGCACAGGATTCCGGGTGAGCAAATGGATTTGTGTGTTTCGCGGGAGCGGAAGTCATCGGTGCGGGTGATCGAAGTGATACCGTTCTATCTAGGTGCATATCCATATATATATATATATATATATATATATATATATATATATATATATATATATATATATGGTTGCGTGTATATCGTAGGTACATAGTACGTATATGTTAAATAAGCTCCCTATGTCTATATATGCATGTATTAACCTGGAGCACGGCCGTACACCATAAAGGGAAACTCCCCCTTTTAACCAGACAAGACCAGACGACCGACAGCATATACAGGAAAGGGAATATGAACGTATATATACACCTATATATTTATCAATCCGTCTCTATAGATAGAAACGTGCTGGAAGAGAGCATAGGACGATCGTGTGTTCCCCGCACGTTTTACAAGAGAAGAAAGGGGAACATTGCATATATATATAATTATATACAGAGAGAGAGAGAGAGAGAGAGAGAGAGAGAGAGAGAGAGAGAGAGAGAGAGAGAGAGAGAGAGAGAGAGAGAGAGAGAGAGAGAGAGAGAGAGGAGAGGGAGAGACTGAGTAGAAGGGAGATGGGGGAGCAGACGTACCGGTAGCTAATTATACCCAAGAGAGATTCGCCGATCCGATTCGCAGCTGACCAGCATCAGCAGCTGTATTGCAACTCCATGGCGTAGAATAGAGAGAGCCAAGGGGCTGATCTCTCTTTCTCTATCTCGCTCTCCCTCTTCCTTTCTCTCTCTCGATGTATGTCTCTCTATCTAGCACTGTTCAGGATCACCAAAGCTCTCTCGAACGTGGCTTTCATACTGTTCCTGGTTCCATTCGCTGCCTCGTTAACGGCACACTCTCTATACCTCTGCGCCCCTTGCACTCCTATCAATTTTCCCTTTCCCTTTCCTCCTTCAACTCTCCCTCTCTTTCTCTCACTCTCTCTCTCTCTGTCTCTCTCACTGGCAATAGATTGATAGATATTCTATATAGCGATCACGCGCACAGCAATACGCTCATATCCCGTAGACCCTTTCGATAATGTTCTCTGCGTAGTACATTTTATGCGTGACCGTACAACCCTCGAGAACGTTTCGCGTTACACACGAAAATGGTTAGCGAGTGTACATGTTGTTTTACTCACGCCTAATTCCATGGGAGAATACCCACCGCCTACACGCAGGTGAGAGTGAATCACCACGAGATACATCGATATGTTATTCGCTCGTACGAACGAATGTTCGATGTTTCGACGGGCTTAACGTACCGAATCGAGTGGCTGATAACGAGACGCAATTACTTCACGTATGCGAGGCTCTTCGTTGTACGGTTTCCTGTATCACGTTTTATATATAACCAGATTTAGGGACATCGAATTATTGTTGCTAGGAAACGAAATATCTCTATATTGATGTTTCGTGATATTGGACACGGAATTTCATTTCACTTGACTTTGTTTCGTTCCACACAAATCGACATGTGAAAGTCTTCTTTCATGCACGACAATGAACGGGGAATTTTTATTTTCTTCTAATTTTACGATTTATCATTATCGACCATTTGGATAAAATTTAGCGTCCAACGAAGAATTAAATTTCGATGATGTATCAAATTTCGAGATTATCGGATTGTATTACGAATCGATACGTGCATTTTGATATAACTCGTGACATAATTTTCAATATTTTCTGTATTCAGCTTTATAAACAAGGACTAGAACTTACGATAACGTATGTCAATTTATACGACTGTTATATTTAGATAGCCACAGTAAAGACAGCGTGCGCGTATCACGATATACCTGCGACTCAAAGGATACACGTGTATCCTTCCCAAGAATATATCCTTTCGTGCGAAATGGGTGATACGAATATTCGAACCGAGTTACCGCGCGAAGGCAAGAGCCACGATATTTCGACATTTCGAAATTGACAAGAGTACACGGTGGGTGCACTGTACCATCGTCTCAAGTACAATCTTCCCTCGTGTATTCTTGAAACGTGCAACCGACACTTACATCTTGTACACATAAGACACAAGGCGTACACTCGCGATATCATTTTAGTTTCCTCGTTTCTAGTGTTTCTCTTCCGTGTGAGTGAATTATCAGTCCTCGAGTGAACAATTGCTCTCGAGTCTCCCTCTTTCTCTATCTGTCTTTATCCAAAACCTCTTGTGTCTATACAACTGTAACTTTCGGTTGTTTCGGTAGGAGTTAAGATGCTCGTTGTAAATTGCGGTATAGAACAATGACTGTATGGCGAAGTTTGAGTGCGATACACGTGAAGACTATACGCGGTGCAATATTCTCTCTGTTTCTCTCTCTTTCTCTCTTTATCTCATGGTCGGGATATTAGTGGAAAAGGGAGTCTTCATCGTGAGAGAGAAAGGGAGAGGGGGGGGGGGGAGGGAGGGAGATAGTAATCGAGGAAGTAGAGGGTGAACGAGAGACACGTCGATACGAAACGCAAGATATGTATGCTGCGTTCTTGTCTTCATTCTACTTTCTCTCTCTTTCTCTCTCCCTCTCTCACTCACAAATGTTCTGATTCTCATCCGTCGAAAGTACCTACGGATTCTCCCCCGTGTTTCCCGGCGCTATACAGGTACATTAAATACGTTAGTGCGCAACAACGAGACGAGAAACGGAACGATAGAATGGTCGATGAAATACTGCCAACGGAAGAGAATGAAGAGGAGAGACCGCAAAGCAGTTAAGAACTTTTCGGCCACTCCATGTCCCGCGTAATTTCGTTTGCTCGCGATATCGAGTTACGTTGTTCAGTTTGTACGAGAGAGGCTCTTGTTATAACGAAGAGGGAGCGAGCGAGAGAGAGAGAGAGAGAGAGAGAGAGAGAGAGAGAGAGAGAGAGAGAGAGAGAGAGAGAGAGACAGACAGACAGACAGAGAGAGAAAGGGGGATGAAAAGCCGAGAGAGACAGAGAGGGTTGGACATCACCCCCGTAACGTTTTGCTCAGTTGCAACCAAAGGATTCACTCAAACGTTATTCGCATACACGAGAGAACACTTTTGACTTGCTCGCTCGTTCGTTTGCTCGTAATGTACGAGCGCGCACAAAATTACAATGTCAATTCGCATATAAAAGAACTACGAATACTTTCGCTATTTATTCAAGCGAATTGCGGGACGAAATTTTTTTTTTCCTGAAATTAAGTGAATACGTGCTTGGGACGTTCTTTGACCGCAGCGGGGGAAAAGGAGGGGACAAATTTGTCGCGTAGTTCGCACTCGTCGTGTAATAATCGTTCATTCTCTCGGCTGCCGAACATTGTTTCCATTTTCCTGTCATACATTTTTCATTCGAAACGAGGAACGTTGCATCGATGATGAGATAATTATGAGCAATTCGTTGTTTTTTCAACCGTCGTTACGATTCATTTATGCACGAAGTATTTTTTGCTGACGATCGTTAAATATTATTCGCTCGAACTTAACCTCGTTTTATTTCATCTGTCTGTGTCGTTTTTTTTACCTTGTAATTACAGAATATTGGAGCAACGTGATTAGAATTGTAGAAGGATGTAGGATGTACAAAGCTGCGGAATTACATTTTTTAATTGATCCCAACTAATTTTTAAGTGAATTAAAAAAATTCCTGTAAAAAGGTTATTTTTATGACGGTCGCAGGGTTGTCCTGCCCTAATTTGGTCAAAAAGTAATTGCATTTAATTGCATAGACGAGCATACGAGCAATTACGTTTTTGCTAACGCGATATAAACATACGCGCGTTTGACAGCGCCCGGGTGCCCTGACCAGTGCTGCCGTCACGCGGCTGTCGTTGGTACCAACTTTGAATATTTCCGCAGCCACCCGGTACGGCGTTTGAGAAAGCTGCGTAAAAAAATTGAAGAAGAGCAGACGACCTGCATAAATAAGCTGATACGATTTTTCGACACTAAGGCGTTAACTTTATATGCGAAATGTTTAAGGTAGTCCTATCGTTACAGCGTTTCCGTTACATTTCACTAAAAATTTGCAGAAACGTTATTTGATGTCATATGTATATGTGTGTAAAATTTCAGGGGCGTTTATCGACTCAAAAATCACGATATTTATTCTTGAAAATCGTCACTTTTCGCAATCTCCCATAAGAGCCCGTGTTAAATATCGCAACATTATACAACGAGTATCTCGATCATTTTGTCCATCAAGCCTGTTGAAATTTTGCACACATTTTTATATGACATCAAAGAAGCTTCGATTAGTTTTTATAACAAATCTTATGAAAAAAATTTTCATGATTTTGTTTACTATATAACAAATAAACTTTCCGTAGGATCAATTTGAATTTTGAGTATGTTGTTCTTTTGTTGATTTGCAACAACTTTTCTTAATGAAAATTTAACGCTTGGTCCACTTTCAATGTGAGAAAAAACGGGAATAAAATTTTAATCCCTCACCCAACGATCGGACTACCTTAAGGGGAGACCAGGAACGCTCGACAAAAATTGAAAGTTGAAAGCTTTGCGGCCAATTTAACTTGGATACAAAAACGTTCACCCTTCGGCCGCTCCGACGTCGAATGTATTTCAACTTTTGTCAAGCGTTCCTGATCTTCCCCCTAATCTCTGTTTCAACTATTTATTATCGGGTCTACATGTATTTCATTAGTTATTCATTCGTTCTAAGCTCCTTCAATTCTTGCGTCAATTCAACAGTTGACATAATTTTTCTAACCTGTCAAGGGCGCGAAGATGAAGTACAAGGGGCTGATCCTTGTCAGCTTCCGACGCGTCCCGGCGTACCCGACCTCGATGCTGTCGCAAGGCAGTCGTGTCATACCGCGCGATTCCATAATGCCCGATATAAGAGCCACGCGTGATTCCTGAAAAAAAAATAACATTCATAATAATAATAATATTTCTGATTAGGATCTAACAGAGACGCCGTAAATTATCAAAAAAAGTTACAAAAAAAATTGATGCACTACGTAGCGCATCAATTTTTTGTATCGGTTGAGACGATTATCGATAGTAAAATTCGTCACGAAGACCAGATAAAGAAATAGCTGAATGAATAAAAATATCGTAAATTGTGATCAGCTAAAGTCGTCTCATAAATCAGGAATAAAATATTCTTTTTCCACGTTTCTCCGGCAGATCAAATTTCTCGATAGACGTTGTACACGACGTATATATATGCCTGGGTACACGGTATTACGCAATTCTCATTGCGATAGAGTTATTTCACGCAAAAGCATTAAAATTATTATATTGTGTGTTGTTGAATTCTCGGGAGTTGCCGGGCGCGCGTGGCTGGCTTCGAGGCAGGTCGTTAAGCCTCTCGCTCGCACGCGAGATCGAGCATAATGTGTATGATGTATAACACGCTGCATTTCTGTATTATCTATATACATATATATTCCGATATACATGATGATAAAATGTCCTATGCTTCATAGCGATTTCATACAGTCCTATGTATGAATGACGAATGCGTGTAATGCAACTAGAGTACCGTAGTGACGGTTCTCATATATCTGGATTTGAAATCCGTCATTACTCCTACAATTTATCGTTTGATTTAACGAGCCGTATATATTCTTCAATTATTCATTTTTTTTTTGTCATACCTTCCATCAAGCGTAACGAATAAAAATTATCACGTGGACAAATCGAAAGGACACTCACACCCTTAATTGCGAAAGATCTTTTATTACCGAACACGATAATTTCTAATTTTATTAAATTAGAAAAAAAAAGGAAAAAAAACGCTTTCATATAATTACCAGGTCGCAAAATAAACATTCATTAAAACAGAAAAATATGGCTCGTGTACGCCACGTAAAGAAAATTCTTCGCGCTTAAGATAGTTCTATCGTGACATTAAAATCAAAACATTATTTTTCAGTTTATCTCACATACAAAATGGCTTGCGGGTTCAAGTTAATAAAGAAAAATTGTTGCATATTGACTAAAGAACAAAATACTCCAAATTCAAGGTCATCCAAGTTAATACGTACTTGATGTATAATTACAAAAATTGCGAAAATTCTTTTCTTTAGATTAAAAAAAAACTAAATAAAGCTTCTTTGATGTTGCATGAAAACGTATGCAAAGTTTTAGAAGGCTTCACCGAGTAGAATCCAGGATATTTATAGATGAAAATGCACCTTTTAACACGCGCTCTTATGAGAGACTACCGAAAATTCTGATTTTCCCCAATAAATATCTCAACTTCCGCGTGGTAAAACCTTCCAAAAATTATTACACCTTTCAACAAAAATCTTAACAAAACGATAAAACGACAGAACTACCTTGAGGATTCGCGAACCTGGATGGAATAACGATAGATGCAAAATAAAAAATTAAACAAAAATACAACAAAAGAGATACGTTCTGTCGAAAACGTATGAAATCTGAAAAGCGCGGCTGGAATAATTGGCATTACGTCGAGGTAACAGATTGTAACGTTCGCGTTGGCGAGCCCGAGCCCCGGTCTGCCTGTGGGAAATTATCCGCGTTGTTAATTCGGAGTCATTAGGCAGCGGTGGTGCGGTGCGGTGAATCGTCGATGCGATCCGGCCCGAGCTCGCTCGTTCTATCTATACGTACACGTATGTTTGAATATAAATATATATGTGTATTTTATGTAGATATATATATATGGCGCCCCCTCCCCTCTTCCTAAAAGTCCGGAAATTTAAGCCAACTCCCAACTTCCCACGACGGGGTATATCCAGTTGCGGACGCCAGCAGAGAGCCATCCTCTATCTCGAGATCGTAGTGTCTGTGTGCTTTGCCGGGTTGTCCGCCACCGACGACTCGCTGGAACGACGATTTAGCGATATGTATTCGGAATCTCAATATCCGTTCGACTTTTCTCCCAATGCAATGCCCTCTCTTCTCCTATCATACTGCCACTCGACTTTTCAGCCAAGACGATCCGATATTTTCAGCAGGTCTCTCGGAGAACTTCGAGAAATCTCTTCGTACGGGCTTCTTTCAATTTCCGATCATCAAAAAATCTTCTACATAGCTATAGTTTGTATTTATCACTTGAAACGTCGATAAAATAGGGGGGAATGAAATCTGTTCGAAACGACAGTGAATATTTTTGAATTCGAGCTATTTTATGCTTGAATCATTTTGCAGTTCGTGATACACGCCAATTTGCAAATATAACGATCGCGAATCATTTTCCATCCGCGAATACATTTTTTTCCGTATTATGGAAAATTTCCAGACGATAATTAATCCGGAAGAACATATATATATTCACGGAAATAATGTTTTTATCGATGATATATTCCGTCGTTCATACGAGTATTTCATAGATTTTTCAAAAAAAAAATAATTGTAATAATTTGCATATATAAAAGAAAACAATTTTTTAAAATACATATTCCTTGGCGAACGTTATTTTTTCCCAGTACATTTATTTTGCGTGAAACGAGTACGATGATCGTGAATGGAGAAGGGGCCCGAGGAAGGGAGGTCTGAGAAATCCGTGAAGAGAAAAAATGTTACGTGACGTCACGTGGGTGAATGGGATATAGGGTGTGTGTTTCTCTATGATGTATACAGGGAAAGCTCGAAACGAAGAGAAAGAGAATAGAGTATAGCCGTCGGCGTTTGGCCAAGCAAACAATAAAATCTCTCCTGTTTACTCGTTCATCTCGCGAACGTCGTCATGACGACCAACGAGAGTGGAGAGCGGGACCCTAATACCTGCCTCGTTGCTCTCGCGTACATTGGAGACTCCTAACTCGCGGTACCCCCTTTCACCCCCTGCCTATCACCCTTGTTCCCAGGATAATACCTTGCCCGTGCTAGTGTATATTCTGTACCAAATGAATCTCGTAAATTTTAAAACTCGATTAGTATTCCATTTTGACGATGGTCGATACGACCTGTTGGCCAGCCACGTTTTTTGTAACAATATTATATTTCGAGACTATCGAGAGAAAATAAGGTATAAAAAATAAATTTACGATTATAAAGCGACAAAATTAAGGTCGTTGCGAATATGTCATTAAATTTCATATTAATCTTGGATTTTGTTATTTATTTTTCATTTTTAATTCGTCGATTTGAACATTTCTAAAATGATAATTGTGAAATGGAAAATCTCGTTTCGGGCGATTAAAGGGTTGATAACAAATTCGAAAATTAATGGAACTCTATGGTTTTTTGAGGGGTGGGGGCTGATTTTGACGAGGGTCGATACGACCTGTTGGCCAGCCAGGTTTTTTGTAACAATATTATATTTCGAGACTATCGAGAGAAAATAAGGTATAAAAAATAAATTTACGATTATAAAGCGACAAAATTAAGGTCGTTGCGAATATGTCATCAAATTTCATATTAATCTTGGATTTTGTTATTTATTTTTCATTTTTAATTCGTCGATTTGAACATTTCTAAAATGATAATTGTAAAATGGAAAATCTCATTTTGGGTGATTAAAGGGTTGATAACAAATTCGAAAATTAATGGAACTCTATGGTTTCTTTAAGGGGTGGGGGCTGATTTTGACGAGGGTCGATACGACCTGTTGGCCAGCCAGGTTTTTTCAACAATATTATATTTCGAGACTATCGAGAGAAAATAAGGTATAAAAAATAAATTTACGATTATAAAGCGACAAAATTAAGGTCGTTACGAATATGTCATCAAATTTCTTATTAATCTTCAATTTTGTCAATTAGTTTTCATTTTTAATTCGTCGTTTCGAGTATTTCTAAAATGATAATTATAAAATGTAAAATCTTATTTCGGGCGATTAAAAGGTTGATAACGAATTCAAAAATAAATGGAACTCGACGGTATCTTTAGGGGATGGGAGCTGAGAAAACGTCGTTGGTGATTTTCACGTCCGAAGAGATAATAATCGGATCTATAAATATCTTTATTGCGAGGGTCGTATAGGGGTTGGAAGTGAGAAAGCAAAAGAAAAAAAAACAACGAGCGGAAAGTGTTTATCCCCCTGGTGAAAAGGGGGAAAAAGAAATATCGAGCGTCGCGAGAAGACGCTAACCCCGACGAATCGATACAGTGAAAGAAGACACTCCTCTCTCCCTTTCTCTCTCTCGCATCCCTTACTCACAGTGATAAATTCGAGGCCGATGTGACGAGCCCTCCGACAAACCCTATTAGATCCCCGGGAGGGAATCCGCCCGCGGGCAAGATTTTCAAACCCTGAGAGAGGGAGAGGCCAATGTAACTCGAGGAAACGAGTTTTTTTCTTTCCCCTTTTTCTTTCTTACTTTCAATTTTTTTTTTATATTTCATTTCACCCTCGCAACGACACGACGCCCGTCACACTGTTTCGCCACCCTGCGAAATGTGTTTATTTTATGCATTTTACCCCCGGATACGGTCGACACGCGATTCGTGCAGTTATTCAAGGACGATAATGGACGCGTAAATTCACATCCGGGGGATGATTCCAGCTCGTGTCGAACATTAAAGGGTACAGGATTTTCACCGACAAACACGCGTGCTTGAAGAAATTCTCGACTACGTTCGTCTCGTCGTTGCTTCGATAATTCGATAATCGTGTCATTACGGGAAATTGCGAGAACCAAAATCACAAAATTTATTTAGGTATCAGTCCATCCATATTTAAGTATTAACAAATTTTTCGTGTATGAAAAAAATGGTAGACATCTATTTTTATTTATTATTATTTTGCGATTTTTATTTGTAAATTTGATTCGTTTTCATTCGAAGTAAATCATCTTTATTCACAACAAATTTCGCCTCGAATCGAGAAGATTCCTTTCGCTCGAGGGCGAAATAATAGAGTGCGGGAGAGAGAGACCGGGGATCAATTTTTATTATTTCCTCGTCGTGGCGACGGCTTTGCCCGGCTACGACCGATAGGAATTCGAAAAGTTCGACGAATCGCGATATTAAAAAGCGGGGATGAAAAAAAAAGAAAGAAAGAGATGCTCCGACTCCGATGGGAACGTGGCGCGTGGTAGCCGCGAGTTGAAAACCAAACGACTGGCGGGCATTAAATTTCCACGAGCTAAGTTCTCTCGCTTGAGTTTTTCTATAGAGCGATATGAAATCTCGTAGGATTAACGCGTGGACAAACTTTTCGTTTGTCAGCCCCCCCCCCCGCCCTCTCTCTCTCTCGATATCGCGAAATAATTAATGTGCAGCGGATGAAATCCGAGCGTTTTCTCTCGTTCGATAAAACCTCGATCCGAAAAAGTCGATAATGGTCCCGCCGTTAATCTACAAATGAAATAACACAGCTCGTAAAATCCTCGCGTAGACAGAATCACCGTTAGTTGGTTTTAAAAATTCATCCTTTTACTGGAGAATTCTGGACGAAATTAGTGCTTTTTCATTTTTAATCGATCCACGTGTCGTTTCTCATTATTCCTAGTATATAACGTTTTTTACCAGTCTGTCTACAAATAAAATGACTTTTTCTTTCAAAATGAATTTTGAAAGATTTTGCAGAGATTTTTTTTTTTTCGAAATGTCAGAGTGATATGTTGGAAAGATTGTGTGGTTACGCTCTGATTACGATCCAAGCCACCCTCTGCTGGTACAACAATATAGGAGATGCGGAAAGAAAGAAAGAGACAGAAGGCGAGAGGGTGGTAGTTGGGAGGGATAGAAGGAGGGGGATGCGGTGGTAGTGGCGACCGAGTTGGCAACAATAGGCCAGGCCAAGTCTTTCGAAAGCCAAAGTGAGAGAACTTGACACCGACTCCAGCAGTTTCCGAGTTTACCCTCCTACTTCTCTCTTTCTCATATGAGTCGGTTGAACGTGGCTGAGGGAGCAGTAGCAGTGTCGTGCCCCTACCCCGGGCTAAATGCAACCGGGCGTGTAAGCGCACTTACCGGGTCGGATTACTCGGATGGTAGAGGGAGGAAAGTGAGGGTTCAGGATGAGAGAGGGTGGGTGGCCAGGAGAAGAGTAGGGAGAGGCGTTGAGAAAAGGGGGCGAATGCGGCAAAGGATGGGGTAAGGCGAGATCGAGTGTTCGCGGAGGAATCCTTGCTCTTCCCGGGGCGCGCAAGTTTCGTCCTGGGAAGCTTCGTTAAGTACGGCAGGAATCGGTTGGGAGTGTAAGGTGCAGAGAGAGAGAGAGCGAGAGAGGGAGAGAGAGAGAGAGAGAGAAGGACGAACAGATAGACGAGTTGTTATATAGGAAGAAGAGGATTTCTGAAGATATATGTATATATGTCTCTTGATGAATCCTGTGTATGAAGGGAGTGGTAGCAGAGTCTGGATCAGGAAAGTTTTGCAGTCAGCAAGTTGATTGCCAAGTTGATGACAAAAGGGAGGTACAGGACAGTTGGATAGATGCGAGCGATGCTGTTGTAATGTTCGAGAGCTGAGTTAATGCTCGGGGGTTCCATTGTAAGTCCTCACAAAGGACACGAACAGTACGAAGAAAAATTCCTTCGTCGTTTAAACAACGTTAAGGAAACTCGAGCTGTACGAGTTGATTCGATCGAGTTCCGAATTGAAAACAACAAAAAAAAGTGTCCAAACTAATAAAAGCTTTTCATAAAAATAATGAAAAAATTATTTTCATTGTTTTTTTTAAATATAAATTTGATAAAATGAAAACGTCCGTATTAACCTAAAATTTTGAACATAGATATTTGCATATCAGTGAATAAAAATTTATTCAGAAATTTCGATAATTCGACCGTCCGTCATCGACTCGAGTTTTCCTTCTGCTCGTGTCGCGTGTAAAACGCATCGACCGGATCGAAGTTCGATGAAATCGTCCGCGAAGACTCGTCCTTCCATTTACGAATCGCCCACGCGACGACACGCAGACACACGCGCACTTTCGATCGACCCACGCCTAGTCTTTCACTCTCGTTCCTCCTATTATCGCCATCGTCGTGATTGCCTCCTCCTCTCCCATCCGTTTCCTTTAAATCCTCTCTATTCTCGCAAATGAAAAAAGCTCGAATCTCGCTCGACAGAAATAACACTAGACAGAACAGGAAAAGCGAATGATCAAGATTTTATTAACGATTGCAACGAATTTATTACCAACTTACGAATACGTAGATCCTTTTTTCATCTTCGCTACTCGCATCGATCTTCCCGATCGCTATCTAGCGGGCTCGTTTCTCGAGAGGTTTGCCACGGAGTCGAGCAAATAGCGCCCACCGCAGAATCACGGGAATGACCTGTCTCCGTTCTCATCTCGCATTCCATTTCTCTGCTGAAGCATGCACACACACACACACATAGACACAGACACACAAACACACACAAGAGAGAGAGAGGCTACGCCCTATGTGGAGAACACGAACAGTGGTTTCCGCGATCTCGAACGCGCGCGCGGGTACTTGGCGGTTCAACCTCGATTGCGACGAAGTTAATCGACTACCCATGGCCCATCCTACTCCCGATAGGTGGTTGATCCCTAGAACGTTGCTTCTGTACTACCACCATCTCCGCGAAACTACATGTGTATACGTCGATTTATATATATGCATAATAATAATAAATATATAAATAATAAAAATAAATATATATGGGCGAGATAGTGAGCACACCTTTCGCTCTCGCTCTCCCAGCGGGGATCGGATCGTGATCGGTGATGAGTATAAGCGAACGAGCGAGACAAAACATTATCATATACAATATAGATAGGTAAATTGGAACGAGACGGTCCGCCTTCTCTTGGTGCATTATGCCACGCTCTTGGCTCGACGGAATCGATGCAGACTGAACTTTCTCGAGGCGATTACGCGTCTCTCCCTCTCGACGTAATGAATATTATCGAGAAAACCGGGCTCCGATACTCGGCGTTTTATACACGCGGCGACTCGGGTCTAAGTCGTAAATGTAGTACACACCGAGGTTTCTACTTTGAAAATAAATTATACGGACACGGGTTTCGTAAAGCTGTGGGAGTTGGTGGTTTTTAGTGGTATTTGTATGAATCGCAGAGACACGAGACACGAGAAGAGGACGTTTCCGTGATAAGAGAGAGAGAGAGAGAGACGTATGACATTATTATGGACTTATGACTTTCTTGTATAAATGGCATCGGTAATGAACGGTACCAGGCTTTCGCGGGGTGACAGTTCGTAAACTCTCCGCTTGGCACAAAAGAGCATGCAGACCTTTCATTCGTCGCATTTTATTATATTTCGTTCCACGTCACTTGCACTATGGCACCGTGTTATTTTTTCACGATTGTTACCAGGTTACGGTGGATCGGGCATGTCTCTGAGAAATCACGTAATGGGACGTTATTAAATATGACGTGTTGTTTGATAAATAATTCGTTCCGATCGACGAAATTTTGACCTCGATATTTTTCGATCGTAATTCGACTTTCGATTTCAAATTTTCCATTTTTAGTGTTCGTTTTACTCGGGGACGTAATTCTCTCTTCTAGACAGTATTAAATTATGCAAATCTTTGCGTCGCGATTAATGTTATTTCGGTTGAACCAATCTCGATCGGATAATAATAGTTTTCCGAGCGATTTTTAAACGTTGATTAAAAATAAATATCTAAACGAAACAAATTTGTCTCGATTCGAAGATTTCCTTCGATCATCGAAATTCCCGATCTTTATCGATTTATGTCAATAGTGTTTTTGCACTATTTAGAAAAACCGGTATCCCACGCAAGATCGTTTCAAACGAACGGATAAAGAGAAAAAAAATTGAATAAATTTATTTCGATCGAACCAATCTCGATCGGATAATAATAGTTTTCCGAGCGATTTTGAAACGTCGATTAAAAATAAATATCTAAACGAAACAAATTTGTCTCGATTCGAAGATTTCCTTCGATCATCGAAATTCCCGATCTTTATCGATTTATGTCAATAGTGTTTTTGCACCATTTAGAAAAACCGGTATCCTACGCAAGATCGTTTGGAACGAACGGATAAAGAGAAAAAAATTGAATAAATTTATTTCGATCGAACCAATCTCGATCGGATAATAATAGTTTTCCGAGCGATTGTGAAACGTCGATTAAAAATAAATATCTAAACGAAACAAATTTGTCTCGATTCGAAGATTTCCTTCGATCATCGAAATTCCCGATCTTTATCGATTTATGTCAACAGTGTTTTTGCACCATTTAGAAAAACCGGTATCCCACGCAAGATCGTTTGGAACGAACGGCTAAAGAGAAAAAAATTGAATAAATATTTGAATATCGAAGCGATGACTCACCTATGTGAGGTGGTACAGGCTGAGGCAAGGGCGAGGCATCGCCCGGTTCGACGATCCACAAAAGTACGACGATCGCGATTTCGACGATTAACAGTGTCGCTCTTCCCACGTGTTTGCGAAATCGCAGACGTCGCGTTTCTCTCCCGACGACGATGGGCATGCTCTTCGTCCTCGTCGTCGTCGTCGTCCCCGTCGTCGTCGCAATCGCGAGGTCCGGGCAGGGACCGAAGTTCCCCCTTCGCTGGGCCTCATACAGGAGCGTAGCAGCACGCATCGGTACCCGCGCGCGCGACCACTAACGCTATCTGTAGCCCGGCGTATCGACCACCGCGCTTGGCACACCGCTGTCCAGGCGCATCACTGATGCACCCGAACACCTTTTTCTAGTCTTCCTTCCACCCTCGGCTCTTCCACGGCGCCGGTTTTCTTGCCGTCGGCCTTCGTTTCCCTCACTCTCTGTCTCCCTATCTCTCTTTCTCTCGCTTTCTCCTCTCACTGAAACAGCCCCGCTTCTCTCGTCCCTTCAACTTCGTCGGATATCGTTTTTTTTCTCTCTCTCTCTCTGTCTCCTCCGCTTTTGCCCACCTATCACCTTCGCGATTTCCAATACTGCTATTTTCTCTCGTTTTCTTTTTTTCTTTCTCCTTTTTCCTCGATACTTTTCCCCTCGACGTTGACACACTAGTGCGCGTTTTCCCTCGAGGTATAGGAAGGGCAACCCTTCGTTTCAAAGCCACGCGTTCTGTACGATGAAATCCAATCGAAACGACGTCATCGGGCGTTTGGTGACCTGAAAAAAAGATTCCTAGTGTCAGTCTTTCCTCGTTAACGATACATTCATATATAATTATAATAATAATACGTTGCAGAAAGTACGCGTATATGCGTTCATCTTCGCGATCTCTCGCCTCGTTCAATGTTTTTTTTTACTTTTCGTTACAACGGTAAACGACGTATAATCGAGACGAGCCATGATCCAATGGGCAAAAAGCTTCGGACGATGAAAACAAAAAGCAACGAAAAAAAGTTGAATTACTCGTCGAAACGAGAGGTGTTTTATCATTACATCGTTTTTTCGGTTTAGGTTACAATTCTTATGTTTCGTACCAGTTCTTTTTTTCGTTCATCCATGCCTCGTCGCGGTACTGGAAACGCTCTTTTTTCTTCCATGGTGGCGTGTAAACCGTGACGCCAGCATGCGCGCGAGAGTCACGCTTGGCTCGTTTCTCTCTTGCGCGAGAGCTCGTCCGTCCGTCCACCGTATCGTAAGGACGCGTATTCGTACGTACTGTATTATATATATATATACACATACATACATAGATATACATATATATATATAAACGTACGTAACGACAGACCAAGTATCGGCAGACCCCGCGGGTCACGGACGAATAGATCGTGATCTATCGCGCCCGAGAGAAAGATACGAGGCCCAAGGGGAACGGGGGAGGGGGGGCGTACGTTCGGCAATCGAAAGAAAAGAAAACAAAAAAAAGGCGATCGATTCAGGATCGAGATTAATCTTTCGAAGCACGACAAACCATCGAACATTGTGTTTTTGTTCGATCCTTCAATGTTTATCGCAGTTCGAACGGACTATCGTTTAAAAAAAAATTGAAAAAAAGAAGCATATAGTACGGAACATCGCATTTTTCCGCGAGCGTTGAATTGCAAATTTTTCACACGTTCGAGGTCAGATCCGTTAGAACGGTGAGCGATGATGAATTTGCTCGCGGTTTTCTCGCGGATTATCGGGAGTCTGAGAAAGCGAACGGTTCGTGGGAAGAAAAACGGCAACTCGTCGTTTATACACGATCGCACGATGCCTTTGGTTTCATTAGGATGAAATGAAATTAAAAAAAAAAAAGAAGAAGAAGGGAAAAGTAGCGAGGAGGAAATGTCTTGTACGGGGACGCGCGTAGAATAAAATGCGAACGATGATATTGCGATATTCGAGACGAGAGACCTCGAGGTCCGCGGGAATCCGAGTGACAAACGCCGAAGTTAATAATTCCTCGTGGTTAATCGTAAACATCGCAAATCGCTTCAACCTTGAATACGACATGACAGCGCGTATATTGCTCGTTCCAAAACTCTCTCGACGATGACGGAGAGGAAAATTGCCCGTATGACTATTTCGAAACGACTTTCAAGGATTCGAATTCGTCGTTTAAACGCTCAAATTAACGTCGCTCATCGCAAAGTTTTGTTGCCGAGGCAAATCTTTCCCTACTTGATTCGAAGGAAATTATACAAGCTTTTAATAATTAAACAACGAAACAAAAGACGTTTAAAAACAATCGTAAAATTACAATCTTGTCATCGCGTAAATAAACAATTAATAAAACAATAATAAATTTCGACGAGTCGAACTCCAATAATAATAATAATAATTCCAACCAAGAAAAATATTAATTTTTAAAAATCTTGAGATAAATTCTGGTTTGTATAAAATAAACGAGAAAAAGAGAGTTTAAAAATAGCTAAAAAAACATTAGCTTAATAAAAAATTATGAGTTTCGGGGATAGATCAGGTAAGCACGCGGTCTCGTGCATGATTCACCGGTAGATCCGCGACGAGATCTGGCATCGCTGTCGGGAAACAACTTACATTCTCTTCTCTCTCTCCTGCGGTGGATGGTGTTCGACGGGGCAGTGGTAGTGGTGTTGGTGGTGGGCAGTAGAGGCAAAGCCACCAGGCAGCAAGTCGAGCAACCCAGGTAGGCAACCAGGTAAAGACTCGCGGGGATAGAGTCTCTCTCTCTCTCTCTCTCCTTGCGCTCTCGCCCTTTCTCTCTCTCTCTCTCACACAGACACACACTCCGTTTACAACACACGGGGACAGACGGACAGACGGACACTGAATAACACAGACACACGTACCGCACGCACACCAATTACACCAAAACCTTCTCGCGGTTTATATATAGCGACGATACGTACAATCACACGCGAGAAGAGCGTCGAATGGCTCGGCACAAACACACTCGCGTCACAACAAAAGTGCTCACGGGTTTATGACGATGACAGTAGCGAGCAACAGGGCTCTCCCCCTCCCTTTTCGTTGATACGTACAGTGGCTGATGCAAATTTTCTTTATTGCATTTTCGCTCGCAACGTGATCGAGCTTGGAAAGACAGTCAGCGGATAAAAGAGACGGCAGGCACACCTGGACCGATCGAGGATACGTCGAGAAGAAAGAACGAGAGAGCACCCTGCGCACAAATACTCGTTTTTTTTGTTTTGTTTAAATTCTTGCTAATTTTTTTGCTTTTTGTTTTGTTTTCATGAAGATCTTTAAAACTCGTTTATCCACCGAAGCTTCGCTACGATCTTGAATCACGCACGTGATATGACGAGCGTGAAGACACACCGGAAGTTCGTTCCGTTACGGACATCGCGCTATCCGAAATTTCTTAATTTTGGCAAACTTATTATTATTACGGGTGAAATTTGTTTTGGGAATGTGTGGATGATAGCGTCAAGAAACAATATTGCTCGTTCGTAAATTTTCAATGTCAAACCGTGGAGCCTCGCGTTTTCTCACGTGGCATAGCGCAACAAAACGCAAGGGTACAGTCAACTCCAGGTGGGCGGCACGGTTGGCGTTTGCCGACGAGCTGGCGACATGAAGGAGCGAGACGTCGCGACGTGATAGAAACGGGAAAAGAGAGATTGACCGACGGGGAACTGTGTGCGAACGAAGGGAAGAAGGATAGAAAAGAAAAAAAAAGCACCCACACAACGCGAAACTCGCGTGATAACGCGAACGGGCGTCGAATAGAGATACGAACGAGGCCGCGTTTCGCGGAGAACTGGTGATTCGTCGGTGTAACCAGTCGCGGCCGGTGAACGAGGACTCCGAGGACAACGACTCCCTCCACCATCCAGCAACAGCAGCAGCAGCAGCAGCAGCAACGCCAGCGAAGCCCACATTCGACCGAGTTGTCTCTCTATATATCTCTCTTACTCTCTCTTCCCCTCGCTCTTTCTCACTCCCTCGAATCTATCCTCCTCTTTCTTTCTCTCCTTTACGTATCACGCGGCCTTCTCTCACCTCCACCGGTTGATATATCGTCCTATAGCATCATCGTCTCTATACCTGTAGACTTCGTTATAGCCTTGTCTCTCTTCAACTTCCGGTTAGGTCCGGATAACGCCATCTTTGTCTATCTCACTCTCTCTCCCTCGCGAGTTCGCTCGCGCTCTCACTCTCTCCGCTTTCCGCGCGTCGCCGTACCGCGCATGGTCTACCAGCATAGCGCGTACCGAGGGTGAAACGCGCGCGCCACCCTTCCTTTCCCCTCGCTCTTTCTCTTCAACAAACCCACCCAAGCTACGCTGGCTCTGCACATTCGCGCAAAACCTACCCCTTCTTTATTTCTCTTTCATATCCAGTACTTCACGTGTGTAACTACTTTACGTTGTCTTCATTACTCCGACATAGTAGGTACGTTCGTTTATATACAAAGACGGTAAGGGAGGCCGGCCTACGAGCAAGGTACTGACCTCTTAGGCTCGTTTACCGGCCGCTTCGATATTAAAAAGAACGTGAATATTCAACCGCGATAATATTGTAGTTGGGAACGATACGAGGTCATATTTTATATACAAGTACGATAGATTTGGAAAATAATTTCTGAAAAAATTCTTTCGTTTGAACTAAGCGAGTCTTGTTACGCTCGTTATTGACAGTTATTTTATGGTTGCAAAATCGGTTTACTTAATTTTTCTTTTTCATACATCTTTGTATATATCGAGTAGAAAAAGTCGATAATTACGAACGATCGATCAAAAATGTAACAAAGAATTATGTAATTTTACTCTCAAAGAAGATTTGCAATTATTCCGCGGCGAAACTATTTCGAATTGCCTTTTTGTTCTCCGAATAATGACCCTCTCTTCACCCTTGGTAAAACATATTAAGGAAAATTGCTTTTATCACACACTCTGTCACGTTTCCTTTGTCGTCATTTCCTCCACCCGGCTATATACGGGTATATATGTATAAGGCACTCTCGAAGAACGGGATTACTTCGTACATTCGCGGAGTTTCCACCCCCTTCGTCTCAGCCGACACTTTGTACTTTACACCCCTGGCTCGGTTGCGCGAGACCCGAGACACACTGTGTGCGGCATTGCCGCTGTACATATATATACATATACATATATATATATACCTATATTGTTCGCGCTTCTGGCTGGTGATGCCGCTCACCGCCACGACGCTTCTTCGTCTCGTCTCATTCTACGCTCTTTTACGCCAGCGTGGTATTCCTTGCTAGCAGCTCACTTTCTCACCAAGTACCAACATTCGCGACCTCTCTGTTCAGACTAGCATCTATATATATATGTATATACATAAATATATATAGGAAGAGTTATATCGTACAAGAATAGAGCCGAGGTAACGTCCCATCGCCCCCTTCATCCTTCTACAGCCACCCTTACGATCTTCGCATCCTCCTTCGCGTCTTTCTCTTCTTCTTGTTCTTCTTCTGCTTCTTCTTCTCGTCTCACTATTTCTTCTCGCTTCGCGAAATAACCCGTGTGTTTATATCGTTGCATTTCTCCGTTCCACCTATGGCCCCTTCGCAACGTCGTATACAACGCTCCTTCACATTTCACCCCCTTTACTATGCGCCGATGTTACCCTTGTATCTCCCGACCCTTCTCGACTTCGTCACGATCCCGTATCGTCTCGTTTCAACCCTTGTCGCAACGAGCTTACGCTCACGCTTTCTCTACCTCCGTAATGGATCCTTGATTCATCTCTTCGCGAGCTCGCGACGTGCAAAACCATGCGAGATGAGTGTGCGTGGGTGTGCTTTGTCGCACGGAAACACCTAAGAGAAAGAGCGTCTATATTTTCGCAGCGAGCGTTTTCTCGAGTTTTGCATTATAATGAAATCTGTTATTCATTATTATCCCGTAGAAATTCGTATTCCTTCATAGTCTTTTTTGTTTTACGGGAAAAAAAGCGGATTACTTTTGAAATATTCTCGACATTGGAAAATAATTTCATTTTTTCATCGAAAAAGCTTTATTTTCGCTAAGGAGTTAAAACATTTCGATATTTTCGAAAAAACAGTCTCTGAAATTTGTGAAAAATATTAGTTTTTGAGATTTAGAAATATTGGCGAAATTAGAGACACTTCCTCTTAAAAATTGGGATATTTCTGTACTTTGATTATGAGAATGAAGATTAAAGACGATCAGACTGTATCATAAGTAACAGACTGTATTATCAAATCTCAATCCCATTCATTTTAATTTCGCTCTCGTTAAATATTTAATAATGATTAAAATTGAATAACATTCGGAATATATTTAAAAGTTTGCTTGGCAATGAAATCGTTCATTCAACGCTGGAAATCTGCCATAAATGTTACATTATTATCCGTCTCGTCCTTGTGACCATCCCCATCAATTAATCCGATGTTCTATGTCTGTGGGGTAAATTATGTGGGTGATCGCTTAGTTACGTTATGCCTCGGGAGACATCGAACTCAGGTTACGTTGCTTCCAAGTTGTCGCAGCCCTCGAAACATTTCTACAATAATGTCAAAATTTTCATCTCGAGAGACTTCAGGTTGAAAATTAGGTCCCTTAGCGTAGAAAAGTTCGCTCATTCCATACATCCCTCTACGTCCTATGTTCGCGCGAAACATTAATGTAGCAGCATTTTGATGATCTAGGAATAACCTCGGTAATCTGCCTTCGATCCAAATTTTGCATTAAATAATCGTCGCGCTGGCAGTACCTTCAGAGTCCGACAGATCGCTACGATTCTCGCGGGCGTTGTTGCGACATATTTGTATATAGCTGAGAGAACTCGTATAAAACACAGTCGTTCCAATAGGGTTTTTTCAATTTTTACCTAAAACAAAAATAAACATAAGTGCAAAATAAACAGCGAAATACAAGATTCTGCTAATCAATATAGCAGGTATAGCAGCGAAAACTTAACAAATAACATGTGTAACGTGTTGTTCAATATGAATAAAGAGAATTGTTAAAGCTAAAAAAGACAGTCGAATAAAAAATGTTAAAGGTTTTTTTTCTCAAAATTGTTCCCTAACAAAAATTACATATAAAACTCAAATGGATACTCACTAAAATCTTAGACAAACTAACCTGATAGTAAGTGTGACAAACACAGGTATATACAGACATAAGTACTAGTGAATATAAAAAATGTATAATTATAACACAAGGATGAATAAAGAAATGTTCCAAAAAAATAAAAAAAGATAGTCGCGCGTCAGCACAAATGTTGACGATGTTTTTGTAATATCATGAAAGGGTATCTAGTTTGAGAATTTTGTGGTGCTCTATTCCTCATAAACATATAAATATGTGTGCATTTTTGCAGCTATATATTGAAACATACCGAAGAGAATATATCTGTGTATATTGTACCTGTATGTATTCTGCAATTAATATATTTATATACAGGAACATACTGTACAGCGTATAGCAGGAAAGATAACGATATAATCTGTGAATTGAGTTACTCGATGGTGTATAGAGGGCGCCCGCAGTAGCCGCAAATGAAGGCTTTGGAGGATTTAGCCGTGCGCGCAGAGGAGGACGCCTGGTTGATTGCAAGGGATCCATTCTCCATAACCCTTCGTTGACACCAAATGTAAACTTTCTGCTATTTTTGAGAGCCAGTGGAAGGTCCGCATATATCTTCTAGCATACGTTAGTACCTGGGCCCTCATTGCTCCGCTCGATTCGAATTATTCTCGAAGCGCTCGAAAATTTCGATTCGAGACGGTCCACAACTCTCCGCACACAGTGGGGGTTACAAGGAGGGTGCGGGGGATGTACTTTTCGAAATTGGGATTGAGGACAGGTTGTGGAGAATCCACGATGACGCCAGATTCGAGCACCAGAGTGCGTTAACATTGAGTGCACGGCGGTGGCTCAACCGCTACAAAGGAAATGGAGGTTAGGAGGTCGAAAGGAGCAGTCAAAATTCCAACTGAAGATGTTTACGTCACTCTCAGAGCTAAATACAGACATGCACTGTCTTATACAGAACATCGGTCCAACCTCTTCATATATGAAGTCAAGGGTGAAATAGAGGTTAGAGTAAAACACTCGGTGATCCTCTGTATAAACAATTTCCTCAACACATTCATTGCCGAGTTTAGCTCGAGTTTCTCCTTCCCCCAACTCTCACGTACTAGCGCCACCGTGTTCGGTCGAGACGTTATACACCGTTTATTCTCTGCGTTTTGTCTGTCTGAACTTTCGGGGGACAATTACGGTAATTCACGGACTGTTGAGCACCAGGGGGGAAGTATAAAGTTGTTTGAACAGATGTATCTTCAAGATGTTGCATTTCTTGATGTACGATATAGTTATTCATCGTGATATATAACTTCTCTTTAGGAATATAGATATATTATGATTTTCAGTGTGAAATACGGCGTTGTCTCATTGTCGTGCGAGGAGTGGTTAAGACAGGAATCTGACTTACGGACGCTGAGAGTAAACGAACGAGACGAGTACCATCGAACGATAGGGAGATTTCCTTACAACGTGTTAGCTCGACTTTCAACTCGAAAATACGCATGGTGGCGACTCCAAGCGTCATTGACGCGAAGTTTCTCATGAGGATATCACAGATGGTGACATCAGCCTTCTCCGTGTCCCAGTTTCCAGTTCCATTCATGCATTCTTCACGAGCTCGACTCCACCTGAGCTTTTCTCAATCGTATTGGATGTTTTTCCTTAAATAAATCTCTTTGTCCCTATTGCGGACGGACGTATCGATCTCGCCATATGCGAGTGTTTTAAAAAGTGAAAGTGAAAAAAACGAAGCGGAGAAATATCGGAGCAGAGTCCAAATTAATATGGGAAATCAATCGAATCAACAGTAACGCGACGTGCACGTTTAATTTATTCGACCAATCCTTGCAGCGAGACAATTATCCAGTAACGTACGATACATAAACCAGAAAAAAACATTTGTTTTCGAAAGGAGTAACAATTTTTTGTCATCGTCAATATGAATTATCATTGCTGGCGCAATGCAAGATCCCAAGTCAACATTGACAACGACAGAACGTGGCCAAAATTACCACAGACACATGATCAAGAACAAACCGAGGACAGAGGTATCCTGCGATCACGACTCTTGCAACTTAGCGAAGTTTTCCCCAGTGGGTCGGAGGAAATCGATCCGGAAGAAACCTTGAACGACATGGATTATCCCAGAATCGGTGAAATTGTTCTCAGAAAAAGGAAAAGTTTTGTCGAAAGCAATCGGATGGAAATTAGCGATACTTCGACCAATCAGGAATGTCGTAGACTTCGGAGACACAGAAGCACTGACGTGATTCATGTAAATTTGCAGAAAGCCTTGGAGGTATGTTTCATGACAAGGAAATTAACAAAGCAGAAAAAAAAACAAGACTTAATCATATTTTAATGAAAACGAGAAAAATAATTTAATGACTCTTTGACAGAGACAAAGATGGCCTCTACTGCTCCATGCGAACCAGCCAACGAAAATAACCGTCGATATTTGCAAACTCAACGTAAACATGAGCGTAGGAAGTCCGTATGACGGTGGATGGCTGCTGACGAAAACGAAACGCGGCGCTACGCACATTGGAAAGAAGAAAAAACCATCGAGACTCAAATGTCTCATACTTTACGATCGTATGATCAGAAAATACCTAAATGGTCACAGGCCACGACAAATCTGCGACGGTTCGTCGAGTCAAACGCCTAAAGCGGACGTTTCTGGGCTTCGTTTCGAAAATTTGCGAATCGATGTTCTTCCACGCGACGATCCGGAACTTTTGAGAAAAATGACGGCTTTGTCTTGTCTCAATACTAATTATCGAGACACGAACGGTATCACCATTACCGAGGATACCGTGACGTTTCGACCCGATTTACACGAGCAAATGGAAAATATGACGCTGGAGACAAAGGCGCAAGACGACGAAAATGACGATCAGAATGTTCCGAACGTCGATTTCATCGATGCTGACACGATCAATGCCACAATGAGCCTAAAGATATGCAACGAGATCGGAGAAGTCAACGATACTGTCGATATCAAGGAAGAACCGAGCAGGATAAATTTTACGAAGAAGTTTCGAGAGTGAGTTTTGCTTCGTAGAGAAAAAAATTTACACAGGAAGAAAATTTGGCTTTGTCAACTTTGTTGATACATAATACCCAAACGGTTGATCGCCGAGTTTTGGCTTACTAGCTAAATAGACGGGGAGAAGAACAATCACGAAAAAACAAAAAATTCCACCGCGTTGCAGATACTGCACGAACACAGTAACACCAGAGTTGAAGAAATGTCTCGAAGAACTTTTGAGCGAAATCTCGAGGTTGCAGAAAAAATTGTACGAGAGGGACAACGCCAAGGGAAAGAGTAAACGTCGTTATTACGCGGGAATCAAGGAGGTGCAGAAACATATCGATCTCAAGAAAATCAAGTTCGTTGTTATCGCCCCGGATCTCGAGAAAGTCAAGGTCGAAGGTAGTGCCGAAAACAAGATTTTTGGCAGCAAGAAGATCCACAAATCGTTTTACGATTATATTGAAAAACTATATACTTAAAAAACGAGACTAAACAAAGTTGCCTAGAGTAAAAGTAGAATTGTCAGCATTAAACAAGCAAATTAAATAATACTTTTAGGAGGATTGGACGATGCTGTAGGCAAGCTAATGGGAAATTGCAAGAGAAACGAAGTGCCTTATTGTTTCGGCCTTGGAAGAAGACAGCTCGGTTATTGCATTCATGGAAGAGGCTTGGCCAGTTGCATAGGAATCGCAAATTACAGCGGTGCAGAAGTACGTTGATCGGTCGATAAAACAGATCGACGAACGACCCACGCGTTCCTTTCTCATTCGTTCGAGTGAATACTCTACATATTTATTTTCTCTTAGGAAAAGCTTAAAAACGTTCTCATCCAAGTAGTGGAAGCTAGAAACGAATTTTCGCGTCTAATGTCCGACGATCCTAAAACGATTGACGTAGAGAAATTTTTGCCCACGGAGGAGCTACTTTTGTCGGAAATGATCAACGCTTATTTGAAGATTATAGCGTCCACCAGTTGAACACGTATAACAGAAATACTCAATTTGTAAATTTATTACCCAGACGACGAAGCAATAAATATAAGTCCTTAACAGTTTATTTATTTTCGAATTATTACAATTTTCTTTTCAATCCCGTTTTTTTTCCTCTCCAAGTATTTTGCCCACGATTGTTTCCTCCAACCTCTGCTACCGTGTACGACGGGTCATCTGGTCCCAAGGCGTTTTACTTCCAAACCGGTAAGGCGCTTGCACAAAACGCAGCCCGAGAATCTTCACACACGTAAAATTGTCTCACATGTAATACGCATATATATACGTATATGCATACTCGAAGCCCCAGACATTCGCCTCGTATTCCCATATCCGATGACTACCACCGCGATACCGTACAGTTTAGTCGTATACACACTTTTGCCGAGCGAATGCTGACGCCTTTATGCCCGAGAATTCAGAGTCTTTCTCGATGATATAGGAAAAATACCGAAACTTGATACAGCTCGGAAATAAGCACTCGCGATACGAGCGCAGGTGTTGTATGCGCGAACGGTTCACGACTCGATTTCTTTGCCGCGGCTAAAAAGTCCTAAGTGAAGCTAAAAAATAATATTTTTTCAGATTCTCTTTTCCTATTTGTAAATTCAATAAAACATTGGCGCGACGTTATTTCATCGAGTTCTGCGACGTATTAAAAATTCAATCTAAAAATCTTTGTTCATATTTAGTTTTTATATAAATAATCTTTCGCCTAATTAAAAATGTAAATCGATAATAAACTATCGAGAAATATATTCTTTGCGAAAATATAACTGAAATTTCATGAATGTCAATAAATGTTAAGTAAGAACAAATAGAGTATTGTACAAATTTATATTGAAAAATATTTATCTTTTTTTCGTTTTATTTGCAAACCGAGAATTGCACTTTGGCTCGTGGTATGGGGATCGAGTAATAATCGCGTGACAAGAATCGAGTGAGCTCTTCGTTTCTTGACTTTCTACGACGAATGTACGCACCTGGGGGCTTCGTAACTCGATCGTCGTCGCGGTATATACGTATACGTATTCAACATTCGTGTAGGTGGCAAAAGCAACAAGGAGCAACTCGCTTGTGTGTGGCGAATAGGTGTGGTGGGAGGGAGAACAAGAGGGCAGAATGGAGCTGGAAAGAGAAGCTGGGGTGGAGAAGTGGTCGTCGGGGCCGTTGATGGGAGAGCGCAGTGAGCACTGACTGCCGAGTCAGTCAGTCAATCAGTTGAGTCAGTCGGCTCGGCACCGGCCCCGACGCGCGATCGGGCCACACGCGGACATTTTTTTTTCTCGCTTTTATTTTTAATCCTCGATCACCTCGAACGACTAAATTTTAAACAACTAAATCATTTTTTATTTTGCCTCGATCGGAGCGAACGACGAAAAAAAATAAATACAAAAAAAAACCTCCAAAAACATATTTTTTACGCACAAACACTTGACAGTTTACGAGCTTTCGCGTTGTTCTTGTGATTGTGACGATCTTGGTCAGGATTAACGAAACCCCGAGTATTCGATCGACAACCACGTGACGTTTGAAAACTAGGTGAGTTCGTTATCTCTGTGCGACACGTTGTTGTTATTTTGTTAACATTTTTGCTATGAAAGAAAGAACAGAAAACGATTGGAAGATATAATCGATTAACTCCATCGTTGCGAAGCGAATCGAGATTGTCGTCATCACCGATTCCACCGATCAGTAGGTCGAAGAATTCTTGATCCTGGTTGTCCAAGAGTGAAAGGCTCGCTAGCGCTATATGTATATCTATATATTGTTAATATATCTATATAACTATACATGGGTCACGATCGGGCGTTGGGACCGAGAGTCTCGTGTTCGATTCTTCTCCGTTCGACGCGCCTCGACCCTCGCACCGATATTCATCTCAGGATCTCAGTTTCTCTCATTCCCTCTCTCGCAATATTCTTCATCCTAACAGTCCAACAATTTAAAAAAAAAACCTCAAACTTGCTTAAAGATAATATAAAAAAAACATTCCTCCAAATTCGAAACAAAAAAAAGATCGAAACATCGACGTCTCGGATCGAATTATTTAATCATACTTGTTACTACGACGTCTTGAGCTTGACCGCGAGAGCCACGACTGCCCCGCGAATCTCGTTTTCCGCGGTGACTTTTCGTCATGACCCGTTTCCTTCCCTGTCTCGTTTCCGTTTCACGGACACGAATGGAGGAAACCGGAGCACGTAAGAATCGCGGCACGGCAAAAGAAAAACATACTCATACTAAACCGAGCTCGACAGAGCGCGCAGTTTTTTGATAAGAAATACTCGATACTATCGTACATATAACTACGTATATGTTCAAACGTACACCATACACATACTACATATATATATATATATATCTACTTATATATTTTTCCACAAGTGCCTACGTATAAATATAAGTATGAATATCGTAGTAGCATATACACAAAACATAACGTGCGGTACAAACTTGTCGTCCATACGGCTCATGCCGGTTTAGCGGGCTCCCCCTCGCCTTCCCCTCCCACCATTTACTCTCTCCCACCCACTTCCGCCCCTCTCTATCATACATTTCGTACACTCGTGAATTCACCGATAGGTTCTCGTTGGGAAACCCGTAATAGGCAAAGCTTATAATCGTGTTTACAACTTTGTGTGAATACACAAGTGTCATATATATATGTATGTATTTAGCCGAGTTTCGTGTATACGGGATAGTTGGATAAAACTGGGTTAAGAGACGCGTATCCGATGAAACGAACTTCCTGTACATAACGGGGAGCTTAGTACTTACACGTGTAACGAGGAGAATATACATAAAATAAGACACCCGCGCGTTCGCGTAGGGCGTGTTCGAGTATTCGCCAGGAGTAATAAGAGCCTTCGATCCTTCGAGAGCAATTTTCGTTTTCTTCCTTTTTCTTTTCTTTCTTTTTTTCAGAGTTCTCCGTCTCCCTTCGTTTTTCCTTTTTCTCGTTCCCACCTCGTTCATGTCCGTGGAATGCACGCGCTTTCTTGGGGGACAAGAACTCGTCGCACGCTGTTTTGCTTCGAGAATCGTCATAAATAAAGGCATGCCAAGATACGCGAGCCACGGAGCCGAGCTCTCGATGCGTGCTTTACACGTATTACTTATACACTGACGCTTACCACCGGCAGACGCCGGTTTATGAGACACTCGCCGTCTTGTCAGTCACGCTTTTTTTTTTCTTCTTTCTTCTTTTTCACCAAACTTCACAGATGTTTCGCATTGTTTCGGCACCGTTAGTAGCGATCGACGAAAGTAGTTTTTGTGAGTGATAGAAGGTTTTGTTACAATGTTTTGTTTCCATTCGAACGCTTATTATTCTGCGATTATCGCTGGATTTGTTTAAAAATTGAAGATAAATAAAATAAACCCGTGTTTCGAAAATGGACGAAAATTTCTTTCAAATCTTATCGATTATCGGCGAAATATGTAAAAACGTTGCAGAAGTCATGGAGAAAATATCTTGCAATACACGGAACGGCCCATATAGCCATTTACACAAAATATATATATTTATATAGGTATGTGCGTGCTCCAGCGAATATGACTCACAAAAGAACGACGAAGACCAAGAGAGAGAGACAGAGAGAGAGAGAGAGAGAGAGAGAGAGGCTCGCCGTGCCGGAGCAAAAGTGAGCGTTTTGACGAAACGTTGTTTCACGTTTTGCCCTGTCAATCTCGTTAAGAGTTAATCATTTTGTTTGAAAACAAAGCGAGAGATTGGCGTGTAAACGTTTGTACGCGTGTCAGTTATTTTACCGATCAACGTTTTTTTAATACATCAGCGCGTACCGCTTCGTTGTAATCATATTATTATTCTCTCTGCCTCTCTCTCTCTCTCTCTCTCTCTTTGCGTTTAGTATTCAGAAAAGTACGGAAAGAGCTTCGTCAACATCGCGTATCTAATTAACAACTCGAGCACACCTTTCGCGTCAGCGACCGAACGTTAATAATATATATAAGACGCCAGATTCGTATGGAATCCACGCGAAATTTCGTGAAGGCGGGCTCGCGAGAGCGTGACGAAGAAAGTAGCGCTCACACACGTCTCCGTGGTACCCGCGTATTAAATACAGCTACTTTTATCGTATTATAGCGCACCGTACGTTACTGTAACACGCTACTTCTAATTCCAACTATTTCCGCCTCCACGTGCTTACACAAACACAAATACACACACGGAAAAAAAAACAATATATATAACGGTTGGAAGTATCAAAGCGATACGAATCGATGCAAAGTTTGAATTAATGAACTAATTAATTAGAAAAGATCTATAGGACGCCGCTCCGGAAGAAAAGAAAAAGTGAGCGCGATTGGATCAAAATCGTTCTCGTTGGATAAACAAGCCACGAAACGTACGTTCAGGGGCCCCTGAAAATCCCTGAAAAATGTTCATCTCGTTAACGAAGTTCGTGGAATTTTTCAAATAAGGCGGTGAAGCTTTTCGAAGGTCCAAGGCACTGAAAAATTTTAAACGATTGTGAAGATTTTTACTTTCTTTTTTAACGTGCGAGGCGAGAGGACTGTACGGAGAATTGAGGAACAGTGGGAAATCCGACACCGTTTAAAAAGGGTTTCTACCGGCTAGCCATCGTGACGTAACGCAGGGAGAATTTCTTACCGAAGATTTTTCAAGATTCCTTTCGTAGCGAAGAAATAAGTCTGAAAAATTGAAATCCAAATCATAATTTTTTTGTTGTACGGGAATTTACCATCGTTATAGGTTCTTAGAGCGTTAGAAACTATTTAAATTGACCGCATTTCAATATATAGTTGATATCGATGGGTTTGCGAAATTTCCAAAAAGCGACTTTTCGCGCTGCTCTATCTATATTCTCGTTCATCCGACAGAAAATTTCACGAATAACTTTTTGAAGAGCTCCTTGAGCACTTGAGAAGCGAACAAGGATCATCCGGATAGCTCAATTTTTGTAGCCGTGGCGATTTTTCGAAAATCGCGATTTTTGGCACCCATAGGAAGGGACGTGCAAAAAAACGCCTCGGCGATGAGGCCAAAATTTTGTTTGCTCCAAAACACCTTTATTTTATCATATTCGTGTTACGCGAGAAATTCCCGATTTAGAAATGATGCTACAAAGTCTTTTTAGACGAAACAAAATTTTGACCTCTCTGGACCCCCCAAAGTGCTGAAAGTAAAATACGAATGTCGACTATCGGCACCCCTCGAGGGTCAAATTTTTCTTTCGTCCAGAAGGACTTTGTAGGGTGGTTGCGGGATCGGAAATTTGTCACTGATGAAGAATATAATATTATTTTTGCCGATATCTCAAAAATTCTAGGGGAAAAACGTAAAAAACCCAAAGTAACTATTTACCCACTTAAGGTCGATAAAATGTGAAAATTCTAAAACGAAACCATGATTTTCTTGTTGTATGGTAAATTTGTTATTGACATAGGGTCTTAGAATGAATCAAGGAACATCCAGGTAGCTTCATATTTGTGACCGTGACAAATTTTAAAACAGTGCGATATTTCGAACCGAAGGGATTTTCAAAAAAGAGCCCCCTGGGAAGGGGAGAGAACTTTTTTTCTCAAAAATCATTACAAAATACATACAAAAATTTTTATGATATATTTATGAACATACATTACAAAATACTTTTATGACAGTTCGAAAGTAATGGACAAAAACTCGAAAAAACCGTGAAAAATCCCGTTTTTTTTTTAATTTTTTAGTTACAATTTTTAGTACGAGTGGAAAACTACCCATGAATTTGTGATCAGCGAGCAATTTCCGATCGACAAAAGCGCTGAAAATATGTTAAAAATAGAAATTTAAAAAGTGGCATTTTTGACCCGCAAAGTTAAATATTCAACTTTGCGATTCAGAGGACTCGAAAAATAAAAATATCCCGCGCAGTTTGAAAATAATCTTCTTCGATAGGAAATTGCTCGCTGACGAAGATTATAACGTTATTTTACCGTCGCCAGCCGGTATAGTCATTGGCATACCCGTTTACGAGTCGTTCGTCGAACACAATGGCGTTTATACGAGCTCGGAAAATTGCATCGTTGCAATTATACAAAATTACATCGTCGCTACAAGCGACGCGTAATTTCATCGAGGATCGAGAATATTTGCAAAATCGTTCTATTTTTTTATTTTTTGCCTCGTGGCCGATCACTGTGACACCTGGCCACCCCGTCGTTCAGCCATGGCACAAGAATTCTCGAGACACAAAGGAGGTACCTGTTCCCCCGAGTGTCCATGCAGAACTCCAAGGTCCTCTCTTCTCTATGTAACGATACTCGAGACGTGCACTCGCGTCGAATCAAGCGTATGAATATATACATATATACATATATACATTGTTTCACGTTCCCTCTCGTGCCACGAGCACGCATACACGTATAACTCGTATTTGTGTACGAGTTGACTACGTTGTGTTGTTGTTTCCCGCGCTCCCCTCCTGCCAGAGAACGGGAGACTCGTTATTATGCCTGGACGAACGTTTAACAGTATGTAATTCTTGCTCAGAAGGCTTTTAAAAATGTTTTTGTTAAGGGGAGAATTCTCTCGGCCGAAAATATTCAGTGATTTATTTTTATTTTTTATTTTATTTTTAGAACATTAAACGAGGCAAACGATTTATTTTACGATCACACGAAAACTCGTACGTATATTGAATGCGCGTTGGAAACAAAAATCATAAATGAATAAACCTACGAACGCTTTTCAAAAAAACTTCCTCGTTTTCATTTTATTTATTAATTTACTTATTCTTTCATTGATATTGAAAAAAAAAATTTATCAAAAATATCCGAAAAATTGTAGTTATCACAAAATAAAAATACAAAACTCATCTAAAATTTGATTTTCCTTTGTATTATTATTTTTTATTCCTGTGGAAAATCGTACACAGTGATGTAAATATAAACGGGCGTGTTCGATACAGTGTTCTAGGATCGCGACGTTAGAGGGGTGCGCCACACGAGAGTTCAGCTTCGAAGTGGGAGAAATGGCTCGTGAGGTCCTGGGAAATCGCAAACTCGAACTGTGAGCGAGAAATGTGATATATAAGTATACAAACGTATACGCGATAGTACATGCCATACAAATATAATATATCTTTCGTGTCGAGGTCTCACTCTCGTGCAGGGCTACCGGATTACATTACTAAACATCGCGTAGAGGGGTACGAAAGTTTCGCGAGTTGGCAAAAGGCGAGCAATTAACTACATACACAAACACACACACACACACACACACACACACACACACATACGTATCTAAACATGCCGTTGGTGCGAGAGCTCCGTTCACTTCTTCGTCGTCCACATGTGCTGGTACGCGTACCTACTACGAACGAATATAAATTGCAACAGCACATAAGGTTACATTTGCTTCTCGCGTGTAAACCGCCTCGAAATTCCTACCAGGCCATTATTTCGAGGTTTCCCTTCCCTCTCCCCCTCTCGCTCTATCGCCAACCCTCGTTTTCTCAACTTCTCTCTATTCGTGGAAAATTTTGCAAACGATAATTTACTCAGCCATCGGGAGAAGGAACAGAAAAGAAAAGAAAATACCTCATTCGCCTTTTAGGTGAATATCACTCGTACGACGTCGGAAGAATTGTTTTTTATACCGCACGTGTGTAACGTATGGTTTACGAGAGACGCGTTGAGTAATTAAAAGGAAGATTTTTCAAACGTATATTATATATATATATATATTGCACTGTAATCTCCGACCCCGTTACAGTTTCCCTCAATTCACCGCTCGGTCTCGTATCCGCGTCCTGAAAAATAAATGCTCGCTCATTTTCTCGCACGATTATAAAGAGGCAAAAAGCGCCGCGGCGATATGACTGTGAGAAGCAAATTTCCATATTCGCTAAGTTTTGCGATGCTATGTGGTGGTGGGATCCAACGTGGCTGCCGGAGTGTTGCGTTTCGCTATATATAGCGCGCCTGCGGTGCATAAATGTCCTGTGGAAGTATCGTTACTGCTATCGCACGCCGCGTTCGTCGTGTGAATAGATAAATTAACGGAAGTGACCCATATATATATAGAGCGCGCATGCGAGAAAGAGAGAGAGACACACACACGTACACAGACATAGAGGAAGAAAAAGAGAGAGATAGGACGTACCTCTACCCGCAGAAAAGAACGTTCGATAGTTGGAAAATGATATTGCTTTGATTTATCAATACCAACGAGAATTTCGTAAACGATCTAGTCTTGTAACGAAAGCCGACGCGAAAATGCGGGCGTGTCCTATTCCACATTTTTTTTTCTTTCTCCCCATACAGTTGCCAAGCAATTTATTTAACGCAATCGGTCGCTTAGCATTTCGAACGAATTTAGCAATTAGTGCAGAACTATTTAGCAATTGGCCCAAACTGGGTCACGAAAGTTGATGAAAAAAAAAATGCTTTCCAACATTTGTTACCTTTCCTTCTTCAGTTTCTTTTTCTCTCTTCCGTTCGTTTCACGGTCGTTTCGTTAATTTGATTGATAGGAACGGGCGGGTTGAGATAAACCGCGATTCATCGTAGAAAATTGGACGCGATCATTTCTTTCTTTTTTTTTTTTACTAAATTTACCTCAACGAAAATATTGGATTAAACCATTAGGCGATTTAACGACGGTCTTCAATCTCTTCGAGGTTCCCGATGACTGATGACTCCTCATAATCGAACCTGTATTGCCCCCGGCATTTTTCTCTCTCTCTCCTTTCTCACTCGATATTCGTTATAATCGTTGAGAAAATGTTGGCGCACCGCGAGAAAGGCGTGAGCGCGTTCACTTTCGCTACTTTAACGTGTGAGTTTGAGTTGTATACATATACATAGATGAAATTCTGTACGCGTAAACGTGTGCGAGGAGAATAAATTAGCCTTAGAATCTTAGAGATTCCCGCCTAGATCGTCGGCCACGTTTCTTATCCGTACATCGAGGCAAATATTATTGAATCAAAAATTAAAATATATCGGTACGACGTACACAAGTATAGCGATACACACATACCGGCACTAATTGGTGATTGAAAAGCGCAACGCCACCCTCGATACAGAAACACGATTTTCACGAGGAAATCACCGATCTTTCTTTCTCTTCCTCGACCATTGTTGTTATTTTTATCTTGCCTTTTACTCGTGGATAATTCACACGAGGCGTATACGCGAGTGGGATTACGACGTGATATACATAGCTAGAGAATATCTTTGGAAATGCCGGAAATACGCGTGGAATGTGTTTCAGGCAGTCGGGAAGTAATTAATCGACGAGAATATCGAACGACGGGTATGACGAATGGATTTAACGAGAGATGTATGATTATGAATGGATAAATATGGGTTTTGTGAAATTCGTTGTGAAAATCAGGATATGAGAAGGGGTAGGGGGGCGAAGAGGGGAGTTATAAAGGACTTTGACCGCATTCGTTGCTCGTTAATTCGTTTCGATGACCTTCCGCACATGGAAGGCCATTCGTCTCATTATCGTTGTAGGTATTGCACCTATGGAATCGCGAAGAGCGTTGCAAAATAACGTATTCACCGGTGTGTGCGCTTGCGCTGTATTTATACTGCGTGGAAAATACTGTGTACGAGACGTTCCATCACTGTGCGATAGGTCACGTGACGCAACAAATTTTACTTGCCTGTCGTTGAGAAGATTTATTTAATGACATTAAAATAAATAGTTTGTGAAAAAACATTTTTTCCATGGCAACATTGCCAACATATATTATCCATTGTAAGCATCCACGTGTAGGAGTTTAGGTCTGACGAAAAATCCAAATTTTGGTTTCTTCCAAAAGAAGTTCGTAAGGAGTTTGTAAAATTGAAATTTTTCTGTATAACGGAAATATCACAATTTTATTTCTTATCAGTCAAAATTCATATTTCTTGGAAATTTTGAAATTAGACGTGGGGATATTGTTGAATATTTGTTTGGAATTTGTAAAATCGAAATTTTCCTGTGTAACACAAATATCACCACTTTATTTCCAAGTTATCGGTCAAAATTCATATTTTTTGGAAATTTTGAATTTAAACGTAGAGATATTGTTGAATATTTGTTTGGCATTTGTAAAATCGAAATTTTCCTGTGTAACACAAATATCACCACTTTATTTCCAAGTTATCGGTCAAAATTCATATTTTTTGGAAATTCTGAATTTAGATGTAGAGATATTATTGAATATTTGTTTGGAATTTGTAAAATCGAAATTTTCCTGTGCAACACAAATACAATTTTATTTCCAAGTTATTGGTAAAAATTCATATTTCTTGAAAATTCTGAATTTGGACGTAGATATATTGTTGAATATTTGTTTCGTAGGTATTGAAAAAAAACAGTAATAATACAGTAATAATAGACAAAAAAATATGTAAAAATGGCAAATTAATGAAAAACCTGATATTAATTTTCTATCGATTATAAACGGAATAGCCCATATGCGTATTATTATCATAGTACATACACGCGTTGATACGCATGTGCGTGTGTCTATACGTCTCTTTCACGACCGCTGATACGAAGCGACGTATCTCGTGTACGTATAGTCATACACGTCGTTGGTCATACGTAGCGGTTCATGGAGGATCTCTCGTTTCGCATTTTGCAACGTCGAGCCAGCGGTGAAGAGTGCATTTTGTACTCGCGAGATCCCCCCTCGGTATATCCGCACTCGTCGTACACCGATCTCTGTCGGTCGACGGACTACACATATATACACGTATGAATGAACTCTGCGAGACTTTCCGCGACATCCGGTATACCGAGGAATCAACGAGTCTGGTACGCATTCGAAGGAACAATCCAACCGGAAACCGAGGTGAGCTCTTCGAAAAATTATTTCTCTCCTTTCGTTCCTTGTCGCTCCAACGAAAACCAATAATTGACAAAAATTAAAAATAATCCACCGATCATCGAACGTTGGGAAAGTTGAAAATTTATACGAGAAATTTACCAACGAATCATTTTTACTCCAACAAATCTGTCTCAATTGAACAATTTAAAAAGTTACTTTCACCGCTCGATGTTTCTTTTTTCTTTTTTTTTTCATTCGCGGTAACGCTATTTTTCTTCGTTTCTCGCAATTGTTACGGAAATAAACGAACCAAAAATTAGAACGTTCGCACAATTAGAAAATAAAAAATGTATATATATATATATCTATATATATAAATATTGTTCGTCACGAAACGTGAAAGCCATCAATTGTATTAGCGTCTGTTCTAAAAGCGTCCGGGAAAATTGAAGACGGGAGTGCATCGATGTTAAAACAGGCGCGATATTTTCTCTCATCGAGCGCGTTAAACTTTAGGCGTCGAGACGACGACGACGAGCCCTCCGTTAATGGAAACTCCCATAAATACGGTAAAGAAAATCTTGTTCCAAGCCCAAAGTACTCCCCGACTGTTTCCCTTTATTCATGAAAGTCAGGATTTATACGTGGATAGATATTTATACACCCAAAGACGGGAAGTGTTGATATTTTCGTATTCGAAGAACGCGAGCTTTTCCCCGTTGCATCGGGAGTGGTATATGTATATCTCTCGCGTTTGCGATGACGACGATGACGGGAACGGGGCACATGGAGTCGCGCGGCTAGACGTTCCTCGCGTCTTCGTTCCTGTCGGAAATAGCGTGCCGCCTGCATGTTCTCTGTCTCTCTTTCTTCGTCCTCTTCTTCTTCTTCTGCTTCTTCTTCTTCTGGTATAGCAACACGTAGTAACGTCCCGTAATAATGCGGTTGGCACGAGGAGACGAAAACGAGATCACCGCACTCGACTGAGACATCTCGCGTTCCTTCCTATAGATATACATTTTCTTTTTTCACGGCTTTTCTCGACCGATGCAGCCTCTCCTAGCAATCCCTACTATATTTATCTGTACCGTAGATCGCGCCTCTTGTAAATTTATATAGGTACAAGAATAAAATATACATTTATTATCCTTTTCGGATGCGTGTAGACAATTAATCTGAATAATGAAAAATGATTATAATAATTAGTTTGTTCATAATTAATCTAATAACAATAATAATAACAATTATTACCATTATTATCATTATTATTATTATTATTGTCGTTATTTATAGGTAATTATATTAATTATGGAAACATTTATTATTATAATAATTGTTCACGATTCAGAATAATTGTCTACACACATATAAAAATTATAATTAATAACAAATTATAATAATAAAAATTATTGTAATAATTAATTTTTTTCATAATTAATCTAGCAACAATAATAATAACAATTGCTATTATTGTTATTATTATTATTACTATGGTTTTTATAGGTAATTATATTAATTTTGGAAAAAGTTTATTATTATAATAATTGTTTATGATTCAGAATAGAAAATTGTAATAATTGACTCTGCGTATTACGACACGTGTAAACACGGTACAAATTGCATATACATATGGCGTAACATAAAAGAAAAATCGTGAAAGAAAAATTCTACCGGAAGTTTCACTCGAGGCGTGGGTTCATTGACCTTGCAGATAGGCCGCGAGACGATTGCGTCCTCAAACGCTCGTCTCGTAATTTTCATCATCTTCGTCTAGGCGGTATCGCGTATTTCGATACAAAGCGTATAATATCCCATAGACCGAGAGATGCTCATGGTCATCGTTCAACACGCTAGCTCATTATTCAAAGAAAAATTACACGTATCGTATCGTAAACGTAATGGGGCCATCCAATAGAGAATATTCCAACCTACGTAACGATGTTAGGGTAATACGTTGCATTAGTATTTACGATTACATTAATTAGGAATGGGGATTGCGTACCAAGCGTCCAGGATAATATTCATTCTAAGCGGAATGAGAATAAGAAACTTGGAAATCAACGCGCTTATTAACGGACAATGCTCGAACCTCGAGTCGTTAAATCATCGCCAATATACAATTATATATTTACACGTTTGTTATTAATTATATCTTAGAAAAATCCTTCAAGGCCGTGGAAGTAAAAAGTTATTGCGATATTTCCATTTTTCTTCTTCTTTCTCTGTGGCGTTTCGGAAGGAGAAATATAAAAAGAAGAGACGCGACTCGAACAGCGCTTTGCCCGGTAGCTTTAATAGCGAGCATGAAATATTTTATGGTCTTTTAAATTAATCTACGCGACGGTGGTATGACGGAAAGGCGTATTTAACAGACGCAATAGCTAATGCGTTGCGCTTTGCGTAGGTCTGAAAACATCGGCTACCAAACACGCCCGAGTTTTTCGATTCTCTATACAGATATGCGCCGAGTTTACCACCGTACCGATAATACAAAAGCATTACGAAGGTGTGGAATGCAAGTGGCTGCAACTCGAGCGGGCGTTGATGACGAGACACGGGAAAGTGGGTGAAAGCGTATTTTCCGTGAGGAATTTTTACTGCAATGGCGCCTGCATTGCAACGAGCAATATCCTTTATCGATTGATCGAGTCGATTTCGAATTAATGGAATCGATCGAAACGATTTTTCGATCGATTCTATTAATTCGATTGAAATCGCTAAATTAACGAATAAATAAACAATCGCGAAAGTCGAGTCGAAAACCAGTGGTAAAAAAAGATTCGACGAGGGATAATCTCGCTACAAATTTTTGTTGAGCATTTGTCGAGTATTTCCGCGACTGTCGTCATCGTCGTCGATATTTCATAAAGCCATGGGGTTTCGTTTTTCTTGTACGTTTTTTTCCCTCGGTGAGTTTCTATTTCGGGGACCGTCGTTAATTATCGTCTTAACTCGAGGGGAGATTAAGGAGTCGCGGCGACGAGTGAGAGCCTCCGCGACATAACACGAAAGAGGGACTTGAACGATTGCGAGAAACCGCGCGGGTGGATCGAGCATGTGCTATGTGGAACGAGAGACGCGAGTCCCCGAGTCCTCGTCTCCGCAGTACCGTATATAGCGCCACCTACATCCGGATGTACGAAGAAAAATAAAGAAGAAAAAGAAAGAACGTACAATCGCGTCGTTCGCCTTTTCTTCGAGTAGATGCTTCGACGCACGACGAAGGAACGAACGAAGAAAGAAAAGAGCGGGGTCCCGGTGTAATACAATTTTATGCGAATCCACCGAACGGCTGCTCGGTACGTCGTGCACACGAGCCGTGCGACCACGCTGGCGCATTGCACTTTACGCGATATGGTCGAGCGTTTTAAATCGTCGGAGGTTCGCGGGTACAATGCGCCGTGCGACGCTATAACGGGGAACGCAGCAAGGACATCCTCGCGCGAACAATATGCGCCGCGGTTTTGCAGTTTCTCTACCGCGAGAAAGAATGAAAGAAGGACCCGAGTAGATTACTCGTTTTGATGATGAGAAACGAAGTCGAAGAGCGAAGCTTAGACGCAATCTTCTCTTCGAGAAATGTTTAGTACGGTCACGAGACAGTTAGACGCTATAACTATGTATATGTGTATGTATTTATGTATTTGTACACGATGTGTTCATCGTACCGTATTTGGTCAGTGGACAAATTTCGAATTTTTGTAATGATTTTCGTCGTTACGTCGACGATGAAAGTGTAAATAACAAAATAATTGTAGAACCCACTTTATTCGTTGAAAAATCATATTTTGTCATTGTTTTTATGATTATCGCGAAAAAAAGTTGTCGCATGTTGTTTAGGACTTTCGAGATGTCACATGTTTCATTTATGTATTATCAACATTTATAGAAATAGTATAAATATGTTTTTCAGAAATATTTTGGTCATTGGACAAATTTCTAATTTTTGTAATGATTTTCGTCGTTACGTCAATGATGAAAGTGTAAATAACAAAACAATTGTAGAACCCACTTTATTCGTTGAAAAATTATATTTTGTCATTATTTTTATGATTATCGCAAGAAAAAAGCTGCCGGGTGCTCTTTAGGACTTTCGAGATGTCACATGTTTCATTTATGTATTATCAACATATATAGAAATAGTATAAATATGTTTTTCAGAAATATTTTGGTCATTGGACAAATTTCTAATTTTTGTAATGATTTTCGTCGTTACGTCAATGATGAAAGTGTAAATAACAAAACAATTGTAGAACTCACTTTATTCGTTGAAAAATTATATTTTGTCATTATTTTTATGATTATCGCAAGAAAAAAAGCTGCCGGGTGCTGTTTATGACTTTTGAGATGTCACATGTTTCATTTATTTATTATCAAAATTTATAGAAATAGTATAAATATATGTTTCCGAAATATTTTGGTCATTGGACAAATTTCTAATTTTTGTAATGATTTTCGTCGTTACGTCGATGATGAAAGTGTGAATAATAAAATAATTGTGGAAAACCACTGATTCGTTGAAAAATTATATTTTGTCATTATTTTTATGATTGTCGCAAAATAAAGTTGCCGGGTGTTGTTTAGGACTTTCGAGATGTCACATGTTTCATTTATTTATTATCAAAATTTATAGAAATAGTATAAATATATTTTTCAGGAATAGTCGTAATAATTATATTCGAGAATTTCTTCACGGAAGTGCACGGGCCGCATTTTCCTTTATTTAATTCAACTCGAGAGAAAACGGTACCTCTTTCATCTCGCACTGCAAAAAGGCCTCGGGTGATTCCCGAGAACATTCCAAGAAGTTGTGGATAACCGCTGTTGCACGATTCTCTCTCTCTTTCTCTTTCTGTCTTGCTCTGTATTAATATTTATTTACCGGAGAATGGACCAGCAGGAACGCATCCTCGTCGAAAGGGGTTCGGGAGAACAGTTAGATCGTCCATCTCGCGGGGGAGGGGCAAATGAAAACGCGAAGTGAGTAAATCTTTCGACTGAACGGAACGTCGACAAACGGGGCATCAACGAGCGATGATCGCGCTTCCACGTCGCGTGTCTCGTCATATTTTCCTCTCCTCCTCCTCCTCCTCCTCCTGCTCCTCCTCTTCCTCATTCTCTTCTTCTTCTTCTTCTTCTTCAGAAATAACTCCGTCATGAGAGCCGAGCACGCCGGTACTAAAAATTCATTATCTCAATCCAAACATATATTTTTATCAATTAACATCAAATTAATTACAACAATTATTAATAATTAACATATAATTTTATTTAATAAAATCGTTGTTTTTACATCGACTGACTAATTACGCCGTTCAAAAAATATTAATTTCACCCTCGACGCGTAAAGTGTCGTTTCGCGATCCAAGGAACTTTGCACGATTTCGCCCACGGTGTAATCCGCAATGGGCCACGCAAAGCAATACGATATTGAATTACGAGATATTGAGCCGAGTGTTGTATAGGGATGTAATTGAGCGGCGCACGTGCGTCAATAACAATAATAATCACGGCCAACGGCTCGTCGTTACGCAGAGGCACGCCATTTTTTTTCTCTGTGCGAAATATACGTACGATTGGAAGCCGCCGATATCAGAAGCCGTAAGAGAACGTTGACAACTTTGACCTCTCAATTTTAAATGTCAATCGTCACACGGCCGTTTAAAGTACGAATCCCACGTACGATTATCCATAACAACGCGACAGCACGCAAGTTTTACCCCACGGCACTACTTCACGAAACACGCACAATCATACGTCCCAAAACCCTCGTTTCATAATTAAGGATTTTTGCCAAATTAGGGAGTTCCAGATAAGTTGAACTCGGCGAAGAAATAAAACAAAAACAACAAATATGAGCCATATGAGACATGACAAAGCCGCCTCTCTCTCTCTCTCTCTCTCTCTCTCTCTCTCTCTCTCTCTCTCTCTCTCTCTCTCTCTCTTAGTTTCACATGTAAACGCGAAACGAGGCTATAAAGCCGGTATAGAGCGCGATGGCACAGATTTTTTGTTTCGTCTTCTCAACCTTCTTCGACCCTGCATATGTCTATTACAAGTGCACGGAGAGGGAGAGAAGAAAAAAAAGAGAGAGCTCTTCGTCTCGCCGATGACTATATACAAATATACGAAGCATACTCGAGGCTTTCGTATTAAGTTACACTCGGGTTTTGTACGAGACTGTGTTACCGGGGGACGTCTGTTTCGCTTCTTCTCCTAGATTCTTTTTTTTACAATCGCGGAACACATCCGCGTAATCCTGTCTCTCTACGACGTGTTTCAGCTTCTTTATGGCACGTCGTCACGAAAAGGCAAAAATTGCGTACGTAAAAGACTGTCCGTTGATTTTTATTATTTTTTTTTTTGTTATCTTGAAACATCGCGTTGGGCAATAAGTCGTTGCGTTTTTAATGTATGGACACGTATGTTGATTAATAGGGAAGAAAGGTAATTACTTTTTGGCCTACGCGACTTTTTTTCTCGGTCTCGAAAGAGACAGTACAAGAATTTTCTACCTCGTACAATTTCTCGCCGAGAACAAGATCCGCTCGCGATTGCCATCGACAGAAACGGACCACTGCCCCTTTTCGCGTGTTCGCTCGTACGGCATAGTGGAGTTGGAAATCGGCAACAACGATGTCATCTCTTCGCAGCTCGTTAGGCTGTCCTAGAACGAGACGAGTCGTGCGATCGCCTTCTTCGCGTTGGAGTGGAGAGAGACGCGCTTGGAAGATCGGTCGGACGAGAGAGTCCCGTCCAATGGAATATTGAGGTAAAGAAAAAGACAAACAAAAAATACAAGAAGGAAAAATTTTCATAAAAAAAAAAGCGGAATAGCGAGCGAGTGACGGAGTTCCCGTTCTCGGTCGACACGGAACTCGACCGTCGCGGCTCCCTTCTTTCAACAGAAACGTTTTCTGTTGACCGAAGTCATCGACATCGATACCTTCGTACGTTCTCTTAGTCTTCTCTACTTGTTTTTCTTCTCACTTCCTCTTTTTACAATCATACTCGTACGCGCCGCTTAGCGTTTCCGGGTAGTTCTTCCTGAAAGAGATGCCAGGAATGCCGATATGCCAACAATGACAGAGAGAGAGAGAGAGAGAGATAGAGAGAGAAAACAAACGGCGAACTCGATCACTGACAAGGCACGGACGAATTAAAAAATTATTCTCAATTAATCGGTCTCGAGTCGACTAATTTAATAATAAATAGGTTGGCGAACCTTGAACGAGTAGCAACAATTTTTCTTACCGTAGTGCAAGTAACAAGTTTTTATTACTACTCCCGTAATTCGTTAATTCACGATTTCTTTTTTAACGATCTTAACGCAAGTTCAAAGTTTAAAGACGAATGATAAATGAACACAACAAAAAAAAAGTAAAAATAGAAATCTGCCAACGAGACTGTTAGAAACTCTCTCCGGAAGTGTCTCATCTCGATCTGATACATCGGTTCTTCCTCCCTCAATTCACTTGGAAATATTCCAGTACAAACTCGTGCACGAAAGATCGAAAAATATGCGACAGACTTATCTGACACCTGAATAGTAACGAGTACCGCCCCCCCCCCCTTCCCCCTGCGTCCACCACCGTCTCTCTCTCCATAGTTACATCCATCCATCGACATATATACATATACACGTATATAACGATGCATCTGCCGTTCTTCCCTTCTCGACGCGAGAGACACGCGGTAACTCTCGTCTCTTGTGAATTAGAAACTCTCGACTCTCGGCTATGCCTAGCGCGTCCGATATGGCCGTATATGCGGAATGGATAACGAGTTACCTGCGATGGTCTCGAAGCGAGCTATATAAAAGTTTATGCATGTATATATATATATACGTATATCTACATGGTTTGGCACATATAGTGCACACACGACGTCGTGGACGGGAGAGCTCTGGTTTTCTTTCGCGCGAAACCGAGCGCACACGACGATACAACCGTGGAATATCGTGAGCGGTAACACATCGGGGACATTGCGCGCTAATCCGTTGTGGCTCTGTGCGCCTCGCAAGAGTTCGTAGTTTCCCTCTACCGCGACCAATTAGAAATCGGGCCCGGCAACTATGAGAAATTTCGCGGAAGCGAATCGCGGGACTATCGTCACGCGAGATAAGAGAGGTGCCCCACGAGGACGAAGACGTCGCGTCTATATATAGTCACGTATGCATATATATATGTTTTTATTATGCCGAATAATATATGTATATACGTATATTATACTTTTGTATAATAAAACCATTTCGCCGCGTGTCCGACCAAAAAGGTTGAAGCATACAACGAATATATTGCATATTATAGAGATATTACATACCGGCTAAATCTTTATGATATTTATGCGTTACTACTAGTCTGCGAGATAGCAACGGGTCTGTATATATTTTACATATGCATACACACACACACACACACATATATGTATGTATGTAGATCGTAGCTATAATAGCAGTATATCTGTAAAAGCTGCTGCGCTCTCTCCGCTGCGAGTCGGCTGCTGCGCATGCTTGGTGGGGATGTGCACCACACCTGCGCACTACGGCTCCATGAGCGATACGTATAGCTAGTAAGTCAGAATGGTCGCGCGCGTTGAAGAGTGTGGACGCGCGGTCGTCGAAGACAATAGTTATTTACGGGAGATTGTTTGACACTCGATGGTTTTATTAAAACTATTAAATTGTTAATCAACGAATATTGCGAGTCTCCAGAATTAAAATTTCAATAATTGTTCCGACGCGAATTATTTAAAAAGTAAATTGAAAAATCGGTTGCAATTTGCCGATTTCTTCATTTGTATTTTTATTTCATTATTTTGACATGAGTTTTTTTTTAATTTATCCACGCGATAAGGAAATACGATTTGGGATTTATGATTTCAATTATTAAAATAGCGTCAAAGATTTTTTTTAGTTTAAATAATAAAATTTAATTAATTGTTCGTTTGTACGAAAGAACGGATCTTTCATGCTGAAGTTTCCGCGAATGATTTTTAATATAAGGTAACAAGCGCGGAGGTGGAAGTGTGTGCGCGAACCACGTGGAGTAGTCGAAAACATTTCGTCTTTACCGTGCGGGCGAGTCGAGGTGTGATAAAACAGGGTGTTCAATTTAAGAGGGATGAAGCATGTAACGGGTGCATGGCAGACTTACGGATTAAAGGGTCGAAATCCCTTCAGGTATTTCTAGTCATTTAAATATACAACGAAATGGCAATTTTTATAAAATTATTGTCTCGTATTATAAATTATCGTGTTCAGAAATTTGATAACGATCTATACAATTTTTAGAATATTACATGCCAGTTTTACAAAATTATTGTACACGTTATAGACCAACATTTAAAAAAAATCGATCGAATTTAAATTCGAATTTAAAATTTAAGGGGGATGACGCGTATAACGGATGCATGACAAACTTACAGATTAAAAGGTCGAAGTCCCTTCAGGTATTTCTAGATATTTAAATACACAACCAAATGGCAATTTTTATAAAGTTATCGTCTGGTGTTATAACTTACAGTTGCCAGAAATTTGATAACGATCTGTAAAGTTTCTAGAATATTATGATATGCGAGCTTTGCAAAATTATTGTACACGTTATAGACCGACATTTTTAAAAAATCGTTCGAATTTAAATTCGAATTTAAAATTTAAGGGGGATGACGCGTATAATGGGTGCATGGAAAACTTACAGATTAAAGGGTCGAAGTCCCTTCAGGTATTTCTAGATATTTAAATATACAACCAAATGGCAATTTTTATAAAGTTATCGTCTGGTGTTATAAATTATAGTCGCCAGAAATTTGATAACGATCTGTAAAGTTTCTAGAATATTATGATATGCCAGCTTTGCAAAATCGTTTTACACGTTATAAACCATCGTTTTTCAAAAAACGATCGAGTCCAAATTCAATCAAAAATTAACACCGCATAATATTTTTCGATTTCACGGATTTACGATCTCGTCTTTCGCTTTATCTCGTCGCCGCCTCCACATAAATATGATCCAATCGTGATTCGCTCCATGAATGAAATACGCGCGATATACGTAATAACGTATTTTCATTCCGAAAATAAACATTTCCTTACTCACGCGAAGAGATCGTGTCTCGTGGGTGGATTTCACGTGGCGACGTCCGCTCGCCTTCTTAGAGTTCTCCAAATTTATAGAAAGAACGCTCGTCTCTGAAAACGACGATGTCTAAAAATTACTCTTTTATTTTGTCATAACAACAGCAACTTTTATAGAAAATGTGGATATTCGATTGTCGAAATGAAAATGATGAGGCAACGTTTCGAAGCGGCTTACGATTCACCACGTGTAATCCACCGGAGAAGAAAGATGTATACAGTCAATTCCAGCTTGGCGTTGCTTTATTTAGAAGTGTCGGCTTTCTATAAGGATATGTCACGGGGCATTGGCCTTGACGATTGAAGAACTAGAAGCGACGTTCGTCTTCGTGCGAACGAGCGAGCAATACTCGAGAGAGTGTCCCCGTGTAGTGATCTTTGCTACCAATAGAAACCATACGCGAGAAACGAGGCGAAGCCAGTGCTCGAAGTACATTCCACTTGTCACGTTTAAATTATTATTTTTTTTCTCACGTCTCTCTTTTTCTCAAAGTGTCTATACGACCCGGATTTTTATTTAACTGTACGAGTTGATCGTAGCCTCGAAAGCAAAAAGAAACACCACGCCAACGATACGCCTTGCGATTTATAAATAATGTTTATACAAGAAAATAAATTTACGCGTACGAGTTTTGCGATGTACAAACGGAAAGCTGTAATTAAGTGAAAGGTTCTATCTCTCAGCGCGATGAACGAATCTTTCCCGCGAGCGGGCTTCGAGACTCGGAATAATAATGCGAGGAGAGTAGTCATTTCATTCGTATATGTATTTTTCTTTTTTTATTCGAGACAAATTGAATTGTTTTTGTTTTTTCATCAACGAGTTTTCCATTTTGCCGCGTTAATCGAATTCACGTTTTATAAGCGCGCGTGACAATGCAAACGTCGACTTCTGATAATGCCTGAATCGCACGCTTGGCATTTGCCGCAAACTCCAAATCTTTACAAACTTGCGCGTGCACACAAACGTGTGAACGCGTCGCAAGCGCTTGCGGCAAATTCTGTTTGATTTCTGACAAAAAACCGAAACTCGCGGATCGGCTATAAGCGCAAACCTATGCAAACCAAATCAAACATTCTATTCGCACGTTTGAATTTGTGACGGCTTGTTGAGGCTTGGCAAGCGTGCGATCCCGGCTTGAGCATTTGTCCGGTGTACCAAGTCGCAAGTTGATAATCGCGCGCGCGCGCCTTAAGGTTAACACAGAGAAAGTCGCTACAGGGCTCGTACGTATAAGCCTCGGATAAAAGTGTACGCACGAATCGCCCACGCGAACGCGCTGTGTTTCTTCGTGCATTCTGACGCTCAAAGTGAAAGACATTTTGCCCGCTTACACACGATTATAATGATTACCATTCCCGCGATTCGCACACTCCATAAACCATGTACCTCGTACTCGACGCCCGAATTACAACGCGAGATTCGTACGTTTCGTTTCACCAATTTTCCATTTGTAAATAGCTTTCGCGATAATTTGATTGGCCAATTAAATATTTTCATTAAAATTAATTGAACAATCGTATATTTAATTGCATTATTTCCACTCTGTGAAGAGGAAAATATTAATCAAATTGCATTAATTGCAATTTTGGTTTATTTAAAATCAAAGTTTCTTTGCGACTCGTCGTATTTTTAATTAAAAACAAAAAGGTAACAAAAGAAGTGACACGTATTGATTTTGTCGAATATCGATCGAGTCGTAATAAATCATATGAAAATCAATGATCGATAAACATCGATTGTTGTATCAAACGAGCCGAAACGGATTTGGAGTTTCGCGACGCGAAATTCAGATAGTGCGAGTTTCGCAAATCGCGGGTCGTAAAAATGGTTCTCTCGTTGTATATCACTTCAATTAATGTTATCGACGAGCTGGAGCTCTTTCTGAGCCTGTTACCTGCTCTCTCGCTACGCGCATGATTCATACACGAAGAAATAAATAGCCACGAAACCGTGACTTTTATCTCCTTGGTACGGCCGATAACTTAAGCCCGAGGAGGTTTACATTCGATAAATCGGACATTTAAATCGAAAATAAAGAATTATGAAAATATACAATGAAAAAATGTCGCAACAAAACGAGAATACGAAAACGGGCGTAATTTCTACCGCGAATAATCGACGGTTACGATTTCTTCCCGCCAAACTGGACGCACCCACGTCACGCGTGAAGTCATCGAACACCTATCGGGTGTTTTCGGACGTCTCGTTGTCACTTGGAAAGTTTTTAGACACTTTCGTTCGTACGAGCATGAAACATTTCTCGTTTGCGATTATACAAAAGTTGCTTTCGAAACGTTTCGACCAAACGCATCGCGATCGGAATGTTGGAAAGTTTTTTTTTCCTTTTTTATGTTGAAAATTTGTATACGTGTACGCAACGTGCCGTCGGTTTCGAAAACGCGCATCACAATATTTCCGCGAGGTCGCTCGACCACGAGCTCGTTATATTTATTAAACGATTTAGCATTATACGGGTAAAATCCTGTGGATTTATATGACTCACTCGCTCGAATTTCACTCGAGTCACGAGAGTCGTGGGTGCTCGCCGATTTCCTGCACAACTTGTGGCACCTACGGTTCTCTTCGTGCTCGAAAATTCTCGCTCTACGACACTTATGTTACCGAAGTGTACATAAAATGTGCACTTGAGACACGGAACGTGCGGTGAACGATACAGAGATTGGCTATTTTAAGAATCGATAAATAAATCAATAACGATCGATAAGCGAGAGATAAATAAATAACGAAATAAACTAATAAGTATATTTGATGGTTTAAACAATTTTCAAACAGGATATAGTTTTGTTTTTGAATCAATCGTAGACAATTCGAGTTACTAAACGTTTGGCTAACGACTGAGCTCGGTTTATCTTGCACGATACCACGAGACTTCTCGATTTCGAGCCGAGGGTTCGCGGACGCCGCATCGTGCACGGTACACAAGCGGAGAAAGTTGCCGAACGAGCATAACGAATATAAAGAGAAGCGAGAACGACCGAGCAAGCGTCATGTACGAGATACCGTGTTCTCTCGGCGTTCGTTCGTTTTGTTTCAACGATGTAATCATAATTCAGAGTTTGTCAAGCTCCGAGGAATGTGCTCGATCTGAAGTTTCCCATACAACAAGAAAAACATGATTTTGTTTTTGAATTTTCAGATTTTATCGACCTTAAATGAGTAAATCGTTATTTCGTGGTTTTTTGTATTTTTCACCTAGAGTTTTTGAGATATCGACAAAAATAACGTTATATTCGTCATCAGTGACAAATTTGCGATTTCGTAACCACCTTATGAAGTCTTTTTGGACGAAAAAAAATTTTGCTCCTCGGCAGGTGGTTTCGGGGGGTCAATTTTTTTTTCCTCCAAAACGACTTTGTAGCATCATTTCGGAATCGGAAATTCCGGCGTAACACAAATATGATGAAATAAAGGGGGTTTGGAGCAAAAACAAATTTAGCCTCATCGCCTAGGTATTTTTTTTGCAAGTCCCCGGTGCAGGTTAAAATTAGTTTTCGTCCAAAAAGACTTTGTCGGGTCATTTCGGAGTTGGAAATTTCTCGCGTAATACGAAGATTGTGAAATAAAGAAGTTGTTCTCGATATTATTATTATTATTATTATTATTATTATTATTATTATTTGTACTCTTATATACGAAAAAAATTAAGGGGTATTGAAAATCTATTACATCAAATCCCGCTCTCCCATGAATATACCACTACTAAAATATAATACCTAATATTGCGTTTGTCGATCGACCAGCTAGTTACGCAATGTTCCGAGATTCAAACCTGCAAGATCGATCGATCAGCTCGACTCTCGCGTAAATATATAGATATACTCTCGTGGCTCGGTAAACCCTTATACATAATCACGATGTCGACCGCAGAAAAGTATATCAATTTTTACATGATCTCCAGACGAATAGTTATTCGAAAATATGCACAAAATCTCGACGTCGCGAAAGCAAAATAAAAATTCGAGATAAAAAACAGAATAACCAGAAATGAAAATTTACGATTATCTGTTTTTTGGTCACTAAAATAAAAACGTTACGTTAAAATATAGGAGCGACCCCGATGAATTAATTGTCGATGCATTTCCTACTTTGAATTCAATCTCGCGTAGCTGTCGCATCATTTTTTATTTAACTCGGATATCATCGTCTACCAGCGATCGGAAGATCCACCGACGAGTTATGCGTAGGTACCGACGTAGAAACCGGTTTCGACCGATACAACAAAATAACTTATGCTAATAGATCGGCCTAGTTTCGTTCGTCCTGGGGGGATACAACTCCGCCACGAGAAGGATCACCTTTCCGTTCGTCATCCAGGAAAGGAGAGTTATTCTTTTGTATCCTTCGTGCCTCGCTCAAATACCACCACCTCCTCCTTCTCCTCCTCCTCCTCCTCCTCCTCCTCCTCCTCCTCCTCCTCCTCCCCTTCTTCCTCGCTCACTCGTCTTTTGAGGGGACCGGCCATTTCTCGATGTTGGTACAGTACAACAGTCCCTATCTCGATCGCTCGACTCTCTAAGATCCTTAGAGCAGCTGCGCACGTTCGTGCGGTTGATTTCGACGGATCGAGCATTTATATTAGCCTGTATGTATATACACTCTCTGGTGAGTCTCTGTCTTCTGGGTAGAAGGTATGAGACGAGGTGTGGTGGGTTGCACAGTCCAGACGAGGCCGGTCGACCTCGTTTAGGACCGGTAGAGATATACCAACCCGGCCACAAACTCGCGCGAGAGGAACGAGAGTCCGAGAGACTCTCGTAATACACCGCGTACTATTTCCTCCCAAGATCTTTTTCAAGCTTCTCACACGCACACACATATGCACATTTTTGTTTCTTTCTTTAAAGATTTACTGCTAACAAAGCGGCAACACTCGCCGCGAACACTTAAGCTATTTTTTTTCTAGCGCATGAACAATGTAATGAATGAGCGTGATTCATTTTTGCCGTACACCGCGCAAGTTTACTCTTGGTTTTCTAGACAGTTACTTCAGTTTAGAAAAAATATACACTCTCATCGGTCAGAAAAAATATTGATTTTTATCGATTAAAAACAAATATCGATTTCAATCGATCCTAGTCGTATTAAAATCCAATAATATTGTATTCTAATTAATTAAATCGACGAATAATCCTAATTTTTGTATTATCGGTTAATCAATGCAATTTGTTTATAATTTATATTAATTGTTTATTTCATCGCCATCTGTGCTTGGTCCTTAGATCAAGTTGATTGTTTCTATCCGGTTATATTTCCGGTCACATTTCCATGACCGGTAAAAAAGTAACTCTATCGTGTACAAACTGTGGAAAGTAATCTGCCACGATCTCACGGCTGGCGCGCCATATCCTCCGGCGATAATCGCACGAGGCTTTTGAGTCTCAAGGTATTTTACAGAGTTTCCGAGCAAATTGGTGATGTATATCGCGAGAAATGGCTATAACCTTCTCGCGTTTCTATATATAAATCTTCAGGTATAATATCGTTACGATCGATCCGAGCTTCTCTTCGTCCTCCTCGGGTTATTTCACCGTGCACAACAAACATAAGAAGCCAGTACCGCCGTTACACCATTTCAATAAATTCTTGCGGCAATCCTCGAGCAATATTCCTTCGACCACGGAGCAAGAAGGTGGCACACAAGATGCTGAGACGCCAGACTATGGAGGTCCGTGTTCCATAACGCCAGGTGGACGAGATGCCACGAGCGCGAAACTCGAACGATAATGCACTCGAGCCGAGTGCACAACATTGCGAGCGCGGATCGTCGTTTCGACCGAACGGAATTCCAGACGTTCCGGGGCTCACCGAGAGCACCGCCACCCAATTATCCAGTCACGGGGATGGAGGAGACACAACGTTTCTGTAGTCTCGAGAAAAAGAAAGAGAAACAGTGAGAGAGAGAGAGAGAGAGCTTTCTCAAGCCGCTGTGTGCGTCCTTCCATCGGCGCGAGACCCTGGGAAACTGCGTTGTGAACAACGTACAGCGAGCAAACCACGTCCAAGAGGTTCTCGAGCGCTCTCGTCACGACTCATTGCTTCTCAGCCCGCTCGAACGAAAGGATCGCTCCGAGTGGCGTTTGAAAGAAGAAGAAAAAAGAAAACAAAGAAAATGTGTTATAAAAAAGAAAACGAATAACCGATATAAAGAGCGCGAAGAGTAGAAGAGAAGGATGGAAAATCTTTGAACTCTCTCGTCCACGCACATTCCGATTCACCAACTTCTCGTTATTCAAATCGTCTTGTCTCATAAACGAACGTGTACGAGAGACTCTTCGGCCTCTTCGTGGCGGATAAATGCGAGTCATCGTTTACAGTCAGCTTTGTTACAACATTACGCGTCAATGAACTCTCGAGCGATGATAAACGACAGGAATAAGTTCTTCATTTTCGCACGGTAAGTGCGATAAAAATGGATTTGACTCGAACGAATTAAATCTGAATTATAAATTCTAAAAAAAAAAAAGCATCAAAAATGAAAATTCGTTCGAAACGTCCGATCAATTCGGGGATTGCTCAATTTGCGACTCGACCGAGCCGATTTCACTTCGACCATACGACTGGAAACTTAGTTTGCGCGAAGAAAAAAATTGTACGGGATGTTAAGCGACGGATTTGCTCTTTTCTCGAGGTCCTTCACGCCACGATGATTTTTCGTATAACCGAAGCGAGAGATTATTATTATACGCCTCGATCCGAACCCGGCGACTCTCTCATTTTCTGTTTCTCCTCTCATCGATTCGCGAGGTGAACGTGTTCTCTCGCCGGTTCTCTCGATCTAAAGTCGTAGAGAGAGAGAGAGAGAGAGAGAGGGTGATAGAGGGAAAGAGAGAGAAGGCGAAAACCCGGATTTTGTCCTCGAACGACTGGAACTCCCTCGTGTCCTCCACCAACACTTGCTCCCAGTTTCTCAAACCACATTGAGCTTCTCGTCGCGTACACATTGTTCCATACTTGGATAGACAGACTGCTTGTCCTTGTGGCAATTCATCCGGTTCCTTTCTCCCAGGTCGTTATAACGATGAGAATCCATTTTTCGAAGATATACATCGGATTATAATTAGAAGCACGAGCAATCTATGTTTATAAGTAATTAGGAGACCTTCAAGCGCGTCATTGAGACTGCGGAAAATTACTCGCGCGCACGAAGATCTATAGGCGTGAGCAAGTTTTTATCAACATCGCGAACGCGAATCCAATTTCGAGCAAAAGTATAGAAATTTTGTGAGAAAAAATTGAATTCTCACAAATTCTTAGTTTAAAATTAAAAGTTATGTTTGCCGATAACAAAGTCTAACACTATGTAGTATCGTTATTCTGGGATGAAACTTAGTGGTTGAACGACCGATGTGAATTTCGAGAATCGCCTTTTATTAGTTTCTTCCACGACTATTCTACTCCTTACGACCATCTGGTCTCGATCATATTGCGCAATCACTTCTGTCGCGGGATTTACGCATCCGCGCACTCTCGATGGATGTCCCCCAATGGAGTTGAGTGAGATTAAGTGGTACGGGAGACGAGAAAGAGAGAGAGAGAGATGGCTGTTAACGATTAACGGGAAAGACCGGCCCTGAAGAATAAGAATGAAGAGCGAGATCGCGGTCTACCTATCTTCGTCGTGGTATGCGACAATCGCGTTGCGTATACGGAGTCAGACTGGAACGAGATTGGGGACCAAGATTTCGCGCGTATCCTCACTCGTCCAAAAATGTCAAACATCTGTTTGTCTCGCGTATAAATCGTGAGATCGTCCTCGAAACGACAAAATTTTTAATTTATTCGTCTCAAACGATCGTGTATACGATTATACGTAATACTCACAGCGTGCCCGTTCGATAAAACCTAAATCGGTCAATATCGAAACAAAGTTATAGCCTTTTCGAATCTCGATGCTTCGAGGATTTTGAGAATTCTTCCAAAAATCGAGATGCTTTAGTTTCCGTCTTTCTCAATCGTTGACGACTCGATATGATCGAAAAATTTCTATAATTCATTAACAGAATATCCTTCGCTCTAAAAATTCAGCAATTTATTGGATAAATGGAGTAACCTGAAAGTTTTCAATTTTTTTCAATCTCTTCATCGGAGAATTATTAAAAACCGGAAATAATCACGCTATATTTGTGTTAGACTGGAAATTTCTGATGGAAATATACGGAGATAGTTAATTAAAAAAAAAAAATTATTTTTCCTCTGATAGCGATTCAACGACCGCTTCCTGTATATAATACGATTCGTCTCGAGCGTAACAATTTTTTGTCGTATATTCTATGGTCAGTACCATTGTTGCTATTTGGTCGAGGAACCGTTTTTGTTTCGAGTCAAACGCAAACGAAATTAAAATGCCGATGCGTCATGAAAGTTGAGACGCGCGCGGTTTTGCCTTTCGCGGCTAAACAAATTAGAAATTACGCGGACGGTCGGAGGTTATTCCGGTTGTCCCGTAAATTACAACAATCTCATACATTTTACTATACACGTTGTATTACTGACTGTCGCATCGTACTCTCGGCTACTCGTACGTCCCGTATGTTGCCGACCGAGCTTAATCGGTTCAATTATTTAATTCGCGACGGAGAAACGAAGCGACCGCCGCTGGACTCTTGCCTTAACGCTTGCATATGCATTTGTAACCGTAGGAATCATTACGATACGTGCGCATATTCCAAGAACTCGTCACTAGTCACTTCGCATCAGGCACGTTTTTGCATCTCACCTCGAAACGAACGATTTATTCCAACAATCTCTATTTAAGGATCACTTTATCAAATTACGATAAATCGATTTTTACTCGTAAGTTTTACTTTCTAAAAACATTCGCCATTTTTCAAATATCTCAAATTTCTCTTTTTATCCATTCAATGTTACACCTTGAAAGAATTACGTTTCGGCAAACATAACGTAGCTTCTCGTCTTTCCTTTTTTTTTTTAATTTTCAGTTTTACTTTCTGAAAAAATTCGCCATTTTTTAAACGTCGCAGATTTGTTTCGGTAAAGAGTACACAGTTTCTTGTCTTGAAGGAAGAATCCTGGACAAAGAAGAGAATTATCGTTGACTCTTGTACTCTGCTCTCCGAGTCTTCAGTCGTTCATTGTCGTGGGAAACGATTCGATACATCGTCCGACTAAGTACGTTTCTCTCTCTATCTCTCTCTCTCTCTCTCTCTCTCTCTCTTTCGTATACCCGATCGACGAAGTTCCTTTCATCGTCGATTATAGAACAACGAGGATACGTAATAGGCGACGAAGAAAAAGTAACTACACGACGGCGAGTTTGCGACTGTCGCACTGTTGCGTTGTACACGTCCGATCTATTATATTCGAGAGCAGGGAGATACTTGTCTCGTCGAGATCGTTCAACCGTTAAATCGCGCACGTGCCCAGCACAACCTTGCGCCGTTCCCCACAATTTTTAAAACCGGTGTGTTTTATTTTATTTTCGTCAAACTCTCGCGTTATCGGATTATTTTGCGAGGGGGAATTGCACAACTGTTCTTTACACGGGGCGTCGACGTTGTACTTTAAATATGCGAATACGCGTACGTGCGCGGGTGACAGAATTTGCTGATACGAAAATACGTCCGAAAGAGCGTCAGCATCGCGGTATGTCTTACCGAGCAAGGTCGCCGATCTCTTATTTGTTCTACGAATCAACGAAAATTTTATTCTCATCAAAATTACAATAAATATTTTTATTTAAATAACATTGAAATTTGTCGGGCTTAATGGGAATTTAATTAAATCGAATCAAGAATCGTGTCGAATCAATTAAATTTAAGATAAATATAAATTATGGGTTTTGCGACAGCAGGTCTGAAGAGCTAATCATTGTATCGGTCATCAAGAACCATATTCGCTGATTTCAACGACCTTAGAGAATAAGGAGCGGGGAGAAAGAAAAAAAAGGAAGAGAGAGAGGAGAAAGAGAGCAAAACATTCAAGCTCATATCGAGAGAGTGGCCCCATGGAGAGCGATTGAAGAAGAACTCGATGCGAGTAAGGAACGTACGTACCGTTGCGCCGCATTGGGAATTTCGATCTCGCATCGGTCGACCAAGGTCGACGAACTCCCCTCTCTCCCTCTCTGTCTCTCTCTCGCATTCCCTCCATCTTTTTTTCTCCTTCTCTCCCTCCGAATTCCTAATTAACCATTATCGTGGAAAATAAGATTAGAATTCGTCCGCGTTTCCGACGATTGTGTCGCCATTTTTAATTAGAGCGTGTTCGGGCTGATAAGACGATCGTTCGCCGATCAAACGGTGAATAATTAAACCGGGCCATTATTAAAGACGTTTCGTTATGAAGAAAAAAATTATTTATACTAGAGCTTTTACGAATTGCGGCGATTCGAGGATAATAGATTAATTAAAAAAAAAAACGAATAAACAAGATTTGTTTTTTTTTAATTAAAAAAAAAACGAATAAACAAAATTTGTTTTTTTTAATTCATAAAAAAATCGCGATACATCCGGCAATCTTGTCTCGCGTGATCTTGGACAGAATCGTTAACTAGCGTTTACCTATAGTCGCGGTCAGCACTTAAAACGCTACTGTGCCTCGCGTTCCCGCTGAATGGGTTTAATGTTCACTCGTCTTTTACACAAACTTATACACGATCTTGACCGTTCATCGTACACCCGTTAACCGTTATGATGCGATGAAAGATCTTCCATCTTCGCGAATGCAATTCGCGAGCCGTGCAAATCCACGTGCTCGACGAGAGTAGCGTTCATCGATCCGGAAGATCGTCGAGGCGTCTTAATCGCCGATCCGATTTTCTCAACCGAATGAACTTTCACCGGCTCTTGTGACGCAAATCAATGGAAAAAAATATCGACAAACGGAAACGATTTTTTACCACCTCTCCCATATAATTACGTACAATTTGTACTCAATCCTCTCGATTTCTGCGTATCGAGAGTGATCGATTTTCTCGAGAAGGAGATACATCGCAGAATTTGTAATTCTCCATCGATTATTTAATCAAAAAAAAAAAAAAAATCGTCGACTTTCTTAAAATAACTCGGATTTTTACAAAGAAACTGACCGTTTCGGATCAATAAATCATAAAAGAACAAAACTATTCCATCGATTTGAGTCTGAGAAAAAATGGTTGTACACAAGCTCGCGATTTCGAGAAATTCAATCGTATCTCGAGTTCGAAGCACGATAAAAACGCGTGTCCCACAAGACTAATGAAGTCCGAACACCCTCCGGACACGTGACTGTTTACCATGGGTATCTTTATCGATGAGAGATGATTTATAATTAATAGCTACCGATATTCTCGTCAGTAGAAAAGCCTCGAGACAGACAAGGAGGAGGGAAACATTTTCTTCCGCGAGAAGCATTTACCCTCTTCCTCACTTCCTCTCCTTCTCTCTCTCTCTCTCTCTCTCTCTCTCTCTCTCTCTCTCTCTCTCTCTCTCTCTCTCTCTCTCTCTCTCTCTCTCTCTCCTACTCTCTCTCTTTCTCTCTCTCTCTCTCTCTCTTTCTCTCTCCCTCTCGGTACGGGACAAATAACGGAGCTAACATCAGCACCGAGATCGAAAACGGTATATTCTCGAGCGTGCGGACGGAGTACATGCCTTCTTCTCCTTCTCTCTTATTCCTCACACGCACGTCTCCGATACGAGAGCGTCGAAGCTCGAGTACCGAGGCGATGAAGAGGGTCTACATACGCGTGCCGAAGCGTAATTCGCTCGCGTTATTATGCCTTCGCGGTCTTAACGATTGGATTGCACCTCCTCCGTAACGTCGTACATACGTCCTATATATAGATAAACGTCAGCGCGTGTCGCGAACCCGAAGTTAGGCTATTAAAATTTTCCGAGAGTTTGTAAGATTTATCATCGTTTTTCATCCAATGGATCGGAGACCGTTGTGGAATTTCGCGATAAATCGATACGTGCGAATTCCATCAATGGATAAGTTCGCAGCTACGAGAATTCATTAACCCCATAAACGCCATCTAAAAATCGTAAAGGTTTGCGATTTTCTTGTTTTAATATTTTTCGTTAAAAATTAAATACGTTTTTTTTGTTATAACGAGCTTGAAAAATCTAGCAAAGTCGATTATGCGTCGAACGTTTTTATATATTTTGCAGAAACATGACTCTCAACGTACGTGCTGGTGGTCGAAGTAAAGTGCGTCAATAGAATCGGAATTGCTTACATCAAGTCGTTTAACGTTTCACTCGGTCAGCTTCCTCGCTCGCTCACCGATGCATATTTATCTCCTCCTAGCGAATTCCCGATCTTGACTCCCATTTCTGCGTCATACGATGCATTTACCTGCCAAGGTACGAATACAACGATGGCAAATTTTATACGTAGGTACATTTGCCCCAACGTATTGCGACGCGAAATAATTCTCATCGATTAAAATTTAATTAAAATTTAATTAAAAATTTAATTTAAATTTGAGAATATTTTGAAAATTTGATTCATCCAAAAACACACCTCGCCATTGGATAAATGATCAATAACGTGTCTAGATAGTTTCATTAATTTATAAAAAAAAATATTCGATATTACGTCATTTCCGGATTTTCTCGTCGTCGTTCGTTGATAAGACGAAAACACCTTACGCGCTCACTCGTTAGGAAATTCGTCATGTTTCTACGATCGGTGATAAAGTAAACTTTGCTTCCTCGGTACCGAGAACAATGTGCGTCAGTCAGACTCGCGAACCGTGAAAATGATTGCGAGAGTTTGCACACAGCATCTCGAAGGCTAGCCAACGTTATATCTACATATGTTGTATATATACGTATGATGCACAGCTGCACTCTGGTGGATCTTGACCTTCGGCCCTCTTCGCAGCGTTCTCCATAAAGAGCCTATAGAAATACCACGACGGACGTATGTTTCTTCTCTCGCAGGCTTAAATATAAATATATATGTATATTCCATCTATCCGCGGGTATTTTCCTTCGACTATTCGTATCTCTATCGCCCTCGTGGCATTCTTGAAGAAACTAGGGAGTTTGCTCTCTCGGTGTTACACGAGCCTTCGATTTCAAACGCCAAACAAAGAGAGCCAATAAACCAGCGTCGAGAGGAATCCTCGGAGTTTCAAGACCGGAAGTCGAGACAATTATCCAGTCGACCGGTCAGTCGGCTTGATCGTTGGTACCAACGACGACAGGAGACAACGGACGTTAAGAAAAATAGAGTTACGTATATATGTACCACGGTACAAACAGTTACCGACTTTACCGCCATCTGGATTTTCTCTTTACTCCATGAAAAAGTTTGACAAAAGATTGAAAGTATCTATGTAATTCTCTACGAGTATTGCATTTGTGGCATGATAAAATATTCCTACGTAACTCATATAAATAAAAAGTATAAACAATTAAAATCGCGAAAATTTTTTTTGTTTATTGTTGTTTTCTGAAGAAAAATGATTTTTGAACGAAGGCTTTGCATCGATAAAAAGTTTGCATTTAAGGTAGATCTATCGTGGCATTAAAATCGAAAAATTGTTTTTCAGTTTTTCACACATACAAAATGGTTTGCGGGCTCACGTTAATAAAGAAAAATTGTTGCAAATTGACTAAAGAATAACATACTCCAAATTCAAGGTCGTCCAAGATAATACGTACTTGCTGTATAATTACAAAAATTGCGAAAATTCTTTTCTTTAGATTTTTTTGAAAAACTAAATAAAGCTTCTTTGATGTTGCATAAAAATGTATGCAAAGTTTTAGAAGGCTTCACCGAGTAGAAGCGAAGATATTTATGAATGAAAATGCAACTTTTAACACGCGCTCATATGAGTGACTACCGAAAATTCTGATTTTCACCAATAAATATCTCAACTTCCGCGTGGTAAAACCTTCCAATAATTATCACACACGTACATATGACATCAAAGAAGATATATCCAAATTTTCAACAAAATCTTAAGAAAACGATAAAACGATAGAACTACCTTAAATCAAAAGCTCGACTTTACAATTATTACGGAAATGATATCTCGAATTCGCATCGTCGATAATATAACGATTTAGCCATAGGACGTGAAATGCGCAACGAGTTATCGTCGGTAGAAGGGGCTTCCTAATAATTCTTGTGTTACGCGTTCCGGAGGTACTTGTCATTCGAGAACAATGCTTCAACGCTCGTTTCGTTAATGGGAAGTTGTCACGCCCATCCGGCTCGAACTATACCGGCTTTTTCAATGACTATCGAACAAACTCGCTCGTAACGACAAATGCTTCACCCTCCGACGTTCGTCGCGAACGTTTTTTCTTTCTTTTTGTATTTTTTTTCTGTCGAACGTGATTTACCAACGTGTCTCGTTTATCTCGTGTGCTTTCAGAATGGCTACGTGACGATTTACCAGAAAGTGAGAAAGAGATAAACAAACAAGACCGGAGGATCTTTCGATGCTCGAGCGTGCCGGCGTTGCAACGACGATGTCCGCACAATGCAGATACTTCGAGCAACACGCGTGGAAGCGTGAGATTTGTACGAATTGTTTCAAACCGCGCGAGGATCATCTTGGAACAACCGAAAATTCGAGACCGAGCGTCGCAAAAGCGTCCGCCAACTTGAAGACCGATGCCCTGAAGCTACAGGTATATATTTCCTATGTAAATTTTTGTTTTCGTTATAAAGTTAAGGCGATTTGTCATTCGTGAAAATATTCTCGATACTCTTAGCTAGCTCGTTTACGATCGTAGCTTCGAACTTACCGTTCGTACTTAATCTCTACCTCTACGTTCGACTTTCGTTCTACGCTCTAAAACCGATTACATCGTATACGAATTCGCATTCGTGACTGCCGTTAGAAAAGATCGTTGATCGTTCCTCTCGATTCGTCACGTTCTTCCGATATCGAAAACCCGGCACGCGTACAAGGTCGAACTTTTTGTCTAGGAAAATTCTCCCGGAGAATTCTGACTCCTCGTTGCTTTATTACTCGATTGCTCGTGAATCGTAAATTTTTGTGCTGAATTTGTAATGTTTGTGTCTTGTCGTGACACAACGATCTAGTATAATGAAATGGGGACAATCGGTAATAAATATCGATAAATAATCTTGTCTCGCTACGAGAACAACCTGGTCGAAGAGACCAGTTGCGATTATAAGTTATCGAATATTTCATAGCACACTCCGGTTTACACTCGAGAATGCGCAGGGTGCGATCTGTCTCACGAAGAACCGATCGATAGAAATATCGATGTTGTATTGCATCGTCGATGTATCCGCTTGTCCCTTGGCAGGTAAAAACTCTTGAATTTATACGGCGGTAGCTCAAATCGAGCATTGCCTATTGATGTATCGGGATCGTTGCGATAAGTCACGATCGACGAAATGCGACAGCCGGAATCGTAGAGTCTGGCTAAGAGACTTGGACAAACAGACTGAGTTGGATGTAGACATAGCCTAGATATAACTATAGCTACTTACTTGTGACACAGATCCGACTGCCAGAAGTATCCAGCTGTTTCATAGAACGACGTGAAAAATCATTACAAGCGTTGAACCGTACGTACTAAAAATCCCCACCAGGTATTTAATTTTTTATGAACGAGCTAATAAAATTCAGTACGCTGTACCAGTTTTCCAAGAATTGTGAGAAACTAACTGTTTTCCCGAAACTATTCACACATTATCAAAAAGCCTAGCGGATGAGAATGTCTCAGAGAAAATCCGGTTTGACGACAGAAAAACATAAAATTTCCCTTTGCCTTATACAAAGTTGCGCGTCTCGAGGGCCAAATGTCTCGCTTTTAACAGCTCCGATCTCATTCGCGGTTTGACCAAGGTCGATGATCCCGAGGAACGTCAAGCGTCGAATCTCGAGGAAGTGGGTTAGCCGGCTTCGCAAATGCAGGAGTGAGCCAACCGAATCGTGGCATGGAGTAAGTCCAAGATCGGCTTGTACCGATCCTGCCGTTCGTGCGAACCGTTCACTCTTTCTCTCTCTCCCTCTCTGTTTATAAGCTGATACAGCTCGACTCGAGCTACACGCGTCCTGACTCGGTCATACGGGATTGCTAATGGTGATGATTCGAGATTAAAGCTGCCTACGTAGCATGCTGTACATAGCCAGGAGGCTGTCCTTCGCGTAAGAACCCGGGTGGCAGGCTTATCGCCCCTGCGACGATAATATTATCGAGAGTCTTGAGGGATCCGGCAGATACGTGGTGTAATAGATAGAATAGCTGGGGCAATTTGATGAAAAGATCGCCGATGTCAGCGAATGGAAAAGTCGATTATCCTTTATCAGCAAGATCTTGTAGTCGAGCCAGTGAAACTGTCGAGTCTGATCTCGGAAAAGGATTCGATTCGATAAAATATAATTCATTTCATTATTCTTCAATTAACTCATTTTTCATTCAAACGTATATTCCGGACTGCAAAAATCGTCTCGACATATCCTCAGATGCATCGTCGAGAATCAAAGTGACGCGCGATGTGAACAAATTTGCGAATGAAAAATGTGCAATTTGCTTCGTCACAGTTTTCACGCGAGGCTATTTTCGTGATAGGTCGAGCAAAGGATTTCCGTTCTCTTTTTAAAAGACATCGCTGTTAAACATAATTTAAAAAATGTGACTTGCGCTTTTCCCATTTGCGCGAAAACTTTCCATTCGCGAGGCCCCGTTTTCGTGTGTAGCAACGAGACATATGTCATAAAAAATGCGAATGGATATTTTTTTTTTAATATTTCTTCGCGATATTGTAGATGTCCGGTTTTGTTTAGTTGCTATAATTATAACAAATAATCGATGCGTACGATTATTTATGTTTAAAAATCAATTTCTTCAATAATTTTCGAAGGATCTTTGTCGTTGCTCCATTTCCCTCGCGCTTGTTTCTTCTCTCTCTTTCTTCTCATTTTTTGTCATCAAAAAAGACGCGAATGAATCTGTTTTTTTTTTAAATATTTCTTCGCGATATTGTAGATGTCTGGTTTTGTTTAGTTGCTATAATTATAACAAATAATCGATGCGTACGATTATTTATGTTTAAAAATCAATTTCTTCAATAATTTTCGAAGGATCTTTGTCGTTGCTCCATTTCCCTCGCGCTTGTTTCTTCTCTCTCTTTCTTCTCATTTTTTAGCGTGATTAGCAGAATGACTGTGTCTCGCTGCGCAAGGTAAAGTTCAACGCAATTCCGCGGTACTTTGTATCGTATTTAATGCAGTTATATTGTCACTGTGTGAGAATCTCGGAGCATTGTGCCGAGAAATTTGTGCTCGACGTGGTATAGAAAGGATTGCGCGAGAATGCAACTCGACGCGTCGACAACGGCACATCTCACGAAAGATTCGTTCGCGATAAAGACAGCCACAATTTCCCGAGTCACGAACAATCATGAAAGAAACTCGCCTCTTCGACGTTCTCGCTTTCGTAGTTTTTTTTTGTTTCTTTTTTTTTCGCTTCCCCGTTTTCACAGCGTTACTCATTCTCTCGTCGATGCGATACCGATCGCGATATTTCCGCGCTAACTTCGGTCGAACTAACGTTCGAGTCTCGAGACTTTTCCATTTTTTTCCCCCTGTATTCGCTCTCGCAACTGCAATAACGCAATATCCTTCGTGTCCTCGAAACACCGTTGTCCAAGCTAGTGTTCGCGGACAGCCAAGACTCAAATCTCTTTCGAAATAAGTTACACGTCACGTTTTACACGCTAATGCTTTTACTTGCGTGCCCTCGATCGTACGTTGCAAGGTAAACACGTTTGACCAGGAAAAGAGAGACAAAAGCGACGCAGCGAACTTTCTTGTTTCATCCTCTCGTCGATGAGATATTTACCGTAAAGAAACAACGTGGATAATTAATTTTTCAATTTCAGAGTATCCTCCGGGTGAGGACGAGCTGTCAAGCTTCGAGGAGAAAGAACGTCGCTTTCCCGGATTCCCTCACCGAGGTGATCGGTTACGGTGGTAACGATTTTTCCGACAACGAGGACAACAACGAGTCCGACGATCCGGACAGTTTCGAGCTATCGGAGCCGAGTAATTGCGAGGACGATGTACCGGACAGCGAGGAGGATCGTGCGCTGGGTAATCTCACCCGGGCGAACACGAATTTCAACACGGTCACGGCCAATTTGACCGAAACCGGTAACGCCGAGGCCAAAGCGGCAAAATCATTCGCCTCACTGATGCTCGGCAAAGTGCAGAAAGATTCCGAGGGCAAGAAGAAGACTCTACTGGTCACAGTGACGCCTTTTGGCGGCGACGAAACACTGCCAACTGCCAAAAGACCGTCGGATCGAAAGCCTGGAAATGGCTCGACGAATCCGGCCAAATCGAAACACGACGATATCAATAGTGCGGTAACGAGCAAACAAGAAGTCGAAAAGACCACCGAATCGTCGACCAAGAGATTGGGAAAATCGACATCGATCGGGAAAAATACACCGATCGATATGAAGCAGGATAACGAGAATTCGGGATTGGAAAAAATCGTCGATATGCCACTGATCACGTCTAGCAATCTCATATCGGTTATACAAAAAAGCGATGCCTTAACTGCCAATATGGAATTTCAAGGACAAAAAATGTCGGAAAAGCGTACTACCTCGATATCCCGTTGTCCGGCGATTAAAAAACCGGAAAGCGAAAAGCCGAAGATCACGATGCAAACTTTAGGCTACGCGACAAAATCGGATTACACCGTGACGAGAATCACGAAGATCACGGGACTGGAGAACGCGAGACTGGAGAATGTCGATTGTAACGGTCTCGATTCCGGTGTCGATTTTGACGAGAATCCGATAAAATCGGATGACAGAGTCGAGTTGCAATCGGCGAATTTGAAAGGAAAAGACGTGAACAAGATCGAAGTGCCAGCTCCAGACGATCGATCGAAAAACTCAGCGGATTTCAACGAACGAACCGTCGAAGGTGAGGCTTGTCCCGAACCGATTTTGTTGTCTAATCGTAAGTACTCGTTCGAGGAGAGTCGCGAACACGCCGGTGAGCCCGACGGTAAAGCCGATGAAGAAGAGATGTCCGAGCCACCAGCTCTGCCCAGAAGTTTACCGCCCATGGATTCGAGAAATTGTCGAAACGTTCAGATCTCCGTAGCATCCGAGCCGAGATCATCGATTATCGGTGCCGAGCCCAGACCGTCGTTTCTACACGGGGAAACGAAAACCAAGCCTGCCGTCCCCCAAAAACCAATTTCCCTGCCCGCGAAACCGACGATAGCTCCGAAGATTTCGCCCACCATCGGAGGATTATCTACTACGAAAAATCACAATGGTGGCTACGTTCTTCCACCACCATCAGTGAAAAACGCTTCTAACCAGCCTCAGCTCCCTGTTAAACCCGCCGTTGGAAACGATAAAATTCGTAACGGCGAACCCGTGGCAAGACTCGGTGTAAATTATTCACTTCCACAAACTCCAACGAGCACGAACGCTCCTAACGACCAAGCCAAGACATTCCAGCTTCCCAAATTAAAGAACGAAGATCAATCTCAAGCGGAAAAAACATGCAGCGTGATTGAATCGAAAACGAACGGTGATTCGACAATCGCTCGAACGACCGACTTTTCCGATCGAAGAACGAGCGCATCGTTGATCAGAGATAAGCCCGAGTGCCTGAATCTTGAGAGAACGAGCTCAAACGACAGCGAGGAAGGAAGTCAGAGTGCGGAGGAAGACACGAGAATGGAAATGTCAGCCGACGTTACTGCCGAATTGATACGTTCCCCAAACAAACGAAGAATGGCGCCTAAACCACCAGCGACACCTACGGAAGAACTTCCTGCCTCGATATTCGCGAGAAATCCCGCAGCTGTTAATTCGAAATCGGATTCACCCGTGGTACGCGAGAAGGAGAAACGAGAACGAGCCTCCTCCTGTAGTCCAAAGTTCCGTAAAGCCGTTTGCGAGACTCCCGATCCTTCGGTTCAAATCGCGCCCGAACCAGCGCCTCGCAGGACTATATCACTGTCACAGGGTAGCCTCGCAAATGTGGACAAAACGGAAGAGAAAAAGAAGAGCAGGCCACGATTCTCGTTGAAGAGACTGCTGAGAATGAGAACGAGAAAAGACGTCGACATGACTTCCGGTAGTGGTGGTTCAGGATCAAGAATCGATGAAATCCCGACGACACCCCAGCCAAAGCCACGATTGGAGATCATTCATCCACTGGAATTGGACGGTGCCGATGTCGAAGTCTTGCGACACGACAGAATTGTCAGAACCGGTGAAGACGTCACGGACTCGAAACTGGAAAATCCTCCGCAGTCACCGGGCACTCATCAGCACACTACGGGTAAATTTCTTGAATTTTTCGAAATCAACTCTCATCCAATTTTTCATAAGCAGATTCTCATTCCTGACAAGATTCGAGTGATATTTATTTTATTCTCTTTGTTTGTTCCTCAGCGACAAGACCTGGAAAACCACCACCACCGCCGAGAAACTTGCAGTCTCAGGATGATTGCACGAGATCCTCGGACACAACGAACAAACCAGCTCGTCCACCGCCACCTCGCAACGAGGCAAAAATACCACCTCGTTTGGACAAACCAACCTTCTCGAAGACCTGGCAACCAGCCTCGAATCCATCAGCATCAGACTCGATTTACGCGAATCTTGGTAAGTTTCGGCCCATACAGTGTAACTAATAATGAGAGTTAAACGACTATAAGTATAAAACAACAGCGGCCATTCACACAATTTACATATACACAAGCGCAAACACATCATACATACATTTATCTACCAACAATGTTAACAGCCATGCTCACACGATACTCGCGCCTGCTTACAGCTTGCAAGCCAGGACGAACTGATAATATAATATAATACAATAATCGTTCATATCTCGAAACTAGTTGTTAATCGTAAACCTTACAGTATGTTTCTCTCTACATGTGTTTTTTTTTTGCTTCGAATTAGTTCACTTATTTTCTAACGTTTATTACCCGTTGTGTTGATTACTTTACTAATATATCGGGAGCGTCGGGAACGGTCTCGACAAATGATTCGCAGAGCCATATATGCGTAGTCTTTGACAGCCGATTTGTTCGTGTCATCGAAGATGACTGTTCTCTCTTTTTTTTTTTTTTTTTTAATTCTTAAAACCAAATCGCTCGCACTATTCGTCTCATTGGTTTCTCTTACATTGCTTAACGATATAATGTTACGTTCTCTCTATCTCTCTATTTTTAAAACAAAATTAATATTATTATTATATACGGACGTCGAGGACTGGCAACGAGCCTCTCGCGTCATCCTGTGATACGTCGTGCATTGCGCATTGTTTCGAATTTTTTTCATCACTTTTTAACAATCGATTCAGCGGCATAGTATAGGTGTGTTAGCATGTATACTCGGACCTACAGCGTATCTGAGAACGACCGAGGTGAATCCGAATCACCTGCGTCTCGATATTTTCAGCTATGATACGATCGTATTGTAAATAGACGATGAAACGAAAACAAGAACATACAAAAAAAAAACAAAAATACAACTGCAACGGAACGCCTGTAATCCAGATCCACTGAATTGTTTTGAAATAAAAAAGATCCTGCCTGAAATGAAAACGTTGAAGTACATTACTGTCTTTTTTCGGACCTGCAAAAAATTGTATCGAATGTTATTACTTCATTCGCACCTTCGTAATTGTCAGTCTCGTCGCGTCGACGAGTGTATAAAAATATGATTTCGTAGAACGTTCGTCGGTAGGACGTTGGATATCCAATACCGGGCATCAAAATTCGCTGCAGCTATGATCGAGCGCGCGACTAACGCTGCATGTATCGAGCGAAAGAAAAGTAATTATACCATGCATAATATTATTATACGTATCGGCATCGTGTGATGTCCGTCACGTATTCCTATTGCGTGAAGAGCTCGTATCAGGATATCCGACCCCTTTGTGTATGGTGGTTGAACGCAAGAAGACTAAAAAAGCAAAATTACAAAATTCAATCCTACCATTTTATTTCAACCGGGATTCCTTTGGAATGCGTTTTGCCGAACAAAGGTTGGTTAATCTACGTCGCGAATCGAACGTTATTTTCGACGAAGATAAAAGTCTGTCATGATGCCATGATAAGAGAAAAAGAATATGATCGTGAGTGTGCTTGAAAAGCCGGCTTATGTATGCAATGTCCCCGATCCCCCAGTTCTCGCAGCGTACGTACACTTAGGTACGTAACACTCTATCAGCGTTAGTTTTGTCTTTTCTTTTTTTCATAAGCACGTTAAATCAATTAATTAATTAAACAAATTTAAATAAAAAAAAAGAAAGTTTTTTTTTCTAAATGCGAAAGCTCAACAGCTCTGTAAAGTAATGTAGCTAGCCTGTAAAATGCCTTGTGTCTTGTGGTACTAACACTGGCGCTTGACGAATGGCGTATGGGCCTGCAGCAGCGGAGGATGTTACAGGTGAGGTGAGAAGTGGCCTGGCACCTTCCAAACCGCAGAGGACAGCGAGCATGAGAGATCAAACGTTAGTTCAACCACCGCTGAAGAAGCGAAATGCACCTTGCGAAATTTCCAACGGGGGTTATGAGAAGGAAGACGCTGTGAGACCACCTGCATCCGACTCGCCGGTAAATTTATAGAAAACAAATTTTTATTACATATTCGTTTATCTCGAGAATTGTTTACAGAATTATTTCGCTTCTGTTGGTTTACTTTTTATAAATATTCTAGTTTTTCATTTCTTTGCAGACTTCGAACGACAGTAACGTTTACGAATGTCTCTCGAGTTCACCGGAATGCGACTCGAATCTCGAGCTTCGTCGTGCGATCGGTTCTAGCGATCGTTCCAACTGCAAAAGAAAATCGGACAGCAGTGCTTTGGATCCTTGTGGCGGAGAGTTCAAGTATCATCAACCGACGTTCATGAGATCAACGTCACTTCCTTATTGCGGCAGCGAGACCGAGAGCGAATTGTACGCACCTTACAGCTTTTACACCGGTGACGAGGCACGCTCATTTACATTTCCTGTCGTATTTCATAGCGGGGTTATATAACTCCAAAAATAATTATCTCTTGGATCGTTATATCTTATATATAAATCTTATAATTTACATATGTCATAGGGTCCCGAAGAGGATCAGGACTGGAAGGCGAAGGAGGAAGAATTCGGTATGAATCGCGTGCGGCAACGAAGAGGAAGGAGTATAGTTCATCGGAGTTTAGAAGATAACTATGGAGCAGTCATTATAGCGAATCACGAAGCACTTGCACAACTGCTTGAAAGAGTACGATGTTTCATCTGGCATTAAAATATATTTTAATTTACACGGAAACAACGATTCGTTCTAACAATTGTTTTCTTTTTCAGCTGTATCAAGTTCCTCCGGTTCCAACGAATCTACGAGGTCTCAAAACAGCTAATCCTCGTCTCAATGACTTCGACATCGACACCGACAGCCTTTTGAAAACAGGAAAAAAAGTTTTCGTTTCTGCCGTATGGAATGAAAACGCGGTTACTCTTTGTCTCGCATTAGACATTGCCATGCCAATTTCGCGAAAAGAATTTTCTCTGAATCCGATCGTTGAATTCGTTGATATTGTTCCGGAGAAAATATCGTTGAAATACTTTGGTGGTAGAAAACGTGTAGAAGGTAAGTTGGTAGTGACTCAGAAAGGGTATGTAACTTGATTTTAATTAAAGGAAGTTTTTATCAACAGAATTGTGTATTTTGCAGCCTTTGTATCAATTTTCGCACGTATGCAAGTGAACACAGTGAAGTCATTCGCCGCTGAAATCTTCAGGGATCAGAAAACCGACGGATGGACGCGAGAGTCGTGTTTCATACTTTTGCAATTAGTTAATGCTCTAAAAAATCTTCAGGCTACGGGAATAGAGGAAGCACCCAAGAATCTTAGCAATTTTGTGATATGTCGTGAGGACAAGGATGCTTGCTACAAGCTCTATCTGCTTCCAGGGTGAGAAAAATTTATAAAATTACAAAAAAGAACTTTCAAATATTTTCTTAATTTTGGATAGTCAAATTTCACTTTTTTTGTTCAGGCGGAACATTGATACCAGTGACGATAGAGACGAGCAGCGAGTATCTCTGTGTCAGTGTGCGCTTATAGCTCTTCAAGAACTTGGGCTCGCTAGCAAACTGCCCGTCGTTCGGGAATTGTTGATGCGCGAACGCGCCGTCACCCTCTCACAGGTACAATTCTTATTAAATGGGAAAATGGGCATTGTATTATATATTCGCTATTAATAACAACGGTGCAATTAACATTAATTCGCAATTTTCTAAATAGGTCAAATCGGTTTTGGAATTTTCGCTCTGGGGACCTTCGGACGCTACACTCGGTATCATTAGAGAGAGAGAAGTCATTCTCCAAAGATGGCTGGATCTCGAGAGAGCGAATGTTCTTCACGCCTTGGTCAGAACGAGGTCACCACTCACCGTCACCGATGAGCATCAATTGATGTTTCTAGTCCGGACAAGCGCGAGAATGATGTGCGAAGCATCCGTGCTATTGGACGAGCAACAACAACGAGTTGGCTCGATCGAGTCGAATTGAAACATAGTGATATATGGACACTCTTACAATACGAGTTTTACTTGGTCCTATATGCCTCGACATGGTAGCTAAAACAAAAATGATTCTATTGCCATGCATGTGCACATATCCAACGATAAAGAAATATGGCACATCATGACTCGGCCCGTAAACGATCAATCTCGAGTCTGGAAATTTGCGACTCCTCTATCTCTCTACGTTATTCTTTTATATAACGAAAAAAGATCCATGGATCGAAGTATTACGCTCAATTACTATAATGAAAAAACGGTGCGATCGTAGATTTATACTGATGTACGAGTATAGATCAAGACCAATTTGAGATTCGTTGACATACAAAGAAAGAAGAGCGATGGTGCATTCATGTATATAATCATACATTTTCGTTGCAAATATTATTTATATAATCGACAATTGTCTACGTTGTTTTTTTACACAAGAGAATAAAAAATCTTTATATAATACACGAAGCTTAGCATCCTTGCACTTCTTTATAGCAGTAGAATAGATCGGAACCAAAAACCTTCATATTCTCCTTATATCGTTTATACTCCTTCCTTTTAGTTTTAATAAATAAAAATTCAATGAACTTAAGAGAAGCAACAAGCGAGTGAATGCTGTAGTCAATGGGCTTATACAGAGTTTCATTCTTGAATGTGGAAAGTGGCAGAATAATACAAGTCGAGAATACATTGTTAGAGAAGAAAGTAAGCCTTCGAACTTTGTTTCAAAAGGTACTACGAACGGTGCCGATATTTAAGGATCCTCTTATAGGCCATCCAGTTCCCATGTGACACTGCTCAGTGCAGTAGGATGCTTCTTCGCATGATTTATACACAGTAGGATAATTGATGTCTTCATCGAGATACATTAAATTCGTCGGGACGAAATCGTAATGAGCCTCATAGCTACTAATCTTTCCAAAGAATGGTACACTTGGTGTAATCTTGGGGCGCACACGTCCAGGAATTGTAGAATCTCGATGAAAAAATGGACCAAAAACTTCCAGTCTCTTTGGGCCAAAGCCACGACATTTTGGCAAATCGATGGCGTCGTAGAATGTTATGATATTTTTTTTAGCCACACCATTTTGATGATCCCAGTTGAAGTTACAGTGCGTCAATTGTGACGTAGTCATATAAGGATCGAGATGCTTTGTATAACCCGATTCGATCGGAGACACCGAGGACAATTTTTCTGTGCAGTGAGAAGGGATTGAGCAAGTCGCCTGTTCAGTTGGATTAGGATTCTTCCACGTTTGTGGTTCATAAACTTCTTTGTGCCGAAGGTTGCTAGAATCTTAGAAATGTTTACATTAAAGATTGTCATTATATACAATTTATAACAAATTATAATAGTACGATTCGGAACGAAGAGAAAGCATTGAACTCGGAACCTTTAGTAGTATATTCACAATTCAATGGTTTAGGTGGTTCAGCGAGATACTTCTCATGTAAATGTTTAAGCGTGTCTTTCGATGTCAATGTGGATCTTCGAGAAAAATCCGTGGAGCTACAGTTTGTTGGATATTTGGGCGCATACGATATTTTGTTGGTGGTTTCGAATCTTGTAAGCACTACAGGATCTTGCACTTTAAGGTCGTCACGAGCTTTTCGTTTAACGCGGACGTGAGTGAAAGGATGGTCGACGACATTATCGTAGAAATACGACCGTTTGTAGGAGGACTCGTCAGATCTTGCTTGACCATCCAAGTTTCGCCGTACGAAAGGTTTACAGGAGCACGAAGACATTTCATATAATTCATTTATGGTTTCATTTGCCGATAATTTTATAGTTTATAGCACACGATGTTTAACGGGCAAATTATAGAAAAAAAACAGGCACTCATTTCATTCGTGCAATCCGAGTTGACAACTTTACAGACGCTATTCATCAATAACGCCACAAGCAGAACAGACAGAACAAACACAGTCAGAGAACATAGAATATAGAATTACATGTAATAACGGGGCCCGTGTTAACTTTTGGCACGGAAAACGTAGTTCCACTTATGGGCTGTAGAGCGCGTGGCGATGTGCTACACACACACGACGCATCAGCTGTCACCTATCTCATCCTACCTCGCTTGCACTTATGTGTGCCTGCCGATAACTGTATCTCACTCGCTCTTGTATCAGCGGCACGCTCTTTCGACAATGTTACAGCGTTGCTTCGATAATTGCAAAAAAATAAATAGTACTCCTGCATATAGAGGATATAGAGTATATATATATATGACTACAATAGATTGCAGCCTACTTACCATGGGTACGAAATAGTTAACCCTTTGGTCGCTAAGATGTCGCAGAACCAACTCTCGAGGTTTCAAATTTTGTTGAGCGTTGCTGATCTCCCTCGTACTAACCATTAATGTGATTAGAATAATGGAATCGTCACGGTGATTGATTGCATTCCTGCGACCTAACCTCAAAGTATCCAGGCAATTGGAAGAGCTTTTATTGCGTATAAAAAATCGATTATTATAAATACGATGTCAAACATATATTGTATAATGTCGAAAGACGTTAAACGAGGCACTCAAGTACAAGTAAGCTCGTGATGATGCCTGTCAGTCGAATGTATTTGATTAGGGCATCGAAAATCGCAGTTTGTACTAGGGGCTTATTTTGGTGAAAGAGGTATTCTAAGTTTAAAAAAAGGCTGTGTTAATACATGTCAGTCGAAAATTCTTTATTTGGACATAGAAAATCTCACATTGTATCAGGATAATATAATGTCAAAAGAGGTGCAAGATGTATACAAGTGAGGACAAAGCACATACGCATACCAGTGCACATACACACACGGATTATAGATCAGACACATGTATATACATATTTATTTTAGCCATTTGGCTCGTCATGGGAAAATTAATTTTTCAAGAAAAGGCGGACTCCTTGAATACTCATACGTTGCGTGAACATCTTTGCTATCGGTCTCCTGTAATTTGCTATTCGATACATTCAATAAAGAAAAAATTACAATTTTGCGAATGAACTTATCAGCTATTCGTTAGAGGATAGTAATATTTTCAGTACGTTAGTACTGTAGTGGTGATTTAGTATTATACTTTCAGGGATATTGGATAAAACTTATTTATCCACTTACGTTAATAGACCATTAATGTAGAAATGTGTATTGTGTTACACAATAGACCGATACATAGAAACATTCATTGCTATGGGTAAATGGAAATTCATTACATGTTTTGGAATGGTGGTTCATACATAGACAGAGGCATTACACGATACGTCGGTATACATAAATCTTAATGAAAATTCTCGAATTGAATTATAAGGCAAGAATGTTGAAAAATGTGATATAAAAACACATGTTTTTGTAATGAAGTTTTAGGCGTGAAGAATTAAAAATTCACATGTTCTTGAATTCATCACTTCCATTGGCGTTGAGCATTAGAATGTTAGGATTTTCCTTCTCGAATGCAGTCGCGTCTCTTCCTCCTGGTCTTTCTTCCTGGCCCCATTCGCCCAATGTTCCCCTCATGACATCAGGCTGCTGTCGTAATTCTTCTTCCTCCTTCTGCGATATTACTAACGGTTTAATGATCAAACGTGAAAAAGTTATTATCCCAAATTTTACCCTAATGATTTTAATTTCCCTCAATAAATTTAAATTTTATCATAAAATTAATAATTTTTATCACAATTAATATATTTGAAATTTACCTGTTTATCTGCTTGAGCGAATTTATCGAACATATTTGCATACAGTTTTTTCTCTCTTGCGAGGTTCTGTTTTATGAAAGCATTACACACAGCAATCTGTTTAGCCGCAGCAACATTTTTCGGCTCCACCTTCAGTGTAGCTTGGAAATCTTTGATTGCCAATTCTGGTAATGTAAGAGCAAGATGGGCCTGGCCTCGTCGGAACAGCGCTTTTTCATTGATTGGGTCAATTGCCAGTATTTTGTCACACTCGGCCTTTGCTTTGTCATATGTCTCCGTTTTGAGGTAAAATAATGCGAGATTCAGGTGAACAGATACCATTAAATTGTCCCGTTCGCTCTTGAGATCCCCTTCGAAATCATCCTCACTATTCAAGTATGTCAGTGCTTTATTACCTAGCTTGATTGCCAATGTGTACTTTGACGATTTGAAGTAATTGGTTGCTTTGTCTTTGTATAATTTTGCTTGAGCAATTCTTTCTTGACTTTCAAGAGACCATGGCTCCGCCACCTTCAGAGATATGAGAAGATTTAGAAAATGCTAGTCAAATAAAGCTTGTTAAAAACACAAATTTTTCTCTTCATATACCTTCTCAAAGTTCTTCAACTCTACTATATACTCGACATCTGCATTTGGTGGAATGTTGAATTCTGCCTTTCCATTCTTTTTAAATGCATATTTGCTCTTGATCTTCAGTCTCGATTTCTCGCCATTGTTGAATTTTTCTAATGCTTTCTCTACTCCTTCTATGACACCAAACTCTTCACCCTCACCAAGGGCAAATTGAACATCTCTGTCTTCGTAAATTGTATCATTGTATTTGCCAGTCAGATGTACTGAAATGAAAAAACATTTAAATAATATTTTTTTAAAAATGAAACAATTATGGATTAATATGGGGAAAATAAGATATACTTCTGAAAAATCCATACCATCTACTATCGAACCATTTGTCGGATATTGACCACCTTTGCCAGCTGTTATTTGAAATCGTTGAATACTTCCATCTTCGTTCTCACTCAAGTCTTCACCCGTAAAATCAATCATTTCTACCTATATTTGAGAATTATATTCCTGAAAATTATGTATACTCCAATTGATGTGTATCAAATAGATAATTACTTTGAATTTCAATGTTGCGTTTGGAGGTATTTTTGGCGGAGAACCACGTTTTCCATAAGCATATTTGGGATCACAAGTGAGCATTGCAACCTCTCCCTTCTTCATAGTTGCTACTCCAATATCCCATGCCTTGATTACTGACCCTCGTCCAAGATTAAATTGAAAGGGTTCGGTACTAGAGTCAAACTCTGTTCCATCCAACAATGTTCCAGTGTAATGAACTTTTACTACACTACCAGAACTGGGAGCTTCATCTCCATAACCTTCTTTTAAAACTTCTTTCAGTACACCACCATCCTTTAGTGGGGAAATATCGACAGCAGCCATATTAAAGGTGGGCTAAAAGTATAATTTGTATAATTAAATATAAAATGCTAACTTTTTTTTAAAAAATGCAATCGTCAATAGGCAACTTATGCATGAAAGCATTTTGGATCTTTCATGCGAAGATTGTCACAATAGTATGCTCTAAAATAGTAGGCAAGTTTGTGGATCATCAAACTCTACAGAACCTTCTAGAAATGCCGGACGTTACAAGCCATAGTGAATGAATGAATGAATGAACATGTTAGAGAAAATTGCAATAAAATATAATGGGATAACCCCTATTAAATAAAACAAATGCATTGTTTTATGTTAACTTACATTTCAGCCAAACGATTACAGTAATTGGTTCCTTAGCGAATTGAATTGATTTCGCAAGATATTATGCTCTTACGTTCGTCTGCTCTCGGTAAATGCGCTCAAACTCGCTGACCAGTCGAATTGAGTTGAAAGCTAGCTGAAAAATGAATACCGGAGTCATATCCTCTCTATAATGAGTGTACGCGTTCGACGATAGAGGGTACAGTATAGCTATTCCAAGACGCGGGAAATGATTATCTATTACGAATATTGAGTAATGTTTTTAAAAATCGATTACGGAGGTGTTCTTATTGCATAACGCCTAAACGTTTAAAATTATCCTCTAAATACAATATGTATTGGTATACAAGCGCGTAATCGAACATCATATAAAACGACAAAACTACGTACAACACATTAGATTTCATCAATCGCTGATAGATCTACTGCTGGTATTTTAGACACAACCCAAACAGTATTTTTAGTTCGTAACTGAAAACATTAGGGTCCTAAGAGGGCGCGATTATACGACGAATTCATGAAGAACGAAGAGGTTATGTTTCCCAATGTTTCCCGATACTAGTGCTTACTGAACTGATTTTGAACATAGAATTTGTATGATACTAATTATTTGTTGTTAGTTATAATAATCGTAACATTTATTTTCTTATTGATATCCTCCGCTTTCCTGCAAACATCCTTGTCAAAATGCTACGTAATATTATTTTCAGGAATGGTTGAGGATTGAAATACGTTTTTCCTCTGTGATATCACATGATATATTTATCTTGAATATTCGGCGCTTTTCTATTATTATTATGTGTATAAGACGGTCTCGAAATTAGTTTATTCTCACACATATTTTCCGTCAATATTTTAATTTTCTTTTTTAACAATTCGCTGTTCATAACTCATTGATGTTCCGTGATTCAGTGACTTCTGACGTATATTTTTATAAGAGTTTATTACATTGCAATTTTAACATTGATATCCTCATTTATTTTGCAGCTGCAAATGTGTCTTATATCAATATTCGAATCTTGACTAATTCACTTTTGCCATGTCATATTGTGGAAAGCTATGTTCTCTGATATTGGCAGAACATTTTGGTTCAATTATTCAAACAATCGGCGATCATCTCTACAAAAATGGTACTCAAACATTGTCGTTCCTTCGGGGTACCAGTGGTCTTCCTATCACCAAGGTATACTTTATTGTCGAATATATAATAATATTTATTCAAATGGGTGCGATTGTAAAACTTTTGTTTATGATCAAATTCAGATCAAAGAATCACTGTGTGTGCTGATAAAACATGGCCTAGTAACCCATGAACGGACTGAGAAGGCCATGACGTATACGATTCAACCTGATCGAATTATTATGATGCTGCGCTATTCGAGGTTGGTTCTTTCAGGATATTTTGTAAACCTTTCAAGTACATCTAAATTTGGATAACGATTGTCATGTTTGCAGATATCTGTATTTTGTAAAGAAATGTTGCGGCGATGAGTGCGAGATGATTCTTGAAGAAATACTACGAAATGGATATGACACAGCATCTAGAGTAATTGTAAGAACTTGTGAGAAGTTGGAACACACCGAATGTGAGTTTCTGCCTTGTCCATTGTTCTCTTGAACTATTATGATTGACATTAGAATGACATGTTTATTTTTGTATTTGTCTCAGCCTCAGCCTCAACATCACCGGTAGAAATGAAAGAAAAGTTTGAGCTACTAGCTAAAAACCAATTTTTGATGCGCTGTTTGTGTACAGAAGGCGCTGCGGAAAGTCCTAGTGATAAGCTCGAATTTGATGTGCCAGATCTGAACATGAAAGCTCTGAGTACAATTCTTGCTGGAGGTAAGGATGATCCAGGCGATGATAAAATTTACTGGAGAGTCAACTTTGACCGTCTTATACAGGATCTCAGGTGAGTCATCGCATGCTTGTAAGCATTTTTCATTGCTGAATTCATGAAATGACTTTTGCATTAAGGGATCAGATAATAGTTCAAGCCACAACAAGAATTCTTGACGAGAATGCCGGGGAATTGATGAGACAGTTGCTGTATCTCATGTATATAAGAACAGCGTCATGGGCAGATACTTCAAATCCTATACCATTCACTGAGATAAAGGACTCAATTAGGAAGTTGGATGTCCCATTCCTATATCAATACATCGATCATTATCTACGACTAATCGGTAGGTTCCTCACAATAGCCCCTCTACCATCTGGAGCGTCGTCGAAAAAGAGCACAGTGCGCCGATTCTCAGTATTTTCCCATTTTTATTGTAGAAGAGGATTCCAGTCAGTTTTTGAGACGCGTTGGTGATTCGGGTGGTGGTCAATATAGTGTTAATATGAAAGAAGCTTTCACTCAATTGGCATGGGCTACTGTCGAGAACGTTGTGATGGAACGATTTGGTTCTAAAGCTGCAAGAATATTCAGGTAAATATCAATATTTGTCTCGGTACGATAATTCTATACGATAGATACATAGATTCGTACATAAGACAAGTCAAATATTTATTATACTGAAATTTCAGATTAGTTCGAAGCCGAAATTTCATTGAGCAGGAACAAATTCAACAATTGGCGATGATACCGGCCAAAGAGGCCAAACACTTGACTTATACTCTCCTACAAGAGAATTACTTACAGATGCAGGAAATGAAGAAAACGGGCGTATCTTCAGCTCCATCGAAGGCATTTTTTCTATTTCACATAGATCTGAATCAAGTCGTACGCATGGAGATCGAGCATTGTTATCACGCACTGTATAACATGATGTACAGGCGCGAATACGAGTCAGCTGTTAATCGACGAATGATCGATAAACAGATGCGCATGCAGGCGCTTACGAGTAATTTGAAAGATCACGGAGCGACTGAAGAACAATTGGCAGAGGTCAGCGACTTTGACGTTTATCCAACAATAAATCAATACCCGATTTGTTTCATAACGACGATCTTTATTTAATCTTCGCGCATTGCAGATAGCCGAGATGATGACACCCTCGGAGAAACAGCAATTGGATAAAGTTCAGACGGTCATCAAGAAATTGGGCGGGGCTGAATTGCAAACCGAAGATACGCTTTTCTTACTCCAGATGTATCTTCGTTATCATTGAATAAAATAAATTTTCCAACGGATGAAATCATTTATGTAGTCGTTTATTTATATGTAATAATGATTACGGTTGTAAAATACAAACAACAAAGAGTACCTAACTTTTAAATTATTATAATAAATATAATGATACATCTATATGTATTATATAATAGCGCTGTTCTCCTATTGTGATACAGTGCAATTTTGATGTCACTATCCCACGAGGAAAAGTCACATCTAGGATAGTTTGTGTGTCATGACTGGCGATTCGTTTGATGTGATAAGTTTTAATTACCATATTATCTGTGATTATATATATATACGCATATATATACATATATAATCGACTACGAAACTTCCTGCGACAATAAATACAGTTTCTTTTTTCTTACTTCTTTTCTTGTTCACACACACGCTTCGCGTGATTTTTCATTTATTTCTTTTTTTTTTTTTTGCATTAGAGGTATGAGCGCATCTTCTATCGTTTGGTCACAGCCGAATAGCGCTAAAACTTCCAAGTCCGGGGATCGTGCACGGTGCACAGACCGTCGAATCTCGCGATTCGCTGCATCTTGCCTATTGATAGTCCAAAACAATCTCGAATACATAAGTAAATTGCGTAGCTACTATATAATTTGTATAAACAGCCGAAAGAGCGGAAAAGCTTTGGAAATAACAAAAAGGAAATTCCTAGCCGTGACTTTTCCATTGTTCAGCTAATATGCTATTCTTCATTTTTTTTTCTTCCTTCCTTTTTTTTTCCTCGTTCCTTCATTTTGTTTACGGCTCACCTTAACACCTTTCGTTTAATAAAGCCACAGAACTCGTTCCAGCGTTCGCATACAATTCTTCATTAATTATATCCTTATCGTTTCAAATTCAATTTGTTCATACGATTAGCAGAGAAATTAGTTTATTTCCGTCGTTTATTTATTTATTAATCTTTTATTTTTTTTTTGTTTCAATTTATTTCGCACGTTCGTTCTAAAAGTTGTAATTATTTTGATTGTATGCCTTTTTCATGTCGTTCCATATATCGAACAACTACACGATCGTTCGATGCAACACGTGTGTTAAGGTGGCCGTGAGAATGTCAATGGCATCAATACTTGCGTTTAATTGCTTCTTTTTTTCTCTCGCTTTCTCATCATTTTCACATACTCTCTTCGTTCCACTCGCTCATTCGCGAGCACTCACATACACACATACATACACGTACACGCGCAGTCAATTTTCAACCAAAAATCGCGCAACTATTTACATCTCTCGCATACATACAAAGATCCCTACGAGTAACGTCGTACCTACGACTAAGTCCGAATTCAGTAAAGCATTACTTTATTAATGGTGTGTGTTTGTGTGTATATACAATCATATATACACATATATGTGTATATATACATATATATATATGTATATACACACACGCGCACACATATATTTTTAATCATTAACAACAACGTACATGTAAATGAAGTGAATGCTTGGAATATTGAGATTGGATGTTAGTTCCACGTGTTCTTTTTCTTCTCTTTAACGTTAGGTGTATACCATAATATTAGTAGCGTATTCGATTTACAATTTACTATTCGTACAGTTTCGCCCCGTTTTCTTTACTTCACTGGTTGCTTCATTAAAGCCGGATAAAATAAAAGAATGAGCAAATTGCGATGGCTCTCGTTTATAACCACCCAATAATTAATTATCCGGAAAAAAAGAAGAACGGGTCTGTTTGTGAGCGTGTATGTGTCTGTCTGTTTGTGTGTCTGTCTGTGTGTGTGTTTATTTGTATTTGGGAGGGGCTGTATTACTGCAGAGGTGTGCTCAGAACCGAATGATATACTCAAATGGCAACTTTAGATTTTGGCGAAGGTTTGTTTTGTTTTGTTTTTTAATTAAACAATTTTTTTTATTATTATTATCAATTATCCGATTAATAATCTGGCAAATACGTGTGCACTTGGGGAAAGGGAATGAACGAGAAGAAAGAAAATAATGAAAATATGGCACATTAACGAGTAAAATGCAAGGAGGGCAGCTTTTCGCGTACGACAATTCGTGATAAGTAATTTTTGACTCGCTAAAGCGTGATATCACGCGCGATGCGAAAGTATTTTGAAGTAAAGAAGAGTACAAAAATATTGATGCGAGAAAGGGGTGGAGAGGGAGGAGACGGGATCGGATAAGAAAATAAACGTCTTTGGAGATAACAACTGGCAATGGCAATTGGGGATTGGATCGAAGTGCACAGGTAAAATCCAATGATCGTACGACTTTGTATATAATTGTAATTTGGAACCAAAGTGTCGCTGATTAATCCGTGCAGTCGTGAAATTTTGAGAAGAACGGTAACAGTAGCGAATGTATAATTCCCTCTGTTCAATGGGATTTAATTAATAATTTCCCCAGAAAACAAAAAGCCAACTCGAGCGTATCAACCCAATCGACAATTTTCCGTTCTCAAGGCTCAAATAATAAATCATTATTCCACGTGCATCGCGTTTTTGACGCGACAATCTTTAATCGTTCCTTCGTTTTTCTCTTTTCTTTTTTTCTATTACTTTGTTCCTTATCTTTCTCTCATAATCTATTCGAATGTGACAATAACAAAACAAACAAAAGAAACGACGAGTTTTGGCTCGGCCTTACGTCGCACGTGTCGTATAAGTCTCGTGATCGTACAGTTATTAACTTAGTTACCGTCGCAAAAAAAAAAATGAAAAAAAACGTCTTTCGTTAAGACTGGCACGTACAACCTCGTGTTCACCGTTTACGGGTATTCGTTAGAAACTAAAGCTAATCGCTCAAATAAAAACGGCACGCGTCGCTTCATTAGCGGCCAACGGGTAGCAGCTTTTCGACAATTAATAATCGTGATAAACGAATCTAAACGATATTGATAAATCCAGCATTAATGAACGAATCGTTACTAAACGACGATAACGCTTATCGCAATTAACATTATTTACCTAAGCGTTTCAATTAATTACACATACGGCTACGTAGGTACATCACAATTAATATAGTTACACTGTACAATAATAATATTGACGCCCTTGCATCGCTTCTCTCTTCATTCGTCTCTATCTCTCTTGTTCTCTTTTTCTTCTTCATTTTCCTCTTTAATGATTTTCTTTTTTTGTAATTTTTGTTTTTTTCTTCTCTTCTTCTCGAGGATGAATTTGATCTAGCCTGGTGCATTGTACAACTCCATTATATACATAAAATAAATATTATCAACATTAAGCTATCCTACGCATGCGCCACGCTGTGTTTTTTTTCTTCCTGTCGTACAGAGTGAGCGTGTGCTCTATGATGCGTCTTATCGGGAAATACGCACAGATACATCGAGGATACTGGCTCTCTTTATAAAATTATATTTAGGTACATTGTATATGTGTATATATACATATATACGTATATGCGTGTATGTATATATACACACACACATACACACACATCCGCACACACCCACGCACACATACATACATACATACATACATATGTATATATATATATATATATATAAATTGCACTGATTATAAATAATAAAAAGAAACAAAAAAAAAGACGGTGAAAAAAAGGACACGTAAGAAGTTAATTACATCGAGTTTTCACGTCGAGCCAACGAGGAGAGTCGAAACTTAGAGGCCTTCGATATTTAACCCCCTTGACCCCCGAAAGCGCTATTTGGCACATAAGTATTATCACATCAACTTTTATCCGCTCGGTCAACAGTTACATGGCTTTTACAAGCTCTAGCCAAACGATGCTCTTTCTCTTTTATTACGACCGATCACTTTTATAAACACACACGCGCACACACACGCACACACGCACACACATGCACATCTTTGTATATTCGTGCGTCTGTGTATGCGTGTGCGTGTATGTGTGAGTGTGTGCGTATTTTATTTCAGATCAAAGTCCAAGCTCGAAACGTGAGAGATAATCGTACAACGATACGATATTCGTAGAGAGTGTGAGAAAAAGAAACAACGTAACAATGCCTTTCGCAATAATTTGTTCGTACGTGTACGGCAATTGATAAATAACATTAATCTCGAAATAATTCAATAACAATATTAAAGAAAAAAACAGAAAAAATAAGAAAGAAAGAAGAAAAGAAAAACTGCGAAAGACTTCTCGCTCACTCAATATTTCTCTATCGCGCATTTTTTGTTTTTCTCACGGTCAACCCTTTTGGTCATACGAAAAATTTCCTCTTTTTTTTTTTCTTTCACCCTTGTCTCGACTAACTTCGTAGCAATTATATACGAGAAACAATAAATTAATGATGAAAATACTATAAGTACGACGCTTGGAAATTTTGTATGGCGTTGTTTTTCCCGCCACTTCGCGCATTGGAAAGGTTCGAGGATTCCACGTGATTGTATTTTTTTATTTTTGTTTTTCTCTTATTCCCGTTTTCTTTTCTCTGTTTCAATCGTACGTAATCTCGAGCTCGCCGTATTGGCCCTAATTAGATTTTTTTTCTCCCTTTTTAATTATGTATGCGTTTGTGTTTATGTGTGCGTGTAAACATTTTAGTTCGCGTATTAAGAATCGGTCGTATACGATGGGTGCGGTTGTGTCGATTCCCACGATCGCGACGATACGATCGAGGAACACGGTGTTACGTTACGCGTTTGGTGGCCAGGGTCGAGGATCGATCTCGTTCTTTATTCGTTCTCCTTTATTTGTTGCTCATTTTGTTTGTTTGTTTGTTTATTTTGTTAATGCGCGACCATTATAATTTTCACGCAACGGGCACGCGACACTGAGAGACACATCGGGACGGGCTTTAACAGCGCGTGGCTTTGCCGATGATGTCGCACTTACACCGATCCGCGGCTACAGTTAGAAATAGGAACAAGACTCTTGGCCCACTTCACCGAAAAAATCTCGATAGGACGAGACACGAGTTTGCGACTCGGCGCTCGTACGATCGTAAACGATATTTCGGGGCAACCGTCTTCGAACGATTTCAGAAATTACACATGGCGATTGTTTAGATTTTTTATTGAAAAAATTCGTTTTTATCCATATTGAACGCTTTATGCGTCACGGGGTCGAAAGTGACTCCGAGAGAAACGAGCGAGGAAAATAGATAATTCGCAATCGTCCACGTTCGCGCGCGTTATTCGAGATTATGTAAGTCGTGTAAGTATCCGCATCAGCGCCGCTCCGTGCTTCATTGTACCAATCATATTTTGGCAAACGGTTAGTTCTAGTCCATTATCGAGATGTCTCAATGTATTTAAGATAGAAAATCAACGTGTCGCTGCTGAATCGTTCGAGAGCCATTTCTTCTTGTTTTATCGTGTTGTTCCAAATTATTTCGAGCTTATCGTTGATTAACCAATTGAAATTATGCGAGCTATCCGAATATCGTGTGTATCATCGAGATATTTCTATCGTATAGTCGCACAGTGGACAATATTCGTTTTGTTTTTTTTTTATAATCGTGCCGTGATCGTTTCGATCCCCACGAACAACGGCATTTCGGTGTCTCCCGTTCAAGTCTCTTATCGCGTCGCGTTCTCTTTGAATATCGATACGAGTAATCTCGGCAAGAATGTATATTTCAAAGAATAACAAAAGGAAACGCCCATTAAAATTTGTCCTCGAACTTTTATCACTATCATGAATGCCCGTGAGGATAAGATCTTCGAAATACCGGAAAAGAAGATTCGCAAAAACTCGGAGATGAATTTATAATGTATATATTTGTACGTCGATTTTCGTTCCATCGAACGAATTTACGATCGTGAGATAATTTAACGTTATTTATAGGTTTCGAGAGGTGTAGTGTGGGGGTTTTGGGGGAGGAGGGAAGGGGGATGATCATTCTTACGAAGAAAGATCCTTGTTCGTCTCGATTCTCGAACACGATCTAGCCAATTCGTTATTTCATCGAGAAACCGGAGTGTAAAAAACCCGAACTAATACGTGCGGGAATGATTTCGCGTCGTCGATCGTCGTCGATCGTTCCCAAGACTGGATCTTTCACACATATCCACATATATATGTGTGTATATATATATATATAATTTTATCGATATATATATATATGGCATATTGTGATGACACCTCTACCAGAAGAGTTCGCGCACTAGTCTTGATGCTCCGGGCTGCCAGATCGGCTGACCCGGAGCGGCGGTTCAATCCTCGTCGTGATGCTGCCGCGGGCTCGCGTCGTAACCACCGATCGAGCCCGAATTGTCCGGCGAAAAGTTCAATATGTCGGTCGGCGATAGACTGTCCTGGGGATAATAGAACGAGGGATGATCCTGACTGGGTCCTGCCGTGCCGTTCAATAGCGTTGCGGGCGGGGATACCGATGGTCTCGCCGATGGTCCAGGTCCGGATTGATGATGCTGACCACCGAGTTCCGAACTAACGGGCGACAAAAAACCCATTTCCGGTCCACCTTCGCGACACCATAGCTGTCGCATATCCTGTCGACGTTGACGCATCAACGACTTGTACTCGGATATTCTCATTTTCTTGCCGTCGACGATGCACGTGCGCTTCGGACGTGGCCTGTACCTGTAGTCCGGATGTTTCTCCATGTGAAGCTTCGAAAGACGGGACTGTTCCTCGTAGTAAGGCTGCTTCTCGGTATTCGACATTCCTTTCCATGTCGCACCTTTGAGACACGACATCGAACAAAAGAAAACTCAAGATTGAATCGTACCGTGAGAGGGCGCAGTGTCGATCTTTCGTTCGACGCTTTGCAAATATTTAAAAGCGTATAATTATTCATACACTCACCAAGTATTTTCGATATGTTGGAATTGTGCATGTCCGGGCATGCTTTGAGAATTTTTCTACGCTCGTCCTTGGCCCACACCATGAACGCGTTCATCGGCCGCTTGATATGTGGCTTGCTCTCGCTTTCGCGCTTCTGCTGTCTCACCATTTTTGCTGCGTTACAGAGAATAAGAAAAAAAAACAAATATTTTAAATATTCCGTGTTGTACGTATCGATATGCTTGGACGAGTCCTTCGAAGAAACGGGCAAGAACAGGAGAGGGCTCGTGAGATTTGCGAGAAACGTTGCTATATTAAACATCGCGCTGTCATCCTTGCGAGACTCGTCTCGTCTCGTGGGAATTTCGACACGTATGGAAAAGCTACGTTCGAACTTTTGTACGTATCGAAACACGTACGCTGTTACGTAAGAAAGCGCTACGAGTCATACCAACGTTTCTCGCTCGACCACCATTTTATTTTTTTATCTCTCGCACGCTTCGTACTTTAAGACACTGCGTGGCCAGTTTACGTGACGTCGAATCGCCGCGTGCGACAGAAAGAGAAATGAGTTTTAAAAGGGTTCTTACCTTTTTCCGTAATATCCTCGGGGACTTTGTAGCCTGGATCTCGCCACACTGAAAATTTACAACGATCGAGTTTTATAAGCTGTTGAAATATTTCATACGTCAAGGAATAACGGTATCAAGGATAGGAAAAAGAAATGTCAGACTTGTAAGAATTTATCCGTGTTGATAATGCTGCGGATAAATATATACGATCAAAATTATCGTAACTCAACCGACCGGGACTGAAAAGTCGCGTATAGGTATTTTAATTTCCTCTAGCGCATTCGCTGTAAATTATCGTTTACACCATTTGTCATTTGGACGCATGCATCTTGGATTAGATGAAAAAAGATAACGACAGGAAGGACGACGATGACGAAACTCACTTTGCTGCGCCGAGAGAAAGTCGTGCTCTTCCTGAGGAGGTTCGTCCCGACCGCCGGAATGTTTCATAGGTCTTTGCGACTGCGACGAGGGAGCGATCGCTCCTGGATTAGGTGGCAAGCCGTATATCCCGTGCATGGCAAAGTGTTTTTCGACCGCCGCTGCTGCGGCCGCGGTAACCGATCCTCCCGGTCCACCTGTTTCGCCCTTGCCCATAGATTTCACTGCGAAACAATAATTGGGTAAATCAAATTTGTTTTCTCTATCTGGAGTTTGTCACGTTTTTTTTTATTTGATACGAAATTGTTGTTTTTACTGGGAGATCAAAATGCAATTCGGTGATACTTACTTGGCGAGGATAACGAACCCAGACGAGGTGGTAGCCCGGCGTATGGTAAAGTTGGCAAATAATTTCTCGGCATCGGTAGACCGGGTGGAAAAAATTTTGGTGCGGTTGCCGCGAGTGGCTGTTCCTGATGACCGCTGCTTCCCGCCTCCGTCGAGTGAGAGTCACTCTCGGGGGAAGACGAGGCTGGCGCTCCCGACGACGAGGACTTGGGTTTCGTCAGATTTAAGGGCGCGTCCGGGTCCTGAAGTGGCGGTGCTGTTGGCGTTGTCGCCGACGGTACGGGAGTAGGCGATCTCTCTTTTTCCATTTGCGTCGTTATCTGTGCAAGTTGAGACGTCGCCCAGCTTTGAACTTCTCTGTGATTGCTGTGATTATTGATTATCTACGAGACAGAAAGTATCGAACGCGATTCGTTAAAAAAACCATCCGCTTTCCCTCTTGACTTTCGTTTAAGTTTTCGAATCATTTAACAAACTTTCATGACACGTTGAAACTGACGTTTAACCCTTTAATACATGAATTATGAAGAAGATGGAATCAACATTTTTTTTTTAGTAAAACCCTCTTTTATCTGTCTCTCTTAATGTAAACAAACTGTAGCAACCACATTTGGCTTTATATGCGGTAAGGCGTTCAAACGAAAGAGAAATTTGTGACTGTTTGTTCATCCTAGTTTCCAATCTAAAGGGAGTAATTAAATAAAACGAAAGAATTCGGTAATCGAAAACTATTCGTTTTCATACTTACATTAGCGATTGAATTGATATGTTTGTTTCCGGTCGTAGCCGTCGATGTAGGCGGTGGCATAGACGTCGCGGGCATCCCTCGTATCTGCTCGAGAAATGGTAGGAACATGAGCAACTGCGGATCCGGCATATTCAACTGGCCCTTTGTTATCTGGGCTTGAAGCTCTTGTATGTTATATTGCATTATGTGCTCCTGCTGTCGTTTCAAGTGTTCCGTTTGTAACCGCTGCATCTCGATCTGCTTTTGCGAGTCGACGGCCATGTGACTCGGATACGGCTGAAATTTACACAAATGGAAGAACCCTTTAAGTCGAATTACAAAACAGTGAGAGAGCCAAGTTTACACACGCGCGTATCGTATCAAAGTATAAGCCAGTTTGAAACAAAGCACGCATTGTTTTCAACCCGACTGTTAGCGACAGAATTTGCCTTTACCGAGACCTTTCGCGAAGATCGTGGTCTCGTGAAGCAAACCTCGAATTCGACTCGTTTTGTGAGACTGGCACAAAAGCATTGTTTTTTTTGTTAACGTAGTTCAATGCCAGGGACCTTGATGAAACTCGATTCAATTTTTATTTATGGTTATTCAATCGATCATCAATCCTCTTGACTTGATAATAATCGATAAAAATAAAAACAAACATTGGGAAATCTCGCCTTGACGAACAAACGAAAAATTCATAGTACGATAAGCCAGGTTGGAATAGTTCTCTCGTTCCATATTGTAAGTAGAAATATTAAATACCTCTTACTACACACATACGAACTCGCATATACACTCTAAAGCAACAATTTATTCAACTAGCTACCAACATAATTGTGCACCGCTGTTATAACCGGCTCTCCTGCTCTGGCTGTGATCCAGACATGCTTGAAGTTTAAAGTCTATTTTGGACGATAAGGAAGACATTTATTCATTCGCTATAGAGATGAGAGAGCTGTGCCCCCAGGGTGCACCGGGAGTACGTCATAAGCTATATTGTATACGAATACACGAGCACGCTAACGTCACACATATAATTATACACACGGTCGTGCTTTATTAACGTATATAGGTAGGGAAACGCGCCCCCTTATTATAGACGCGAGCACACCTCAATCCGAATTATTAATCCTACCAGCTGGTTTTCCGGCCGTTTCTTGAAACACGAATGACCCGTGAAGAGCATCGGTGGATCTCTCGTGAAATTTCGTCAACGAGAGAGAGAGAGAAAGAGAGAGAGAGAGAGAGAGAGAGAGAGAGAGAGAGAGAGAGAGAGAGAGAGAGAGAGAGACTCGATTAATATCGGTGATATTAGAGATATAGGTAGGCGACGAATTTTCGAGCAACTATATTAACGCACGGATTGACGTAAAGACAGATTTGAAAATGCGCATATAGAAAACTGACTATGTCGGACGCGATGCCGAAAGAAAAAAGAAAATCGCGAAATCGTGGATTTGGCGACGTTCGAAACGAAAATGAAACAGGTGCATTGGCGCTTATTAGTTGGTTGCGTGTTTATCGTTTACGATGTTACATGTAATACGGTTGACCTAGAGCATGGTCTGTCCTTTTAAAATTGTACTTTCGGAATTCCATCGCGCTAATGTTACGATTAATTTGGAACTACTGCATTGGCAATATCGTGTATTTCGTCCTCTGGTGAAGACGAAATTATTTTGTTATTCATTGCAAATTTTAGCTGGTATAAAGGAACTCATTGTAAAAAATTGATGTATGATGAATTGTTGATCGAATGAAGTGGCGAAAGGTTGAGATATATTGCAAACTCGATTTTCCAATTTTTAGACGTTTTTCTCGAAAATATCGAAATATCAGAATTTCAACTGGGGTGCAAGCTTGTCTTGCTAGACTGCTGTGAATCTCAGTATCGATTTCTGCAAAGTTTGCCTGGAGATGAAGAGTGGAAAACTCAAACTCAAAATTATGGAAAAATGATCGCTGTTGAATGAATCAAACGTCGGATCGAATTGAAAATTTAAAAAACCACGAAAAAATAAAATTATCACTATTTGAATCATCCTCTAATATTTTGATCATAGATTAAACCGGTCGATTTTTTTCCCTCGAATCAACTTCCATAGTACGTTAATTAAATTGTAATTCTAATGGAACATTCTGGATAATTTGAACGTGAATATTTCTCGAGCTTAATCATTCGATAATCGGGGGAAAAGAGCGAACGAGAGATTCGATGCACTGGTAGCAGTTAAGAGGGGGATGGTGTGAGGAGGGTTGGGATGAAAATATATAGCCGATGAGGTTTCATTATTCATCCGTTGAAGCTCAGTTATGCCGATGATACGTATCCATGACAGTTATACCGCCCACAGTGGCTAAATATAAACAGGCGGGGTGCCAAGCAAGTTCCATTCACATTCACGTACACACGAATTGCGCGTGCGCGCGATTTTCGCGTTCTCTATGCGAGGACGATACGAGATGCCCCGAGTTAGATAGAAAGAGACAGACCGAGAGTCAGAAATGGGAGGGAAGGAGGAGGAGGAGAAGGAGGAGGAGGAGGAGGAGGAGGGGGTAAACAGGGTAAGAAAGGGCAAGGGGAGGTGGATGGGGTCGAGGGAGGATCGGAACGAAGAGAGATGAGAGAGGAGAAGCGGATGAGCTTGCGCGGTTTAGTGAGTGGGCATAAGAATATGAGAGGAGAGAGAGGGAAGAGAGAGCGAGAGAGAGAGAGAGAGTGGTCGTTCTGAATATGCATCCGCGCATTGACGCCAACTGCGCGGACTAAAATTAGACGCGCAATTACCGAAACATACCTACCCCCATAATCTGCGAGCGGGTGTGTGCTTAGCTATACCGCGGTTACTCCCCGGCTACGAAGCGCTCTTTCTCTCTCTCTCGTACTCTTCTACGAGATTCTCGATGGACCCTTCGTCGCACCAGTCGCAAGATATATTATTCAAAGATTGGCAAATATTTCCTCGAAGATCGATCGACTCGATATACAAAAATTACAAATTCTGGTAATGGAATATCGTACCATAAAATGGATGCACATCGAATGGACATGTATATCTATATATACACATCGTCAAAGGTTTTGAGGTAAGGGAACACAGCGTATCGCGAGAATCTATGCGAAGTAACAGAACGAAACGATACATCCGCAATAGGAACAGAGAACGATACGTGTGTCGGAAGAAGAATCCGGTATATAGGAAATATATATGAATGCGTATGTGTACTCGTATACGTACATATAGTCAGGAGAGAAAGACAGCGTACCATTGGGGAGAGAGAGAGAAACTCACGACTGCGGGCTTTTTCAGCGAACCGCACGGACATCAAGGAATCCATAATCATAGATCAGAGAAGTAAAAGGTATGGACTCCGTTCGCATGTATACGAATAACCATAATACATATAAGTACAGTATGGTCGATATATACATATATATATCTACGTATAACTGAGCAAAAGGAGAGCGCGAGAGTACAGAAGATCTAATATAGTAGAAGGATAGAGAAAGACGTTGCGAGATATATATAATCGCGTATATCGTTTATCGGCCAATGTTTATTATCCATACGCCCGTCTAATCCTTTTGATATCCCCTACACTCCGCGTACTCCTCGCTCGATGTGGTACGCTGCATTCGGTGAATAAACAAATTGCACGATTATCGCGACTTTGCCATCCCTGTGCGTGTACACGTACACACCCATATATGTATATATGTGTGTAAGGAGAGAGGGAGAGACGAAGACAGAGAGAGAGAGAGACCCTAATGTATAAATTGAAGCTTCTGCGTTTCGTCTCGCGATTTTCTCGTAACCGGTATTATATTAATAATTCTCTTTGGCCCCGATAATCGGTCACAATATTGCACCACGATACGTTGTATATATATATATATATATATAGTCGGCTTCTGTTGACCGACTATTCTCGATCTCTTTACATCCGTTCGCCGATCTATTCGCTATAGGCACCGTGATTACATATATATATATATAATAATAATACTGTTATTTATTCGAAAGATTATGAAGCGTGAGAGTATGCGAGCGACTAGAAGCTCGTTCCATATTGAATGAGAGGAGTGACGAAGGCCCACGAGGCAACGTCACAAAGACGACTTTGTTTCGTTTCGTGCTTGCGTCATCGTTTCTTCTTGACGCCCATACAGACAGTATATCCGTACATACTGTATAAAAGCGTAGCACATGATAACGGCCCAGAACAAATCGCTTTACCGCATTATTTCTCGAGCCGGACTTCTCTCGCTCTCGTCGTCTGTTTTACTCTGCGTTATTATATAGAAGGTATTCAATCCGTGGCAGACGCTTGATTCTTTGTACGACGAACCGAAATGAGATAAACGCGCAATAACAATTATCAGGAACGATATGGCAACGGAGTATCAAAGGATATTCATTTTTCAAACGAATATTTTTCGACTCTTTACGCACGTGCAATGTTTATTATTGTAGGTATCGGTTACTTCTTGATAACCTGTCAGTTATCGTTCTTGTCGTCTTATCGATACGACAACGACAATGCGAATACGTCGATGTCATCGACGCTTCGTATCTCACGGGATCGCGCGGAGACGCGCCGGAGGCAGAGACGAAGAAATGGCGTTTGCGTCAAGTTATCATCCCGTGTCTCTTCGCGAGTAACGTATGGAGTGAAACGTAAAAAAGGGGTGAAAAATAAAGTTACGAAAGATGGATGCATGCCGATACGTATGCCTAGACAAGACTTCTCTTGTCTTCGTAAAAAAAAAGAATCTGTCTTTCTTTCATCGAGTGTCGAGGGTTTGGTACAAAATAAAGATAATGTGCGAGTGGGATCCCTCTTTACGCCGAGGGAATGAAGAAAAACGGATACGGAAAATCAAGTCGAAAGAAGTGGGACGAAGTAAGTAGTCGAGGTGGAAAGGAGAAGAAAAAATAAAACGAAAAAGAAAAGAGAAATAGCATCGTCGAGGTGGCGGGAGAGCGAGAAGCTATAGTCCTGTTTCGTAGAATATCTCGTTTCTTTCTCGATGATCCTCGCGACGTCGTCGCGCTCGTCCGTGGCTGTTCCTTCTCCTCTTTGTCCCGCTTGTCTTCTTTTCCCTCGGTCCCGAGGGAGCTTCGGGTATTCTCTCTCCCTCTCTCTCACTCTTCTCATCGTCGCTACACGCACATCCGCCACATCGTCGTCGGGCGACGCGCTCTTGCATGATACATATATCTATAATAACGCGCGATATATTCTCGAAGGACTTCCCAGCGGAGATAAGAAGACGAAGACAATAATCCTTCTGACGTTTCTGCGGGCTCGCCGTGTCGGCTTATTTCTTTCTCTCGGCTCGAAGAGCACGTGAGGAGAGAGAGAGATACGAGGAGAAGGATCGTAACGCGTTAGTCCTCGAACTCTCTGGTGTACGCGTATATATTTATACTCGCCGTTACGTCGACGTGTGTGCGATCCTCGGTAACGCGTAGCCCCGCGCAAAGACCCGGAGGCTGTGTGTGCACGCTCGACCGTCTCTTTCTCTCGACGAGGGTTGAACTCACTCCTGTCCTCGCATGACAACCATCGGTAAAACGTGTCTCGCTCCTCGACATTGGATTTTCGATGCACTTAAGTGATCCTCTTTTGTCCGACGTAAAGACGAAACTAGCACTTTGATATAATTCGTACTGATCCCACGCTTTCTTGGCTCATGAATTATTGTCTACTTACGAAACGCATTTGGATTATTCACTCGTTTGCGGTTCGCGTTCCTTCGATCGACGTTTCGTACGGTAGATAGATGAAAAATATTTATATATGTACTTTGGGTTGGTAGACGATATTATGTTGGATGAATCTTGACGATGAAACGAACGCGCGATACAGTTTTAAAAATCGAGAGACGCTGTCGGAGTCAATTGATTCAAAATATTTGATTAGAAACGCTACGCTTCTGAGTGTACTCGAAGGTTTGAAAGCACAGTTGTAATTTGCTTACAATTAAAACATGCAATTCTGAAAGAGAGTATCGACCTGAAAGGAGATTCGCGCGCGCGAACTACGGAGTGTGCGAGAGGGACCATCGAAACGCGCCCATCTCCCGGCCATGAATCGAGCGGTACAGCCGCCACGCGCGCTCTCGGGCGCCTAGAAAGTGATTAATTCTTAACAAGGCAAGGTTTGCTCGGTACTTGAGCGACCACGCGGCTGGCTTGTGGTTTGTTCTCGTGCATGGAGAATGATGTGAGAGAACAAGAGAGAGAGAGAGAGAGAGAGAGAGAGAGAGTGATAGCAAGAAAAAAAAGATAAAACGAAAGAGCGAGAAGGAAAGAGGGAGAATAACGTCGTCGACGAGTTCCACGTGTAAAAGGGACGAGAAGAATAAGAGATGAAAAAGGGAAGAATACAATGACTCGCGAAATGGAGCGAGGGAGGGAGGGAGAAAGAGAGAGAAGAGAGAGAGAGAAACGAGCGGGAAGAAAGCGAGGGAGGCGAAAGCGAGTTACAACTGTCGGATTTGATGACGTTGGAAGGAAGGAAAAAGATTTTTGAAAGAAAGAACGAAGCGCGCGAATATGCAGACGAGTGGAAAGAGAGAAAAAAGAATAAAAAGAGTTTTACAATGAGATCGGTGTTTCCAACTCCTGCTCTTGGAATCGTTATTATAACTATAAAGCTCTCTCTCTCTCTCTCTCTCCCTCTTTCTCTTTCGCTTTCTCTCTCACCCCATACGCATACACAGGCTGTTTCTCGCTCACGTCTTTCGTGCGAATCAGACATGAGAGAGAGGGAAAGAGAGAGATTTCGAGTGAGAAGAGGCGACGAGGATTTTTCTGCGCCAAGTAAGGGTTGGCGGTCGTGCATATGTGTGTGTAAAAGCCAAAGGGGCGCGAGATTCGGATGGAAATACTGATGCGCACCCCCGGCCGGGAAACGAGTGTTGGACTTTGATTAATTTTCTGTATGCTACGCAAACGCGCCGAATGGATAAAATCGAGCGAATGGTCGACAGCGCGCTTGTTTTATTACTTGTTTCTACGGAATTATCTGTGCTCCCAAGAAACGATGTGATCTTTATCGTTGACGAATTAATTATTATGTACTCAATTTATACGAATCTACATTTATCTATCGATAAATTTAATAAAATTGTTCTCGCTATTTGACAAATTAATTGGGCAGAGAGAGAGAGAGAGAGAGAGAAACGAACGATCGAAAGTGTTAGAAAGACACACACACAGAGAGAGAGAGAGAGAGAGAGAGAGAGAGAGAGAGAGAGAGAGAGAGAGAGAGAGAGAGAGAGAGAGAGAGATAGAATATATAATATGAGTGAGAGAGATTATCCGCCCTCGCACAAGCCGGTGTCCGGGTGCACCCAAAATACACACACGTTACGTGCGCGTACCGTACGAATCGAAAAAGCGTGCGCGCGCGATTGAGGGAGAGAGAAAGAGAGAGAGAGAAAGAGACAAACAGACAGAGAGGGAGAGAGAGAGAGAGTGGGAGAGTTAGCGAGAGAGAGAGAGGAAGAGAGAGAGAGAGAGAGAGAATAAGGAGCGCGAAATGCTCGAGGGGTTAGGCGGGGGAGGGGTGGGGTTTTGCGAGATGAGCGCGACGAGGCCGTCGTGCGTGTACGGCACACGACGCTTTTGGAAGGATCGCGCGGGCGGTCCACGAAGAGATGCACCGCGTGCAGTCGCTGTTGCACTCTGCGAGGCGAGAGATACTCATGACGCTCGGTGGGGAGGGTGAGGGGAGTGGGCTCTGGGCATATACATAAACGATATATACGAGAGTGTCATATGCGGTATTCGCGCGCGCGAGACACACGGGTAAGAGCGGGGAAAAAGGGAGTCTTTTAATGAGCGTCTCGCGGGGCATGCACAGGTGTCGTCCATGTGTGTCCCGCAAGAGAGAGAGAGAGAGAGAGAGAGAGAGAGAGAGAGAGAGAGAGAGAGAGAGAGGGAGCACGTTAGTTCCAGGGTCGTTGAATTATAGCGTCCTCCTCCTGAGAGCGAAATATATATGACCATGAAATATATAAATATGTCCTTGACGCGCCCATCCTCTGCCAGAAGGGAGCGGTTTACATACCGATCTTCGATTCTTTTACACAGTGAACTGCACCCGGTGATTCACCTTCCTATTCCCATAATTCAACCTTCTCTTCCAATAATTCGAACGATTCTCGTATAATTGTCTCGATGAGAAGAAAATAATTAATCGAGACTAATGAAAATAAACAGGAAAGCCTTTGCTCAAGCCGAACTTTACGAGATCGTTCTTAATTTATTTTATAAAAAAATATAATATGCACGGTAGTTTGTGTAAATCGTTTGATGAATGCGGCGAATCGGGGAATAGAGGAGAATGTTGAGAGATATTCTCGTGCGTTTACACCAGGAATTTCTGGAGAAAGATTCAGCGGAAGATTGGAAAGGAGAAGATTGATAACGATACTTTAGCGGTTCGCCGGAGACTCGCGAGGGCATCGCGGCCCGCGCGTTTTGTCGCGGTGCATATCAGGAGCTGCTGCAGAAGCGGCAGAAAACAGGGCCTATTAAAAGAATCGCGCGGCCCTATCGATCCTGACGATTTCTCAACTGTCTTCTACACTATCGCGTGAGTAAAGCTTTCTCACGCAAAAGTTTCGTCCTGGGAAGAAAAGGATAAGAGGCAAGGGAGAAGGAGCATATGCGTGTATGAGAGAGAGAGAGAGAGAGAGAGAGAGGGAGATCGTCGTTGCGGATACAGAGAGAATTAAGCCCGTGGTGCGAATGAGCAGAGACGTTGTCGCGATATTCTTGCATCGCGGATACGTATGTGCGCCGAGTATAAAGAAAATAAGAAGAAAATCACGAGGAATATGCTGGATGGACGATGAGGGATAGCAACAAGGAGTCGGAGAGGGAGGTATAAGTTCGCGATGCACTCTGTGACGGCAACGGAAAGAGGAATGCAGCAGCTGCCCGATTCATTCACATTCTCTCTCGCGCTGGAATTCCTTACTATATGCACACTATCGTATGTGCGAGCAGAGATTTTAACGGCATGGGTGCACATAGAGCGAAAGAGTGCACGATGGTCCAGCAGGTTATCGTACCTCTCGAATCTTCGTAGAAAGAACAAACTATGAAAATGAAATACAACGTTGTGGCTCGATTTTGGAAATTCCTAAAAGTTAGATTTACAAAATTCTGTCTTTATGAATGAAAATCCATTCTAACCCATGGACGATTGTGAAAGTGATAAGCACAGGGTGATGTTGAGATTCCAATGTGAAGCAACATCGTAGTCATTTTATTTTTCGAGTGTAAGTATTGTGTAAAATTAACGATAAAATGTCAATCGTATTGGCTAAATAATTTCTTCAATTTTGTTACTCGACCTCAAATCACCCAGTGAACCTTACCTCCTATAAATAACGATATTAAATTAATATTTCGCATCCTCGATGTATATCGCAGCATACAGAAACCAGAATGTCACAGATAATGCTTAGATAAACCTCGACTTGAATAAATTTGAATAAATCTCATGGCTGGAACGTATATATATAGAGAAGAAGAGAGAATTTCTTATTAATTTTTACGGTGAAATCTCGGTAAAAATTACATAAAAAAAATTAAACCCGGTGATAAATGTGCAAACAGTTAAAAATTGAGACTAGTTTTAAATATTTTACTTTCATACATGTAAAAACTTTAGCACATAGCATAATTTTTACGCGCGCTACTAAGTGCTCACGAATTTCGGCCAGACGACCCAGCCCTAACTGATTTTACTATAAAAAACGTAAAAATTCTGGTGAACGCTCGGAAAATTTCAGCTTTCTTTTTAAAAATTTCAAGACAAACAACGTAAATTTCTCAATGTGCACCGTGCACTTTCATTTGTATCAGCCCTTTTTTCAATTTATTGTAGTAATGTTTACGTTTCACGAAAAATTACTCTTAATTTCAGTAAAAATTCTTGAAAATATTTTTCATTTCTGTCACGCAACAGTAAATTTTCACTTATTTCCATTAAAATGTATACTATAATTTATTTCTTAAAAACCTAAATAATTGCACATTTGTCACTCAATTACTGCGATTTCACAGTAAAAATTAATTGAAAATTCTTTCCGTTTAACATTGATAAAAAAAGTATTCCAAAGATATTATCAATCCGATTGAAAAAAAATCACAACCGTGAGAAACAATAGTTCCAAAATTGGAATCGACAAAAAATCGACCATGGCGTTAGCGATAACCCGATAATTAAAAAAATTATCCAGCATGAACAAAAATATACATTTCAATAAATAAAAATATACATTTCATTTCGTACGGCTGGATAACTGTCCCTTAATACAACACGAAGCGACGATAAAATTGTATCCACGAATAAATCGCAGCGAGTCAACGCGACGACGAGTGAGCTGCACGATCCGCACTGCTCGCAATTTGTTCACAATGGTGAAGAACAGCTGCGAATATCACATCGGTGGATAAGCTCACGAGGGTGTCGAACGACGGTGCAGTAAGAATTATGAGACATATCGACAATTAAACGAGAAGAAAAGTGTTTCGTGTTTGCTCGAACAACGAAAAACAGAACTGACGGAAAACAATGCGAGGCACTGTGTTGTATCTCATTCGCTCGAGACAATACGTAAGCGTCAACATCGACAATGGTCTACAAAGTTCCAGTTCCTCAGCGATATTTCACGAGATACGTCGACGCGAAAAGAAAACATTAGCATTGATAATCGACAGAATCATTTTTACAACTTGCAATTAACAATAAACTAAAATAAATATCAAAATTTTTGAAGAAGATACGAAAAATTGTGCTGGACCGGTAAACATTGATTCGTATATATGTATATGTGCTCTACAGCCTCTGTCACTGCACTCATGGGCAAGGCTTGTGCGAGAGCGGACATGCTAACGATCACGCTGGAACAATGACGTGCACAATGTTAATGAGAAAAGTAATTAATGAGAGGGTAGAATGGAAGAAGAAAAAGGGGTAAAACATGTGCTATGTGTATATATATAGTCAAAAGTTCTATATATGTTATAAGAAGGCAGCATGCGCCTCTCGAGTAGCAGAGGTCGCGAGAGCACTGTAAAAACGTCAGGGGTTATAATGTAAGTGCCAAGTGGTCCAGACGTCGTCAGACTTGCACAGCGACTTATTCGCATTACCATACAACATATATATATATAGATAAATACGTACACACGATATGATTTTCCTCTCTGGGTATTAACTCTCGGTTAGGTTAACATCAGCTCAGAACGTAGCTATAATAACACGCATCAGTTCATACGACGTGTTGCAACGGACCGCGAAATATATACCTTGAGCTCAAGACGTTTGTCCACGGTTTTAACGTTATGCGAGAGCAACGGATACGCTGTACGAGGAGAAAGATGGAAAGAGAAGGAGAGAGCTTAATTCCCATTTCACGACATTCAAGGCATTTTTATTTATTATAATTTACTTTACGACTGACGACGACGGCGACGATTAATCGACTCGTTAACCCCTTCGTATTTTTTTTATCAACCTTTTTTTTTTCTTTCAACTCTATAAGAAAGTTACTGCAACCGAGTACTCTCCGCAATTATATAGCATGAATTATACGTTCGCGCTGAGGGGAAAAAACTACGTAAAGAAATATTATCGCGAGTCTTGGACGTATAAAGAAAGTGTACTCGAAGCTTTTTTCACCCTACGATGATATGACGCTGCGTGTGTATGGATATACGAGGCTGCAAACGAATATACAGGAAATGTCCGGAGAAAGAGAGAGAACCGCAACAAAAAAAAAGAACGTTGGTTATAATAGCTGACCCCAGCCCCCTCCCACCCTTGATTTACTCCCACGCGATACACTATCCCGAATCAGAAGTGAAAACGACACCGGACGACGATAAATTGATGAATCGGGTCTACGTGACTGGCACTCGATATCGCCGATGTACCTATTATCGGAAGCTACCGCGCTCGCAGACCGAACGACTGCGTGACAGAAATACCCAACGAATTAAGCTCTGGGGAATATGAACGATATTTTCGCGTTCTATAAAAAAGAAAAATAGTGATAAAATATAAATATAGCGAGGTTGAAAATTTGGCGAAAACGAAAACACGATGGAAGCGAAAAGAATATAGAATAATCGAGACTGGTGCAAAAGTTGCGGCTAAAACGATTCGTAAGACTAAACAAATCTTTCCTTTTGCATCAAATTTATTCAAATGTAAAGCTTATGTTTGATTCGAATTTATTATTCTTAGGTCGAGTAGTTTTCGCTAAATTCGTGGAAATGAAGAAAGTTGGTGACGTTCTTGGTTTCACGTGGAGTCTTCTCATTACAAGTTCTGACACCTCGTGGACTTTGCCGTTTCTCGTGGCAAAGGAAACCCTGTATTACACGATAAGACGTTATGTAAGATCGAGATGGGCAGAAATAAGCTTTCTAAAGGGCGATCTCTCGTTATTTCCCCACCGTGTCGATACGTCGGCGATGTCAGGGTGACAACGGTAAGTGCGAGTGTCCAACGTACATGAGTACACACCCATGCATAACGAGGTAAGAGATCGAAGTGATAGCGAAAGGGTCGTAACTTCAGTGAGTGAGCATCAGTCGGCAAGTTTAATTATGTTAACTGTAATTACAAACATTATTACGACGTGTCTAGAAAGCTCATCATCTTGGAATACAAATTGCGGTCGGATCGAGAGGGAAAAGGCACAACCAAGCGGGTCATGGAACACGAAGGATGAACCATCGGGATTGTGCAACACTACTGGTCTTGGTTTCCATAGCACATGAGTGATAGCGGCGGGACGAAGGGTTGTGAAGAATTACAATGCATCCCCTCTCGTATCTTAACTCGGAGTTCACCAGGGTGGATTTGCAACCGGCGCGTCACGACCAAATTTCGTTACGAGGTGGTCGATAGTTTGCACCCTATTACCCATGTGTACTCTCTAAATCTGAATTAGTGAAAAATTGACTAATTCAATTAGTAAATGGACGTTCTGCTGGTGAAATAGTGATAAACGCACCGTTTCACTGATAGAATAGTAACAAAAAATAGTAAATTAGGGTTACTAAAGCAAATTAGTAATAGGATTGGCTATTATTTAGTCAATACAGTTTACTAATTCATTAGTGATATTACACGATCACTAATCAATTAGTACAGGGCACAGCGATCGACCAATCACAGGCGCCTGTACCCGACGCGATACTTCCTTTGGTCTGCCATTGTGATGTCGGAGGCGTCATTTTCTCGTGTCAGTGAGTTCGTGTGCAGTGCGAAACGTCAAATCTTATTTTATAAAAGTTTTAAGGGGAAAAGCAAAAAGTGTATGAACGTTTCGTTTTCTTGTCCGTACGTATGAGATTATTACATATTACTCACGCGAAGAATTACAATTGGCTGGTGCATGAACATATCAGCTGTGCTGACTATTAATTGTGTAGTCAAATGTTACTAATTTTGATAGTAATCATTTTTTACTAATCGCATTAGTGTTTCTCACTAATCATTATTGACCCACTTTTCGCTAAATGAATTCGTAAAATATGACTAAAATTTAGTGAAATTTCACTAATTCAGATTTAGAGAGTAGCCATACGCCCATGCGGTTTGGGCAATATGGTAGGGAGAATTAAAAAAAAAAGAAGATAAACCCGAGATGGGAAGAGTTCACGAGGATTATCGGCGACAGCAATGATGGCAGAAAAGACCTCGAAGTCGAAGTAGCTATAGCCGACGCCGTTGGATACGTCCATGGCGATGTAACGTGACGGCGTCGACGACAAGGTCGGTGCGGAGCGAGAGTGAGGAAATGAGGGATGCGAAACGGGAAACGAGTGCGGAAAGTTGCTCTGTGTGTTTTGCCAAGTGGGATGTAGCGCAGAGAAATCACGAGCTTCAGCCAGAGCGGCGGTAGAGGCGGAGAGAGAAAGAGGTAGAGAGAGAGAGAGAGAGAGGTACGTTGACGATAGTAGAGAGATGAGCTTGTAGCCGTGAATTACAGGGAGGAAAGAGAGAGCGTTCAGTGAAATGCGTTAACGCGTTAACGGTTAACGTGTCATAGTCTGACTCGTTCGCTGAGAGAGGATGATATGCGCTGGGTGTTTTCACTGTACCGTTTTGTACCGCGTGGTGCAAACGTACCAGGTACCGTTAAATCGAGAACGACGAGGATGGGGGTTTGGGTGCGATTAAGGTTTTCGCGCTCGGGGGTTGCACGGAGAGATAGAGAAAGAGGGAAGAAAAGGGAGATAGAGAAAAGTGAAAGAGAGAGAGAGAGAGAGAGAGAGAGAGAGAGAGAGAGAGAGAGAGAGAGAGAGAGAGAGAGAAGAGAGAGAGAGAGAGAGAGAGAGAGAGAGAGAGAGGAGAGAGAGAGAGAGAGAGAGAGAGAGAGAGAGAGAGAGAGAGAGAGAGAGAGAGAGAGAGAGAGAGAGAGAGAGAGAGAGAGAGAGAGAGAGAGAGAGAGCGAGGGAGAGACAGTGAGAGAGATCACGAGCTTGGTATAACCACGCATCGTTGAGCCACGATCAAACGGCAAACAGAACGGTGGCGCCGACGCCACGAGGATGCCAGGCTCGCGGAAGCCTCTCTATCTCTCTGCTACTGCTCGGATAATTCTTTGATCGTTCAGAAAGATACACTACTGCCTATATATGTATGCGAATATACGTGTATGACGTGTGCCACGCTTTCGCGAAAAGCCTCTGACTCGGAACTCTCGGCAAGGGGTGATCCCGGAATCTGTACTACGGTTCGCGTACTCCTGTATGCAGTATGAAATACACATATATACCGTTGCAACATAGACATGTATGCGCGCGTGGGTGTCAGTGTGAGTATGGATTGCATAAACATATTTAGGATTACGTTCAATGCGCTCGCTTTAGTTCTACTTGATGGCAATTAACAAAGCAAGGATGGGAAATAAAAAGTCAGGTGTTTGGGCAAAGGAAAGTCATTCATTTAGAGGCCGTTAGCGACGTGACACTGGCGTGATGCGCGTTACTACATGGGGTTGAAAGTAACGCGGTAAAAATGCGCGATGCGTTTCGAGAACGAAAAAAAAACAGGTTAATTCTTCGTAACGTTTGCGGAAACAACTGGGTTGGAGGAAACGCAATGGTAGCGCAATGTAAACGAGACTCGGTTGGTAACAAAATCTTTCGGACATTTTGTTTGCAAGGTGTTGGATGCGATTGGAGAAAAGGGAATTACTATCGAACGTATAATTTGCGTATTACCTCGGGTGAGAATTTACATTTGCTCGAATACACTTACACATCGTTGATAACGATTGTCTATAAACTTGTTTGAACATTTCGTAATTTCTCGAATCAGTGAGCTCGACGTAAATCTATTCAAGGGCGATTAATTTAGGTATAAAATATTCACCTCGCGAATAATATTCGTACTTCCCCGAGAAATTCGTATACCAATCCTCGAATTTTGTTTCGATGGACGGTTACGCTATCGCTCGTATTAACATCGCAATTTTCCATCGATGTGACGATTGTTCGAGTTACGAGGACTGGCAGTGATGCTTTGCAACTAATACATAGCGCTCATAAACCGTGTACACAAATTCCGACTCTCTTGTGGGTTTCTTTGGGCGTCGAGTTGTTTGGTAGACGCTTTCTCTCATTTAATACTCGTGTATACAATATCCTAGATACAGAGAGTCGCGTGTCCTGGGGAGAGAACGAGAGTCACAAAGTAGCATTCTATTGACAGAGCATACGAGGAGAATGAGAGAACCGAGCAATATACAATATACGCGTATACGTGTGTATTCTACTATACAAATGTAGATACTATAGAATTGGATGCGGTGGCAACAGAGCGCCCAGCAACAGAAACAGTACAAAGCTGAATCTCTCTCGCTCCCTTCATCCCTCTGTCTCGGCGAACCGGCCGGTGATTATACTTGGTGATCATATCGCTCGCATATTGGCAAACAGCCACACAGAGAATTATCCCCGGCTCGTCCCATTCCCCGATTTTCTCTCCCTCTTGCACGGGTTCGCTTTCCACACGCTCTTTCTCCGTCTGTGTCTCTCATCCTGTAGCTCCATTCTCCATCCCCCCATAACGCGCGCGGCGCCTCTTTCACCGGGAGCATATCTGTCTCGCTTTTTGCATGTTCTCTGTATCTCTGTATACATATACGTATGTATATGTATATATATATATATATAAACACGCGTATATGGACTTGGGTTCGCCATCGGTTCGCCTACACCGGTCGCTTCTTTTGCACCAGTGAACACCATCCGCCCACCAGCCAACCCCCGATACACCGCTAATTCCCATAAAGCACCGAGAACCTTCCCCCGCCCGCTACGCAAATGGACAAACGGGCGCACGTTGCTGCACAAACAGCGAGCACGGTGCGGTCCGCCAACCCGCTTCGAACCAACTTTCCCCCTTGTCCCTTTCCTTCCCCGTACGCATTTGGGCGGATAAAGCTGCGTACGCGTGTGCGTGTACGTAGAGGAATTCTCACGTACCAGTGTTTACGCGTATGTCGGATATAACTGCAGGATGGATACGATATACAGCGCATATAGAATCGTTCTCGTATAATAATAACAACAGAATGCGTGCTCAGTCTACCCGAAATTGTATTTGCCGATTTGCGCATCAATTTCGATCGGTTCGGGCTTTTGCGCACCTGCGCCAAAAATTCACATCGATGGTCACATACGAACGATGAATGTATAATAATGTATAGTAACGTACGCGATCGCGATACGCTCGTCGACCATTATGTTTTTTTTTCTTCATTATACGTTTTCAATCTATGATACTTTGAAATATTGCTAAATGACCACGGATCATAATGACCCACGTTTTGTGCGTAAAACGTTGATGCGAAACATTTTTCAAAAGTCCAAACGAATCATTTCCCGCGGTGGTCCCGCGGTCTTTCTGGTCTCATTTTTTACGTTCCGGTGCGTATAATCGTATGGAGTTTGAAAATCGTGGTGACCATCGAAGGGACCAGCGGAAGCGAGCGAATCATGGAGGGTTGGTATTGAACGCGGGTGAACATACTGCTGTTATTATTATTGTTTGAATAATTTGAACGTAAAAAGGCGATTTCTTTCAAACGCACATCTATCAGTGAAGCTTTACTTTGAAAACATTAATAGCTGGATTAAACGATCGTGTTGATAGGACGCGTTAAGGGGCGGAAAAAGATCGAAATACGAGAAAATCACGGGTGTCGTTTCTTTGCCGTATTTCTCATCATCGTCTATTACACGTATATCATGCACATATTGTAGGTAACAACGAATACGAGTGAGCTCTCGAACGATGGAGATCCTCGGGCTTAGCCGCATCGCACATGCGACGGAGCACCTGCAGTGCGAAGTTGTGGCGCCGTCGCCGAGCATGGCATCGTATGACAGGTGGAAGGTGAACTTGTGAGAAAAAGGGAAAGAGAGAGAGAGGAGAAGAGGGGCTTGGCAGTGAGATAGAGGGGGCCCCCGGGACGAAGCACATATAGGAAAGGCGCACCGCGAGTAAAAAGGAAAAATATGTCGCGACAGAAAGATCGCGAGAGAGGGAGAGAGAAAGAGAGAGCGAGAGAGAGAGAGAGAAGTCGCGGGAGGGAAAACCCCTCTTCACCGCTTTCACCTCCGCGACCACTCCTTTCCCCGTCTCTAACTCTCGGGAGAGCACACCGCGTGAACACAACTATTATGTACGCCCTCGACGAGAGGCCTCACGCAGCCGCTCCTGAGAGAGGAGGTAGAAATACGAGACCGCCTTCCCCTCCTCCCACGAGTTCTCTCCTTCTATCTTTTACCCCCACCGCACTCCGGCGCGATAGTTCTCCCTCTTCTTTTTCTCATCCATCCTCCTCCATCTTCTTCTTCTCTGTACCGCGTCTACTATCTTGTCTTTTACTGATCCCCCGTCATTCTCTCTGCCTCTTTCCTTCGCGCTCTTTCTCGCTCTCTCTCTCTCTCTCTCTCTGTCTTTCTCACTGTGTGTCTCTCTCTTTCTCTCTCTCCCTCTCTCTATTTCTCTCCGTAAACCATCTCAGCTATCCCACCGTCCGCGACAAGAGACGCTACATTCGTTCTATATATCATCTCTTTGGTCTCTTTTAATTTTTTTTTATTTCCCCCACCCGATTCCCTCGCAGTATTTCCAGGGACCGTGCAGTAGAGCTTCCGGTGCAGCGCTCCGCGTTTATGCTTCGAGCTGAGCACCACGCGCGTCTTTCTGTCGCGAATCTCGCTCTCTCTCCCTCTCTCTGTCACACTCTCTCCCTGTCTATTGCGAGCTTTCTCGCCTCTTTTACTTCTTTCCTTTTTTTTCGCTCTTCACGAGACCTCAGCTGATTTACAGACGGCCTCTCCCCCGCCGGTACAGCAACGATGAAATACCGTGAAAGTCTCTGTACCAAATCAACTTCCTGTTCTCGAGCTCGCTGCCCTAAAATAAATATCACGACGTATTTTTGCCAAACACTTATTTGACCTAATAAAAATAACGAATTGTTGAAATTCAGACTGGTTTCGTACGCGAATCAAAAGATTATCGATTTGAAACGCGACAAACAAATTTTTTACGACAAACAAAGATACGTGGACGATGATGAGGCTGAAAAAATTACTTTTTCCTAAATTTTTATTCGTTAACCTTAACGTAATAATGGCGGCCAATTTTTGTACTGTTCGTAAATTGCATTCGGCGAATTTTATACCGTAAACTCTCGTATCTACCTTGTCGATGGATGTTTATGTATAATATATTATATCTGTAGCTGGAGTGAGATAAATGAAGAGATGGAACAACGCTCTCTTCGATGAAACGAGTACGAGTAACAACAGCAGCCCCTCGCACGTAAATGACGTTCTCGACCAACACGTAATGACGGTTATTGCGTAAACACCGAACATTATCTGCACGCGCATAACGCAGTTTTCTTTTCTTCTTATTTCTCTGTTTGTTTGATATACGTTCAACACACGGAATTCTTGGTTACCGACTTGCGTAATTTTTTTCCTGTTTCTCGTTTCCCTATTCGCGTTTATTTCATACCGGTCTGTATCTTATTCGCAAAAGAAAAACGCCTCCGTTATTTTTCTGATAGTTCATAACACGAGTAAAGAGGGCGATAAATTAAAATAACATGTTTATTTATATGAAAATGTGCGATTAAAAAACGCATCTACGAAATAAGAGGAAAAACCGATCGAAATTTCGATACTTACTTTATTTTCACGATATAATAATACGGGAAAACAAAATATCGAAATTCGTAGATGCTTAACGTATGATTTTCTCATTATCTTGTCTCGTCTCAGATTGCGACCACGCGAACTCGACTTAAAGCAGGCAATTAGGATTCTTGTCGATGATACCTGTAGATTTTTGCTAGTCGTCGCAAACGGTATTTAGTCACGTTACGTCAAATGGCAGTGATGAATTGGTATGCTACCATTTGCACGTTTTCATCACAAACAAGAATCGCCGCGTAGAATTGTCTCGCAGCGACAATAATATTCGTGATTTATTAACAAAAATACTACGTTTTTTGACTTCAAAATATTTTCGTTCTACTCGCGAGATTGGGAGCTTTAGTTAGTCCAGATGAATTAATCAATTAAGAAAATTAATATTTTTTTTTCAACCGACTGAAGCAAATAAACAATATAAATATACAACTAAAAGAAAATCAATCTACTAATCAAATCCTGAAATAATTAATCAAAATCTTAGATGTATTTCTTCATCAATGTAAAAAAATATCAACGCGTTTAACATTTGCGCTCGCGATTCGATTTAAAAAAACGAGGAATAAATAAAAATAGACAAAACGTGTCTGTGGGTTGACAAGTGCTCGTCTTTCTCTCTCTTTCTCTCCCGTCACTGTCAATATTCCCGCGCGGCAATAACCTCTCTGTTATAAAACATTCGGCGGATCAATAAATCCAGCAGAACCGAATGTATATTTATAGTTATCTTCCGCGCGTATCTGCATATGCGTTTGGAATGATGACCCATTGGTCCACTGGAGCGCATAAAAGGTACTTGTTATGTGTTATCTCACCGGTGTTATACGATCGCATTCGAGATATTTCAGCATGCGGGAGAGCGAGATGGATTTTCGAAAGAAAGAGGGAGAAAGAGGGAGAACGAATATAGTAGATGGCTCTGTCGAGACATTTTATTACAGGACGACTTCGCCGGTATAATCATCGTGATCGAGATATATATACAGCCAATTATGTAAATGAAGGTAAAACACAAGCATGTTCATTTGAAAATGAAGCTCATTTTTATCTCATCATCGAACGCAAAGTATGTGTAATGGAATTTGAGAGAAATCGAAAGTTAGGCAATTGCAGAAATTCAATGTTTCAATACTGTAGACCGCGAAACAAATATTTTTACACGTCTGTCTGCCTGTATACAAATTCAGTAGTGATTCTATTAATATAACGAGGGGAACAAAAAACCGATATAAACTGTCAGTGGATCGATCTGCTTGTTTTCCTCTTTTTTTCGGTATTGCTCGTGATATTATCCACATTGGATGGATTAAAAAATTGCCAAAACCACTTCGGTTATCGAATTGAAATACCAAAATTGAAAATAATCAAACGACGACAGCAAAATTTTCGTTGTTTTACGCAAAAATGATCGATATTTGTTATTTATTTACTGCTTTGGACCATTTGCGATAAAGTTTATGGCTTTTTTTTCACGGGCGTATTCGTTGTCAATAGCGTCGGTGTTACGTGGCAGTTTGAATGTCATTTTACGAATAATCAAAATGACGCTTTTTTTTTTATCGGAAATGTACGTTTAGTCAACAAAAAACGATTGTACGATAAAATCACTGTGAAATCCGAGATTAGCGCCACGAAAAGGCGCTTTTGCGATGAATATCGACATCGTTTTTTATCGCTTCCGTTGATTTTGTGTTTTGTTTAATCGCCAACAGTCCAACGATTATCTACAGAGAAACTAAAACTACCTCGTATAATCGAATTTTCTATCTACGATCGAATATATTTCATCGCAAAATAGAACGAATATGAAAAATATTTGCGAATCAAATACCTGGAAATGTACAAAATCGGAAATACAATTTCTTGTAAAGAATCGAATCAAACTGCTGGGAAACGTTTGTCGAGTTCCTTTCGCTCTCCAATAACAACGACTCTCCAGCAAAGTTTCATTTAATAAAATGTAAAAGATACAAAAATGAGCGTCCTACCTTCGATTGGTCCTGTTGTTGTACCAATTGTTCCCGGAGGAACTGCAACTGTAGAATCATCGCGGAGAGTCTGCGCTCGCTTTCGACGAAGCTCTCGGCGCACATGACCCTGTGGAGGGCCGCAGCCCCGTCCTGCTGTCCGTCCGTGTTCGGTAGCCTTCCGTTGCCCGGTGGCGACGGTGCCACGCTGTTCGATACGCTGCTACTCCCGCTGCTACTGAAACGAACACCATTCGGCTTCGGTCAATTTCTCTGTGATACTCTCGCGTTCTCTGCGTTGCTCGCCTCACGATGCCCTATATCGTCGATTTTGGTACAGAGCGCTCTCGTTTCCGCGTTGGAGAGCGACCACCGTTCATAGACATATATACGCGGACATACATACACAATGCACGTACATACGCCTGTATATTGAATGTATATATAGGTTCTCGGTGTTGGCCAGGTCGATGGAAACGAGATAAAGGACAGAGTGGGAGCGAGAGAGTGAGAGAGAGAGAGAGAGACATGAATTGTCGATGGTGAATCGCGTGTGTGTGTGTATTACGTAGAGAGGAAGGGAAAGAGAGAGAAAAAGAAAGACCGTACGTGGTAGAGAGGTCGCGGGGGTGGCGTACGAGCAGGCTACGTCCGAGTTAGTGAATAATAGATAGGGTCGCGGCCGCGCAATCTCGGCGTAGCGAGTGTTTGCACCGGTGATGGGTCCCCGGATGCCTGGCCAACCCATCCCCGCGATACCCCTTCTTGCTCTAACCCTTCCACCCTCTCTGTGTGGCACTCGTCCGGTTTCGCTTTAAAACTCAACAGAGAACCCTTTCTCTCTCTCTCTCTCTCTCTTCCTCTTGAGCTCACTTCTTCTCTCTTTCAGTGTCCCACTCCGTTCCCTCTTTGCATCTCGTTCCCTCGTGGTACCACCGAGTCATTTCTCTAGCCCCGTTTTCTCTCGCTCGATGTCTGTTTTATGTACCAGGAAAAACGGAACACGAATAAATGATACCGCAGCGTCATTGTACAAACGAACATGAGGCTAGATACATATCTGCTTATGCGTATGCGTCTGTGTACTCGTATGTTAGTGTTTATGAGCAAATCGTACTCACTATTCATGGGATGACCTTGCGCTCTCTCTCTCTCTCTCTCTCTCTCTCTCTCTCTCTCTCTCTCTCTCTTTTCTTATCAGCTCTGGTATAATGTGCGATAAAACAAAAGAGATATATAAATCAGGCTGTTGCATTAACAATTTTGATACAAGATATTTGCTGATCTTCGTTCCTTATCCTACAATGTCAATACTGTGATATTTATCGCACTGATTTTATTCTTTCAGGTTCAAATTACTGCGACAAACACTGCAGTTATTTTATCGTTTCGGAATAAAATTACTACTACAATGTATAATATATTGCGGTTATATCATCGTGCAAGTGTTCCAGCGATAAAATCACTGCAATATAAATTATACTTGAATTATTTAAATTATTGTTATGATTTAATAGTTATAGCGCAATCGTCCGAGTTTATTCGTGCGTAGCTAGTCAGCCCCGTTCCGTTCTCGCGTTTTGCCGGTCCAACAAAAGACCTATTCTTATGTTATTATTACGCGTAAAGAAAATCAAAGGCTTAGATCCTCACGTTCTACGATTCATTCGTACATCGTATATGGTACATACATATAAATAGTAGATGTATTATTTTTGACGTATACAGGACGGGATAAGGCAATATGCAAAACGTCTCGTTCCGCTTTTAGCCACTTTGTAATCCGGAAAGGATATAACAACTACGCTTTGTCGATGTACAATACCTAACTCCATTGCATTCCCTATGACTTCTTCTCTGTTCTTCCTTCTTGTTTTGTTTGTAAGACCATGTAAGCTCGTACTTTTATTCCAATCGTTTTATCACGTATGTAAGCTCTAGCCCTCGATGGAAAGTTATTATTATTATTATTATTATTATTATTATTATTATTATTATTATTGTTCCCATTCTCTCAGCATCGTACGATAGTAAGAAATATTTCATTGAATTGACTCGAAACGAAATTTCGTCGAGTTAAATAAATCCCGATCGTAATCGTTCGTTCCAAATTTTACACTCCACGGTTTTCTTTCGTACATCCGTACATTCGGTCTCCGTCTCTGTTATGCTTGAAAAGTTCCGCTACGTAAAATATTATCCGTGGTTTATCTCTTTCGCGTATTTCGCTGAAACAAGCCTCGTGTCGCTAATACGAACGACGTCGTCATAAGGGCGCGGTACACCAAAGAACGTATTATTATTAGATCCTCCCGCGGTATAACGAACGCTACAGTGCATAGAGCGTCATTGCAATTCGAGATACGAGGCACGCGCATCGTACGCGAGTGTCTTGTATTTCGATTTTTTGAAGACGAGTTGCGCGCAAAAGCTCGAACATTTCTAGAATGATTACGCGTATTTAATAATTTTGCTGAGTTTAATTGGAGAACATAAGCGGCAAAATTATCGTCCCGAGCAATATTTCGCAAATATATTAATGTTTGGATGAAGACCGGTCCGTGTTCGTTTTTTATTTTGTTTATTAACATTAGAAATTAGGAGTGGGGCCAGCAACGCTCGACAAAAGTTGAAACTTCGGAAAGTTGGTTTTGGGAAATCTGATCATCCAAAGGGTGAACTTTTTTGTAGCCACGTGAAGTTGGCCACAAGCTACCGTAGACATATTTGGTGAAGGGATCATGTAATATATAATCTGGCGGCATTTTTTCCTCCCAAAATGCCGCAAATCGATGTTACAGAATCGGAAATATGTCGGTGATGAAGAATATAACGTTATTTTGGCCGACATCATAAAAAATGTAGGAGAAAAATGCAAAAAACCCGAAATAAGGATTTACCCAATTAAGGTCGATAAAATCTGAAAATTCCGAAACGAAACCATGATTTTCTTGTTGTACGGGAAATTTGCAATCGACGATGACTCTTAGAGCCTGAGAAAGGATTAAAATGCACCGGAATATAGTATATCGCAATATTGATGGATTCGCGAAACCTCGAAAAATCGCCTTTTCGCGAAGCTGTATCTCCGTTCTCGTTCGTCCGACAGAAAATTTTACGAATAACTTTTTGAAAAGTTCTCCGAGCACTCGAGAATCAGCTGAGAATCATCTGGATAACTCAATTTTTGTGGCCGCGGCGAACTTTCGAAAATGGCGATTTTTGGGACCCATAGGAGGGGACTTGCAAAAAAACGCCTCGGCAATGAGGCCAAATTTTGTTTTGCTCGAAAACCCCTTTATTTCATCATATTCGTGCTACGCGGGAAATTTCCGATTCCGAAATGGTGCTACAAAGTCTTTTTGGTGGAAAAACATTGTTGACCCCCCTGGACCCCCAAAGTGCCGAAAGTAAAATACGAATATTAACCATCTGCATCCCCCGAGGGGCAAATTTTTTTCCTCCAAAAAGGCTTCAATTAGAGGTTACGGAATCGGAAATTTGCCGCGTACTACGAATATCACAATTATAATGGGGTGTTCTTTAAATCGCCACGGTTTTCGACATACATATGATTACGATAACTTACGGCCAACTTAACGTGGGTACAAGAAAGTTTATCCTTTGGGTACTCAGATATCGAAGAACCAACTCTCGAACTTCAACTTTTTCCGAATGTTTCTGACCTCCCCCTAATCTCTGTTAATATAAGGTACGGCGAATATTAGCAAATCGGTCGGGAGATATTTCCGTGATTTAGGACAAACTGGCACACGATTATCTTACAACGTTTCCCGCTTTTCATCGACTTCACTGCCAACTCTTTCGTATCTATCTCGTACTTGGAAGCTTTAGAATCGGATGATTCAACGCATAGGCGATATGACATATTAGCTGTCCATTACTCAAGAACGCGTAGCAAGGGTTGTCGAGACTCGACGTAGCTACGCGAGAAATAATGAGATATCGCCATTTTGTCGTCACTCGACACCTTCGTTCTTTCGATGAGTTATCGTAAGTAATATGTACGGTCAATTTCTTACGATAAATCCACGATTATTATTTCTACGTGCAATTATGAACTAATACGCGACCTTGTTGCGTACCAAGAAACGACGGTATCCGGTACGTCGTTTCCATAGAAATTGAAACACTATAAGGGCACGAGCTCTCTCCCTCTTTCGATTCGGATTCATTGAGAGATACTCCTCTGTTCTTTCATTATAAGGACACGGTTCAAAAAACAAGAATAGCAGAACAAGAAAAAAGCGTACCCTTTAGTACAAAGAATCGATTCATAGCCGGACGAAATCACCTTGAAGCGTTTCTCCGATGGGACGCGCGAGACGGCTTAAGTTCCCGGAGCATCGTGAGCGGGAGAAACGGAAGCTGCGAAGAATAATAAGTCTACCCCCTCGTATCTTCGTCTTTTCTCTCGGAGTCAAAAAGAAAGAGAGGGAGATAAAACGAGGGAAGGAGTCGAGTCCGTATTTCCATCTTCGCCTTATAGCCCGGGCGTGAACTCCTCATAGTGGTGCGCCTCTCTCGTTGCTCTCGCTGCTTTATCTTCGTTTCTCGCGACTCCTTCCGCTCTCTTCTCTTCCATTCCTTCCTTTTCTCCTTGCTTCGTTTTTTTCTTAATTCGGCTCGACATAAATCTCTTTACGAAATTCACGTGGTCGGGATGAGAGAAGAGAGTCAAAAAGACGGAGGAAAAGAAGAACAAAAAAAAATGGAGTCGGGGGTCCGCGACACGAGAGATTAAATGAGAAATGCTTCGGTAGTTTACTGATACAGATATATTATTAAAAATGAACGAGAGACGATAGAGTTTCGGCTTTATATATGATGCGTTTATCCGGGAACAAATTACGACCCTCGCGTACGCATTTCAACGATATCGACCTGGGTTCGAGTGACAGAACGCTTCCTAGAACGCCTAATTTTTCTTTGTTATCGTCGCTGCCATTACAAGTAAATTTTTTCCGCAAGTGTGCCTGATCGAATTCGATCGTAACGAGAAAATTTAAAAAATGCTCGTTAATCGAATGAAGGTCTTCGGTCCCAGTAATAATTATAATAATAGTAATAACAATAATAATAATAATAATAACAATAACAATAACAGCAATAATAATAATCATAATAAATACCAATAAAATATCACGCGTATAAAAATAATAGAAAGAATGAAAAAAGAAAAAAATAAATAAAATAAATTTGACGCAAGACTTTGACTGACCTATGTGTATTGTGACTCGTTGGAGTGGAGGATGGCGGAGGTGTTCTTCTCGTCTCGACTAGAAGCATTTTGCACGTGAGCCTCTTGAGAACGTCGTCCATCGATCTCTTACTACCCGCTGCTGCCGGTCCACCGCCGTTATTGTTATTATTATTGTTGTTATTTTGCGTCACGCTGTTATTATTGTTGTTGTGATGGGCGTGATGAGGATAGTACGGATCGCCGAGGAGGGTCGGGGGTGAGCCACACTCGGACGAATTCGCGGGTTCTTGATTCCCGCCGCTCATCGCGTTCGTGTGATGATGATGGTGATGAGGATGATGATGTTGATGATGCGGATGGTGATGGTGATGATGATGCGGATGATGAGGATGCTGCTGATAGGACAGATTGTCCTGGTGATTGTTGCCGGTACCGAGATAAAGAAGCCTCCCGCGTTTCGTACTGAGCGGTGACGTGGGCGAGGGCGATAGGTCGTCACGGAGCTCGGGTTCGCTCGTCGTTGCCGGCGATGAGCAGCCGGACGAGGCGCCGCAATCACCGCCGACACGCTGATGAGGATAACAAGGCTCCTCGAGACGATCGACGATCACGCTCGAGTCCTCCGACGACAATCCGATATCAACGGGAATTCTTTCACCCATGCGATCGGCTACACCTCCCATTCCTCCTTCTCCTCCTCCTCCTCCACCGCCGCCTCCTCCTCCTCCTCCGCCACCTCCTCCTCCTCCTCCTCCTCCTCCTCCACCTCCTCCTCCTTCCCCTCCTCCACCTCCGCAAGGCGGTATCTCGCCACCTACACCTGCCACTGACGAGGTGGTGTCCTCCTCCTCCTCGGCACCGGCCACTGTCCCCGCACCGCCCCCGCCCTCCGATAGCTTCGTTGGTGGCGACTTCCTCTTTGAGGACATCCTTAGTCTGCAACACAAGCGCAACGAGAGCTCAATTTAATTTTTCCGTTTTTCTTACTTTCCGCACATTTTTTTCAAATTTTTACTTTTGCGTTTCTCTTTTTTTTTTTTAATTCGCCTTCGATACTAAAGTTCGTTATACGGATATATCGATTCGTAAACGCGCGCGAGTCTCGATTTTCCTTTTGATCGACGTTAGTGCAGTGGCCCAAGGAGGAGGTTTTGACCACGTCATACAATGGGCTACATACATACATCAAAATATATACACGTACAGTACATGTTACATGTTGCATAAATCTCTACGTAATCTGGATATTGAGAGCTACGAAGTTGAAAATACAAAAGTCAACACAGCAATAAAAGATATGATGCACCTGGAAAGAGAAGGAAGGTCGTCGACCTCCTGCATTACGGACAAATTGGTACACGATAATTCACGGGACGCTTTGAAGATCGGCTAGAGATCTTTGGCGAAGGGGCGAAACGTCCAAGAGACTCGTCCTCGGATGAGCCGTGTGACCCAATCTGGAATCGGAAATTGGGTTGCCTGTCGCAAACCTTACGGGACTAAGGGGAACGCGATCCAAAAGCCTTCGTGCAAATGGAGACAGCCTTTCGTACAGACACGCGCGGAACATCCACCTCCTTAAGTCGCGCATACCGCTGTACCAATAAACAGCCGGTGCTCTACGTGCTTGTATCCGAAACATTCGACGCTGTATATAGTTATATCTTCGATTTGAACCCTCTGGAGCGATAACGCTGTGAGAGAATCGCTCGGGTGTATGTATTTTAGAAACGTCGTCTCGATGCCACCGGACACGATGTCTAAACTACCACCAGGTCGCTCGTTACGTCTCTGCCGTTGCCGCTGCAGCGACGACGACGACGACGACGACGACGACGACGATGGTGTTAATTTAGCAACAGCCTACCCAGTGCGGGTTATTCATTCATTTCCGTCTACAAATTACTAAATCTAAATCGTGCAATTAGCCATGGGGAATTTCGCGTAGCTTCTCTCTCTCTCTCTCTCTCCCTTGCTCTCTTCCCTCTTTGAGCTCTTCATCCAAACCTCGGTAGCACAGTTCTCCAGACGTTTCCCGAGAAGGACGATTCGAGATGCCAAGGTATCGAGAAACGTTTGCTCGTGTCGCGTTCCAACCGCTTTCAACCTCCGAGAAATTGCAAATATTTATCTCTTCGAAACGAACTTGGTTATTTATTCCTCCCGTCGAATATTAGAACGATCGACCCCGTTGATTGTCTCCAATCGATTCGTTTCATTGAATTTTTCGTAAACAATATAAAACAAACTTGTAATATCACGATAACGCGATGTAAAGAAAACGGAGCATAATGTTAAAACGCAAATTTCATTGGTCGCAACTCACAGTTATTTTCATTACAACAATGTTCGCTATTACATTCGAAGCTTGTATCGCTAATTGCTCGCTTTCGTTTATCCGTATCTTTTCCGATAATATTAGCAATTCCCTAAGATGCTACGTACATACACGTATCGAGTGTATACCGATATACTTTAATCTTGGCCATTTGTTCTAAAGTTACATAATGCTAGAGACGCGCAGTAAATTTGTTCGACGTTATCGCTATCAGACACGTATAATAAAATTGTTGCGTGAGAGAGTTTCGTAACGATATCTCGAATGGTACTTTACGAGCCGACGTATAGTCGAGGGTGAATACGAGATGGTAAGAAGGAAGAAGGACCATCACGAACGGGGAATAACGATATATATGAACATATATTTATAAAATATACTACGCGTACTGTTAAAACGTATCCATACATTCCATTATCTGCTTATCGCGCTTAGTGAGGTCGTAAGGTCGTCGCCATTCGCCCGTTTAACTCTCTTGCTCGGGTTTTGTTATAATTTCACTCGGTGATTCCGGACTACACGATTATACGTATGTACGTGTAAAGTATATTGCCAATCGCATTTCTAAGACATATATAAAGCACGTGTAACAATGTAGCAAGTATAGAGGGAAGGGGGGGGGGGCTTGTTAATAGGCCGGACAATGTATATTGATAATCAAAGATATGTATATTGGAGGCGAACGTGGGAAAAAAATCGAGCGGAGAGGAGAAGTTGAAAATCACGAGCACGCTGGGTGGCTGATATTGCACGATCTTTTATCATTAGTAATAATACTAATTGAGCGAACGCGATTGGTCGTGTGGAACAAACATATTTGCATCGTTATTGATATAGTCGCCAAAGTGGTCGCGCGCACACATCGACGTTGCAATATATCGGCATCGATTTCGAGGAAAGAATAAGCGCGAGGGTACGTTCGTAATCCGTGCTAATTACGCGATACGTTAACAATGTATTTATCTATGGTTCGTCGGTTATACACGCGGTGATCCCGTCGCTCCGGTTACATCACCGATGCTATTTTACCATACGGCCATGTGGTGAACGTGTATGGTAGAAGCGCGGAACGAAGTGCCGACGCGTGAAAAGCGCGCGAGGCTATCGGAGAACGAAGATAATCGTCAGTACGATTGTGTCTCGACGTTCCCGGGAATAATGTATCGTTACGAAGTATTTAAATATTATCTAAAAGCCATTGGTAATATTATAAAGTAAGAATCGAGGCTCGATTTACCAATCGCATGGATTAAAAACGCACAGGTGCAATCGTATTTCTTGTCGAAAAGCGTGAAAATCTTCGATACGCTCGACATTTCTTAATGTACAATGATCGTTCGACCGTCGCGTTCCTCGATTTTTTATCAAGTCGAGCCGGGACAACGGAGGCAAAAGGAAATTGGAAGAAAGCGAACGAAGAACAAAAAATATAACAACAGAAATGTATCGTCGAATGAAATATTTTTGAACGGGGACTACCAGATGCCGTGGGCGCCTCTCGCCTCGTAACCCGAGTAATTTAAGGGAAGGATAAACATAGCCGACAAAAAGTATAAGAGTCCCCCTCCTCTGTACCCCGCTCTCACGTCGCACTCTGTCGCGCGCGTGGGTGCGCAAGCATCGCGTCTACCATTTTTCTCCCATATATTTCTCTTCTCCCTCATCCCTCAGCGTGTCCGTTCCACCATTGTTTTCTTTACGTTTTCCAATTTACCAATTCGTGCCTTTGCTTGGGAAAAGGAAACGATAACTTTCCTCCCGATTTACGAGCCTCGTTCGAGGAATAAAATTCGATGCGTTACATCGCGTACGATTACCGTTATAATTTGTGGTCAAAAAAGACGCGTCGACACTGTGAAATTCCCAGCTTTACGAGAAAGCAGAACGTACACACGACTCGAAATCAGTCTAAAGAAATAAAATGAAAAAAAAAACGTTCGCGATAAAACGTTGTCCACGAAATTCTTGCATGAAAATATGTTTTGGCAACTTTGTATAAATATATCGCTGAATCGCAAAAGTAAAAATTAATTCGAAATACAATTTCGTATGAAAAAAAAAATTAATTTCCGATAATGTTCATCAAAAATTGAGAGATTAGAGACGTGAACGGAAGTTTGACGAACCGCGGATCTCGGCGATACGTAGAATGGTACGGTACAAAGTTCGAACAAGCGAAATAAATAATGGCCTGTTTAGTTTGCCACACTGTTTCGCGTATGCGTATGGAAGTAGTTTGATAATTGACTGTCATCGATAAACCGACGCGCATTCTCTCATTCTTATTTCTCGCTCGTTACGTCGCGGGTACGATAATGTAGCGACAGGGTTCCCACTTCTCTTTCCTCCCTCGTGTACATACTCGTTACTTCTTTCTCTCTCTCTCTCTCTATCTTCGCATCGTAGTTACCCTCGGCCCGATACGTCGTAGGCTAATCTTCATTCATTCCGAAGGCTTTATAATTCATTGACAACGGGGAGAACAACGGCGTGTTGTTGGACACTCGATGGGTTATCGCACTCCACTTATAATACGCTATCCACCGAGAGAAACAGAGCTCTCCCGTCTTACGAGTATTATACGATTTTGGGTGCGAGTTCATTTTTATCTCAGTCTCTCGAGCATTTCTATATATATATATATATATGTGCGTAATCGGAAGAAACGACTGAAATAATTATGGAAAGACTCGAAGTTACGTATGAATGGAAACGGATTTTTTCAAACGTTGCGACAGAACAACTAAAACGCACTAAACAGTCCAAATTATATAGATATATATTTCCAAATTCTGAAATAAATTTATTATAATGCTCAATATTATAATTACGAAACGTAGAATTCAATACGTAATCGATTTTCTTCAATGAATAAATTTCGATTTTATTTCGAGCGTATAAAAAACGATCCGAACTATACGGGTAATTTTTTTTAACTCCAGGATTATCAATTTCATAGATGGTGCTGTGAGAAAATTTTCTCGATATCAAGATGACGTTAATGAAGGATTATTGTCGATGCTGCACACGGAAAACGATCACTGTTAAGAAACGTGAACGAGAAAGTGTTTACGGGTGAACGGGTCATCGTAAAGATTGACGATTGTTCGTTTATTCCAATCGGTGTTATCATTCGTATTTCTCGTTGTGATAGTTGTTTGAATATTTGTTAGGATTTTCTCACTAGTTGTTACTTTCCTCGCCGTTTGTTATTAAAACGCGATGTTGTAAGCTGGTCCGGAATAATTCTATTCCTCTCGTACGCTTTCAAATTCCGCTGAATAATGTATAATACAGTAATGCTTATAGATATGTAGAACTGTACGAGTGATCTTCATTGTGGTTTCATGCGTAACGCGAGAGTGCAGCCACTCCATACGTATACATTCGTAAATAATATATTGTATATATAGACACAGTACGTGCATATGATCACGATGCATGTTTCGTTATCGGAAAAGGTCGAACATCCCGGTTACATTTACTCCTAAACGATAAAGTATCATTGAGAGAAATGTTATGACTATATTTAAAGTTGTGCTTTCGTTATCGCTAGCGCGCGACTGCAAGCGCGCGTAATCCGGATTAGAAGAGCGAGAGGGAGGGAGAGAGAGAGAGTGGGAGAGGAGGAGGGCTTTGAACAATTTCAGTCTAGAACTGAGTTTTTTTTTGTAAATGCAGGATCGAGTATTTTAGATAAAGATAACAAATAATCTGTGACGTACGTGACGAATATATTTTTTTTATTTTGTTGATAAAAAAATGAAGAAACGAATTTCTGTGCTAACGGGTGTAAAACGCGACCCGACAAAAAAACCGTCGTCGTTTCGCTTGTTCTTGAAATATGAATATATACATTTTTCGATTGTTCCAAATTTGTGTATTTCCATTGCGAATGCCGAAAGTCTTGAGTTCGGGGCTGTACATGCATGGGATTCGAGTTTGAGTCTTGCTCTCTTCGTTTTGTAACGACCAGAAGGCATTGAAATTGTATCTCATCCTCTCTCTGGTCTCTCTGCGTTTATACCGGCGTAACTAAACTACCTAAACCAAAGCGTCGTACGTGCTTCACAAACCGAGAGTCGTTAACAAGAGCATTGTAACCCAATGCGCGCGAGAATTAACGATGCCGATGGTACATATTCTTCGTACCGTTTGGTTTGTCTCGGATGGTGTACACGACTTTTGTCACATGATGCAACAGTTCGGAAGATAATGGTTGGAATTTCTAAACGATGATCCATCTGTTCCAGTAGTTTTTTTTAACGATACGTTTCGCGGCACGGATAAATGTTCGCGTTCCACCCCCACGCCATAAATGCGTAGGTACAACGGATGATGGACGAATGTGAGGAGGATTTTTTTTCATTAATTTTAACTCATTTTTGAGGAGTCAAATAATTGCCATAAAGGAATGATAATTGTTGATAACTTTTTAACGTTCGAATTTATATCTTACTTGTAAAATTTAACAACGAAACGACGATGTATGGAATATCGATGACTGTTATTTTTTATTTGGAGCGAAGGGTGGTGTCTTTTCGAGAAATTCTTTTATTTTCCTGATAAATGTTTGCGTTCCACCCTCACGCCATAAATGCGTAGGTACAACGGATGATGGACGAATGTGAGGAGGATTTTTTTTTCATTACTTTTAACTCATTTTTGAGGAGTCAAATAATTGCCATAAAGGAATGATAATTGTTGATAACTTTTTAACGTTCGAATTTATATCTTACTTGTAAAATTTAACAACGAAACGACGATGTATGGAATATCGATGACTGTTATTTTTTATTTCGAGCGAAGGGTGGTGTCTTTTCGGGAAATTCTTTTTTTTTTTCCTGCGGTTTCAGTCTTAAGAGAAAGAAAAAAGTGTTCTATCCGCCACCAGCCGATGAATAGTGTATAAGCCAAGGGTGTTCTGGCGTCAGGGACACTCGTCTTTTCTTTCAACGAGTGAGATTTTTTTTCCTCGGTGGTAGAACAAAAACAAAATCCCACATAAAGCACGCAGGATTCCCCAGACGTTCGAGTATCGTTACCAGGCCAATACAATTCAAACGTATACGAGAAAGAGAAGGAGGGACGGAGCAACCCCCGAAAATCTTGAAGAAGTCCCGGAATGGTCGAGTTACTCACGGAATGTTTCTTTCCCCGGACTTATCCGTCTTGACGGTTCTACCAGGTTCATGGTTTTCTTCGTCCGCCTTCGTGTTCGTATTCTAAGTTTCTCTCGTGCTTAGTTAAGGTATATAGTGCCAGACGTGTGGAGGGAAACAGAGAGAGAGAGACGGGAAGTTTCGACGATATAGTTGTATAGCGAACGTGTAAGACGAAGCCTCTGACTTTCTATTAGTGGCACAATGGGAACGTGGTTTTTTGGGGTGCGGCATCTGTTCGGGCTCAAGTAGCGCCGAAGCAGTCGCAAAGTATCAGGGGTCCGAACGCTACAGAGGAAAAGAGAGGAAGAGAGAGAGAGAGAGAGAGAGAGAGAAAGAAAGAAAGAGAGATTGTGGCTCGAGATCTCAAGAATGGAGACCCGCAAGCGCCGGAGATTCGACTTCCGTCACACGAGAACTTTTCTACACGCCACTGTTAAGCATTCTGTTCAACACCACGTACCTATAACACACAAGAACTGATCTTGCTAATTACCAAAATGAAATTTTATCGAAAATTGTATCAACGAATATCAAAAGCAAATCATCAAACTTTCGTAATTCGTTGTCTGTTTCGATTATAAGTTGAAAAATGATCCTCCCCCTTGAAGGGGAACAGAAAGGGTTGGAGTTTGAAAATTAGGTGCTGAAGATGACGCGGTTCGAGAAAAAAGAAAAAAAAAACAAACTGGAAGGAGGAAAGATGAAGAAGAGCTCATAGGCGAGATGTACGTTGGAGAGTCGAGGCGGTTTGGTTGGCTGGTGGTGGAGGAGAAAGCCATATCGTTAGTATTCTTTATAGGAGCGACGTGGGATATGCTCTACATAATGGAGTCCCAGCAGCTAGAGAAGAGCGGGTCTCTCTCACTTCTTTTGATGCAGAGCGTCGGACGATCTCTTGTTTATGTATGAGCGGGAGCGGACCAAGCTCGAACACTACGAGAGAATACACGAGGCGTACACTCCTATACTTGTATGAAAACGATTGTACGTGTACAAGATCCGACGTACGTACACTCCGACTTTGCCTCCCTCTCGAAACTTTCCAGTACCACGACGACGATGGCAACGATGACGACGACGACGAAGGCAAAGTGGAAGCACGATGTTCCGAACTGTAGCAGAGAAAAATACATTCACAAAACTCAACGTGCCAGGAAGGAAAAACCTTCGTAGGGGATGTAAAAGCAATCTCTAGTTCAATCGGCCTTTCCTCAATCTCGAGAATATTATGTAGGTGCCTTATTGGCTAACCAAACTGATCTTCTCCTTCTTTTCAACCCCTTAGTCATATAACTAAGGTCGAAAGATATTTGCGGTAAAATTAAGTCGAAGAAATTTTTCCACGTTTCGTATTCGTAATGTTGAAACGATTTGGACCGCATCGACACATGCAGCATCCGGGTTGTAAGGTCGTAGGGGTTTCAAAGCGTCAGAGCATGTTCCCCGACTGGTGTTCCCAGCTAGGCGTTGGTCCAAATGACTCATTACGAGATTCGACCGATGGCTTGGGCCAAACGGAAAGACCGGCTGAACTTTTTCGAAGATCGAATTTCACGTTTCACGTTCGAGTGCGAAGCTGCAGCTTCTCGGAGGTCGGCGAGTTGTTTCACGGGATAGACAGATGGCGATCATACAAGATTGCTCTAAAGTCACGATGGGTTTCTTCCCGAATTCTGTATTATATTCTCAACGTCGATGAACATCGTGATAATTGCAAAACGATCAAAAATTTGTTCTTTAAGTAACAATCATCCTCCCGGGTTATCCCCGAGGGTGGAAAAAGCACGTGCTACACGAGATTTATAGGATTCGCGAAAAGAGTAGTCGAGTTGGGTTGAAAACGAGAGGCGTTAGTTTGACTGCTATATCGGGCCGCGCTAACAAGCAAATCGATTAATATGAGAGAGACCCGCGCGCACTCGCGGGTCGCTGAGATTAATTCACGCTGCGGGAAATCGCCTCGATTGGGATTAATCATCGAGTCGATTACACGAGAGCGGTTCGAGCTCGTACTACTACTACTACTACTACTACTACTACTACTACTACTACTACTACTACTACTATTACTACTACTACTGTTGGCACACCGTACTTGTGTCGTGGTTGAACTTGGTCGAGGGGCGAGGGAGGGAGAGGGAGGAAGACCGAGAGAGAGGGAGAGAACAGCGAGAATGAGATCGAGTATTCTGCTGGCTGGAGATCGCGGGTGAATCGTGACCAGAGTCAATATCTCTTTCGTACCGCTCTTTTCCCTCTCTTTCTCTCCCTCGCCCTCTCTTTCTCACCCTCTCCCTCTCCTTCTCTCTCTCTCTCTCCCTCTTTCACGAATGAAGAATTGTCCTGTACAATCCAATATGTACATTCCAGGCGCACAACTCGTGTAAACCATATACACACTCCACAATGCACATTTTTCATTTACACTTATCGCGCGTTGTACCCCGATAAAAATAATCCAATCTTAAACAACATATCGATCATGCACGCTTTGCTCTAATTTCTTCGTGGGAATATGCACTGGTTCATTCCCAGTGAGAAATAATATTACACGGGTGAACGTTATTTATTTGATTGAAATGAATTTAACTCGAATAAAACGAGAAGAGGATATAATTGGCATGATAAATTTCATTCGGTACAAATTCTGCTCATTTTGTGATAATTTATTCAATATTAAATAAAAGACATTTTTTTTTGTTTGATGACGCGTAGACGTGATCGTAAGAAGGACGGGATAAATTCTCGAGAATGCTACATCGCGAGTCAATGAAACCGCGTGTATATTACACACTGTGGGGTAGCTCGAGTGTATATACATATGTATATATACGCATAACGTTTCTCGGAAGACGGTGGGAGCAGAGCAGACGTCGTACGTGTTTCTTCGGGAAGTAAAACCGAAGCTCGCTAGTGGCTGGATGGAGAAGAGTGTGCGGGAGGGTGAGACGATGTCAGGGAGAAACGCGCAACCGAAAACCCGGACGAGATTTTTACCGCACTGGACCACGTGGACCACGTGGCCCTCGAGCTCGATCACATCCGGAGAATCGGTGACGCGATGTTTCCCTTCTTTCTCTTGCGCTCGCGTTGTCTCGTCGTCTCTGTCGCGGGAACGAAACGACGGAAGAAACGCGATCGGCGAACACAAGACTAGAAGACTTCGAGGACGATGAAAACGTTGGAAAGAACAGGAGATGAAGACGAAGATGAAGAAAGAGGAGGAAGGCCTTCTGGACCGAGTGTGGGTATAAGGAGAAGTGGGGCCATGTGTTCAGTGTCAAGTTGCTGGAACCTCCCGAGCACTGACGATCTGTGCACCACGGTGCGCGGTGTGTTTTCTCCTCGTATACCGAATACGCCTATACGAAGGATCGTTCGACCTCTCTCCTCTTCTCCGAGCTCGCTTTTCGCATCTTCTTTGAATTATAAAAGCGAATCGCATTGACTCACAATATTTATCATTCTCTCGTTTGGTATTACGACGTGCGAAAGATGCGACGCACCGCGGCCTTGCGAATGAAAATAAATTGACTGCAGCGTCGTTGTTGTTGTTCGTTGTCAAAAAAATCATCAAAATTTTCCTACGTGGAATTTCCATTGTAATTTTGTTCTATATGTTCTTGAAGAAAAATAATTTGATGAAAACAACATTGTTTTTCGTAAATCGAATATTTCAATGCGTACTTCAAGGGCAAATCTAATTACATAATATATGATTAATGTCAATCAGATTTTGTGAATTACATATTCGAAAAAGCGTCGTAAGGCAATAATATTTTTTAGGGGGATGTGATTTTTGAATTTACCAACACTTGAATGAAAAACAATGTTATTTTTGCAAATTTGATTTTTGAATTTATGCACATGAACGGCTTGATGCGTAGGCACTTTGGCCACTTGCGTATACAGGCGAGTGGTGTATCTTGGGCGGTGAACGAGTTTGAAGAGAACACGCAGAAGAGGAGCAAGAATGAGACAGGGAGAGAGAGAGAGAGAGAGAGAAAGAAAGAGAAAGAGAGCGAGAGAGTAGGGTTTAAGAGAACGCGCGTAACTGCCTTCCATACATCAAGAACAAAGCGCGGTAGGCTAATGCGCCGCGTCCGTTGTACGATACGAGCTGTGGGTTTGGCTGCTGCTGTTGGTGCTTCTGCCTCAGCACTTTGGGTATATCTTCGGATCCTATTCATTCTGCTGCCATTAAGCGAGCAAGAGACTCGCGCGGTAGCGCATCTCGCATGCTACGGATACCTGCGAAACCACAAACAGTCTCTCTCTTCCTCTCTCTTTCCTCTCTCTCCCGCTCTCGCTCTCCGCTGGTACGTCGAAGCTTTTCTCTTTTGCTCGTACACTTACTAACGAAAACTTCATTAGGGGTTACAGTGAACTTTCGCTAAGCTCGCACGAGCTGTGGAAATGGTGAACAACGAAAGAAGGACTGCAAAAATTTGTGCCATAATCGAGCTTTATGCAACAAAACAAAAGCTTAACCTTAATTTCAGGAGAAAGAAAATTGTTATGAATTATTCAGAAGGCAATTTCGATAGTTTTAGTCAAAATTATTGTTGACATTATTTGTTTTTTATCAGAATGTCAATTGGAATTAGGAGAAAATGAAATTTTCTAACAGATTCGAGTCATCGATGACCGTGACATAATATAATTATTAGGATAATGTTCAATGTAAATGAGAAGATGAAACTAAGTTCTACGAGAAACGTTTGCTACGAACCCATCGTTCAAGTTATCAAGCCGAGGGTAAGCTGTGCGAGGGTTCACTGTACACAAACCTTACTACAGACGTCACGAAAGATTCTAAACTCGCGAAAAACCCCCCTTGGCAAGATTCATTCATTACGCGGCTAGTTGCCCGTGATTATAAATCAGCTTGCACTCTCTGTCTCAGATTCGTTATTCGTTGCATTGTTTCGCTAATAGCCCGGGATCAATTATCTCGGTCCAATGGTTCGGTCGAGACTTTTTTTTTGTTTCTATCATTTCCTAACACGAGTGATTTTCCGCTAGTTTCCCCTTTTTTCTTCTTCTAGCTATCGTTCTTGTTAAGTATCTTTCACAAAGATGTGAACGACTTTATGGTCTACATTGTGCTTCGCGTGTACCGTTTTCGCGAGACCCCCCGGGCCATCCAAAAATTCCGTTTACATCAAGATGTCAGACTTAATAATAGTACTAAGTCGAGGTGCGGAACTCGCTTGACCACCACACACAAACGCACGTTCTCACATATTTACTTCTGTCTGTATCTCTCTCTCTCTCTCTCTCTCTCTCTCTCTCTCTCTCTCTCTCTCTCTCTCTCTCTCTCTCTCTCTCTCTCTCTATCTCTCTCTCTACATATATACACACATATACATCAGGAAACATATATACGTGTATAGGGAGACGAAAGCTCAGGATGGATTCCGCATGCAATCGTCAGAGAAGTTCTCTGTCCGCGGAATAAACGAGCTGCCAGTTAAGACACACTCGGATATATAAATATATATTCGAGCGAGTATAATCCGTGCCGGGATGATATCTCAAAATTATCCAATGCGTTGTTGCAACATTGTGACAGTTGAATTTTCACGAAAGTAGACGAGAGAGCGAGATAGATCGTCGTCGAATATGCCAATACGACCATGTAATTATTTAATAGCTAACGCTATAATATTAATAATAATGGAAATGATAATAACGACGATTGTTTCGTCGAGACGTTCCTCGAATGTTCAAAGAGCCCGAAACGAGCCGGTTGGGGCTTTTATAACCCCGTAACCGAGGATTTTATCGCCCGTATTTGTCTCCACCTAGGACTTTGATATGATTCATTTAGTCTTTCGTAAATTATTGTGCGTATGTCCACGTATCTTTTAGGACGTGCGTACTCTCGGGGTTCTCGCAGCGATAACCGAGAGACCCGAGAGAACCGGGCCGCGAATCTCACCGCTTGAGATTCGCTCGCGATTCACATTATTCGCAGCAATTTCGTTTGAGTTTACGGCGGCGCGAACTATATAATACGAAACTTCCTATACAGAGAATACGTGTGCGACTCGTGCTTTTTGTTCAAGCTACGCGTATTACGCATACATATATACTATTATATTTATATTTGGTGTATGTATATATGTTTCACAAGCTAATATATGTTATATATTTTACTCTCTGACTCGCTTTCGGGGATCTCGCTCACTCTTTCCCTTCTATCTTTCTCGCGGTGCACTCTCTGCCGAACGCGTTTTACTGCCACGCGATTACTCATCCACGGTCTCGCGCCTTCGCCCGAGAGAGCTCAACGAACAAAGAGTAATTATTCGAGATTTTCGTGGAAGCCATTAGCCAGGCCGTGTGTGCGAGTCGGGACCCACCGCGAGAAAAACGAGAGAGGAAGAGGGAGAGAGAGAAAACGAATCGAATTGAGAAAACAAATTTCTATGACATCGGTGCCTCTTGTTTCGAGTCGTATTCATTCGTTTTTAGGACGAGAGGAGGGAGGAACGAGCGGGGGTAGAGAGTAAGATCGCTTGGCGCCGGGTGACCCGCCATCCATTGATTCTTAGCCGATCTTCGTATTTGGGAGATTGTTACATAAAAATTGTATTGTAGTATCGCGAGGAGAATCTTCGAATTTTAAATCAAAGTAATTAAACTCGTATAATTTCTTTCCAGTTTTAGAAAAGAAGATTTTTGATTCCCACGATGGCTCGGATATATAAATTTTATTTCTTACGCTTCGGATGTTTGCGAGGAATAAATACGAGTTAATGCGCTACCAATTCAATTAAAATGAATGTTAAAAAATTGATTAACAAAATTACTTTTCGAAAGGGTGAATTGTTTATAGCAAACTTCAAACTGATGAAGTTGAGACGGATGTATTATTCAGTGAAGTGTCAAATGTGAAAAGATATGAGGGAAGTGCAAGAGATAGAGATAGTGAGAGAAAGAGAGAGAAGAGGGTACGAGAGATCGGCAACAGCAGTTCGGGAATGCGCTCGACAGAAGTGAGAGGACTGCCACACACGCGCATCATCTTAGTGACAGGAGAATATGTATAAGCAATGGAGAAGAAAAGGAGAAGATCGAACAAAATACAGAACGGAGCAGAGGCAAGCCAGATGGAAGATTTCCTCATTTTCGTAACTGTTCGCTTTGCCGACGACGACGACGAATGCGACGACGACTACGACAAAACGAAGAATGAGATTACGTATAACTAACACCGTGAGCTATGTGTATTGTGAACTTTCCATTGGCGTTAAAAAGGGAGAAGCCGCGAGAGGGAATAAAGAGTCACGGGAGTTTCGTCGTAACACGGGACGTAGGGAGAGACCCTCGCGCGTGTCGCGCCGTGAACGAGAAATCGAGGCGTGACGTGTGTCACACGGGAGCTCTCGTGTTGCATACGTTAACTGTCGAGAATCTTCGAACGGGGATAGACGATACTAATTCGGCGGAATACGGGATGAAGTTTCGTACTAAATACGAATGTGTTTGATTCGTTCGGTTACGTGTAAATTTAACAGAAATTTGATGAATCGTCGATATTAAACTATCGCGAATATCTAATTTACGTTCGATCAAACTCATCAGACACCGATAAAATTCTACGAATACGAATATGTGATGATTTAATTAATGGATTATTAATCGGATTATGAACAATTAGCAAGATTAATTACAGTCGTTATTATCGAAGTAAGAAATTGAAGTAAAATTGTCGAATTTCTAATGAATCGTTGATAATTTAATTGCTGTCACTTTATAAGGAATAACGACGGTGTTTATCTCGTTAAGTTAAAAACAAAAAAAAATAGTAGGATAGAGAAACGTCGGGGGTGAGCAATGTGAACGATATATAAATCTCAAAGCCGAGGATTACGTTGACAATTTAGCGTTCTCGATGAATTATCGCTCGTATAATCCGATTGTTCCAACGAGACCGCGAGATTTTCTAAATTCCTTAATCACCGAATGCGAAGTAAATTCTGCTCGCGTCTCCAGTTGCCGCATTCCATTTCTAAGCGCGCCGGGGCCTTTTGTCATTGTGAAACGAGAGAGCTAATCTTGTGCTGAGAGACACGCACGGGAGACAAAAGACAAGAGGCGAAGAGTGAAATGGGGAAAGAGAGTCGGGGAGAGAGAAAAGAAAAGAAGAATCGTTCGACGCGGTATTAATCTTGGGTCGTAAGGTTTCACGAAAGCTTGGAAATTCTCCGTCACTTGAGATATGTCCTATTTTGTTACCATGCGTTGACTTTATTCCGTTCGCTGTATATATATATCTACATATGCATATATATAGGTCTGTGTATGTGGAGGAAGAGTTTGGAGACACATTTCTCGAGTGTGCCACTCGTCACCGCAGTATTCTCCAGTTCTATGAGTTCCTCCTCGTCGTCATTCTCACATCCTCGTTTTACTGTAACGAAACCAAGTTAAAGAGGAAGATAGGAGGGTTGAAGAAAAATTTACAAAACATGTGGCCCCACGGTAACATGATCAATTCTCCCGACCACTTCGTACATCGGCGAGTTTAGTTTGAATTTTAATACATCTTTTCGGCCGCACTTCAGACGAAATTTTACGAGTAGTTTTCACCAACGTAGAATTGTTTGAAACCATCCTCATATCCACCGGCGCATTAAATACAAAATAAGAGCGAGAAAGATATTAACCGATCGCGAGGGAGGAAAAGTCAAAGGCGTAAGTCAGTGTGAGGGAGGGAGAGAGAGACAGAGAAAATGAGAGGAAAAAATTGAGATAGAGATTCGAAGCAGGAAGGCGCGCACACACACACACACACACACACACTTACACACACACACACACACACACACACACACATGCACACATATATATATATATATAAAGCTTCGCATACTATGCACTGCAGTCATCATTCTTTTTTACGATCCTTGGCCTATTTTAAAACAACGCGAGAGAGTCTCAGGCCAGAAGCAGAAGCAGCACCAGAAACATCACCAGAAGCCCGTACGATGAGAGGGGACCGTGGCATATGGGAAGCTGTACTCCTACATACCCAATTTCTCTATGTGTATTCGTTTTCTTAAGCAGAAGAAGAAGAGGGAGAATCTTCGCCAGATGAACAATACCGATTCTAAGCTTAATACACACACGTATATATGTATATATACATATATGTAATGCCTATACTCATCTACATAATACACGAAATACTACATAATTCGTGGCAGGACATATATCGCTCGTAAAAGTCGTAACTCTTTCGGAACAGTTCTTTTCCAGCATCCGCATGACGCAAATTCTCGTTGCTATGGAACTAAAAATACTATGAACGCGTTTATGCCTTATTCTCTTCTTTTTGCTTCATACTCGTTGCTGACTCCCGGAACTAATTATTTCTTATCGATACAATAGGGAATACTTGCTTGCTTTTTTTTTATAATGCATTATTCGTTAAAAAGAAAGATTCGAGATATCGAGTTGAAACTTCTCTGACGTCTCTTTGGTAATGAAAATACGAGTGAGATAAGATAAAATATAATACGCGTTTACTCTAATGGCAATGTTCGATGAGGCTTTGGATAATTCAGTGATATTTCGTGCCCAGCGAATAAATCTCATCGCGAGGAGAGGAATCCTCTTTACACGTGGATGAATATTCGTCCATCCACGTGTTCGTCGGGACACAATAGAGAAGGGTTTTCGACCCTTCGGTGAGAGACCGTATTTTTCACTCGTACTTTACAGATAATATATATCTACATAGGTATTCTCTAGTTCACGTATGCTGAAACCAGAGAGGGGTAACACGATCGGTTGGGCTTTCACAAAACCAGATCGAGAGTCTCCTCGTTATACGCCCCGAAGAGCAAAACGTCAGACGAAGAAGAAAACAGGACGAAGGTATTTGCGTCAGAAAATTCTTCGACGTTTTATCGAATAATAAAAAGATAGCCGGGAATAATTATATAACAATGTATATGCGATTTCGTTCTCTATATTTTCATATATTTTGATCACGATTGCGTTAAACGTTCCTTTTGTCTTTCACCTCTCTCAACTCGCACCCTCGTTTCGTGGCTGCACGTCGAAGCCCAAAATCAGCGCCGTTGTCCTCGCGTTAGGGGAGGAAAAGATCGAGCGAGCGCAAGTGTGCTTCGATGACGAAGAGAACGGAGAAAAACGAACGCGAGACGAGGGTCACTGGGTCAGATGCGTTGCACGCTCTCAGCATCGCTTTAACCGTCCCCTCGTCCCTCTTGATCACCCACAAGTTTCCCTCGAAGCGTAATCTCTCGCTCTCGCTTGCTCACTCGCTCTCGTACTCTCTCCCTCGTGTAACACATGGCCCAACGGTCTGCACCTTATTCATGCACAAGCATCGACGAGAAGCTCCAAAGCCGCTTAATATTTCTCTTATCGAATGAGAGATCTATTTTATCCATACAATCCATCCGCACTTATTTACGGAGTACTATAATCGCGGATGTTACCAAACGCGTATCTATGGCGTTATACGTTTCGCGTTAATCGTGGGAAGTTCGATGTTTTCTTCCGGATGACGTCATTCCCCGGAAGTTTCGGTTCTCGCAGGTCAGTGATAGCAACGAAATGTAAAGCGCGCCGAGATACGCGTTTTGTTGAGATTCATTTTATTCGCGAATGAATGAAAATAATCTTTAAACGTATACGTCGATTATTCGAAACGCTCGCCGACTGAGAATTTATTTGTTCAAAGTGAAAATACGGGGGAAGAAATTAGCTTCGTGTAAACAACAGTTTTTTTTCCATGCCTGTGACACAATGGATGATATGAAAAGTATTGATGTATAATTATCTTTCGGAGCTATGTATGTTTTTCCTCTCTTCGTTGCATCGAAACGTTATCGTGCGTGGAGCACGTGTTCACTCCCCTCCTCGATCGTACGATTTTCGATACGAGGTTGGAAAAAAAGAATATAAAACGTGGTCGAGGCGACTATTGGAACGTGGAATATTGATAAATAATAGAAAACAGAAATAATAGAACGATGAAATTCTAATAATTCGTTAGGGCGATATTGTTAAAAAAATTCGCTGTCACGGTTTTAACGAGGAACGGAGCCTGTTATCGATTCTATCGATTATTAATTAACAGATACGATATGATTTCGACATTTCGTCTTCACTCACCTGCCGATCGTGCTCATATCATCCTGTCCGCGTCGCGCTATATGACGTTTCTCGGATTTATCTCGCAACGAGCGTTCCTCTCTCCCTCTCGATTATTCGAGATCCGTTTCGTATTATTTCTATCTTTTACTTCCCTTCTACCCCGACATATATATATATATATATATATATATATAAATCAACACAATCACGAGAGAATAATTTTTCTCAACACAGTTGTTCACAATCCTCGGATATCGACACTTGGCAAATCGAATTATTTCAATACCGACACTTTGGCGAGATTCGATCACGTATCTTCCCTTCGGTCTTCTAGTTTTCCAACTAATATTGCCTATTTTTCCACGATCGTTTCAATTCGCAGCGAGAAAATTTGTCTCGCGTCTCGACGTGTGAATTTTTCTATTATCGAACGTTTCGTCGATGCGGCTTCGTTTATTTCTTCGTCGCAAACTCATCGATTCTTTCTTCTTTTGGCAATTTAATGTAACTTCGTCGATTAATCGGCTCGCAGGTGTGCCACACTTTGCGTTCACTGTTCGCGTAATATATATACATATATATATATATATATATATATATCACCGGGTATATGGGGAGGGAATGCCTCGTTTACCACCAAGGAGTGTGCGAGGCTCACTTCATACCCGAGGGTGGTTAACCGCGGGTATTTGATCGCTCTCCGCTCCGATCGAGCCGCGTAACGACGATAATTGATTCACGTCCGATCGGAAACGTTTTTCGGGGTGTCTCGGGCCGACAGATCGCCGGAAGCTTTCTATATATCCGTGAATACTTCCGGGTCAAAATCCCATAATAATCATTCCAAGTACATTGACAAATAAATATCTCTCTCCCTTCTTCGTCCTCCGTCACGAGATTGTCGCTGGATTCATTTAAAGCGCGAAATTCGGCCGATTGTTTTTTCTTGAGGATCGATCCATCGATAACCGGTTGATCGATATCCTGTAGGTGTGGACACTCATTGATCGTAGATTTGAACAGTTTTTTTGTTTTATCGTAATGAACCGCACGTTAAATAATAACAATTATTATAAATTCGAACAAACGCTCACAAATCGTTCTCGTTGATCTCGATGATCGATTGGTCGATCGATATGGGATCGAACGCAACCAAAAAAACAAGATCGAGAAAGAAAAAAAGCTCGTTCATAAGCTTCGTGTATGTCGAATAATAGAGCGCTCCGTACCGACGGTCGGATCTCTCTCTCTCTCGCTTCCTCGCGCTTTCGCTCTATCTGGTTTGCGTGTATACAATGGGGAAAATAATCACCGCGGCCACGGAGCGTCGGCTGACTGACTGAAGAGCGCGCGGCGGGCTACGAGGTCCGCGGTGGGACGACGAGCCCAGAGACGTTTCGGCGGGCGCTGGCTCCGGCGCAGATCGTAACAGCACCCCGCTGGGGCCTGAAAACCCAACAATTGGCTTGCGGGGGAGGTGGGGGAAGAGAAGAAAAGAGGAGGGGAGACACCCCCGCTGCGCCGCTGGGCGACGACGTCGCGACGCCTCTATGCTCGTTCTCTCTCCCACTCGCGTATACACGAAGCCGCGCCGACGCACACAAACTTCGCGCACTCGCACACCTCGCACACGGGCGACACACTCGCAGACCTGGCCTGGTGTAAACACCACTGAGCGCTTTACCACCACCACCGACTCGTCGTCATCGCTACGTGAACGCTGAGAGCGAGCGAGCGAGAGAGAGAGAGGGAGTGACACAGATGCGCCGAGCGACGCATCGGGCGGCATCGGTACAAACGTGGCGATATCATTTCCCCCACTCTTTCACCGACTCGCTCTCTCTCTCTCTTTCTCGCTCTTCATCCCTGTCTGTCTTCATCCAAGCGACAGTGATGTTCTTGTTCGGTCTCTCTCGCTCCTCTTTCTCTTTTTCTCTTTCTCTCTCACTCTGGCAGAGTTATATCAGCATTTGGCGTACAACAGTACTGGTACAGTAGAGTACGACTCAAGTCGAGCGTGTGCGCCAGCGCTCTTCAGCATTAACCGAGAGTCACGGTAGCCGACTTGGCCACGCCCATTTCAGGCCACCGGCAGCAACGCCTCCTTTCTCTCCTACACCCACGCAACTATGGTACATCCCCTTGCCCCCCCGGCCGACGCAGCTACCGCCACTGCTCCCCGCCCACCCCCTTATCGACATTCTCCACCGCGAGGCCGACGAGCATGCTGGGAGGCCACGGATATTGCCGAGTGGGGGAATACGCGCATGGTCCCGGTTACACGGGGGACATATATACAGAGAGTGTATTGTAGTGCTGTCGCTCTATCGGAGAATCTACAGGGTGGCTGCGAGATAACTTCGAGAGACAATATCGTCACGATGGATTCCGATGTTCGTTTACCAGCGTTGTCTAGTGACAATGTTGCTTATCATTTATATTTTTGTCATTAATGCCAATCGATATTGGAGGTAGATCGTAGTCGATACCTTTCTTTGTCACGATATAAAAAGCTTTGGAGTACGATCGTTACCGTACTTGCTATTCGTTCTATGTTACTCGTTTTAAATATTCGATGTGGGAATTTGCTTATGCTCGTATCATAATTGTTTATCATTAATGAAACCCGTTATCGCGTTAACGATAATGTCCATACGATAATTGTCACGTCCATAATTTTTTGATTATTTTATCATTTTGTTCCAAATCGTCAGCTTTGTATTGTTACTAATAACAAGCATATCATTTCTACGTTTTTATTCACTGATAGGTGACATTTTTTTATCATTGGATAAACAATGAAATTATTTTACTTCCCTCGACATTCGAGAGAAAATTTCTCGGCGGACATTTTCCAGAATTCCGTTGGAATGAATGTGCTAGGTGGATACCTATATATGGAAGGGAGTCTTGGGAGGGTACGCGATATCAGGTGTGCGCCTGAGAGATTCGCGGTGGCCTGCGCATTGTCTATTGTCTGGTGCGGTGGCGCTGTCGGAAAAGCGTCGGCACAAGTGGTGCGCAACCCGCCCCCCTTGCGAAGCTTTTGATCCAATGGAAACTACGAGGGTGGGAGTCGAAACTCGTCGATGGACCAATAGGATGGAAGTTACACCCGCACAAATCACAATGCTCATTGTTGTCGCTAGCTGTCCGCCCACGAATCCCCCTTGTGTCTCGTTTCGTTGTCCGTGTATAGGTTCGTGCGGGGGTGCGCCTCGGTGTGTGGGTGCGCCCTGATATAACGAATACCTACTCCTCGCGTCGAAACGAGCTGCACACGCGCGGCGGTCCCTCCGCACCGGAACACGAGCGCGAGTTACAGGTACAGGTATATACCTATTATGTATATATACACATATATATATGTGTGTGTGTGTTAAAGAATCTCGGGGGAGACCTGCCTCGACTCCACCTGCGTTCACAGGTGGCCGCCCTGCGGCGTGTGCCCTTTCGCCCGCGTGTTTCGCGCACCGCTGCGGTCATGATACGTATATATATCTAATAGTCGGTCGTTACTCGAGCGTTTCGCGACCTCGCTTATTTTCACTTAAATTATTCGGCGTTATTACATAAGAGCAGCTAGCTCGGGCCTCGTTCCAATATTACAGGGCTGCTAAGTTGTCCGAGAAGAAATTCATCCCCTTGGACCAATCTTACGTACGCAACATTTATAAATATTTCAATTCGAGGAAAAGGAGAACGCGACGCGAGAGGTTTTTTCGTTTTCACGAATACGCGATTCGTTCAAAAGTTCTGGATGGAAACGAACGAAGTTCTATCGTTAATGCAAAAGAGGAATCTGCAATGTCTAAGTGCATGGGTGAAGCTCGGTCATTGTATTGGTGAACGTAGGTACCTAAGGTATACGAGAGGAACATGTTGGTAAAAGGGCGACTCTAGCTACCATCCCCGACGATGCTTGATATAGCCGTGTGTATCGCGCAGAGAGCCAAGAGAAACGGACGAGAAAGGCGTCGGCGCGCATCCCTTTCATGTCTTCCGCAAACTTTGTGCCTTCTACACTGCGTTTTCCCTTCCATTCCTTTCGCTTCCTTCCTCTCCTCTGTCTCTATCGTATCTCGCGTCCTCCTACGAGCAACCAACTGTTTCTCGCTCTTCTCTCTTCTCTATTTCGTATTCTTTCTTTTGCTTCCCCATCATTCCGGAATCTCTCTATCTCTCTCTCTCTCTCTCTCTCTCTCTCTCTCTCTGCCTCTTTTCGTATTATTCTTTCAGCTCGTCTCTCCTTTTCCCCACTGCCTATTTTATTTTTTGTTTTCGCAAAAGACCGAGTCAAAGTCTATTTTTACGAGTCGTAAAAAAATCATTTGCGCGAATTTCTAAAGTTCCCGTCAACGTTGGACGTTCAACAGCACATCGTTAATAAATAATTGCGCATTTTTGTGAGATTCGAGAGACGACTGTGATCTCTATTTTTACAGCTGAAGTGTTTTTCAAATGTTGAAATTTGACGATGGACTTTCGTTAATATCGGAGACAAATAAGTAAAAAAAAAAACAATACAATAAAACGATACGACTGTTTTTCCACGAAGATTGGAAATCGGTGGAAATATTTCATCTGCGTTCCGATGACGGGGCCCGGTTCGTTTGCACGAGCCATGACGAGCGAATGCGATAGAAACGGCGTTCGTTTCATTGTACGTGTATGTCTCGAAAGTCGTTGAGCGAGCGTCTGCGCGTGCCCACTTTTTCTACCGACTGGTGACTCGTGGCTGCACGCGAACGTACCGTACCTACTGTGACCGAGGCGGTGTTTGTCGCTCTCGGTCGATGCCGGCTACAAGTACTTTTCTATATATTGTACCTTGGGCTCGAGCGAGATTGGCCAGTGGCTGTCTCCCTCGACGGCCAGGTAATGATAAAAAAAAAAAAGTCTTCGATACTCTCATCTATTTCAGAACGCCTCGTTCGAGAACCTGCTGGCTACTTCTCTATATATATATATATCTAAATATATATACTCGTTATCACAGTCTCATCGCGTTGTACGGTGCACAGCACACGTGCACGTGTGCTGAATTAATTTACGCGAGCGATTGTATTTCATAAGGTTGCTCGCGGGCACGACTGCGATGATTATTGCCACACGAGTTCCTTCGAGTGACACGAGGAGCGAATGATGAAAATAGGAATACAAATAAACAAAAAGCATAAAAAAAAGAAAAAAACTTCCTTCCAACAACATCACCGGCACACGCAACGTCCAATTAGACGTCGAGCGATTTTTTTGCCATTGTCGGACTGGAAATTTTCTCGTTGTTGTACATACACGAGAAAGGAATTGAGAATGCTACGTATCGATATCGCGAGCCTGTGCTTATATTTCTTTTTTTTTCCTTTTTCTTTTAAATATACGGTCCGATTATCGCTAAGTTGTATATTATGACTTAATTGGTTGAATCGATTTCCTCGAATGTCATCGTGAGACCGCGGGACTGACTGCTCATCCGGCAACCTCGACGGTGAAAAAAAAACATACAAAGCAAATGCCGAGACTCGATTCCCGCAGTTTAGGAAAAAAATAAATTAAAAAAAAAGAGGAAAAAATCATCGCGTAGATTGAGAAGAAGAGGCCGAGGTTTTTTTTTGTGTGAATGTATTATGTATAATAGGACTTGTTCTCGATGTCATAATTCAACGTCCGATCAACACAACGATCATTTATTGTATTAACGGAGAGATAGAAGGAGGGTGGAAGTGAGGAAGTAGAAGTGGGGGTGGAGGGTGCGGGGAGAAGAGAGCGATTAGTCGCAAGATAGTCGCGTCTAACCAGTAGTCACTCGCTCCTACTATCAGCATATTAAGTATTTAGCCGTTTTATAGACTGACGCCTCTTTTTTTATCGCTTATGACGTTGCGTTTTTGCCTCGGCAACTTTCGGCCCTATTTTCTCTGATCGATACTTTCCGCTCTCTCTGTCTCTCTCTTTCCCTCTACGCTCTCTTTTTTACTACGGCTATTTCCCGGACGAGATAATTTCGATTAAGTAACGTTCGCTTTGAACTTAATTTACCATTCCCAATTTCACGTCCGCGTATCAAACATACGACAGAGATTCGAGTAGTTTCAATTAATAATTTTTCAATTCGAATCTACAATCTCCTTTCATCAAATTAAATGACTTGTTTTTTTGAAATAACGTTTTTTTTTCGATGTACCGATACTTTTGTGAAAACGCTATTTTCATGAGAGCAGTTATCGCCCGGCGTTTATACAAATAAGTAAGTGACAGTGTCGCGAATTCGTAAAGATGCCACGTGTCCAAATTGGCGTCAAGTGAAACGAGTCGGGCGATATACGTCCGCGAGGGTGAGAGCAAAAGCGCCAACTGGTTCTTCTACCGTAAGCTCGAACCCTCAGTAAGAGGGACGGAGAGGGGGTTTGTAGAGGGGCCGGGAGGGAAGGGAGTTTAGGTTGGCGAGACGTTCATTCAGATATCCTCCACGGGGAACACGCACGAACGGTAGCACACGTCGTCGAGTGTAAAAGCGCGAGGGGAAGAGCAACGGCGCAAACGTGTCTCTATGTCTTCCATAGAAACGACCGAGAGTCACAGGGTTAGGTCCACGCATATCGTCCGACCCAAACGTGTATTCGCTTCGACGCATGGCACTTTCAATCAGCTGCACCGGGCGGTACGGCGAACCGGAGAGATACTCGCGTTTCCTTCCACCACGGAATTTCGACGAGTCGTCTTCGTCTTCGTTCGTCGTCGAAGTCGTTTTTCCTGACGCTACGGTCAGGGACTCTGCCAGCATAATTATCGCGCGCAAAAGTCCACGCGCGAGAAGCGTCTTCGAGAAAACGTCATTCCGTTCATGTCTAACGTTTTCAACGAACATTTAACCGTTTCTTATTAACGGCGAATCGAAAGGATTTATCAATGTATTGAATATCGATTTGATTGCTTCTTTATTTCTATGGTTTCGATAAGATATTATTCGCAATCATTTTACATTGGCATGGTTAAGAATATTCGTTTCATGGTTATCTATGGTTTCGTTAAGAAAATTGTTGTTAAATTGGGGACCAATTAATATTTTCGTTCCGATCTTTTATGTATGTACATTTATGTATGTATATATATATATATTTAGGTATATCATGCGTTCTATTATTGACTCGGCGAATCTGCCCTCGCCTACCGTGACTACGCGTTACTGTATTCCCGTCGCGTTTTGCACGAGATCCGCGTCCAAAAACCTCGTTCACCCGCGCATACGCGCTACGTATATAACTATAACGCCCGTACGTGTGATGTACATCGGGACAGAGCGGGAATACCATTCTATTCCGGTCCCCGCGAAAGACTCGCGATGAACACGCAGACAAGAACAATGAGTGTTGTATGCTGCGCTACCCCCCCTCTTGGGTATTACCCGAAGACACTCTCGGGTTGCTCAGGATGAGAGTGAGAAAGGGAGAAAGAGAAAGAGAGAAATAATAGAAAAAAGATGAAACACGCAAGTTGCAGCAGTATCCTGTGTGAAGGGTTGATAGTTAAAAGGGCGTATACAGCTTTATTTCGCCCATACAACGAGAAAACCGATACGTCCTTCTGACTTTTTCAATGTTCGATATATCGCGATATCGTGTGTGCCAAAGACTTCTTTCGGCTGGCGTTCTATAGCGGGTGTAAAGAGCGAGATGTAGAATACGGATGGAAAAATATGCTAGTACGAACGAGATGGAAAAATAAAGGTAACAAAATTGCTTGCATACATGCGACATTATACCGTGCGCGAGGGAGTGGGAAGAAACGAGGAGATTTATGCTTGACGGTTGGGGCAAGTAGAAGAGCTGAAAAACATCCATTGCACACAGTAGCATGTGAAGAAAGAGTGAGAAAGAGAGAGAGAGAGAGAGAGAGAGATAGGACTACGATGGCGTCCGGACGTTTTGCTCTCGTTTCTGGACCGAGAGGAGCCGCGACGATGTCGTCGGACTTACGAAGACGACAACAACGAATACACGGTGCTGTTGCAGCCAAGTACAGCGCTGTAGATTTTGCTCGGTATATAAGATAATAAGAAAATAACAACGGTCGGTATATACGTATATGTATATGAGAGAGCATGGCGAAAGAAGAGAAGTCGGGAGTGAAGGAGGAAGAGCAAGAAGAAGAACAGGAAGAAGACGAGGGTCCGCAAGAGCGAGTGAAGACTCTGGCTGATGCGCTTGTGAATGAACATTGGCTCGCGAGCATTTCCGGCGCTGTCTCTCGCTTTCTCTTTCTCTATCTTCTTTCCTCACCCTCTTCTCCTTTTCCCTTTCATGATGTTTCTCTCGCGCTCGCTCGCCTCGCGTCTCGTATCGTCTCTCCTTTCCCGTTTTCTGCATTTTGCTCTCCCTCGCACTTTATCTCATTCGCCGTCTTTCTCTCTCCCTCTTCCTCTCGCTCTATCTTCTCGCTCTCACCCTGTTTTCCTCTGTGTACGAACGACCTCATCTAACATAGTGTCCTTCTCTCGTCTTATGAATGAGTTGCCACGGTCGTCTCGGGGGCGCGCTCACCAGAGTGCTCTCGCGGCAGTGCGAGTACAAGGAAGAGTGAGAGAGAGAGAGAGAGCGAGAGAGAGAAAGAGAGGGAGAAGATGAAATGGCGTTTTACCGTATGTACAAGAAGCGACCGAAGAGCTGCACCGCGAGAGAAACAGATATAGAAGAGGGCCAAGAATATGACAGAGGCATTCGCACATGCACGCGCAAAAAGAGAGGGACGAAGAGGGAGAAAGAGAGAGAGAGAAAGAAAGAGAATGAAACAGCAGCAGCGTTTCTCCGCGAGATGATATGCGCTTAGGTAGAGCGCACACGCGATCTGACGACACTCTCTGCAACGCGCGCGAGTACGGATTTAGAAACTTGCGCGAGTGGTGTGTACGGAGTCTCTCTGATGCGGCAGCTTTTCACTGGCAACGTAACGCTTGTGTGTTGTTTTTTAATTTCTAATTTTTGCCTTCATCGCCTTCTCCTCCTCCTCCTCCTTCTCTTCCTCCTCTTTTTACCCTTTTAATTGTTGTTCCTCGAGTCTTTCTTCGAAGAATTATTGAATCTCGGCAACTTTTGTCATTCACGAGCTTACAAACGCGCTCGAGGATTTTCCTATAAGCCACGACGATACGATGTACTTTGACCGAGGAGATGAGACTATTTTTAGGGTCACGTTATTTTCGCTCGTGAATGGGGTGAAAGCGAAGGAATTTTTTGTTTTTTTTTTGTTTGTTTTCTTTAGATATTCACATTTGCATAGAAATTAATTTTTTATTTGTTTGTTACTTCGAGAAGAGTCAAACGATATGGAACAAGCCTAGGAGCTGCAGTTAATTATCATGTAGATGATTTGAATTTCATTGAACAAAAAAGATCTTCGTAGGTCGAGTGTTTATTTTTTTAACTAGGGCACCTTGCTCCCTCGTCTCAATTTTTATTCCTCGTTGTACCGAGCTATTCTTTGTACCCTCGTTTTTTTCCTCTCCATTATTAATATATTGCCCTATACTGGTTGGCTCGTGCATCCAGAGATATGAGTCGCGAAGAGAAAACGAAGAAAAGATCCCTTCAAGCTCTCTTCTCATCGCGGTCGCGCGTCCGGTTAGGCACATCTTGTATGTGTGTGTCGAGTGTACCCGCGATTATAAATAGTAACCTTTGTCGGTGCTTCTGCTTCTGGGCATCTCAGCTCTCTCTCCTTCCTCTTCTTCATTCTTTATCTTATACCTCGTCTCTCAACCCTCTTTCCTCTCCCTTGACTTTTCTACGTCCTTCTCGGCTCTCCATTCCATTTGCCGAGCTTTAAAGCCTTTTAACCCTGTGTGCATGAATATACGTGTGGGAGAATACCGGGCGTGTGTGCGTTTGTGTGACGCCACTGTCGAATGACAAAATGAAAAGACTTCGAGAGCGCGAGTGTTTCAAGCTCGAGACTCGCCTACATAGCGAGATTTTTGTCGACGCGACGACGAGACAATTCTCGTCGACCGCGAACTCTCTCGTGCCAGTCGTGCCTCGTCTTACCCTTTCTTCTTCTTATTTCATTCGCGCTTCTTTCATTATCCCGGAATTTCTTGGGATTTTCCAGAGACTTTCCCGAATGCCGTATTATTCCACGTGCTTGGCACCGCTTCAGCTAACCGAGATGCCGAAAATGAATCCAATTATCCGACTACATTTTTTCCCTTTTTTTTTCCACAAGCTGTCATCTTAACTTTCACCCTGTTATTCAGTTTTTTAATTGGCATCTCGGATATCTTTCCGTATCTTAACCACGTATTATGATTCTTGATAACGAACAAAAAATAACCGGATGTGATTCATTTTTCTTAGTTGTATTTTTCACCGGTTCATTCGCGAATCGCGAAACCCACTTTTTCTTACTAGTTGAATTTCTATCTCTTTAATTACAATGATCGCTCGAAAGAGCGTCTGATATAACGACCGAGAATATATCGGACGATGTGCGTCTCGATGTTCGTACCACGACTGATTAGCGCGCTTTGGACCGGCCCGCCCGCGCTGGAATCCAAGCTCGTCGATGCGCACATATACGCTCGCCTGAATATTCGTTGGAGGTGATGCGCTTCAGCGCGGTTCATGCGCGCTTCTCCGGCCATCGCTCCACGAATGCGATGTAATTGTGTGATGCATTCACGTTGCAGTTGTTCGTACGTTGGTGCGTATAAATATAATTGTCCACATAGAAATATTAATGCGTGTATCCATATTTATATATATATTGCACTATAGGTATATATATATAGGTGTGAACTAGCTTGAGAGGCAACGTTGATAAGTGTGACAGGTGTCCGACAGCAATTCTCCCTCCTACTCGAACGCTTAACTCCTCTTAACACTTTTGCCGGTTTCGAGTCACGCATAACAACTTATATAGAGAATAATTAAAATCCGCATAAAAATCGTTGCAGCATAATAATAATAAATCAACAGTCTATGATTTTATTAACTTCGAATTTACGAAACTATTTTATTCGACACAGCTATTTCAGCCACTTGATTCAACCGACCACGCACAGATATTTTTTATATCTTGTCGGTGTCGATTAAAAAGATTCGCGCGACAATTTCGATCTTTAAACACGATCGTTTAGAAAAGTACAACTTTCTTTTCGCGTCTTACTAACTGTTCCATCGGGCTTGATATTATTGAGATTATAAATTCGATTTATGATCACGAGATATATAAAATATTTGTTTTTTTTTCAAGAATTTTTTTATTTTCTCCTGATTTTACAAAATTTGTAGAGTTTTTGTAAAAACTTTGTGAACAATTCGCATACCCGACACAGCTCGACGTTTCAGAATAAACGAAAGATTAAATGCCCCGCGATATATTGCATAAAACTGATCCGTATCTCGCTGAAAATGGTCAACTAGCGTAAAGCTATTGATTATTTTGTGTTTGCACGGAAAATAAATCTTTTTCTCGGACGGTTTTGTTTTCGTTTTTTTAAAAATGTGTATGAATATGTAAAAGTATAATTCTGCCGGTCGATCGCCGTACGGTTAAATGGTGGCAGTCTCGCACATGTGACTGTTTCTCGTATAAGCGCGTGCACATATTCGCTATACGTGGGAGTGAATTACGGCGTTTCGGTTATTACGAGAACCGGAGAGAGCGTTTAATAAGAGTGCGAACGAACGCGCGCGGGCGAGTAGCCAAAGAATTGGCGAACAAAATCGAGCGTGACTGCGTTTGTAAGCTTTATATGTCGCAGGGTTAATATGGCACAGTCGTTGGTAGCTAAGCTTCGGTTCACAGTGCGATAGATATTGAGAGATCAAAATGAATAAAATGAGGCAAGCTCTCTTGCCTACATACACGCTCGCCAATCATACATTCAACAATTTCTCAATCCGATGTCTCGTATATTCCATTGTACTGGTTTACGAGTCATTGAACACGAAAAAATTTCAACGTTCCTGACGCTCGTCCGGTTTCTATTCTTTGTTCCCCCGAGCTTGAATGAAAATAATACGCGCAAGAATTTAATGTCGAGGTTGAACAAATAGTCGAGATGTTTAATAAATAAAAATGAATTTTCTAACGAGAATAAAATTATGAAAGGAATTCATTTTTTTTAGATAGGTCGATAGTCTTGATTGATTTATAATCCTTTAACGCCTGGCTATTTTTCAAAATGCCAACAACCGTAAGTTTTTTGATCCTCGTTATGAATCGCGTGCACAACTCCCATTAAGAAGCATCGTAGGTGTGACAGGAAAGATGTTGTTTTCGCACTAGCGGTTAAACGATTATACTTGCGGAGTTTCAGTTGTTCGTGATTAATACGATATCGATACGCAAAATAGAATTCCACCATTCCTAGGTTATCGCTCTATGTATGTAAATATGTGTAAATGTATCAATCTGTACTCATATAGATATATACAATTCTGATAATTTATATACATGCGTAACTGTCTAGATTGAAGAAGTCATAAAAAGCTCAATTAGTTTTTGGCCGAATATTTAATGAAATTATATAAATAATACTCTTGCAATTGAATTCACCTTGAGTAGATTAATAAATTATTCGACTTGAGAGTCGCGAAGTTTAATCATGAGAACGACCCCTTATTCATCAGGTCAAGGTAGGTCAAGTCGAGTAGTAACATAACCTAGCGAGTTGGATTCAAATATATCGCATGATAACTCAAAACCATGGAGCCTAGATAGAAGGAGACCAAACTGTGGATTACAGAAATGGTGCACAATTTGTAGAGAGTAGGAATTTCGTTTTTTCCAGGAGTGTTGCTGAAAACAGCAATATTTATCTCGAGAATAACACACTTCGTAAATGTAATCAATAACGCTTCTATTCTCGGTACGAATTAGCTGGGAATGGAAGCGTCATTAATTAAATTTCGGGAGAGTGGTATATTTTCGTGATAGATATTGCTGTGTTCAACGCCAGTCCCGAATAAAAATGGAAGTGCTACTCTCCTCGAATTTTGTACCATTTTTTCGATATGCTGTCATTGGAGTTTAGTCTTCACCTGTCTAGGCTCCATGTTCAATAATATTATATAAAAATAGTGCTGATAGGATTCTACCTTCATGAAAATTGACGTTGTAACAGTATACTTTATATTTGAATTTGTTGTAGTAATGTCGACTGCCGTGTGGTGGCAGCACTGGGAGGAGGGGAAGTAGAGCCACGACACTGGAGTTTGTGCATTTCCAACCTATATGTGTATGTACACATGTTTATATGTAAGTTAAGAATTCATACACATATGAGTGTGTAACGTATTTATATATATATATATATATATATATATATATACATAGTATATGAATTTTCATACGGGGAACGGCGAGTGCGTTCTCGACACGCGACATTCATGAATGGACCGCGCAGTCCCTCGCCACGAGAACGGAAACTCATTCGATGTCTACAGTAAAGATATGAACAAGTTACAAGTTTGGGACCAACGTCTTTCCCTAAGAACTTCCATCGAAGAACAGCAGAGGTCATTACGACGCTCAATATATTTAGTAAAACCGCGATGCGTTCGAAAAAATTGATTGTAAACATTGTCGCACGAGGTGCCAACCAGCTTGTTAATATTTGCGAATAAGAGAAAGAGAAAACTGGAAAATAATATCTTCTTCGTCTCGATCCGTCGAAAGAAAAGATTTCGGAATACCAAATTCCCCTAGATATCAATTCCTCGGCTTGTAAAATGGAATTTTTATCGCGAACAGGCACGAAAACGTAGAGAGGGAGTAACGCGCGTACGCGAGGAGAGTATCAAAGGCGGTGAATAAATCCGGATTTAAACGAGACGACACGAGACACAGAGGCGAGATTTGGATGTGCGGGCGGTAAAGTTGGCGGGGAGGGGAAGCGTCAATCCGCATGGCACATCCCGCCGGTTATTACGCCGGGAAGTCGTCTCGTTGTGTCGTCGTCGTTGTCAGAGCCTGGAGAGCGAATCTACAGTCAAATTTCAAACGCGTGTATATAGCTTTATGCGCTCGCATATGTTTTACGAAAGCTCGCGCGCGAATGTACGTACCTACAAGAGACAGGCGCATGCGCGAGTGTGCGAGTGTGTACGTACAAAGAATTGCGAACCCGAGCGGTTTCGATCTCGTGACTAGACGAGTTAATCGGCTACGGAAGCACAATAAACTTCGAGGATAATAAACGAATTCATCGTGTGTAACGTCGAGCGAGCTTTCTCGCTCGAGAGCAAGAGAGAGGAACAAGGGGGACGATAGAGAGGAAGAGAGGGAGGGAACGAGGGAGAGACTTTTGCTCGCGAGTGCGCGTTTACCATAATAATGCTTTTCCAACACTGGCTGCTCGAGCGTATATACCGTATCCGAAAAGCCCAACCCGAACGAATAGAATGCTATAAATAGTGGAGCGACTATCCTCTTGCGCTTATATTCGTATATTCTCATCTCTGATATATTGTATGTGTGTAAATATGTGTATATATATATATATATATATATATATTCTATTACTCGTCTCTGTCTCTTTCTCCGTTTCCTCGAGACTCTCCGTCTCTCGTTTGTCTTTCCATATAGCGTACCTAATATCTCAGAGTCGTGCGCGCCACCCGCAGTTTCCTCTTCTCTCGTTTCTTGCTTGTCCCTCCACTCGACGCGTATACACCGGCCTCTCGAGATATAAACGAAAGTCCCCCGATCGTCATATCGTCCGTCTCTGTCGCGCGCCTCGAAAGCTCGCGACTATCCACGTACATATAGCGATGTATTCTTACTCGCGTCTTCGCGCACGCAGTTTCTTACGACGAAAATGCGCTTGCATTCGTCGCATCCCCCGAATTCGCAAGATTTATTTCAGAATCATAGCGATTCTTGTTCTCTCTCTCTCTCTATTCTCCTCGATTTTTCTCGATCGCACTTTGGACGTTAGTTTGCAATTGCAGCGGTATGTTATTTTCTTTTATCGTTACCAATGTCGAATCAAGATTGTCGTTGATTTAATGTTCGAAGGGTAGAAATTAAAAAATTTATCGTTCATCGAAATAAATTTTGATTCGACTCGAATCAATTTCACCTCGAATGAGATAAATTCGTTTTTGTTCGGTTGTACATGTGTATGTGTGTGTTGTATAACGTTGCGGTAATGAGCGGGAGGAATGCGTTTGATCGAAGTGTTGAGAGGAAGAAATTCGAGGGGCAAGTAACTCAATACGTCCGGGATTTCGCGCGAGACCGACCGCGGGGTCAGGAGGATCACCGTGTCGAGTATAAATCGAGAGCGCCCCCGTCCTTGAACTCCGGGATTGCCGGCGATGTTATATACCGCGACGAGAAGCTCGGTTAAAGCTCGGCACTCTGTATCTTTCACCCTCTCGTCTCTTTCTCTTTCGTCTCTTTCTCTCTCTTTCTCTCTCTCTATCTTTCGAAGCTCGCGGCATTTAAATTTAACTCAACCGTGCCGAAAGCTCGTGCTGTCATGCCGGTATTGGGTCCGCAAGCACTCCAGAGAATCTACCCTATATAGGACAAAACGAGAAAGAAAACCAAACGGAAAAAAGAAGAGGAATATCAAAAATGAGGGCACTCGACGCACTTAAACATTTTTTTTTAACGAAGAACAATTTCGTATCTTCACCACAGAATAAAATTTATATACTTTTGCTAAATTCTTCATAGGTGGGACGCGATATTAAAACTATCCAGAAACCATAAAGACTAATAGAAAGTATAATAATAGAAAGAATAATAGAAAGTATACAAGAACTTCGAGTTCTTGCCACGAAAGTCGAAAAATTGGCAAAGACTATAAAATAGGGTGTGCTTTCTCCTAGAATCGTTGGTTCTATTCCTCGTTAGATCCGAACCCGAACCACCCTTCTTCGTTCGCGACAACGGTAGTCCTCGGCGGCTCGTAGGAGCGAGAGCTCCTTCTATCGGCGTTTGAATGTAACCGTGAGCTAAAGCAATACCTTCATACAAGCACAAACACACGAATATATACACACGTACATAAACACATATATATATTAGATATCTACAGTAAAACGTAGGGGGATGCCGAGGGCTTTCGGTTTTGCGGTGACAGGCGAGAGCGAGTGAGCAAGCCCTCGCAATGATTAATGGCTTAACGCATTAACAGGCTATTGACAAACACGTTTCTCATCGCGAAGCAGCTTTCTTTCTCTCTTTCTCTCTGCGCGAAACGTTCGGGCAATCCTCTTGCTGGAGGCGTCAGGGTCGAAGGACCATACAACCTATTCGTTTGCACGTTGTTCCTGCGTATATAAGTATATATATTTATATATATATAGTGCGCCATTGAGTTCGCAGTAGCTATCAGACCGAGCCACCTACCACCTTCAGTCTTTTCGTAAGAGTCGAGCTGCTCAGGAGTAGGAGAATGGAGAGGCAGGGGGGTGAAACCGACGAAAGAGACTCCAGGCCGTTGAAAGTGTGGATGGTCGCGTTCTCACTCCAGCAAGTTCTTTTTATTTTGCTACACGGTATAAACGATGAAAGGAAAGAAAGATCGTACGCGTAAGAAAAGCTTTTGCGGGACAGGCGGAGTAAGGGGGGAGTGAGAGTTCGCGTTCTGCGTCGATCGACGAGAGGGTGGAGCTTCCTTAAATGCGACCCCCTTCGTTCACCCTTCTCACGTCATCGCCTCGTGTTTTCTTACGACGCGTCTTCAACGACCCGACCGAATAAAATGAAACAGAGGGAGAGGGTGAGAAAGAGGCGAACGGGGGAGGAAGAAAAACGGGCTACCCTTGAGAGGGTGAAAAGTAGAAGAGAATGAAGAAAAAGACGCTGAAGGACAACGAAGACCAGAGGGCGTTGAAAAGACGATGTATATTTATATACCTATGTATAGGGAAAGTGAGAGAGATGGAAGAGGGAGGGAAGAAAAAGAGCTGTGTTCGTTTCGGTGATGGGAGGACCTCCGAAAAAAACGCATCTTCTCGTCGATCCGTGTTAAAGCTCGCGGGAGAAGAAAGGGAGAGAAGAGAGGAGCTAACCCGAAGGATCGAGGGGTGTCTTCGACAACTAAAGCGAAACCCCCCAAGGAGATGTCTCAAAAAATTCTGTTCATTCCCTCCCCTTTGACAAAATCTCGACGAACCTCCCCCCACTGTCCCATCTTTCTCTGTCTCTCTCTCTCTCTCTCTCGCTTCCTTACTGTCTGTCTTTCTCGTGGAATTTGGTCTTTTAACGCACAAAGCTATCGCTGGTTCGGTTTCCATTTCAACGTATTCGCACCGCGACTGCGACGGGAGGGCGAATAGAAAAGGGTGTCGATTCGACAGGCGTGAGATAACATTGGTAAAATCGTTTCGCGACGCCTTTTATATTGAAAAAAAAAATTCGCGCTACGTCGAGGAAGTAAAAATTTACTCACCGACTTTTGGCAGCAGCTCAGGACATTGGTGATAGACGCGTTGATCTCTATAGCTGTCCAGCTGGGCTCGATGAAGATTTCATCACATTCTAGAAACGTCGAATCGATGATCTCTGGCTTTTCGATCTGCAACATATCCAGAAATTCGAATATTTTTACTCCTTTTCAAAAAGCAAAAGTTTGCACAATTTTTAATAGAAAATGACTAATATTTCTCGTTGAATAAAGATACATTGATAAAATTTCCCTTGAAATATATTTTCTTTTTATATATCAGATTTTTTTTGTGCACTAGGTAAATTTATTATCTAAACACCTTTCTTTTATTTCATTTCTGCAGAAATTCGAATATCAGCAAAATCTCGGATGGAACACGGGCGAGGATTTCCTTTCACATAAAATCCTATAGTTCAAGCATTCCATATCGTGGATGATCATAACGACAGGAATAAAAAAAAATAAATAATAATAACCAGGCAAAAGCCTCTCTCGAACTTTTGCAAACTGAACAACATTATTCGCGTGCGTGCACGTGGGAATCGAGCCAAGGGTGGATGCGCCGTTTCGTTTCACATACGTATGTACCAACTATCCATACACACAAATGTGTATGTACGAATGCACACCATTATAGGAGAATCATCGCGGAATTCCACTGCCTGCATATCACCGGCTCCAGGGATTGGTAAGGGGGTTGAAGCACAGAGAAATGGTAAAAGCGAGAACCAACGGTTCGGGATGTAAGGCATAGGAAAGCCCACAGGCACTTGCACGACGAGCAGACCGATTTCGAGAGGTCGACTATCGCGCCCCCTCTCGTGGATTTGTCGGTGCGCATTCACTGTGTTCGTTCCTCTTCCCATACGCGAGTACGGTATAATCGTCTTGCTTCGTTTCTCTCGAGCTTACCGCACTTTCCTTCTCTCTCTCTCTCTCCCTCTCTCTCTCTCTCTCTCTGTGTCTCTCTCTCACCCTCTCTCTCTCTACGCGATATCCCAAACACCTTTTCATATATTCGCAGGTTGTGTACGTACGAAAAAATTCGCGTCGACGACGGTGTATATCGTCGAGCATGGTGTACCTCGTATATACAACGGTACAGTTATCTATACCTTGCGCTATATGCGATATATCGGGGGTTGAGAAATTGGGGGGTAGGAGGTAGTTATCCGTCCGTGCGGCGATACCGACGTGCATCGTTTTCTCTTTTCTCGTACATAGTATTGAAATTCGACGAGTACTCTGCAATGGTTGGTTGCTCTGGTTCGGGATCAGCGATGTTTTTATTACACATACAAACACACACACATGTATATATATATCCATAAAGAAAAAAGAGAAGCGTCTTTTTTTTGTTGCTATCCACTTTGGCATTTGATTGGATTACAGCATGCATGTATATAGGATGTATAATATATATATAGTACAAAGAGAGTCTTCTACAGGGCCCATCGATTCGTCGTGCCGTATAATGGTACCGCCTGGCCGCACGATTTGTGCACTCTCCCCCTCTCGCTCTTTCTCTTTGCGCCTTGTATGTTATACCCAACGAACCCGAAATTCGTTATACGATGAACGCAATGAGTTTTTTTTTGTTTTTTTTTTTGCTAGCTTACAGGTATGCATAGATATGTATATATATATATTTAATTTTGTACATACATATGTATCGAGCCTGCGAAAATTTCTATGTTGTATTGACGCTAACGAACATAACGAATGTGTTTTGATGATTGAAGTATTTTACGCCAGACTCCATTTTCAAGCCACATCGTGGTTTACGAAAATACCTTGTCTGCGATAAGGGTGTAGGGAAGAGGAGGAAGAAGAGAAAGGAAGCGAAGGGAAAAGGGAATGGGAGGAGAGAGAGAGCGCACGGGAGAATGAGCTAGATGCGATATTATCGAAAGGAAAAATATATCATCGGTCGCGAAGCCGATTTGCTTCTATCGTTGAGTCGAGGGTGTGTACCTCGTCGAAGGAAAAGTCCCTTCGACGAGAATATCGAGGACGAGAAGCTCTCTCGCGGACGCGCACAGAGGTGAAGCTCTGGGAAGGATGCTGGACGAAGGTGCACAGGCAGAAGTATATTGCGCATATATAGATATACACAGAGATAGGGGAAAACAGGAGCGCGTTATAGACGCGAGACGGCAAGTAGAGGAAGAGGAGGAAGAGAGAGAGAGAGAGAGAGAGAGAGAGGAGAATAAGGGAGAAAGACGGAGGAAAACGGAGACAGGAAAAGGGATAGACGCGAGGCAGCAGGAGTAGAGAAAAGCTCTCTCTCTTTCTCTCGAACAGAAGCAGTGGAGAGGATGTGGCTCAACTCGTTCGACCCATTCATATCCCCCGATGAAAAGGCCACCCCGCCGTCGAACAGACATTCGTGAAAAGAGAAGGGAAATTATTATGATTATTATTATTAACGTTTCTATAGGAATGATTTTCCCTTTTCCTCCTCTGTCTTCAACTTTCGATATAGATAAAGGGAAAGCGCTGCTCGTGTACCCCTCCCGTGTGCTGGGATGCCCGGGAATATTGGACAAGCATGGTACGAGCGTACATACGTAGATATACGTGTATATATGTATTATATACGTCTCGAACTCTGCTCCAACTCTCTTTTGATCCGCCTTCATATTTTTCCCGAGTACCGCGTGCTGCGGTAGCACTCTGGCTCGTAATTTTTCCGTTTTCATAGAAGCATGTATGAACGTAAGCAGTTCGTGTCGTGGCTGCTACGAAAAAGAAGTAATATTATTTTTGTTAATGCTTTTATGGATGCGAACAATCTATTATGTCTTTGGCAACTTAAGATTTGTGGATTTTGGGGATTTCTGGATATTGAGAAGGATAGCAAACCCACGCTCAATTATAATGAAAAAAAGTTAATATTCTTGAGTTTTTTCATTTTAACCGACAATTTTCGACTAATCGATAATAAAAATGTGATATTCGTATTATGCAAGAAATTTCGTACTCAACAATCGCCTTATAAAGTCTTTTTGGGAAAAACGGAATTTTCCATTTTTTAACTTACCGGAAGTTATCATTAAATCATGTTTTCGGATCTTCGGTGAGAAGAATTCGAAATTTTTCTTTGTCTTGGAAATCTTTACAAGAACTTTGCGAAAGCGAAGATTCGTCGTTCAATAAGAATATAACATTCTTATTTTTAGTTTGGCAGGTGGAGTTTAGCACACGATCGAGCCTCCACCGTTAAAAGATTTATTTAACAATCGTATTTAATTTTTTACTTCAACTGATTCCAACAAAATTATAATTTAGATTTTTATTTCAATGATTATTTTTTATTATATCGCCGTAAAATATTTTCTTACTCAAATGTCAATTTTTTGTTTTTTTTTCGATGCTTTTCACAAGAAGACAAGAGGCAGGGGAGCATCAGTTTTTTTTTACTTTCGTACTCAGTACGGTCGAGTAAGTACGCGTTGACGAGACCACGCCTGCACGTTCGAGTGTCTCCGGTCCCAAGGACCGGCCGAGCTGATCCGCATTCTACCGGAG